>JAZDUH010000383.1:37750000-38350000 GCA_036419115.1 Scarus forsteni
ACGTGCATGCGTGTTTGTTTCCCTCCTCTCTTTCTATCAAACAGACTGGATGAGAAGATAGCTCACTCTGTTAAACTTTCTCAACACCTGGGTGTGTTGGTTTTTATAGCGGATTCAGTGGAGTGAGCATCTGTTAGTCATTCAATTCAATCTTTGTGGGGGAGGCAGGGCCGCTCATCTGTACACACAGAGCTGAAGCAAGCGTTGTGAGGAGTAACAAGGAAAGAAACACTAATATGAATGATGGCACAAAAGCTACAGTTCCTAAGCCGGCTGTCACAGCCCCAGTGTGAATGAACAAGGTGTGAGCCCATGAACACTGACGAGCTGATATGTCGCATTTGTTTGAAAGTGGTGGACCCTTAATAGTGAACCGTACCGTCCTACTTTTTGAGACCCTTCTGTTGGGGTGCCAAGCATACCAATCCGACCCCAGAAGGTGGAGCTAGAAACACTGCAGTCCGTTGATTGGTCGAAAGAGATTAACAACACATAACCCCGCCATGTTTAAATCTCCTCTTGTCTTCGTGAAGATAACTCTCGCGGCTCACAGCCTTCTCTGAAACAAAGCTTAATTTTGCTTCGTGACAAAAAGCCACATGCAGATCACAAAAAAGAAGAATTGCTGGATGTCTTCCATCGTTGCTCTTTGTTTACTGTGTCAACATGAAAACAGCTCCCTCTTGTTTCTTTTTGTGGATAAACTAACTTATTTAGTTGACTGTTAAACTGTTAAACACACCAGGGTCTTATAACTCTGCAATGGTCTTGAAATACTTTTAATCTAATATCATTATTATTGTTATTATTATTATAATTATTATTATTATTATAACTTATTTTTTTTTTATTTTGTATTATTTTTATTTATTTCTTCTTGTTATTTATTTATTTTTTATTCATTTATTTTTATTATTTTTAGAATTATTTTCAGTGGGATGTAACTGAATGAATGTGATCTGTGATCCTGGAGAAATGCCTTCTCCTTCTGTTGATACATTGGTATTGACTGAATGACAATAAATTTGAATTTTTGTTTTTTAACAAGAGATTTTACTGAACATTTACAAGATTAACAAACAAGCTGCACAGTTAGCCATCATTTTGTGGAACCATAGGCTAAGGAAGCACAAAAAAGTATTAAAGTAGACTTGATTAAAATGAGTAGATAGAAATTAAATACAGTTAAAACATAAATAAGTAAAAGTGGAAACTCTGCCATCCTTTAATGACCAATGTATACAGGTATATTTATTCTCTTATTGTCTCCAGAGTCTTGAGCCTCATGGCGTCATGTCATGTATCCTTCCGCTCTCTCTTGTGTTTCAGTCCACTGTTAATGAAGTGAATGAAGACACAGAGTCGAACCCTTCCCCCCTCTGAAATGTCACCCAGGCCTTTATCTGCAGCCTCAGAAACAGTCGGTTTGTCCGTTGTTGATGAGATCAGTGTGTGAAAGTGGCCTGAGCGAGCATGTGAGGTTCACCACATGAGGCCAAACGAGCAGAAAACACTGCAGACTAAATGTCAGCTCCTCTCGCAGATAAAAACACTTAAATTTAGCTCAGCACTTCCTCCATCAGCCGACTTCAGAGGGTTAAAGTCTAATTATTCATGCATTTATTAAACATGTGAGTAACTAAGATAATGAAGACAATACAGCTCAGTAAAAAGATATTTGTGATATTTTTATTTGACATTTCAAACATTTGAATCAGACTTTTTCATCATCGGTAAAATAATCAGTTTATGTTCCTCTTTGTTTTGTTATATTCTGTTTCTGTGCCTCTCATTTTGGTCAGATTTGATATTTTGTTTGATTTGATGTTTTTTTCTATAAAGTTGATTTAATTTAATGTTTGCATGAGCCCTCACTTGGTTTCTACCTCACTTCTTATTCACTGTTTCCTTTTACTTTCCTTTTTAAATTTGTGCAAATAACAAATTGAAAAAGGAGAAATCAAGAAACATATGATGAGAAGAAAACAACATAAAAAAGACATTCATGTGTCTTAATATTAACTATTACCCTGTTCTTGAAAACAATTCTTATTCGTTAAAAACTAGAAAACCTTTTGTTTTGCTTTCTTTGTTCAATTGTGGCATTAAACGTGACACTAGAGAGAGAACAGACAGAGGGGAAAAATAAAAAAGGAAGTACAAAAAGACAGAAAAGTAGAAACCTTTAACTAGGACTGGGTGTTTTTTTTTTTAATTTTATTTTATTTTTGTGCAGATTTAAAAAATAACAATGACTATTTTTCTTCGACTTAACTCACTCTTAAGTTAGTTTTGGCATGTATGAAACTATAAATACTGAAAATTTTCACTATTTTTTATGATGCAGGCCCTGTCAGTTATTATTTAATATTATGTCTGTTTTTTCTATGAACAAATGTTTCTTTCTGTTAATTTAATTTAGTGATTGATTGAGCCCCCACTTGTTTCTACCTCACTTCTTATTCACTGTTTCCTTTGACTTTCCTTTAAATTTGTGCAAAGAACTTAATAAAAAAGGAGAAATCAAGGAGCATAAGATGAGAAGAAAACAACATAAAAAAGACATTCATGTGTTTTATTATAAATATTTACCCTGTTCTTGAAAACAATTTTTGTTGGTTTAAAAAGTTGAACTAGAAAACCTTTTGTTTTGCTTTCTTTGTTTAATTGTGGCAGTAAAAGTGACACTAGAGAGAGAACAGGCAGAGGGGAAAAATAAAAAAAGAAGTACAAGAAGACAGAACGTAGAGACCTTAAACGAGGACTAGGTGTTTTTTTTCCATTTTATCTTTTTACTAATTTTATTTTATTTTATTTTATCTTTTTGCAGATCTAGAAAACAAAAATGAGGATGAGTTGTGACATATTCGAAAATATAAATACTAAAAAATTTTCAACGTTTTCATGATGCAGGCCCTGTCAGTTGTTATTTAATATTTTGTTTGTTTGTTTGTTTTTTTCTATGATTTAATGATTTTTTCTGCATTTAATCCGCATTTACTCTTCTTCCCACACTGGGTGTCTACCGCACTTCTTATTCACTGTTTCCTTGACTTTCCTTTTTAAATCTGTGCAGATAACTAAATAAAAAAATAGAAATCAAGGAGCATATGATGAGAAGAAAGCAGCATAAAACCCATTAATGTGTCTTTATATAAACAAATGCAGATTTAAAAAATAAATCAGAGGATTTTCTCCACTTGACTCACTCTTAAGTTCGTTGCTGTATCTAAAAAAAAAAGATACATTCTGAAAATGTTCTCTTTTTTCATGATGGCAGGACCTGCCAGCTTTTGCAATTTTTTTTTACCTTCAAAATGAGATTTAATACGGACAGGACCGCTTCACATTAATATAATGTAAAAATATCCTGCTGATGTCCAAACTACACAGTGAAGATTTGATAAAATAACAGCATGTGATTTAATCATGATTGGGACATTCTGTTGAATTTAGGGATACATTTCAGTAGCATCCATACAACTTTATGTAATTTCTGTGCTTTGAGACTTATTTTAATTATAAATCAAGGTTTTATGAAAAAAGAAGAAACCTTGAACAAGGACTGGGTGTTTTTTTTTCTCCATTTTATCTTTTTTTAATTTTTGTTTGCAGATTTAAAAAAACAAAACGAAGATTTTTTTCAGCTATACTAACTCTTAAGTTAGTTGTGGCATATTTGAAAATATATCCTTAAGATTTTCACTGTTTTCATGTTGGTTGCCAGTTGTTGCAAAAATGTTTTGGCCTTTTAAATGAGATTTAATGACAGGAGAGCTTTGTGTTAATATAATGTGAAAATATTCTGCTGATGTCCAAACTACACAATAAAGATTTGATAAAATAACAGCATGTGATTTAATTATGAGAGGGAAATTCTGTTGTATTTGGGGATATATTTCAATAACATCCATGCAACTTTATGTAATTTCTGTGCTTTTAGACTTATTTCATTTAAATCAAGGTTTGTGAAAAACTTTTCAGCTTTGTCTTTTTCTCAGTTTATGTATAAAAACTTTAAACAACTGCATTAACAGGGAATAATCAACACTTTTAATGACTACACTGTGAGCATGACCACACTGCAGCCCTCACTAAAACAGCATGAACATACAGATATTTATATTTATTTATTTATATATCTACAGTGTGATAATCAGTGTGTCCTCCATGATTAACCGTGATGAATATGCAGCTGTGGGGATTTATTTAAAGTTTTAAAAAAGCTATTTTTAGTTAATGTTGATTCGCTCATAGAATGTTCCAGAAAAGTGGAGTAAAAATACAGAAGACATTTCACACTTATTTCTTACACTTATGGCTCTGGAATGTGAAAAATGTGTCTTTAAGCTGCAGCTGTTCTCAGCAGAGCATTTACACGATGATCCACTTTAACCGTGTGTTAAATAAAGCTGATAAATAGTCAGCAGGTGATCACCACGTGCACTAATGTCCTCAAACGTCTCATCAGAAAAGTCTGAGGAGCAGTCTGTGGGCTGGTTGGTGCCCCTCTGATCCTCTGTCCTGTGTCTCCTCCTTAGTCTGTGTTTTCATGTGGGGGTGTAATGAGTGGATCTGCTCCCGGGCTGGCTGGTGCCCCTCTGATCCTCTGTCCTGTGTCTCCTCCTCAGTCAGTGTTTTCATGGGGGGGTGTAATGAGTGGATCTGCTCCCGGTGTAATGAGTGGATCTGCTCCCGGTGTAATGGGTGGATCTGCTCCCGGGCTGGCTGGTGCCCCTCTGATCCTCTGTCCTGTGTCTCCTCCTCAGTCAGTGTTTTCATGGGGGGGTGTAATGAGTGGATCTGCTCCCGGTGTAATGGGTGGATCTGCTCCCGGGCTGGCTGGTGCCCCTCTGATCCTCTGTCCTGTGTCTCCTCCTCAGTCAGTGTTTTCATGTGGGGGTGTAATGAGTGGATCTGCTCCCGGTGTAATGAGTGGATCTGCTCCCGGGCTGGTTGGTGCCCCTCTGATCCTCTGTCCTGTGTCTCCTCCTCAGTCAGTGTTTTCATGGGGGGGTGTAATGAGTGGATCTGCTCCCGGTGTAATGGGTGGATCTGCTCCCGGGCTGGCTGGTGCCCCTCTGATCCTCTGTCCCGTGTCTCCTCCTCAGTCAGTGTTTTCATGGGGGGGTGTAATGAGTGGATCTGCTCCCGGTGTAATGAGTGGATCTGCTCCCGGGCTGGCTGGTGCCCCTCTGATCCTCTGTCCTGTGTCTCCTCCTCAGTCTGTAACTTCATGTGTCATGAGAAGTGTCTGAAGACGCTGCGCTCCGTCTGCTCCTGCATGGCTCCGTCTCAGGTGAAGGTGAGTATCAAACAGGATGTTTATTGATCTGTGATCCTGATTCACTGCTGAGACGATCGATCAGGAAACACAAAAACACACCACAGCAGGGAGGAGGGTCGGTTTATCCACACGGACTTAGAAATATCCATCAGGAGATTTTATTAAAATAAAATTAAATATGTAAGAGAGAAAGAGGCTCAACAATGATCAGCACTTGAGCAACTTTATATGTAAAAACTTTTACATAAAAATTTATTAACTATTATTATAAAATCTTTACTCAACTCCACATTTATTTCGACATAATTTGTTTACATAAAAATTTAATTTGACTAATTAATTCTAAATTATCTCTTTTCCTGCATTGGGTCAAAACAAACTTCCACATCATTGGAACGGGTTAAGTTGTCTCAGACAATAATATTACATTTTTGAATACAAGGGTATTTACTTCTTACTTTATTCACTCAAAGCTGATGGAAAAATAGTTTTTATATTAAAATACATTTTAAAATATGTTGATGTAACTTTAATCATTTTATTCAAACATATATTTATAGTTTTTCTTTCATTAATATGAAACACAACAATCTGAGATGTAGTAGATAATAGATAAAAAGAAATAATTAAAATAATTTAAAATAAATAATAGTATTACAAACAACTAAAACCAAATACTAAGACATAGCTTATTACTTTTTTCCCAGAAAAAAAATCTCCAGTTTAGAAACTTTACTTGAAATTACTTCTTTAACAAAAGCTTAAATTGACATCATTTAAAAAGATAAAAAGTTATTATGAGAAAATATTGACTCTATGCATCATTAAATTATGATTATTTAAAGGCTTGTTGTTCACTCAACACATTAATTTTATTCACAATTTTTAATTGAAAGCATCAAACCTAACTTATCAGATTTATCTGAAATTATTTATACAATAATGTAGACTTAACTCGAGTAGAAAATGATGTAAAATCTGACACATTATTGAGTTTAATTATTTAAAAAAATGTTTACACTTTATTTGGGGTCCGTGGTTAAAGGGTCGCCTAATTTTTGACTTTTGTAAGAATTTTTTTTAACTACAAGTTTGGACTTAATCTGTTGTTTTAAACTTTTTCAGCCTGAAACGTTGACGTAATGTTTAATGGATGAATTGTTGCCTCAGTTTGTCTTGTTAAGTATTTTTTCTGTAGAAGTTTTGACCTGCATTTCTGTTTTTAGACATTATTTTACATATAATTGTTGAGTAAACTCTTAATGATTTTTCTTTTTGCCCCTGCAGGTCCCGGTGGCTCACTGCTTCGGCCCGGCGGGTCATAAACGGCGTTTCTGCAGCGTCTGCAGGAAACAGACGGAGGGGAGCACGGCACTGCGGTGTGAAGGTCAGACCTCTGTGACCTCTCTGCTCAGACTACAGCTGACCTTTGACCTCTCAGATTCCTCACATGCCTGTGTCTGTTTCAGTGTGTGAGCTGCACGTCCACGCTGACTGTGCCGCGTTCAGCTGTGCCGACTGTCGCCGGAGTCACCAGGACTGCACCCTGCAGCAGGTGAGAAACAGAGTACCGTAAACACTGTAAGAGACATGCATCAAGCCCTACATACTGTAAGAGACGTGCACCAAGCTGTAAATACTGTAAGAGACGTGCACCGAGACCTAAATACTGTAAGAGACATGCACCAAGCCCTAAATACTGTAAGAGACGTGCACCAAGCCCTAAATACTGTAAGAGACGTGCACCAAGCCCTGAATACTGTAAGAGACGTGCAACAAGCTGTAAATACTGTAAGGGACCTGCACCAAGCCGTAAATATTGTAAGAGACGTGCACCAAGCCGTAAAGACCTGCACCAAGCTGTAAAGACCTGCACCAAGCCATAAATATTGTAAGAGACATGCATCAAGCAGTAATTGCTGCAAGGGTCGTGCACCAAGCCATACAGACCTGTACCAAGCCTTAAAAACTGTAAGAGACATGCACCAAGCCTTAAAAACTGTAAGAGACATGCACCAAGCCTTAAAAACTGTAAGAGACCTGCACCAAGCCTTAAAAACTGTAAGAGACATGCACCAAGCCTTAAAAACTGTAAGAGACATGCACCAAGCCTTAAAAACTGTAAGAGACGTGCACCATGCCGTACAGACCTGCACCAAGCCTTAAAAACTGTAAGAGACGTGCACCAAGCCTTAAAAACTGTAAGAGACGTGCACTATGCCGTACAGACCTGCACCAAGCCTTAAAAACTGCAAGAGACGTGCACCAAGCCTTAAAAACTGTAAGAGACGTGCACTATGCCGTACAGACCTGCACCAAGCCTTAAAAACTGTAAGAGACATGCACCAAGCCTTAAAAACTGTAAGAGACGTGCACCAAGCCGTACAGACCTGCACCAAGCCTTAAAAACTGCAAGAGACGTGCACCAAGCCTTAAATACTGTAAGAGATGTGCACCAAGCTGTAAAAACTGTAAGAGACGTGCACCAAGCCGTACAGACCTGCACCAAGCCTTAAAAACTGCAAGAGACATGCACCAAGCCTTAAATACTGTAAGAGACGTGCACCAAGCTGTAAAAACTGTAAGAGACGTGCACCAAGCCGTAAAAACTGTAAGAGACGTGCACTGAGCCGTAAATACTGGGAAAGACGTACACCAAGCCCTAAATACTGTTGGGGACGTACACCACGCCATAAATACTGTAAGAGATGTGCATCAAACTGTAAATATGCTTTGAAACTTCCAGAAGTGTGTCCTCGATGGAACAGGTCATATTTTTAGCTTTGTTCAGCTTGTTTTTGTCTGATTGTGAAAAAACTTTAAAAAGTCTAAAGCATATTTTGATGATATTTTCAGAGAATGTTGGTCATGACAAGAGGAAGCTGGTTTAGATTTAGGAACTGATCAGAATCTGGATTTGTCAACATTGTGAGACAGATCAGGTTTCTACATTACTAAGTAAAAACCTCATTATTCAAGGAGTAAATGTAAAGATTTATTTAAAGTGTCATGAATAAAAAGTTGTTTCTTCTTGAAAATCATTCAGGCTTATGATTTTAATATTTATTGTAACTGTATGATCCTTTAAATAAGATGAATGAAAGCACTATGCAAATATTAATCATGTATAATTGGTGAAGTTGTTTTGTTTTTATTTATCTTTCTACCTGCCATGTTGGCTGTTTTTTCATAACCAGAAAGATATTAAGAAACCCCAAAATATCTTAAAATGAAATTAGAAAGAATTAAATTTATTTAACGACCAGTCTCTTTGATGCTTCATCCTTTATCATGTGCTTTTCAAATATCACAGTGTTTAGTGTTAAAAAAATCTTAATAACGCATCTAAAATCTCCCCTGAGGCCTGAAGTGTTTCCCTGTTTGTCTCGCTGATTGGTCGACCACTGATTGTTAATCACAGCTGATTGGTCGATCACAGCTAATTGTTCGATCACTGATTGGTCGATCATATCTGCCTCTGATCCTGGATCTACTTTCTCTCTCGTCAGGATACATTCCACCATCACTGGAGGGAGGGGAACCTGCCGTCGGCCGCTCGCTGCGAGATGTGTCGGCGTTCCTGCGGCTCAGCTGACATCATGGCGGGGATGAGGTGCGAGTGGTGCGGCGTCACGGTGAGGAAACCTACTGTCGAAGGTCTCGGGTTAAAAATGACATTTAATAGACGTCCAGCTTATTTAGACCCAGAGGTAAAGGTGCAAAGATGATTCGGGCATTTAAGCCCTGAGTTTTGCCTTTAAGGTTCAACGCAGGTTTCTTTTTTTTTTTTTTATGACTTTAAAGGGATAGTTCACCATTTTTTTCAGTTTGGTTGCTGCTCGTGGAAAAGTAAGTTGTTGTAAATGTTTTGACTAGTTCTCATAAATTACACAGACTTTAGACCCCATCTGCAGCCCTAGCTTCTGTGCTGACTCTTTCTTTCTTTTTTAAGGTTAAAACTAGTTAATCTGATGGGTATTATTAAACAGCAAACAACACAAATAATGTACAAGGCCAAGAACAATTCATCACCACCTCCAATCTAAAAACTTTTCAGAGATTGAGATGGGGATTATAATTTAAGGGGAAACTTATTTTTAAAACTCACCGGTCACGCACAGGAATGAAAACCTTTTGTGTTTCATGGTGTGTTTTTCAATTATGGAATGAGTTACAATAGGATCTCAAACCTGATGAAATTTAAAATAATGTATAAAAATACAATTCTCAGTAGATACATGGATAAAACAGGACACTAAATTGAAGGATGGCTGCTATGTTTTGTTTTCATTTTGTTTTTTGTTTTGTTGGATCTCTCAATTATTGTGTAGAAACAGTTTTTTTGGAAAGTATATTTGCATTTATATTTAATTAACTGATGCAGAAGGGGTGGGACTTGATAAGTTTTCCACTGTCAGCTTTATTTATATAGCATATTTAAAATGCCAGTGCCTACCAAAGTGTTTAACAGTAGTAGTGGCAGACACAGCAAAAACAGTGAGACAATAAGAACCAATATGATAAAAAAAAAGCAATAAGAACAAAAGTAATGCAGCCTAAATACGTATACAAACCAGTAAAACCAATAAAATCCCAATAAAAAGTGACTATACTCTGCCAAAGGCCAATGTGAACAAGTTCAAAAAGTAGAGAGGCAGTAGTCCGCACATTTAAAGGTAACGTTTTTAAGGATACTTAAAAAGAAATAAAAGAATCTTAAAATCAATCCTGAACCTTACATCCTCCCCCTTCTTTTGGAAGATATTGTATGTAACAAAAATATTATACTCTTTCCTCTGTTTCTGTTTTTTTGTCTCTCGTTTGAATATGAATGAATGAATATTTATTTTGAAAATGTAAAAGAAAATAATAATTGTATTTTTTCTTGGACAAACAAAAAATTCAGTACAATTAAAATTCAGCAGTTTTAGCAAACAATCCAAAAACAAATTTAAACATACTCTGAAATTCACAGTTTAACTTCTTTTACATTTCAAAGGAGAGGAATGAAGTAAAAGTTTTTAATTTCCACCCCTTCTCCATTACTCATATATTTAAAATCAATAAAGTTCAGTTTAGTTTCTGTACAGATGCAGAGCTGATCTCTGTCACTGTGGCTAACACACCTCATACATTTCAAAAATCCAGAACTTTTCCTTTGTCCATCTTTTGCCACAAAGTTTAAAGGTTATTTTAGGCAAAGGAGCGGGGCTTGATAGAGGAAACGTAGCAGGAGTAATAATATAAAGAAAACACCGTATGGAGCCATTTTCACACATGCAGCCCTGCAGATTTTATTTAAAAACATAAGTCAATGAAGGTGGGGGAGGGAAAATACCAGGGGGGGAGAGCAGGTGCATTTTTCTGTCACTTGGGTAACTCCAGGATAATTTCAGGGTTTTTCTGCAGGTGTGAATGAGCCTCTTGTCCCCTTGGTGTCTCCTCAGGCTCACGCGGCGTGTTTCCTCGCCGTTCCGCCAGAGTGCGCCCTGGGTCGACTGGGCTGCATGGTGCTGCACCCGGGCGCCGTCCGCCTCGACTCCAGAAACTTCAGCAAGATGCACTGTTACAGAATCACCGAGAGCTGCAGCCCCGACCTGGGTACACACTCAGAGACACACACCAACGCACCACTTCCTGTGTGAACCGCAAACACTTCCTGTCAGCGTGAAACACAAAACTGTGATGTTCTGACAAAAGAAAAGAAAACCGACAAAAACTCTGGGCTGCAGAAATAATGAAAATTATTCTGTTACTTAAATATGGAGACAGAGGTTGAGCCCTGCAGGAGGTTTTAGCTGCAGATCAAACTGTTTAAAATTTATTAAAATTCATCAATGAGTCAACAACTTAACTGCTAACTTTTTAATCTGCATTTTACTGATTTTATATCATGTTTCGTCTTACTCCATTTTAGTATCAGAGTCATTGTTTGGTGTTTTATAACCTCTCTTTAATATTTCCACCCTATTTAAGATATTATTGAAATTATATTTGGTTTTATTTAAGCATCATTTATCACAGTTGAGTTGGCTTTGTTTTTAATCTTTTTTTGTCTTTTTATTACCCTTTTTTAACACATTACTTTTAACTATTTTAAACTACTTTTACTATATTTTTTTATCCAATTTAAACCCATTACTTTTAACTATTTTTGGTCTTATTTTAGCATCAATTATCACAGATAAGTTGGCTGTTTCTGTTTTATTAACTCTTTTTATTATTCTCTTTTTAGTACCCCATTTAAACCCCCTTTTTTAGTTATTTTTGGTCTAATTTTAGCATAATTTAACAGAGTTAAGTTGACCGTTTGTGTTTTATTAGCTCCTTTTTTTAATTTTCTTTTTATTACCCTTTTTTAACACATTACTTTAAACTATTTTTAAACTACTTTTATTATATATTTTTTTATCCTATTTAAACCCATTACATTTAACTATTTTTGGTCTTATTTTAGCATCAATTATCACAGATAAGTTGGCTGTTTCTGTTTTATTAACTCTTTTTATTATTCTCTTTTTAGTACCCCATTTAAACCCCCTTTTTTTAGTTATTTTTGGTCTAATTTTAGCATAATTTAACAGAGTTAAGTTGACTGTTTGTGTTTTATTAGCTCCTTTTTTAATTTTCTTTTTATTGCCCTTTTTTAATATATTATTAAAATTATATTTGGTCTTATTTTAGCATCATTTATCAAAGTTAAGTTGGCTGTTTTTGTTTTATTAACCCTTTTTAGAATTTTAGAACTCTTTTTTATTATTATTTACTTTTTTCCCATTTTAAATACATTATTTTCATTTATTTTTTAATGGTTTTATTTTTAAATCCGTTATCACAGCTAGGTTGACCCTGGTTTAATGACTCTTTTTATTTGTTTTATTTATATGACTCTATTTAAACACGTCATTTTCAACTATATTTGGTCTTATTTTAGAATTATTTACCACAGTTAACTTGGCTGTTTGTGTTTAATTAATTCTTTTTATTATTTTCTTTTTATTACCCTATTTGACACATTACTTTAAATTATTTTTGGTCTTATTTTAGCATCATTTATCACAGTTTAGTTGACTGTATTTTATTAATTTTTGTTATTTCCTTTATTGCCCCATTGTAACACATTACTTCCTATGATATTTTGTTTTATTTAAGCATCATTTATCATAGTTAAGTTGCTGTTTTGCTTTTATTACCTTGTAACTTTTCTTATTTGTTTCTATCTACTTGTGTTCACCATTTTCAGATAACTGTGATGACGCTGATTCGTCTGCTGCTGTTTCCAAAGACGCTCAGCCTGCTGCTCCAGAGTCTGGTTAGTTCATATATTCATTTATTTTATTTAATAAAATTTGCTTTAATGAGTTTAGCAAAAGTCTTCGGAGACTTGTTTTCAATCAGGATTCATCTCTGACAGTCTTCTTGGATTTAAAATTCCAGACCTAAGTTTATGTGTTATGTGTGTTATGTGGCTTTAAAGAGGAAGTCTGTGGACAAATGAACATAATTTTTATTTTTTATTTTTGTCAGGTAAGCAGTTTCTGAAGGTGTTCGACGGCGATGACGCCCTGAAGCGAGGCTGCTTCAGACTGGTGTCCGTCCTCAGAGCCACGAAGAACGAGGAGGTGGTGGTGAGAGAAGAACTCTGATTTATTTAAACTTTTATGATCACACGATGATTAATATGCATAAAAACACACTTTGAATCAGTTTATACACTCCAGCAAGGAAGTAGGTCTTGTTGTTCATCCTCTGAGTCCTTTTTATCTCCACCAAGGAGATTCTGTTTCTGCCAGGGTTTGTTTGTTTGTTGCAGTTGGTATTGGCCCAACTTAGAAAAGATAAGATTTTGATTTGTGATACATATGTTTGTCTGGATGAAAAAAAAAAAAAAATTCAAAAAAATCACATAATTAAAAGAAAAAAAAAGTCAACGTTGGGCTGAATTTAAATAAATTATATCTCTGCCATTTCTTCATAGTTTCACTTCCAATTTTACAGAATAATATGTTGTCCATGTTTCTATTATCAGGGTAAATTTAATCTGGATCTGATTCAGACTGATGTCACAAAAAACATTAAACTTTATTATGGGAAATCCCATTGAAGACAGTCAATAATCCATATAAAATATTCAGCGATTTTCCCTTAACTTGTTCATGCAGGATAATAATCTCCATGTATGAGCTGAGTTTGGTCTGAATCTGGTGATCCAGACTTTTATATTTACAGCGTTTGTGGAAAAGCCTCAGAGCTGCTTGGTGGAGGTCTGCACTCTCTGAGAGATTTTCTAGTTTTTGCCATAAAATGACTAAAATAAAGTTAAAATATTTAACTAAAACAAGATGAATGTGTTAGGTTAAATTAATGCTCCCATCACTTTGCAAACATTCAATTTAATGTTTTATTTAAATGTGATGGTGTTAATAAAAGTAGATTTATAGGAGGCTGAAAGTTGAATCCCAAACTAAGTAAAGCTTTATGTTTTGGGTTATTTATTTTGTTTGTAGCTCCTATAGCATCTCTGATATAAAATTAGATAAATTAATCAAAGTTTATTTATAAAACACAGTTCATTCAAATTGAATTGAACTGCAGCTTGAATTGCTTTACATCAGGACAAAAAGACTGACAAAAGACATTTATATATTATATATACAGTATATACACATGCATTTATACACATACATACATACATAAATAATGATAATAATTTCTTTCAACCACTTAGCATATCGAGGATGTCGAGAGGATTTGGAGACTAACGCACAGCACAGAAGCTGAAGTAAAATAAATGATGAAATTTATAAGAACGAATACAAGAAAAAAACAAAGTAATAAAACCAAGAAACATCAGACAAATAAATAATATTACAATAAATAAAATATGTTAAAATACAAAAATTTCACCTAATTTGATTAAATGTAAAAAGATAAAAACTATATTGATATGAAAGCAAATATTAAAAATGGAATAAAGCATCAGACAAAAAATATTAAACTAAAATGTAATAATAAGGTAAGATAAGAATTGCTACTTAGAAATAAATAATTATAGTAGTCATTAAAATAGTAAAGTTCTACATAAAAGATTTAGCTCTGGTTATTTTAGCCTTTACCTTAATAAAACTAATAATTAATAATAATGATATCATCCTGCAGGAGGCGGTGCTCAGGGCCTTCTACCTCCCCGATGAGCCTCACAGCTTCCAGCTGCAGGAGGTCGGAGGTCAGCAGCGTCTCCATAGCGACGACATCCTGAACCGAAACGGCGGTCCAGACAACAGGAAGGAGGGCGGAGACTCGTGGCTGCTGAGGGCCAAACCACGAGACTCCGAGGTCATCAGCGTGCACGCCGGCTGGAGCAGGTGAGCCTCTGATAGGCTGAACGAAGAGCTCAGGTGTTCGCTTCATCCTCACCTGACCACCTGCTGTGTTTCAGGGCAGCTGGATCCTCCGCCTCAGTGTCCATCTGTGAAAACAGCACGGCTGCCTCAGTCCTCTCAGAGGTCCTCAGTCAGCTGGACAGACAGGTAACGTCACCACGAGGAGATTCACCTCCAACTTTCTGCTCACGCTGCAAAAGAGAGAAGAAAAAACTGAACTTTATACACGAGCACTCCTGGTTATAAACGGAGGATTGTTTTAGTTTTTCACTCTTAACTGTGAAACTGAACTGTTCATGTAGAAATATACACATCAAATTAAACACAGCTACACAACCATATAAGTCATTTTTACACACAAACACAACGTCAACACCAAGCAAATGAATGATCAAATATCCAAATCAGTTTCACTTTGATTTAGTTGATTTGTATAGATTTACTTGAATGGGAAAATGTAGAGAGTTCTGCTTGGTTTTTTACAAAAAGAAACAAAAATAATATTTATTTTATTTTTTATGTATATTATTAAAAACAGGGATAAGCAAAGGAAGATAAAAACTGTTGTAATTCAATCAATTCATTAATCAAACTTTATTTGGATAGCACTTTTCATAATACAAAGTGCTTTACATGGGACAAAAAGATAAAATGAAATAACAAGAAGTGAAATAAAAAGCAGAAAATTGCATAATTGCATAAAATGAAAACATAAGATTCTCACACCCCTCCTATATTATTACCCTATTTAAACCCATTACTTTAAACTATTTTTGGTCTTATTTAAGCATCATTTATCACAGTTAAGTTGCTGTTTGTTTTTATCTTTTTATTACCCTAGGTAAACATTTTATTTTCAATTATATTTGTTTTTATTTACCATCATGTGACATGAAAATAATTCATATAGACCTTGTGGTTGCAGAGATTCACTCTTTTCTTTATGAGTTTGTCATTTTTGAGCAGAAGACTTAAAAAAGGGGCTGAACAGGTTAATCATTTATGTCCCTTTAAAGCAATAAGAAGAATTAAAACTCCAAAATATTGTCCAAATAAGACTTATCAGTACTTTAGGACAGATATCTTATGAGTTTATGACCTAGTTGAATCTCTGTGAGTTAAAAATGCTGTTAATAATAATAATAAATGAATCTTTATGTGTTGTTGGAGCTCTTTGTTGACGACTGGTTTTGTTTCAGGGAGAAGACGTCTCCACTTTCAGCCTGATGGAGGTTTATATGGGCAGCAAGCAAGGTGAGCATTTACTGATGCATTAAGGACAAAAAGATGATGAAGAAGACGCCGTTTAAACCGCCAAAACTCTCTGAATTAAACCTTAGAAATCTGCTGAAGCTGTGATTTAAGTCTCTGGTTCAGTAAGGTCCAGATCAGGTCACTGAAGAGCCCAAATTCATCTGCAGATGACCTTTAGTTTGCTTTGTTGACCTTTTGTCAGCTCTCTGATTGGGCCACTGACCCACCAATCAGGAAGCCTCTTCTGTCGTAGCGAAGCTGCCCCACAGAGTTTGAACTTTATTTTGTAG
Organism: Scarus forsteni; assembly: GCA_036419115.1. NCBI lineage: Eukaryota > Metazoa > Chordata > Actinopteri > Labriformes > Labridae > Scarus > Scarus forsteni. The sequence continues at coordinate 37,766,215 of JAZDUH010000383.1, forward strand.
CTTTAGCCAAATTATTGTAACCTGACAGGCCAGATGGACAGCTCCAGATTGGAAATATTTCACTAATCCATCTGGGAGGAGTCCTGAGAAAATGTTTTCAGGGCAGAGGCTTCAAAAACAACAGCAGCTTCTGATTGGACGATCTCTTTGCTCGTCACACTCATCACAGACCAATCACATCAAGCAGCACTGCTGTGGCGTAGCATACCTCGCGGCTAAGCGTAGCAGCTAACGGCTAACTGTTAGCCACTACGGCTAACTGCTTACAAGGGCAAACAACAGTTAAAGGCTTTTAGATGTAGTGGCTAACTGTTGCTAGCAGCTAACTGTTGTTAGCCATTAGCTTAACTACCTTAAGACTGTTGTTTCACATTAAATCATCCCACACAGATGCATCATTTAACACTTATATGTGACATGAACTACATCAAAGATAATCCCTACTGAGTAACCATGATGACCACAGGCTAACCGGCATTAGCCACCATTACTTGTACAACTGGAAGTTACCTGAATTCCTGCTGCTCCCGCCTCTCTTCCCTGATTGGGCCGTTAAGCATTTAGCCGAGCGACCACAAAATCAAACACACGCTGTTTAAATGATTCAGATCTAGAGTTTTTTTAATCTATTGTCTCTAATGAGAAGAGGCCTGATGATGAGTTTATTTAACCTAGCAACAGTAGCCAAGGAGGGTGGGGCTAGGTTAAGTCCACTTCCTGGAGAGGGCGGGGTTTGTTGAATCAGGGTTCATCAGCAGTTTTAGCCCATTAGCTCCAATGCAGAGTAGAGATGTTAGAATGATTCAGAGCTGTTGAAAACATGCTGCTGAGCAGACCTGTGCTGACCAATCAGAGCAGAGCAGAGCAAATCGGCTGACCAATCAGAGAAGAGCAGCCTGTTGATGCCTCTGCAGCATGAAAACAAACGGAGGAGCTGTTTTCTAGAGACTTCCACAAAGATAAATGAAAACGTTTCTTTGATTAACTTTGTGATCAGTAACGTTTTTAATCGTCTCTCTGACAGAATGTGTTTTAATTTAGAGATGAACTGACATTAGCATGATGCTAACGTGTAACCTGTGGTCTGTCCTGCAGTGCAGAGGCAGACTTTGACCCCTCAGGAGAACATTCTGGAGAAGCTGCAGGAGATCAGGAAGGTAAGGAGAGATCGTCGAACAACACAGAGAAAGAACTGCCCTGAATTAAAACTTTATCTGATTGTACATTTTAAAGTAAAGCTGCAGAAGAGAAGATGATGCTCTATAGCTGCAATTAATCAAAGTTTGTTTCCACCCCGCAGAATTTCTTGTTAAAAACATGATTCTTCTCTAAAAGTCAATCCTGTAATTATGCTCTGATGTATTTTAGCTTTTAAGGTTGTTCAGTATAACACTGTACAACTATATTTAACATTTTCGCTGCCTTTTGCAAAAGAATGTGCAGTGATTTCAGGGGACAGTGTGGTCATTTTTTAATTTATTTGGAAAACAAGACAGTTTCTTAAAGTAAAAAGCCATCTTAACAGAGTAAAATACAGAAATAGAGACCATTCAACTCTGATTAAAAGTCAAATTTGCATTTATCATTAATTTAATTACTTAATCAAATGCAAAAATAAGACAGAACAGAGTGAGGTTAAAACTTTAGACCATGTGTTTTTCATGTTAAGCCAGATATTTGTTGATGAGTATAAATATAATCATAACAACTGAAATGAGCCAAAACAGGCACATACATGAAGGGGCTATGTTTCTCAAATCATCTTCTCCCACAGTCAACACCCCACGTGCCTGTCGGTTTTATGTTTTATCATGTACTGGTCAGCTGATACCTTTCTTTAAAAATTATTATCCTGTGTTTTCCCCACAGGATAATAATAAAGTTAAAGTCAAATTCTTTAGCTGTAGACTCTGGTTGATGTCATCAGTGGTGTAAAAGCTGATTTTTCCCTCAGATGTCTCTGCGTCAGATGAACCAAACTCGTTTCTACGCCGTGGAGAACTCGAACCAGCCGGTGCGGATCAGCCTGCTGATTGGAGGACTTCCTCCCCTGCTGACCAGAGAGGAGTACGTCCAGCTGATTGAGGAGCAGCTCGCCATCAAGAGTGAGTCTGCAGCGTCTTTGCTGTCATCTCTGTCTGCCTTTTATTTACTGACCAGTTAGTTAGGTATTGTTCTGTTTCTCTTGTGGTTTGTTTGCTTTGTTGTTGGTTTGTCTTTTTATTTTTATTTTTTTCTATTTAACCCTTTCATGCATCATGTCCACTACAGTCAACAGATATTATGAATAAGTTTAATACCCTTTACGTTGCAGTATCATGTCCAACTATCAACTGGTGAACTCCCAAACCCTTGTCTCAAGTTTCATATAAACATTTTTTTCCTTATCCTTTTTATGTGTTTTTTTTTGTTTTGTTTTTGTCTCTTATATTTGTCTTGTTATCTTATGTATTTTTACATTTTTTGTTATTTCTTTTGTATTGTTGGTGTTGTTCTTTGTTGTTTGTCTTGTTAAATGTGTTCAGATTAAAAAAAAGAGTTTGGAGCAGATGTGGTCATTTATTAAGAGATTAAAGCTCTTCTTTGTCCCCTGATCCTCCCGTATTCCCCTCTCTTTCTCCTCCTCTCATTGAGTTTGTCCCGTCTAACTCCGTCTCCTCTCTCTCTGCAGCTCACCTGGTCAACATCAGCCACATCTACGGCAGTCAAGGTGAGACAGTTCTATGGAAAAAAAACCCTTCATTTTCAGGACGTGTTGCCTTCCTTACCTCCAAATTCACAAAATAAATTAACAAATAAAAAAATGTCTGTTTGGATATTCAATAAAAAAAACTCATAACCACCTAAAGTAAAGTTTGTAGTCCATATTTAGTTATTATTATTTATTGTTAAAGGTGAACAAGGTCAGTCAGAGAGTTTTAACCTGTTAAATATTCTTTAATTCTGATTTTTGAAATGATTTTCATTCTGAGAATCAGTTCTGTTTCTTTTTCTTATTTTGATTCTTAATTATGGATCTTAAGGTCATTAACTTAACATTATTATTAGACTTCTTTTGGAATTTCTTTGGAATTAAATTTCCAAAAATATGATGATTAATTAAGCAAATTTCTCTACAGAAGAGTTTTAGGGCCATGTTAGATGGAGAAAATAATTTTTGGGAATTGGACATTGAAGTGGAAATTTCTGGATTTAGCTTGAAATGAAGAGAAATAAAGTTGAAAAACAATTTCTTGTTATTTATTATTGATTATTTATTCTCATCATTTCCACTTTGATGTTGACTGTCATAAATTATTTTTCCATCTAATACGGCCCAAATATTCTTCCATATGTCTCATATATGAACTGCAGGGCCAGGATAATTATTTAATATGGGAAATTTTTATCCAAAATACATTACAAGTGATTTTTATAAGACTTCAGAAGCACTAAAGTGAGTTCAGGAGTGATAAAGGCAGATGAAGTGAGCTAAAATTATACTAAATACTGAAAATACAAGCTGTTAAAGTTACAGCACAGCTTTAATCCAATTTACTTTATTTAAAAAGTACATTTAAAATAGTTAAGTTAACTGAAGTGCTGCACAGTGACTTAACAAGGAATGGAAATAATATTTTAAAGACGCCAATCAAAAGAAATGATAAAAATACTTTACAAAATCATACAAACAAGACAGTTTTTTTAAATAAAAAGTCATTTTAACAGAGTAAAAATCATTCAAATAGAGAGCATTAACTCTGATTAACAGTCAAATTTGCATTTATCATTAATTAAAAACTTAATTAAGGGCAAAAATGAGACAGAGCTTAAAACCAAAGGCCGTGTGTTTTTCATGTTAAAGCAGATATTTGTTGATGGGTATAAATAAAAACCATAATAACGTGCTCTGCTCTGTTTTTTCGTGTTTCAGGTGCGGTTGCTTTGCAGATCTCGTGTTTTTCTGAGGCTGAGAGGATCTACATGCTCGCCAAAGACACCACGGTCAGCAACAAGACGCTGACGTCACTCGTCATCCCAGAAATACAGGTGATGACCTGCCTTCACTGTTTCAGCAGAGTTTATTAAAAAGTCTATAAATGTTGTTTTAATGTTTTAAGGTGCTGATTCTTTCCTTAGATTAGAGGTTTAATCTGAGGCAAAAAGATGACGGAAAGGACCAAAATGCAGACGAAATAGTTTTAGAAAATAAAAGATGCAAACAGAAAAAGAAAAAGTTTAAGGTGCAGGAGAAAAACCTGAAGGCAGAAGCAATAGTTAACCCTTTAACTCCCGGCTCAACTCAACTGTCGAGCTTTTAGGACTCCGAAAAAATGGCAAATAAACATAAAGAACTAATATTTTCTTTGTGTGGGTTTTAAAGGTTTAAAAGGTTGACGCTAATATTATTATTACCAGTGGTGTAGTGGTTCCTTGAGAAGTGGGTATACTCTAAATTTTCGCCTTTTTTTAAGTAGTACAGAAAAAAAGACAGTTTTAGAACCAGTGACATGTAAGACTACTCTATTTACCCAAAAATCTGTCATTTCTACTTGCTCACTTTTATAAAATTATCATGACTTAATTAAGAGCAGTTTGTAGTTACTACTGGTCACACAAGCAGAATGGATGAATGTAAAATGTATTTATCATGAGGCAAACACGGTGTTTTAAATAAAATACTTTAAATTGGAAGTTGACAATGCATTCTTATTCATATTTAACCAATTTAATCAGTGAAGGCAGTGAGTACCAGCCAATTAGAGGCAGAGGAGGGTGGGTCATGGCTTCACCATCCTTGAGGGAAAAAAGGGCAATCTGGCAGTTAGATACTGAATGGTGCACATCGGGGGGGTTTAGAAGTGGGTATACTCAATGCTGACTGAAAAATAAGTGGGCATACTCCGTATACCGGCGTATACCGGCGTATACCGGCGTATACCCTCGACTACACCACTGATTATTACCATCACTTTTTATTATAAATACCTAACCATTTACTGATATGATGACATGCTGTATAGAGTGTATATGTATAGTTTGTCAAATTCAAATCAAATCAAACTTTATTTATATAGCACGTTTCATACAGAAAATGTAGCACAAAGTGCTTTACAAACAGACAGATAATTTAAAATAAAGGATTTATAACCCAAACCCACTCCACCCAGCCCCTGAACCCCCCCACACCGCAGTCCATACACAGTGTTGATAAAAAGCATCATAAATAAAAGACGATAATAAAGCACTCTGCTGTGCCCAGTACAAACTGAGGAAACACCATCTTAAAGGTTTAAAAATGAGAAAACACTGGAGATTAAGTTAAAAGTGTAAAATTTAATGTAACATAAAATGAAATAAAATAAAATAATTTAAAAAAATAAAAAGAAGAAATAATAAATTGAAATGAAGTTAAAAATAAGATAGAAAAACTAGAAAATAAAATAAGGAAAGATAGCAAAGATAAAATGATCAGAAATAGAATAATAACAGAATAAAATAATAAAAGAGTGGGCTGTAAGTAGAATTAATAAAAACACTAAAAGGTAAATCAGGTAAAAGCTTGACTAAAAAGGTAGGTTTTGAGTTTGTTTTTAAAGACATTAACAGTATCTTCTATTTAAATTTATTTTCATTGCTTTATTTACACACATTTCAGCCTTTAATGATTAATTTAGTCCCATATTTCTGTGCTTTTTTATGTCATCACATAATCAACTGTTAGCTTTTTATATCCTACACGAAGAAAATATCTAGTTTCTGGTTTGTTTGTAGTTTTCTGTGTTCCCTGACATTTTAACTGAAACTATGATTTTCTGTTTTTTAAAACATTAAATATCCCTGATATTACTGATGACCTCTGCCAAACAATTGAGCTGGTAGTTAAAGGGTTAATAATCAGATAATAAAAGCCTATACAGCGTATTTTAAATAAGACAGCAGATATTCTGTATAATGATAACTAATAATAGCTTTATTTATATAGCACCTTACAAAGTGCTTTAACAGACTTAACAAAGAAAAAAAACAACAACAATCAGGTCAACAGAGACCGCGAGAGTAAGAGCTAAAGAAACAAAATAAAAGAAAATAGAATAAACTGGCAGGATCGAAACAGCTGATGGAATTTAGGAATAAACCAAATCAGTATAGCTCTCCATGTAAACATGTACAGGTGAAGAACACTGGTGGAGAAAGTAATTCATTTAATGTAATGACAACAAGACAGTAGATAGATAATAGATTTACAGATACACAGATAAAAAAAAAAATTCCCCACAAATCTCGATTTACAATTTTAATCATTTTTTTTCCCTCTCAAAGCAAAAAACTCAGACACAAAAATGACATGAATCAAGTTCTGCCTTTATGTTGTCAAATATATTCCTAAATCAATCAGAATTTCCCTCTTAAAATTAAAGTGCGTGTCATAAAATGTTGATTATGTAGTTCTAACACAGGCAGGTTTGCCTACATAAACACTGAGAGCTGAGGGATTTTCACAGCTTGTTAACATGTTTCTGTCTGATCAATAATTAATCTAATTTAAAAAATAAATACAAGTCTATAAAAGTGCTTGTGTAAAACCTGATCATGAAAACTATAGAGTTTCAGTTGTTCTAGTGTTGAAGAAAAGTGTTTGATGTGTTGATGGAGGGTCTCTAAGATCATTAAATGAAACGATTAAATATCTTTGATTAATCCCCTCAGACCTCAGAATGAAAGTGCTCTGTTTTCTTGTTTCAGCTCAACAAGCTGGGCGCCGACGCCTGCCCTCTGCTCGTCTACGTTAATCCAAAAAGTGGAGGACTGAAGGGCCGAGAGCTTCTCTACGGCTTCAGGAAACTTCTGAACCCTCACCAGGTCTTCGACATCTCCAACGGAGGACCGCTGGCCGGGTGAGGGAGCAGCTAAAGGGGCTGAAGGATGGATAAAAAAAAAAAACTTTATTTAGCTTTTACACACTTTCAAGACAAACGTCCAGCTTAATAATCAAAGGAACAGCTAATTTACTGGCAAAGCAAACACATTTTATTTATAACATTTTATCATTCAAACTTACAAACAGAAAAAACAAGCAGAAAAAAAACAACAATAATAATAAAAGCCTTTATCCAGGAGGTCAATTGCCATGTTTTTTTAATCTATTTTGAAGTGGTTTGTATAATTACTTGTTTTTATGTGAACATGTATTTTATTGTTGTTTTGTTAACTTTTTTTTTTATTTAATGCTTTAAATATTGTACATTTTCTGATTTGTTTATTTAAAGGCCAAACTAGGGACACAAGTAGGAAATGAGCATTTGCTATAAACTCTGTGCAGCTCATCAGATTCATGCTCAGTGATGGAGAAATGTTAAAATCCATTGTCCCTGTCAGATAAATAAATTCAATCAATCAAATCCCGTTAAGTACCAGCTTAACTGCTTGGCAGGGGCTGTCAATAAATTCAGGAATATTAAATGTTATAAATATATATTATTTTGTAATTTTATATTTCTTATTTGCATTACTATGAATTCATTTAATTATTGTGCTTTTTTAAATTCATATTTCTGTTTTTGTTTATTTATTTTTTCAGCCCTAATAAATTTCATACTCTTTATGTTGCTGTCTCATGTCCAACTATCAGCTGGTGAACTGCCAAACCCTTGTCTCAAGTTTCATATTAATATTATCTTTGTCCTTTTTTTTGCCATATCGAGATATTGCATCCAAAATCCAAAACAGCAAACGAAGGGAAATTTGGATTGTTTAGAGTCGCATAATTTTGTACTTTTATTTAAAATTTGGTATAATTCACAATTTAATTGTTTGATTAACCCTTAATATTAAATTCTTTAAAAAACATATATATTATTTTAAAATTTATACTTCTTATTTGCATTACTATAAATTTATTTAATTATTGTGATTTTTTAAATTCTTATTTCTGTTTTTATAATTATTATTATTTTTTTTTCATCCCTATCTTCTGGTTGATATCGATTTTTGTTAAAAAGATTTGCTGATGGACAGCAAGTGGATTTATTTTTTGATTTTTTTTTTCCACTATCTGTTTATTAACATTTTCCCATGAACAATACAGAAAAAGACGAAGATAATGCAAGACCAAAAGAAAGGACAAAAGTTCCAAATCAAGGAATTAAATCTAAGACAGACACATTAATAAAATAAAATAAAATAAAATAAAATGTAATTTCCAAATAATACCAGTAATAATTGTGAATTAAATAATAATAATATTAATACTAAAGTACAAAAAAGCAAGTGGATTTATTTGAATGATTAATTCCTAAAGTGTCAAAAAAAGTGATCTTTAGTGTTAAGTCATTTTGAATAATAGTTTCATTTAAGTAAACTCATTCTACATGATAAGGACATTTTTTTCCAAAACATTCACTTTATTAAGTTAAAAAAAAAAAACTATTTTGTATTAACTTATCAAACTCAGGTTTTTTTGTTGTTGTTTTTGTTGGAAAAAAAATGAAAAAATGTGTTTTTAAGATCCACTGAAAAGCAATGCAATGACACATTTTAATAAAAAGAGAAAAAAATAAAGAAATTGGAGGTTTTAGATTGTTTATCTGGCAGTAGAAGCAGAAAACAAAGAGGATCCTTGTTCAGTAAAACTACAGGTCGACATCTGCAGCGGTTTTCCATAAATTATCTGAAGTTCTAACACAATGAATAAAACCTCCAACTTCAACACTGCCTTCAAAAAGACTCAGATTTATTATGATCCATTTTGGTTTTTTTAGTATTTTGATGATTTAACGTTCCTGTTTTTCATCTGCAGCCTGCACACGTTCAGGGAGGTGCCCCGGTTTCGGGTGCTGGTCTGCGGGGGTGATGGGACGGTGGGCTGGGTGCTGGGAGTCCTGGAGGCCGTGAGACACAAACTGGTTTGTCGAGAGCCGCCCATCGGGATCGTCCCGCTGGGGACAGGTAAGACCAGGACTACGCTGCTACCTGAGCTTTGATCATATTAAATGTTAACTTAATAAAACCTGTAAACCACGTTTTTAATGTTTCAAATCATAAAGTGTTTGAGCTAAAACTGAAAAATGTGTCATTTTAAGATGAATAAACTTGTTTTACTGATTTTATGTGTCACAGAAAATTAAATATCAATGAAACTGATATCGTTTCTGTCCCCATGTTGGTCAAGTCCTTAAAGGTGTCGTGCGTAGAAGTTTGCAGCATTTAATCCAACAGAAACAGTGAATATAAAATATAATGTTTCTATTTGTATGTAAAGTCCATCAAAATAGGTGAACAATCATCCTCATAAAACTTTGGTTTTCTTTTCATTAAGTTAAAAAAATCTTTTTATATCTATGTACCGTGGGTCTCCCTTCTGTGGAGGCTGACATAACAATCCACCATGTTGTCTACGGGTGACAAAAAGGGAAACCTGATTTTTGAATAAGAGTCTACAAAAGTTTACAAAACCTATAATCATCATCAAACTGACCTATAATCTATAAAAATAATAATGATGAAAACATGATGATGCCCTGTTCCCGATCCTTTTTGGTCTTCACCGTCTCTTAGTGATGTGATGTTTTAGAAACAGACGGGCTCATTCGAACATCTGAACACTAGATGGTGCTAAAATGCCAGTTTCTACACACTGCATCTTTAACATGCATGAAGTGTTAAAGCTGTTTTTGTGAGGAAACGTCATGTTCAAACTAAAGCCTTCTCCCTCTCCAGGTAACGACCTGGCCCGAGTCCTGCGGTGGGGGGCGGGCTACAGCGGCGAGGACCCTCATCACATCCTGGTGTCGGTGGACGAGGCCGACGAGGTCCTGATGGACCGATGGACCATCCTGCTGGACGCTCAGGAGATCTCCGAGGACGGGAAGGACAACGGCTTCCTGGAGCCGCCAAAGGTCTGGTCTATGATGCTTTGGTTTGGTTTAGTGCCCCGAAAAAGAGGTTACGTTAGTAAAAAACTGATGCCGACTTTTTAAGAAACAGCCAAGAACCAGTCAATGAGATTTTGGGCAGTTTCCCACATTTTTGTGAATTATTCAAAAAGTTTTTGCACAGATGTTCTGATATTTTCAGGGACTGTTGGTCAGGACACAAGAAGCAAATAATCAGAGTTTGGTGAAGATCTGAATGTGGATCCAAGAGTTTTTTAAAGGGCTTGTTTTAAGTGTGAAATGGGGTTGTTCTCTACTTTAATAAAATATATATATGTTTTATTCATTTATTTCTCAAGACGTAGTGCATAGGTGTTCATCAGTTACAGACAAGTTTTATGTACAGATACATGTCAACATCTAGCATGTAAATAAAGAAGATGTATTATAATAAAAAATAAAACAATATAATAAAATAAAAAAAAATAAAAATGAAAATTAAATAAAAATGAGGAAACATAAAACATCAAAAGTAAAGTTAAAAAAAACCAAATAATCCCCAGTCACTGATATTTTTGAAATATTTGTTGTATGTTGTATGTACAGATACATGTCAACATCTAGCATGTAAATAAAGGAGCCAAAAATAAAATAAAATAAAAATAATAAAAATAGTAATAAAGAGCATTTAAAAAATTCAATATAAAAAAGTCATAAAAAAGGGTAACAATGGTAAGTACAATAATACTAAGATGAAAACCATTACAATAAAAATAATAATATATGGAATAGACAATCAGAAGGATAGATCAGAAGAGGAGTGAAATGAAATTATAAGGAATAAATATATATTATTAGTAATAATAATAATAATCAGAATAATTATAATAATAATAATGATTTTAAGAAAAAAAAGGTTGGGGGGGATGCAAACACGGGCACATACACACGCACGAATGGGAAGTGCTCAAGTTGCATTATTTTCCTTTTTTTGATTCAAAATATTCAATTAAAATTTTGAAAATCAAAATTAAATCTTGATTTTGTAGAAATACATCTTCAGAAAACTGGATGACTCATGGAGTTGAATCTGCTCCACCATTAATTTAACTTAACTAAAAGCTTAATATTAGTCTCAGATACTCTGCAGCAGTATTTAAGGTGTAATATTCTGTGTCTCCTCTCTCAGATTGTCCAGATGAATAATTACTTCGGTCTGGGCATCGATGCCGAGCTCAGCCTCGACTTCCACCAGGCCAGAGAAGACGAACCTGATAAGTTCACCAGCAGGTCAAACTCTGCTTCAGTTCATTAAATCAGTTATATTTCTATGTATATGTATTTATAAATGTAACCCTAACCCCACGTGTGCACAGGTTCCATAACAAAAGCGTGTACGTGAAGGTCGGCCTGCAGAAGATCAGCTACACCAGGAGTCTGCACAAAGAGCTGCAGCTGCAGGTCGACACTCAGACCATCCAGCTGCCCCACATCGAGGGCCTGATCTTCTTAAATATCCCCAGGTAACGCCCATGATCTGCTCTTTCTTTTTTTTAAATGCATATTTTTTGGGGCATTTTGTGCCTTTATTGATAGGAGAGAGACAGTGGATAGGTTTGTGAAAGGGGGAGAGAAAGTAGGGGAAGACACTCTGCAAACTGGTCACAGGCGGGATTCGAACCTGGACCGGCAGAAGCATGTACATGGGGTGCTAACCACTCCGCCAAACCAGCACCCTGTGATCTGCTCTTTCTGCTGCTGCCTCTTTAATATACAATCATTTATTACAGATGAATAAACACAACACAGGTTTGGATTATTTAAAAGTGGTTTAAAATCAGAAAACTGCAGCAGAAATAGAGAAAATATTTAGATTAATTTAATGTTTATGATCATAAATGCAGAAACTCCCACGCTGGATTTACTTACATTTATCCACAAATCATGCATTTAAATGAATTAAATCCATTATTTCAGTGATCTTTGGTTTTAAAAAGCACAAAAGCTCCATGATCTTCTGTCAAATTTTAACAAAAAGGGAGAAACGTGGGAAAAGCTAAGAGCTACCTGCTCGTTCAATCTGCTTAAAACATTTTTATCTAACATGTTTTTGCATTGAGTCAGTGTGCAGGAGTTTGTCTTATTTTTGGTTATTAAATATGATAAATTATTCCATACAGAAGGTCTGGTTTGAGTATTTCGGTTTCTCTGGTGTCAAACAGTGTTAGTGTATTTAAAGTAGAGTAGCTCTTAGTCAAGTCACAGTCCTGGGGGTTTATCTGTGACCTGGGCATCTGGGCTGAGTGGTCTGGCTGGCTTTTAGCCGTCTGGCCCTGAGGGTTTACCCAGTGCCGTGGCTGGGAGCAATGAGTCTGGCATAAGGCCCGGTCAGCCCTGAGGGTTTACCTGGGTGACTTGACGTGCTGACGCCTTTCAGTCAAGTCAGTCTCTCAGGGTCTCGTGACCCTGCAGGCTGCCGTGAGTCTGGCTCTGGATCAAGTCAGTCTCTGAGGGTTTACCCGTGGGACCCTGCAGGGCTGCCGTAGTCTGGCTTTAGTCAAGTCAGTCTCTGAGGGTTTACCTGTGTGACCCTGCAGGGCTGCCGTAGTCTGGCTTTAGTCAAGTCAGTCTCTGAGGGTTTACCTGTGTGACCCTGCAGAGCTGCCGTAGTCTGGCTTAAGTCAAGTCAGTCTCTGAGGGTTTACCTGTGGGACCCTGCAGGGCTGCCGTAGTCTGGCTTTAGTCAAGTCAGTCTCTGAGGGTTTACCTGTGGGACCCTGCAGGGCTGCCGTAGTCTGGCTTTAGTCAAGTCAGTCTCTGAGGGTTTACCTGTGTGACCCTGCAGGGCTGCCGTAGTCTGGCTTAAGTCAAGTCAGTCTCTGAGGGTTTACCTGTGGGACCCTGCAGGGCTGCCGTAGTCTGGCTTTAGTCAAGTCAGTCTCTGAGGGTTTACCCGTGTGACCCTGCAGGGCTGCCGTAGTCTGGCTTTAGTCAAGTCAGTCTCTGAGGGTTTACCTGTGGGACCCTGCAGGGCTGCCGTAGTCTGGCTTTAGTCAAGTCAGTCTCTGAGGGTTTACCCGTGTGACCCTGCAGGGCTGCCGTAGTCTGGCTTAAGTCAAGTCAGTCTCTGAGGATTTACCTGTGGGACCCTGCAGGGCTGCCGTAGTCTGGCTTTAGTCAAGTCAGTCTCTGAGGGTTTACCTGTGGGACCCTGCAGGGCTGCCGTAGTCTGGCTTTAGTCAAGTCAGTCTCTGAGGGTTTACCTGTGTGACCCTGCAGGGCTGCCGTAGTCTGGCTTTAGTCAAGTCAGTCTCTGAGGGTTTACCTGTGGGACCCTGCAGGGCTGCCGTAGTCTGGCTTTAGTCAAGTCAGTCTCTGAGGGTTTACCTGTGTGACCTGCTCAAGACAGAAAATCACTGATTTAAAGGTGTCAGGGACAAAGTCAGGGTCATGGAGCCCCATGGTCATCCTAAACGCTCAGACAGACGTGGTTTGTTGGAGCTGTTCACCCTGTTTTTTTTTTTTTTTTTACCTTGGCATATTTTATTTATTTATTTATTTATTTATTTATTTTTTTATTTTTTATTTTTTAAATGTATTTATTTATTATTTATTTATTTTAATTTATTTAATTATTTTTCTTAATTTTGTTCTATTTAAAGACTTCTCAGGTGAACCCTTCAAATCAGCTCAGAGTTTTCTGCCTCATCCTGAACTGTGTGGTGTTATTGGTCTATACATACATATATAAGTGGGTTTTGTTAATAATAAAAATAATGAACTTTATTTATATAGCACTTTTCAAAACAGGGTTACAAAATACTTTACAGACCAAATTAAAAAAAATAATAATAACAATAATATATATACTATATATACGTACAATAGTACATATACATGCACATACATCCACATTCACATGAGAAAAAAGAAAAACAAAAGACGATTGTGAGAAATACAATAACAGAAATTGTAAGATTTATAACAGAAAAGTGGAAAAGCACGTAAGAGCCAAAAATGACTGAAGCAGAGAACAAAATAAATAGTATAAATAACACCCAAGATAAAAAGGAAGAAAGAAATTAAAAAGGCTAAAAGCTACCAAAACATGAAAGGAAACAGAAAAATAATGTTGTAAATAATGTAATGTGTAAATAATGTTGTTATTTAGAATATTTGGAATTTATTTAGGTTTTTATTTTAAGCCTGTTGCACAGTGCTTACTGTGCTGCTCTGTGCTCTGTGTTTTGTTTCTCCACCCTTTGTTTCTGAGTGGAATTTGATAAGAAAGAATATCATGAACACTCTGAGTGATTTTCTTTAAACTTTGCAAAAATATCCAATTTGACTCAATAACAAGGTCAGACCTTCCAGGATCTCATGATCACCCCTGAAATGCCAAAAAACTATAAAGAGAGTTCATAGACTCAGATGTTCTCCATGACTTGACAAAAAACTGCCTTTAATATCTGGAGGTGGACTTCAACCTGCTGGTTGTGTTGATGCTTTTCTTGCTTCTTGTCAGCTGAAATGACCTTTGACCTTTACTCTGTGGCAGGTTCGAATGTTGAGGAAGTCGAAGCAGAAGCAGAAGAAGAGCTCCGGTGTGAAGGACGGACGCTCCGAGAGTCCGTCAGCCCGCGACGCAGCGCACTGAAAACCAGAGTCCTGCCTTTTACTGACTTCCTGTTTCACACGGGCGGCCATTTTGGCTCCAGCAGCGGGCTGCGGTTTCACTCATGTAGCTTTGTAGGGACGGGCCGCCGGTCTGTGCCGGGGGGTGAAGCCTTGACCTGAAGAGAGGATCAGGTAACAGGGTTTGGATCAGCCTGCTGTTTAAACACTCACATATTTACAAAAACCTCCATTAATACAGAACATTTTAGCTAAATATGAGCGTAACCGTCGCTAACTGATCCAAGATGGAAGCTGTGTTTGATAAATGAAGAGCTGATGTTGGTTTTTGAGGATTTGTCAGCGTGGATAAGCTTCAGAGGAGAACTAAAGATGAAGTATTTAACAGAAGTTTGAACATTTCTGTCTCTGGTGACTGTAATCGTGCAGTAAGTAGCAGTCGTGTCGGTTTAATATAAAAATAAAAACTTTATGTTAGAGCAGCTATGGAGTGACTTTGGCCTCCATGTAGGTCAAGTGTGGTGTTGAAGCTCCCTGGTGTTTTTATAAGAAGCTGTAGAGTATAAATGTTTATTAATCCTTAAATCTGGGAGGCTGGAGCGACGTCCTCATTCTTCTCTTGTGTGAATTTTATCAGTAGAGTTGGTTTAATGAACTTTTGTGTCATGGTGAAGGTCCAGAGCATCAGCAGCTGCTGTTTCAGTTTGATTCAACCTTCTTATAAAAACATCCTCTCCTGAACGAAGGACTAGTTTGAGCAGGAAACAAAAGCTAAAGCATAAGGAGGAAAATATAATATAAAGTAACCCCGAGAAAGTACATTTAGAACTCTTAAATAACTACCTAAAGTATTTTATAATAACATTTTGTATTTATAAAGCTTTACAGTTTATACAACATCCTAAAATCAGATTTTTGCTGCCTCTTCATGTCCCAAAGTTTCTGAGAAACCAACAAGAGATTTTAATGGAGCCGCTCTGAAGAGAGAAAACAAAACTGATCTCAAGTTTTTAAAGAATATAAATGATCAAACAGCCTCTTATCGGGAAGACAGTCCCATCAGATGATTTTTTTTTTTTTTATCAAAGTTGCTTGACAGATTTTTATTTTTATTTTAATATTTAGGATTTAGCGCTTTAACTCCCAGCTCAACTGTTTGGCAGAGGTCATTGATAAATTCAGGGATATTTATTGTTTTAAAAAAACAGAACAAATCAAATCATTGATACTGTTAACCTTTCATTGAACAGAGAAAACTACAAAAAATCCAAAAACAGATGATCCTGATGGGATTTGGAGGTTTAAAAAGTGAATGATGACATAAAAATGCACAAAATCAAAATCAATCAGAAAAGGCAGAAAGTTTTGTAAATAAAATATCAATCAAAAATAACTTAAAATCGACTATGATAAGTTTGGCAAACACACAATAACAGATAATATACATGTATATTTATATATAGATCATCATATCAGTAAATGGTTAAGTATTTAAAATAAAAATGATGGTAATAATAATAATAATAATAGCTTTTTCTTTTTAAACCTTTAAATCCTAACTGTTTGTTCCCACTGCAGTAGACAGATATTTGGGATCATTTTAAACCCTTTAGGTCGCTGTACCACGTCCAGCTACCAGGTGGTAAATTCCCAAACTCTTGTCTTAAGTTTCATAAAAATATTATCTCTCTATTTAAACCACATTGAAATACTTCATCATAAATCCAAAGTAGCTGATGTAGGGCAAATTGGGTGTAATGCCTGTATTAATTTTGTATTTTTTATTTTAAATGCTGGTGCATTTCACAACTGAATAGTTCGATTCAACAGCAACAATACTTCAGATTTTGTCTTTAATTTACTCTTAAAACATGTGTTTGTTGATCTTTATTAACATCCACCAAATTACCATTTGTACCGAGTATGCATGGTGTCCGCTTTAGGGGACAGATAACTCCCTCAAAATGTAACATTTAAAAAAAAATGACTTAGATTTTTAACTTGTTTGAAAGTAACAAATAAACATTTTAAAGTATTCCTTTGTGATTTTATATTTCATGCATTAACCCTTTAACTCTCAGCTTATTTATCCCTTTCATGCATGAATTACTAAATCGCAAAGGAATACTTTTTTCAAAGCCTCATTTTATTTTGAAACAAGTTAAAAATCATGGTCATTTTTTTCAAAGTTCTATTTGAAGTAGTCTTACATCCGTCCACTTCACCGGCATC
The DNA here is from genome assembly GCA_036419115.1 of Scarus forsteni. Lineage (NCBI taxonomy): Eukaryota > Metazoa > Chordata > Actinopteri > Labriformes > Labridae > Scarus > Scarus forsteni. The sequence goes on from JAZDUH010000383.1 coordinate 37,782,936, forward strand.
AACATACTAATTACGTGGAACTAAATAAAAATCCACAAGCACATCTTTGACAAACATTAAGAGTAAATAAAATAAAAAGCAAAATCTAAAGTATATAGTATTTCTGGTTAATCAAACTTTTCATTTGTGAATTACACCAAAGTTTAAAATAAAACATAAAAAAAACATTATGTGAGATCTACATACCAAATATCAAGTTTTGGACTTTGAATGCAATTTCTCAATATGATAAACAAAAAGGGAAAAGATAATATTTATATGAAACTTGAGACGAGTTCGGGAGTTCACCAGCTGATAGTTGGACATGATACTGCAACATACAGGATATAAATTTGATTTCAAATATCTGTCTACTGTAGTGGACACCATGCATGAAAGGGTTATTTTGCAGTGGTCAATAAATTCAGGAAAATTCAATGTGCTAAAAAATACTTAACCACTTACAATGATAATATATATAACCTTTATATATGTAGTTTGTCAAACTCAATATAACCAGTTTTTAGCTATTTTTCTGTCTTAGTTAGAAACATTTCAGCCTTTTCTAACTGAGTTTTTGTCCATTTTTACGTCCCAAATATCTGCATTTTTATGCATCAAGTAATCAACTGCTTTAAAAACCTTTAAATGCCACACCAGGAAAATATCTAGTTTATGATTTGCTTGTGATTTTCTTTGTTCCCAAAGTGTTAAAAGAATCAAACAAGATTTGTTCTGTTTTTTAAAACACTAAATATCCCTTAAATTTTTGATGATCTCCACCGAATGGTTGAGATTGTAGTTAAAGGGTTAAAAAACACAAAGACTCAAATCTGTTCTCATTTGCATTTTCACACTTTAAAATTCTATATAATCTCATTTTTCACTCAAAACTGACTGGAGCCTTTTTTTAAATGTTTGATATTCAAGAGTTTAATATAATATTTGTCCACAAAAAACTTCAACAAGCACAGATGAAGAAAAAACACATTTGTTTTTTTTTTTTATGATGAAGCTGCAATTCAGGATTTAAAAAACTTAAAGTTAGAAGATGTTTGTGTATTTTTAAGCTTTCAAATTATTCAAACTTTTATTTCTGTTCCCTTTTTTTTCTTTTATATTAAAGAAAATAAAATGTTGTGTGTTAGCGCTCCAGGCAGATGCAAGACAAAGTTTAAAGTTTATTAAATCTGAATATAAAACGTTACAAAAAAAAATACTTTAACTCCCAGCTCAACTGTTTGGCAGAGGCCATCAAATAAAGGCATATTTAATGCGTAAAATATCCTTAACACGTCATTGTTTGTTGGTTTAAACGCTAAAAGCCACCATTATTATTACCTTCTTTTTTTATTATTATGTAACTTAAGCATTAACTGATATGATGATATTACACCTATAAAGTCTGTTATTCATCAAAAACATTTTTGTTTTTGTCAAACTCAATATCATCTATTTATAGTTATTTTTGCAAACTTTAACAGACGTTTCTGTCTTTACTAAATGTTTTTTTCCCAAATATTTGTTCATTTTTTTGTCATCACACAATCAACTGCTGGCTTTAAAACCTTTCAATCACACACCAAGAAATATATCTGTTTTTTTGGTTTGTCTGAAATGTTATTGGAACCAAACAATGGTCTGATTTGTTCTGTTTTTTTAAACAATAAATATGAAATGAATTTAATAATGACCTCCAACAGTTGAGCTGGTAGTTCAAGGGTTTAGAGTGGCCCTAATTTGCTGTTTTAAGGTAAAGTGTGAGAAAAATGAAGAAGGCAGGAACTTTTTCTTTAAGGTATTTTAAGGGAAAAGTGGAAATGTCCAGAAAAATGTCAAATCATTGAGATTCATATTTAATTATCGACTGTTTTTGTCATTTTGACGTTTTTCTCAAATTGTTTAATTCGACCAAAATCCTCTTTTTAGATTATAATGTCTCAAACTTCCCAAACTTATCATCCATATTTTCTGGATCACTTTTCTCTGGTAGATTTCTTTAATAGTTTGGCTCCAAAATCCTCCTGTGGTGGTTTTATGATCTTCGTCCACATTCCCCTGATGATGAAGAATGTAAACCAACTAAAGTAAAACTGTAAAACCGAGGGGGGGTCTGAGAGCTCAGCTCTTCATGTAGCTACAGCAGTGACAGCGTTTTTTTATTTTTGTTTTTTTATATTCATTTTTGGTGCTAGAAGTCAACTAAAGGTTTTTTTTTACAACAGGATTGAACGTTACTGATATCAGAGCCTCAAACTGGACTCATGGGAGGAGATTGTTACTCTGATGCTGATTTTCATGTTTGCTCATTAACTGGTTTGATCGTTATTTCAGGCTTTTAAAGGTCTTAATTTAATCTGTTACTGGCTTAAAGCTGTTAAAGCTGATCAAGCAGCCTCTGTTCTTTAAGGTCATGATGCTTATTTTTTAACTTTTTGTTATTTAAGTTCTGTTTATTCACAAAGTTACTGAGTTAGATCCTGTCTCCTTGACCTGGATGCTTGTTTCTCTCTGAGATCTGGCAACCCTGTGAATCAGATGGGCTTTAAGGCTCGTTGGATGGCTGCTGGTCGATTGTCTCACCGTTAAATCTTTGACTTCGTGACGTACTGTAGGCCAGAGCGGCGCCGCCTTCACGCTCTGTGGGCGGAGCTGCTGTGACATCATCCTGTGATTGACAGTTGGGATGCACGATATTAGATTTTTACTGATATTTGATCCGCTGATATTTCCGACATCACATCATAGTGATATTTTTATCAAGAGCTCAAAGTGTCAGCTTTACTCTGTGTGTGTTAGAAACTGATGTGAAACGAGAAAAAACATTTTATTATTTAATAAATGAAACTGTTCATTTGTTTAGTTTAATGATGATGAGGTCAAACATTCTGACAGTTTCACACACGATATAAACGACTAAAATATCAGCTGTTATATCTGCAGTTGTTCTGGTAATATTGTACACCCCTGCTAAAAAGGACCAAAGCTGAAAAAAGCTAACGTTTTAACAGCTTTTGGGGGCACAACAGTTTCTTTAACACTTTAACTTCCAGCTTAACTGTTTGGCAGAAGTCAATAAATTCAGGAATAATTAATTTGTTAAAAAAACATGTCATTGTTTGTTTCTGTCGATGTTTTAGGATTCATAAAAAGTACCACAAAACCAAAAGAACAGATATTTTCTTTGTGTGAGATTTAAAGGTTCAAAAAGCTAAAAGCTAATATTATCTTTACTTACTTTAAATACTTGACCATTTACTGATTTAATCATGTAAATATAAACTGTTATTCATCAAAAAAAATTTCTGTTTCTCAAACTTACTTTGATCTTTTTAAAGTCATTTTGATTGCTTTTTAAAATATTTTCTAATTGATTTTGTCCCAATTTTTTGTTCATTTTTATGTCATCACATAATCACCTGTTCACTTTTAAAACTTTTCAACCCCACACCAAAAAAATATCTTTTTATTTTGTTTGTTTGTTGTTTTTCTGTTCCATGACATGTTAAAGGAATCAAACTATGATTTGATTTGTTCTGTTTTTTAACACATTAAATATCCCTGAATTTCTCTGCCAAACAGTTGAGCTGGTATTTAAAGGGTTAATAAAACAGGGAAATCTTTAAAGATTTTAAGTTTTCTTAAAATTTTGTCCTAAAAAATTCTCGATCTGTGACCCCATAACCACCAAAAGTTGTTTTTCTAATCCTGAAGATCCTAATTTTTGATTCAAGGTTTGTCAACGTCATGTTGTTTGTCACAATGCTGGACTCTTAGACTTATTTTATATAAAACAGCAACAAACACTGAAGTCAAAAACACCATTTACTGATTTTATTTATTTCAATAATGTCAAACTGAAGGTCAGAATATCACAAAATCTGCCGCTGAAACATGAGTGATGTTTCTGTGCAGATTGTAGCCCTTATGTAGGAGCCATCCTGCAGCGTTTGTTGGTTTGTTTGTCTCTTATTCACCTGCTTTAAGACAGAATTAGTATTTTTTTAAGTTTTGGTGCTGTTTAATATAATTATCATTGAAGTAATACGCCATTTAAACCATACAGACTCCATTTTTCTGTCATGTTAAACTGTTCTGTCTTATCTGCTAAAGCTGCCTCACTTTCCTCACCAACCCTTTAAATCTATAGAAATTAAAAATATATATTTTAGACAAAGCAAACCTAATTTAGACAAATTAATAAATATTTTCCCTTACGTAATAATGTCTAAACCCAAAAGACTTGATGCATTGTTTGTCTTTTTGATTCCACAACATTGAATTTGTCTCTGAATGTTCAAATTTGTGCTTAATCGTGTTTCTTCTGCTTCTCTGCGTCCGTCGTGCCTCATTGTGTCCGACTCACCTGTGGTCATTAAGCCCCGCCCACCTCACTCCAGGCCAGGTGGGGTCCGGCCTGCAGGTGCGGTTTAACGTAGTGCCTCGTAGAAACGCTCCGACACCCTCAGTGCTCTGATATTTAATGTTTAATGTGTTTTTATGTGTTCATGAGCTAACGTGCCTCCAGGTGTCTTCTAGATTTTTTTTTTGCTGTAACATTGTTGTTTCTACCTGAAGTTTTATTGAATAGATGTATATTTTTGCAGACAGAAGCTGTTTTTTTAAGTTTAATGTAAAGTTTTGACTGTAATTGCACTAATTGTTTTAAAGATGCTCTTATGGTAGATGTGACGTTCAGGTTTTAATGAATGTTGAAGAGTTCGATGTAAAAACATGCTGGTGAAGATGTTTCAATAACTGATTCTTAAATGTGTTTACTCATAATAAACTAAAGAACATTGAGAACTAAAAACATCAGAGTCTCCTGTTTTCATTTTAAAGAAATGTTTACAACTGTGTGCCGAGACTTTAGGAACACAGGGCATCAGGACATCAAAAAAATAAATTATAAAGATTAATAAATTATTTTTATAACATCAATTTATGCATTTATAGTGGATTTTAGTAAGAACATCTTTTTGTGTGGCCTGCAGTGTGACTGTTCGACCAGCAGGGGGCAGGAGGTCAATCATTTACATTAAAACAAAGATCGTCTTTGCAGAAAACATCCCACTCTGCACCTCAGCTATCGCACACCTGTGTTCTTTGATTTCTGGTGTTCCCCTTGGGTCTATACCTGAACCACTAAGTTATCTTTTTCTTTGCTTGTTTTTTCAATGGCATAACTTAAAAAGTTATGAAAGGAGTTTGATTATATTTTCATTAACGGTCAGAACTGGGCAGGAGGACTGCAGGATATGGCAATTTTCTACATCTTTGTTTGAAAATTAATAAATAATGTTTTGAATGCTTGGCCAAAAATACAGGATAAGTTTATGACAGGCTCTACCAGCAAAACTGATCCAGATCCTCGAATTCAGATGGTCAGTTGGTTGAAACAGACTGTATATATTGCAGATTTTTATATCTACCTAATTCAATTTGCACTATTTTACACTTTATATTATTCCTCCCTACTCTTTAGTTTTATTCTAAACATATGTTCCTTGTTTTTGCACAAACTTACCAAGTCAAAGTCCTTTAATGTGCGAATGAAGTTGGCAGTAAATACCAACTCTGATTCTGAAATATTCTTGATTTGTTGATTCAGAATGCTTATGGACCACCATGAGTTAAGAGTAAAAATGCAAATGTAATTTAATTTAATTTATATTTCCCCGAGCAGTATTTTTTAAATCTTTATAACCATTATGATACATTTCAAGCCAACACTCCCTTACTGTTATATCTGTCTTTTAGTGGGTTGTCCTGGTCCTTTTTTGGTATTTTTCCCATTTTATGAATTTCACCTGATTGCTTTAAATTTCTCTGTTGTTTTGATTTATTTATTTACTTACCAACTTTAACATTTATTTATTACTGTGTTATTATTTACTCTGTTATTTTGTAACCTCCATCCTTACTTCAGCGTTTAACTCTTATTCAATTTAATTTTTTAAAATCTGGTCCTTCTAGTCTGATTTTATATCATGTTAGTGTATTTGCTGCCTGGTTATCATTTGTGGTTTAATCATGATCCTCTGTTGGATTCTGATTACACTATTATTTTATTCTGATTTAGTTTGCTTTAATGTACGGTGGCGTATTGAATTCACATGAAAATAAATAAAAATCCGCCTGTTTTTATGAGATAGGCCTACTATGCCGTAAAAACAGGAATTTATATTTTTTGATTTTCCTGTTTTTACGAGATACTATCTCGTAAAGACAGAAAATGATTTATTTTCGAGTTTCCTGTTTTTATGAGATACTAAGGAATGTTAAAAGTAACGAACATGTCGCTCATGTTAGACCTTATTCAGTTTTATTTCTCGCTTGGTTTGAACCATTGGGAGATACTTGTGTCTTTGAGCGGTGTAGATGGTATTGTTATTAGTTTGTCCACATTTCACAGACACCTGAGGAATTTGTAGTTGTTCCGACACAAAGTCCACTCAGATCTGCTCGACATTGCGGTTTTTGTACCTGTGTTGACCACGTACCTGGTTGATAAATGCAGCAGCCAGTCTCGAAGCAAAGCGTCAAGGGGAATCCTGTTTTTACGAGATAGTATCTCGTAAAAACAGGAAAATCAAAAATAAATAAATTCCCGTTTTTACGAGATAGTATCTGATAAAAACAAGCAGATTTTTATTTATTTTTATGTGAATGCAATACGCCGCCGTATTAATGGCTTCTTTCACCTTAATTTATTTTTCCATGATGTTTGGATATTATGCTCTGAGCTTTATTTCTCTTTCTGTTGGCCTAAGCACATAATAAACCTGTTTTAAAAGCACTTTATCATTGTTTTTAATATTGTTATTACTAAGTATGAAAGAGCATGGGGGGTGAGGGCTTCTGCAAAAATATTTTTAGATGTCGAACGCTACTTAGATGTCTTTCAATAACATCAGATTTGTGATTTCAATTTCAAAATTCTAACTTTAATTAGAGACTTAAAAAAAAAAATCGAATCAAAAATCAAATCGGAGTGAGACGTCTTCACATTCGGCCCCTCTTTGTCGTCCTGTACGTCAGAGGGAATTTCCAGAGGGGAAGGAAATCAAACTTTAAGAACAACCGAGACAGACTCACCTGCCGGACTACAACATATAATTAATCTGTTTAATTAAATTATTTTGTTGGCTGTAATGACGCGCCGCGCTGCGTCATGACGCACTAATTAACCTGCTTGTTGTAAATGGCTCCGCTGGCTCAGCATGGACACGAGCAGATGAAGTGAGGACTGTCACTCAGACTTCATGTTGGTACGAGATCATTAAACTGACCTTCGTAAACAGGTAAGAACTCGCTAACTAACCCCTCTGGCTGTTAACTAGTGGTCTGTGTGTTTGTGCTTATTACCATGGCGTTACCGTGACCCGTTACAACAGTTGGTAGCCTGCTTTGTTGTGCTGCTCACTCACTTCCTTATTAGCCAGGTAACTTTGAAACACACCAAAACCCGTTTTCAGAATGCAAGGTTAACACTTTTTATGTATTTTTATCAATCGCACTAACATTAAATGTTATTGTATGACTTTTGTTTTGTAGTCTGACCCTCACCGGTTAATTCGGCTAACATGTATAAACATTATGTCCTTTACTGTACTTGTATGGCGGAACTCCCCCATGCTTTCACATTGGCAGAAGGCGGTCTGTGTAATGGGGCAGACCACAGAAAGAGCGTGAAATAATACATTTAATGAGCTTGTATTTGGGTTCAACATCAGCCGAAGTCTAAAGTTAACCCATGTAATTTTTACACATTCATAAAATAATTGATTTAAATATAATTTATTGGTATAAAGGTCGAATAATTACAGTCGCAGGTTTTTAGGCCGGGTTCGTTACTGCGCTCTCCGCATACGGAACCAGCAGAGGCTAGCTTCCAGTTAGCAAGGACAGCTAGCTCTTTGACTCCCTCCGAACAATAACACATGTGAATATTGAGTTCGGTGTTTTCCTGAATGTTTGCTGTGCAGCAGTTTTCAGGTTTAAATGCGTTTAATTGTCTGTTTATCGTAACACTAAGCCGAAGGGTAATGCTAGCTGTTAGCTGGAGAAGCTAGCACAGGCGCGTTCATGTGTCAGCGGTACGGGGACGCGCGGTGCTAAAGAGCAACAAGTGTCCGAGGAGGATTATTTTAATTATGAATAATTCTACATATTTATTGTAGAAATACATTCAAGGGCCAAAGATATTTCAACATAAATATCAGAAGGTACAGAAGATTCCAGCACTTTTGACAGTGAGCCTACACTTAAACTGTAATCTTGATTTAAAAAATGGATTTAATATTAGAAGGCTAAATAAAAGTAATTACATAAATGAACACTGGTAATGAGTATGAGGAGACTAGTATGTAATAAAAATGTAATTAAATATAGAAATTAAAAACAAGCAAATGAACATAATAAATCTAGCATTTAAAATAAATGTAGAATATATTTAGTGAAAGAAGGTACAGGTGTCAAGAATCATAGCACATGGCATTATAATGTAGTAGCACATGGAAATAAAAATGAGAGAGAAATGAATGTATTTACAGAAAGATAAATCGGCCATTTTGAACTTTAAAGTAACAAAACATTGACAGGAGATTTAGTAAAATATTAAAAGGAATCAAACAATAATTGATACAAGCAGTAAAAGACAAACTTCATGGTCCTGCCTTTTTAATTTCACAAATTTTCACAAATTTGCGGTTAACAAAGCAGCTGTTTGTCATTGTGGCAGTGTAGAAAATAGTTAAAGGAAGTGAAAACACAGTCGTGAAGATAATTATGAGCATGCTGTTTTACAGTATTTCATTGACATACAACACTCTCTGCAAAGATAATACTGTTAAACAAAACCTTATGTCATTTAAATTATTTAATTTTGTTAATCTTAATTAAGTGTAAATAGTGAAAGTTAAATCAGTGACCAGTTAGTAAAACTGAAGGACAAATGACATTTGTTAAACTGAAGCAATAAATTAAAAGGAAAGAAAAGGGAATTTAAGGTATTAATGGAGTGTTTTTATAGGTAAAAAAAACTGTAAAAGTAGTTATATTAGGCTAGTAGAGACATATCAAGATGTAACAAACAATGACAGATATGAACAATAAAAAAAAAACTTTGGGGCGGAGCTTTTCTAATCCCATATTCAAAGTTTTTATATCATTACAATTAAATTCAGTCTTTTCTTCACAAATGATACTTTTAGGCGAAATCCAGCATTTAATTGAGACATTTTACTAGATTAATAATCATTATTTATATAGCAGTTTTTAATACCAAGTTACAAAGTGCCTCAAAAGGACAGAGATGATTAAAACAGAACAAAACATACAACACAACAAGCAGATTTTAAAATGACAGGTAAGGAAAAACACCTTAAAAAAAACGAAAAATAACTCTTTTAAACTAACTTTAAAAAAATGGAGATTAATATGAAAAAATATATATCATATAGTAAGGGACAGGTATAAAAAATACAACCATTTAACACTAAGACACATAAAAAACTGTAATTGTTTTATTTATTTTTAGGGGAGGGAGATAAGGACATGAACAGAAAGATTTTTTTAGGAAAAAAGGAGCAAATTGAAACTAGAAAATAAAAAAATAAACAGTGAAAGGGGATATAAAATGAATTATATATAGAGTAAACAAACAATAAAAGATGTATGCTATAAAATAATAGAGTGAGAAAAGAAATCTGTACAATTTTGATAAAATATAAACAAATAATCGTGACATATAAATCCACATCCACTGATACTGCTCCTTGTCTGATTTTGTATTTATGACTGAATTATTTTGTTAATTGTGTTTTTGTCCCTGCAGACACCATGGCTGGAGACGAGCACTACCTTCATACTTCAAACCAGGTAAACTCACCTGAGGATTGTCTCCTGTTTCTCAGCAGAAAAGAAACAAAAGCAGAAAGACATGTTAAGATTTAAATATCCCGTTATAATAAGCATTTTTGAAGCTTTTGTTCAGTGGATTGAAACAAATATGGTAACCTTAATCTAATTACAGCTAATTTATTAACGTGTTTTTTTAATTTACAAAATATAAATATGCTGATAAATCCCACTGACAGATCTTTAAAGGTTCATGTCTTTGTGTCTTTAATCAAGAGTTTGATTTAAATTAAAAGTGAAAAGGCCTTTTTCCCCTCCCCTTTGGAAACGCTCTAACCAGAGGGGGCAGGGCTACAGAAGGCTCTGATAATGAGCTCTGTGCTGATTGGCTGCCCAGACAATGTCTGATTGGAGGAGAGGTTGCAATCTGTGGAGTGGACTTTCAAAATTGAATTAATGGCATCTGCCTGTGATGCAGATCACACATGTAGGTGGAGCCTGTATGGCTATGACATCATAAACTCCAGGAAGTAAAAACAGAGCATTTAAGAGACTTTTTCTTTCCAGAGCAGCACAGCATTTCTCTGTGAGAGTTTAGATAAATGTCAAAGGTGTCGTGATCTTCTGCTCCACCAGAACGTTCAACAACATTAAAAGGAGAAAGTATTGATTTTGTGTCATGTGGGAGCTATAATAAAATAAAAACAACGGGATGGGCAGCTCTGATTAGCATGATATAGTTTGTTACATGTTATCAGGCACTATCAACAAGGAAAGAAATTATACTAAAGAACTAAAAATAAAAAAATACAAGCTTCAAAAAAGACTTTTACCAAAATATATATATTTTAACTCAAACACAATTTTGAATTCACAATTTAATGAGCATGGCACATGACTAAAGTCAATTTAAGCATCTTTTAATGCAATAAAAGAATGAATTGTTACCAGTTTTCAGCACATATATAACCTTTACCATTGTTTCCAAATATAGTTTTTAATAATACATAGTATTATATTATATTGCATCATAAAAGGGTATTTACATCAAATGTTCTGTAATGACTTAGAATGTAAGGTTAATAGATGTTTTGATGGATGATGGATCATATTTAGCAGTTGTTGTTGTGTTTTCTTCTTGTTTATTTCTTATTTATTTTTTTAATGATTGTAGGGCAGCCAGTTTCTTGCCCCTGCTCTATTGTAATATTTGTGTTTCATCGTTCTAACCTGATCTTTGACCTCTTTTTTCAGATTTTTGATAATCTGATAATGGATCCGTCGTGGGAGTTCCCACATTTTCCTGTGATGTCTCAGAACACGTCACTTCGTACAGGTGAGCTTCACACCTTTAAACCAGAGAATAAAATCACAAACTGGGCCCCTAAGAACAAATAACATGACCTGATAAATGTTCTTTAAAGGTGTTTTATGTTGTTAAAGACCACTGCAGCGATGGGCATTGCAAAGCTCTCTTGCTTCGTGCTGCAACATTTCATCTTTGAATAAATAAATATTAATATATGTATTTCTTAAAGAACTTTTTAAATGAGGAAAACATCTCAAGATTAATGATCTCACTCACTATAACAATCACAATGCCCTCCCGAACTCATGACAGATAAACTGGTGTTTTTATCATTTAAATTCTTTTATTTATTCAAAGTGAGGATTAGACATCACGTTCTGGCATTGAAAACAGTTGTTAAATAAATTATAATTAATAAATTAAAAACCAAAAAGTCAAAATAAACAAACAAATATTTTACTATACAGGCTTTTGTGTAATAAGGACTAATAATATCAGTGAGACAGACTTTTAATTTTTTTTCAAACTTTATGTAAAGCTTTTCTTATAATGCAGACACACAAGATAAACAAGGACACCATCACCAGCAGTGATGGATAACAAAAAAGAGGAGCAAGGATTCAATCTAAATGTCCAAAGGTGACAGCAAGAAGTGGTTCAAAAAGAGAATACCCCTTTTTCTTTTCTTTTTAATCCAGTTTTTTATTGTCCATTCATGCCGTCCTTACCTTTACAGGTAAGAAAATGAAATGTTAAAATTCAACAACATTTTGTATAACCAAGCATTCCAACATTTCTTCATGCACCTTAAAACAAGTTCTACGTCTTTGCTAGATGAATTCTTTGGGATTTTTTTTTTTTGCTCTAAACAGTCAGGAAAAGGAAACCCAGAGAGATTATGATACAGAGCAAAAGAAAATTAAGATGTAATAACAATAGTGAAAAAGGAATAAATAATGACAAAGACCATCCAAACAAAAGTGGAAAAACATTCCCACCCACACTCAACTCATTGGTAATATTTTTTCTAATCTTAAATTAGAAAAGATCCCATACAGTGTAAATGGTGCCCTCCAGAACTTCCACAGCACTTGGGATGGTTTTATGAATTATGTCATTGTCTACAGTTAGACTGAATAACATCCAGCAAATTTTATCTATACTTAAAACACATTGACCGGCTTATCTATGTGTGCAACTGGAGCACTTCCCATTTGTGAGTGTGTGTGTATGTGTGCCTGTGTGTGGATGCCCCCCTCCTTTTTACCCCCTTAAAATTCAATATTATTATTATTATTATAATAATTTTTATTTTTTTTATTTTTTATTTTTTTCTCCTTATGAGTTCATTTCACTCCTATTTTGTTCCATCCTCCTGATTGACTATTCTGTATATTATTATTATTGTAATGGTTTTTATCTGAGTTATTTTACTTACTATTTTTATATAACTTTTTTATACAGATTTTTTCTTTATTTTTCTTTACTATTTTATTATTATTATTATTATTATTATTATTATTATTATTATTATTATTATTATTATTATTATTATTTAATTTACTTTTATTAGTATTATTATTATTATTTTTTTTTTATTTTTTTTTTTTGCTGTTGTAGTGTTTTTATGGTGAGTTCCACCTGCACCCTTAATGTTCCATTGAAGTTAAATTTGACTGCTATGTCTGTGTTTGTCAATATGAATGTATGATTTTGAAAATATAATCAAAAAATTATTTTAAAAAATTGCTAAATTCCAAATGCTCCTTCACAGCACAAAGTTCATAATATCAGATCTTTCAACACCCACTTTGTCCAATGCAATTTAAATGATCCAGTTTTAAATTAACAGAAAATGTGATCTTTGCACCTTATAAGAATGTCCCTTTTTCTTTTTTTTAATTAATTTTCTTTTTATTAGGGAAAAGATGCATACATATACATATATATGTATATACACAACATTTTCAGTATTATTCAACATTATTTTACAACAACATTTAACTCCTTTTACCTCTTTTTAATATGAATAAACATACAAAAACTCATGAACCAAGGCAGCTTACACAGTATACTAACAAGAAAAAAAATAAAATTAGGTTAGTTTTAGTTACTACATTCATTTTGTGTCAGGGAAGCAAATTTAATCCATTTTGCCCAAATTTGCTGGAACTTAACTTTTTAAATTCTCAGGCAATAAGTCAATTTTTCCGTTTTGTATATCTCAAAATTATTTCAAACCACTCCTTCAAAGTGGGAGGTGATGGATTCAAACACTTTCTCGAATGCCCCTTTTTCAATAAACAGTCCTGGGTACAAAACAAAGCAAAAACAAACACACACACGTGGGGGGGTCAAAATCATCAGTCAGTTTGCCATTTTAAATTCAGTTTATGAAATTCATGTGTGTATTTGCAGATCAAAAAACTTTCACATCCTTGAACTTTAAAGCATCAAAACCAACACAAGCATCTTTTTATAGGCGCACCTGTAATTTTTGGGGCTTTCAGCAGCTGTTGTGATCAACAGAGACCGAGCTTTCTCTTTTAGAAAACGAATGTGTAGAAAATAAAACAAAGTGAAAGGTGAGTTTCGTGATGTCCTGGTTTCTGGGCTCTGTGGTAACGGTGGGCGGAGCCTGTGCTTTCTCACTTCCTTAGTTGACCATCGTCAGAGTAGAGTTTGAGTGGAAGGTGTGGATGTGCAGCAGCGATGTTTTAAATAGGCTGGTGTTGGTTTTCTTGGTCATGAATGCACACGAGATGCAGTTTGGAGATGCTCGTCTAACTCCCTTATCCTTAAGCGTGACCTTTTTTCCTGCTTTACAGAAGCCGTGATGCAAAGATAGTTAGAGTTCACCTGTCGAAGGTGTTAGTGTTCTGCCCGTTCATGTTTCTCTGCATTGAGAAATAAGTAAAATATGGAGGGATGGGAATCAAAAACCAATTCCAGTGGAGAATTGTTAACAGCTCCATCAAAAAATCGATATCATGAGTTTTTTTGCTTATCAACTCCCTTATCAATTCCTTCCACTGACAGGGTTCAGAAGAGTCAAAATTGTGGCTTCATTTTTTACAAAAGACACCTACTGCACAACCTTAAGTGAGTGGGAATGACCCTGAAAATCTCCAATTTTCAAACCAACATTTGCCCAAACGGAGAATCTGCAGGAGTCAATAGGGGAATCGTTAAAGAAATGGAGTAGCAGGATTGTTAATAGCATTTGTATTGATAAGATCTTATCAAATCCCATCCCTAAAAATGCTACGTTTTAGAAGTCAAAGCCTGAATTAATGTTTATTTCCAACTTAAATGAAAAACGTACATATGTATACATCTATACAAATCCAACAAAATAAAATATAAAGGTAAAGCTCCAGTCACACATTCCTGTTTCTCATGGCGATTGTGCACGATTGTCATAATCCTGATGAAACGTGCTGTGGTCGTGGTGCATGCTCTACTTGGTTTGGATCAGCGCTGTAAAGTCGTGGATGAATGGTGTGGAACGTGGAAGGGTGAACTGGGGTTTGAACTGTTCAAAGCTGTCGTGGAGAATCACCGCTCTCAGTATAGCGGGATGGAAGCTTAATGCAGTCCTAATGCGAACAGTATTAGCGTGGCATGTACGGAGCTCAGTCGGGCTGATCGTGGCTCAATCCTGAAAGCTTTATGAGGACGACTGACAAGGATGTATCCGTTTGTGCCCCGACTGTGTCCCGTTCAAGACGGAGCAAGCGACGGGGCTCAGTCGGGGCTTACGTGACGCGAACTGAGCTCCAGCGGGATGGAAATTCATGGAATCCTCGGTCATATCGTTGTATTAACCTAACTGGAGCAGGACGAACGCCCCCGAAGCGCTGTAGAAGCGCTACTGACGGTGTATTTACGGGGTGTGTCCAGGGGTGAGACAGTCATTTCATCCCGTATCATAGCGATCACACCAGCCTCCTCAATCGTGTACAGTCGTGCACAATCGCCATGAGAAACAGGAATGTGTGACTGGGGCATAAGCAAAGGCAAACAGCTATTACAACATTTTTCTACTATCATTAATCTTTGCAAAACAATATTTTAGAGTCAGTTTGAAAAGGGTGTAGGAAGAAGTAACAAACTTATCTAGTCCCAGCCCTTATTGCTTTTCAAAATGATCATAGCCAATAAGATGTTTAGCAACAAAAAGCAAGAAAAAGCTCAGACAAATAAAATCAAATTTCAAACAAAGACAATAATGACACATCACTTGATACACAGCACCATAACGTTACTTATTTTCTATGTTTTTCCATCTGTATCTGTTTAATATTTCAGCTTTAAAGATGATTTTATTGTTAATTGTTTGTTGTTTTTTGACATAAAACTTACCTGAAGATGATGCATGTCTTCTCTCTGTTGAAAAAACCTTTGGACTCTGTTTAGTAGATTATGATTTTTAATTTTATGCATAATTTGGATAGCTTAATAATCAACCAGATCCTTATATTTTGAAACCTGAAATAAAAAAGCTAGAGTCAAAGAATAGATGGATATATTACAGAAGAGTTTTAGGAGGGTTGTGGAAATAAAATAAATCTGTTCACACCAGCATAAACCTTAACGAGCAAGCCAACTGCATATCTGCTTCCCGATTGGGTAATCTTAAAAATAAAAGCTGAAATGCTATAAATGAGGAGGTAGGAACCCAATTTTACCAAAAAAATATTTTTTTGCAAATGTAATTGTCAGTTTGGAAGTTAAAGGTTGAAAGTGCAGAGCCTGTGACAGTAAGCAGTGAAAATAAGTAGAAAGAAGTCAATAACAAAAAGAATAATAACACAATGGGTAAAAGCAGGATAGCAACAACATATAAGAGACTGATGGTAGAAAATAAGAAGAAAAATGTATAAAATATTATTTGACAGTTTTAGGAGAAGAATTGATTGGACAGTTTGTTGAGAAGATTTATGGATGTTGGGAGAAAAAAGAGCTTTTAGCTGTTTATTTAGTGTTTGCTTGCTCTGTATCGGAAGACAGAAGTTCATATTAAAGAAAAAGTAAATGAGAAGCATCCTTAAGAATTTTATAGACCTGGTTAAGAACAACTCTTTTGAAGACTGTAAACTGTATAGTCATAAAACCAGGAGTCTGGAAATGATTAAGGGCTTCTTAAAAAGATAAACAGAATGATCTTTCTCCTTTAATTCTGGCTCTGCTCGTTTGTGCAATAAAGCTGAAATACTTCTTCAAATGTTCTTTTTAAATCATTTTTTTCTGCTTTCAGTGGATGGACCTTTTCTGCAGATTGTAGAGCAGCCAAAACAGGTAAGACTCACCTTCCTTCCTCCTGCTCCTCCTTTAGCCTGTTTGCTTAGTTTCTAAGAGGTGAATTAACTTAACAGGACTAATAAGATGTTAAATTTCACGTTACTGTCAAGGCGAGGAAAAGCAGGTCTCAGAAAGCTGCAAACTGAATACAGACATGCAAAAGAAATGCAACAGCTGAAACCTCCTGCTGGGCTGTAGAAAGTCTCACCATGGTTTCACGATGCATTTTGATGGTGTGACGGTTGTTGGTTGTTTTTGATACCAGATGTTTGCCTGCCACGTAATGCACAGCACAACTTTGCAGCCATACGAGCTCTGAATGTGACAAAGGAAATATGACAGTTTGTAGGGTTTTTTTCAACAGAATCAGAACAAATGGGCCGTTTAGGAGGCTGTCTTATTTTAAAAATTAATTTAAAGTTATGTTTAAAGCAAAAAATTATTAATTACCTGAAAATATTCAGAGTATGTTCCAGCAGAGGGAGGGGAATTATCACTAAAGGGGATTGTTTTATTTTAAGACTGTGAAAGTGAGAACTATCAGGAAAAGCTTTTGTGTCTGGGTGTAAAACTTTGGAACGGAGTAGGGCTGCCACGATTAGTCGACTAATCGTTGACTAGTCGACTATCAAAATAGTCGACGACTAATTCAGTAGTCGACTAGTCGTTTGTTTTTTTTAGGTGTGTTTTCTCACAAAACTGCCGCTGTACCTCTGCTGTCTTGTCTGCCTATCTGTCCTGTTTTCTGGTTGTCACACCTGCAGGAATCAACCCAACACACCCCGAAACACACTCATGCATGTGGCGCATGAACAACTACACAGGCACCAAAGTTGCCAGGTCTGCTCATAATAAGCGATTTGGGCCACCAGCTGCATACTGGTGCAGTACGCTGCAGTTCATGCATGAAGTGACTAGTCGACTAATCGCAAAAGTAGTCGTTGACTAGTCGACTATCAAAATAGTCGTTTGTGGCAGCCCTAGAACGGAGTGATGAATTACAACAATATCCGAATATCGAGCAGTTTAAAGAGGACATATCATGCTGATGCATGATTTAATACTTACATATAATATAATAAATTTGAAAACAAGACCTTACACCCCCTTAATTTTCAAAAAATGAGATATTGTATTTTTTCTGATATCCTAGAACGAGATTTGATGCCTCTGAAAATAGGTCATTGCGAGATGTCCGCGAGATTTAAATCGTCGTGACATCACGAGGTACCTTTCTTTTTATTGGAGTAATCTGATAAAACACTTCCTCCTCTGTGATGTCCGTTAGCCCTAAACCCTCACCTAGGAACACATCCAGCAGCAGGGGTATAAAACTCCCTCGCTCACTCTCCCTCATTACCAGCTCTGGCCTGTAGGGGGACTCAATACGCGGTTACTGCTTTGAGCCTGCTGGAAAATACAGTAGAAGAAGAAGGACAGGCTGGCTCAGCCCCGATAGAACTGACCAATCAGAGCACAAAGGGCTGTGACGTTGCGAGGTAACTTTAGGTCATCCTCAAGTCCGAGTGTTTCAACGACGGCTTGTTAATGGCCTAAAATGAGGATTTTGAGAACGCTATTGTGGGGCAATGAAGGAACTAAATGACTTGTACTGAGGGCAGAAATGCTTTACAGGCATCCTAGTCTGGCATAGTGAAAAGGAGAAACAAGCATGATATGTCCTCTTTAAGAAAAAGTATAAAACCATGATCGGAAAAAGTACCAGGATGAGACTGAAGGTCAGTGCAGGTGGATTTAACATCTGTTGTTCCTTTGTTTATTTTTTTTATTGATTATGATTTGTGTTTTTAAATGATTACTATTTGTTTTATCGTGTTTCTGTGTGATTATTTTTGTCAGTATTATCTTTATTACTTGGAAGTGGGTTAATTGCTGACTGTTAGTGTAAGGGAAGGGGACCAGATAAGTTTCGGCTTCCTCCTTTTTGAACAAGCAAATGACAAATTTTGTAATGTTTATTTATTTATTTATTGATTAAAGGGACTACCTGATCCAAATACACACTTTAAGATGAGTTTTATAGCATCTAAATAGGTTATCTATAAATGCTATTCCTTAGCTTCGCAGTCCGGTCGGACAGGGCTGGACTGGCCTGGATACTCAACTTCAGGAACAAGACAATTAAAACTAGAGCAAATTTATATTATTCAAACACGTCTTAGAGCACCGGGCTGTAAGTAGCCATATATAGCCGGCTACAAAACTACAATACTAAGTTTTCCAAAAATTGCTTGTTGTCACACATCAAAAACTACCGCTACGTAACTAGAAAGAGATACATTACCTCGTGGCTTTGCATCCTGTAAGTTGTTGAAAAAAGAAGTTGTAAAGCAATGCAGAGTTCTGAGGAAGGTCCGAGCTGCATTCATTAGCATCACAACAAACACACGCTCTGGCTTGGGTCACGTCTTTTGGTGCGTTTCACTTTAGAGCTGAAACGATTCCTCGAATATTCGCGAGTACTCGATTACAAAATATCCTCGAATTAAATTTTGTGCCTCGAAGTCTCGTTTAATATATAATTATACATATAAATATATATCTGGACTACTATACAGTGCACGGTGTTTGACACGGATGGTAATTTCTGTGGCAGCCTGCTACTCGCTTCGCTGCTGGCGCTGCTTGTACAATCATGAAGGAAGAGAAAAGAGAGGAACAGAAAGGAGAGAGTCCACAGAAGAAATGGCAGAGAGTGTCCCAAGTGTGTGGTCACTACAAGAAGGGACGAAAAGAAAACACAGTGCAGTGTGTCTGATGTCAAACGGAGTGAGCTTAGCACGTAGCTTAGCACGATAGCACATCGTTAGGGCTGCAACTATTACTATTACAGCATTTTAAATATGCTCATCACAGACATGCGTCCTCTTTCCATGGTGGAGGACACAGGATTTAAGAACATGATCAAGGATTTCAATCCAAACTACACAATGCCCTCCAGAACACACTTCACAAATATAATTACAGAATTATATTACTGCTTTGTAAATCAGTATTGTATTGGCTTTGTTTTAAGCCAGTACTGGTTTAAACTTTGAAAGTTGTTAAAATAAAAACCCTTTTCTGAGGAATAAACGGCATTTGGTTGCTCATTTTGAAAGCCCCAACATGTTGCATTGTATACAATTGATTTATTTGTTTAAAAACAAAAAAGTATATTTTGTTAGAGTACTCGAGTACTCCAAGAAATAATCGACAGAACTCTCGATTCCAAAAATACTCGATAGTTGCAGCTCTATTTCACTTGTAGTCAGAAGTAGGAATTTCTGGGTTCCGAGTAGGAAACTGCAACTGGAACGTCCCCTGAAGTCTGAATTTCCTACTGGGAACTCGGTGAAACCTCGCCAACCCCGAGTTGACAATGGAAGATGGATGCCCCCAGTGTGAACAGTTATTTAGCTCCTGTAATAATCCATTTATTTGCAATTCTGACTGGGGTGTGTCGCTCTAGATCAGCTGTATACATCATATTGTTAGACTTATATTTACAAAAATGCTGCCATAGTGATAATCACATTCTTCATGTGATATTTGTGAACAACAACACAGGGCGTGCTAACAACAGCTAACAATAGCCTGGTAGATCGGCTTGTTTTTTTCCGACTTCAACTGGAACGCCGATAAGTCGGAGATGATGTCACTCCCAGTTCCGAGGTTACTTGAACGCAGCATTACGACAGTCGCCACGCGTGCTCATGGGTAGCAGAGTCTTTATGTCGCCGTAAATAGATTCTCCTCGTAGCACCTTTAAGTTTGGTTTATTGATTAAGTAATCAGTTTATTTATTCACTTAATTAGTTAAAAACAGATGCATTTTATTCATTAACCCTTTGACTTTCAAACGAAGAAACACATTTACAACAAATTTTTGTTGGTAAAATTGTTTACCTTCCTCTTCGATTAATAACATTTCAGGTTTTATTTTTCTAATTACCCAATCAGGAAGCAGATATGTTGGTCAACCGGCTGGTTGAGTTGCCTGATAAGGGTTATCTTGGACATGAGTAGATTTTTTTTTTGTATGAGAACATTACAGAAAATACAGTGTAGATATTTAGCGCTTTACCCAGTTTTCTGATTAATCTTGTATAATTTTGTCATCATCAAACTTCAACTTAATAATGATTGTTAGAGGATCAGGAAATATGGGAGATTTTTTTTGAACACGCAAATGACATTTTTTTTTGATGAAGTTTGGTTTTCTGATTATGTAATCAGTTTATTTGCACACTTAATTAGTTAAAAGCAAGTGCATTTTATTCATTAATCCTTCGAATTTCAAACTAAGAAACACATTTGCAACAAAATTTCTGTTGGTCAAATTGTTTACCTTTCTCTTCATTAAGCAACATTTCAGGTTTTATTTTACAAAATACCCAATTGGGAAGCAGATTTTTTTTTCTTATTCTGATGTATTCTCTTACTGTTAGATTTCTGAGGAGCAATGATTCACTTCTGATTTTTCTAATTTTCAAACTATTATATATGTACAGCAGCATCACCCATTGGATACAAATTGGGATTATAAACATTATTAAGAGAGCTAAATAAGGAAAAACAGATAACGAACGGCTTTTTAAATTTTTAATACGGTGGTAAGGCAGCAAAAAGTCAACCACACGGTTACAATGCCAGTCAAAGGGTTAACCCATTAACTACCAGCCCAACTGTTTGACAGAGGTCAGCAATAAATTCAGGGAAATTTAATGTTTTAAAAAAAAAAAGAATAAATCAAATCCTTCCACTTTAGGGAACAAAGAAAAATACAATCAAACCAAAAACCAGAAATTTTCTTGGTGTTGGATTCAAAGTTCTTAAAGCTAACAGCTGATTAGGTACTGACATAAAAATACACAAAAAATGGGGCAAAATATATTAGACAAGACAGTAATGTTTGTTAATAAAATAGCAAAAATAACTTAAAATAGACGATATTGAGCTAGACAAATACACAAAAAGTTATTTTTTATGAATAACGGATTACATATAAATCACCATATTAGTAAACGGTAAAGATAAGTATTTAAATAGTAATGATGGTAATAATAATAACGTTTAAAATCCTACACATAGAAAATATCAATTCCTTTGATTTGTTTGCAGTTGTTTCTGTATCCTAAATCACTGACAGAAAAAAAAAGATGTGTTATGTTGTTTTTAACAAATTTAATATTCCTGCATGTATTGACCTCTGCCATACAGTTGAGCTGGGGGTCAAAGGGTTAAGTAGTTAAGTAGTAGTGGCCTGTTTGTAAGCAGGGTCCAGAAATCAGCAATATAACCTGACACTGAGCCTCCAAATGAGTTTTTGTTTATCACCGTGGGTCATCACTGTTCAGTTTGATAATAATCCCATTTGGACTGAACAGTTTGATAAAGAGAAAAAGTTCACGTCTGTGTTTGTTCAGCTAAAAAAGAGTTATTAAAATTCATTGTTTGGGTCGTTGTGACTGAGATTTGATAGAAAATATGCAGGACGTCCCTGAAACATGCTGCAAATTGGAAAAATGTGCTGAAAGGGTTCCAACCCCCTCGTGGTCATGTCTGCACGCCTCGCTTACAGAGCCTGTTGGCCCTGGCGTCGGTGGCCTGGGTTCAACTCCAGCCTGTGGTCTTTTTCTTGCATGTCATTGCCCACTCGCTCTCCCCACTTTTTAAGTGAACCTGTTGTGTCTGCTTGAATATGAATCCTCACGGAGAGAGAAGACAAACAAACGCATTAATATCAAACTCTTTACAGGAACATGAACATAAAACATGCAAACTGAAAGGCAGCTGCTAAAGCTAATGGTGATTAATTTACTCTTAGATTTGATGAGGAATGCTTGATGCTCTCCAACAAAAACATAAGAAAAAGTGAACTATTCATTTAGAAATATAGTCATGCTGCACATCAACTCAAACAGAAAATTTTCAGCTACATATAAGTCATTTTTACACACACCAAATCATCAACACCAAGCAAAGAATTATCAAATATCCAAATCTGTTTCTCTTTGATTCAAGCTTTAGTTGATTTGTATGGATTTATTTGAATGGGAAAATGGAGAGTTCTGCTTGATTTTTAACAAAAAGAAACAAAAAGTATGTATTTATTTATTTATCTTTTATTTTTTATTTTATTTTTTAAAAGCAGGCAAAAACTGTCATGGTTAAACAGAAGAAGATAAAAACTGTTGTAATTGGGTGTAATGAAAACCAGAAGTGTCGTAAAAGTAAAATCTAAAGTTTGGTATATCAGAAATGTCAAATGGGACTATTGTTTCCAAACTGTGCCAAGATTGGGCCTGACCACTCTGTAGTAAAACCTCTCTAACTTTGCTCTGCATCACTTTATCAGACTCAAACTTGGCAGAAGTAATGTTCACATATTTTCACATTCATTCATAGAGTTCTAAAGCTACAGCTGCATCACTACAAAGAGATATTCACTATAAAAACTTTTGTTTAGGCGAGGATGAAATTTCCAAATGAGTCTGACTTCCATCTTCATTTACTCTATCCCAGTAACACATATACTGATGATTCACATCTGGACAAATCTCTCAAGTGTTACTTTTATTATGACACCAGAATAATTCAAATAGACCTTGTGGTTTCAGAGATTCACTCTTTTCTTTCTGAGTTTGTCATTTTGGAGCAGAAGGCTTTAAAAAGGGACTGAACAGGTTAAAGCAAAAATCCAAAAACCAATGAGAGGGGAAACCCCTCAGTCATTTTGTTAGTGAAGCCCCTGCAGGTCTAACTTCCTGGTTGGCCTCTTTCTATGAGGTAAATCAGTGCTGAGCAATGATCTGCTGGATGTTGAGTTTTTCTTCTCGTTAACATGCACGTCCTTTTCTGCTCCCTCTTCGTAGATGCTTTAAAATTTGATCATCTTAAGCTAAAGCGGGTTGCCACCATAAAGATTATTGGGCTGTTTTTGTCCTGAATTTCTCCCCTCATGACCAAGGACGACAAACTCAAGATTATCTTCAGTCTTTTAAGATTATCCTGTGGTCCAAACAGGGCTTGACGCTTAGCATTTTCCCAAGTAGCACGGGTGCTACCAAGTTGAAAAATCTAGTAGCACACAAATATTTTTAATAGCACAATGAAAAGTTAGCAAGTAGTGTGTTTTTTTTAATACAAAGATATGTGATCAACGAGGAGGCATTTGTAAGCAGAATTATTAAATTCATTTGAATAAAAAACATAGGCTGTGTTCGAAATGGCGTACTGCCTACTGTCTACTTACCTACTCAATCAGTACATACTGCATACTGAATACTCAGAGATGATCTGAGTTAGGGCAGGGTATTTCCAGCAACTTCACGATACGATACGTATCCTGATACACGTAAATTGTGAACATTGACTATGTTTTAAGCAAAATTCTTGACAAGTTTAGTTTTTTCTTGTAAGAAGAAAAAGAACAAGGATGAGTTTTAAGTGTTTCTACAGCTTGAGAGACATAAATTTAGATCTTCAAAGTTGGTAGACCTAAGTTCAAATTTAGAACATATGCTTCATGATGTAGCTCGTCTTCTATCTTGAACTGTGCCACTGTTAACATTGGCCAAAGTGTATTTACAACAACTGTCAAAATATTTAGGCCGTATCGATTCTGTAGAATTTACACACAGATGCATACTTAATACCCCAGAAAGCATTTCATGCCGGCCAGGAAGCAGCGCCGGGAAAATTAAAATAGTCCGACCACAAGCAACAGAAAATGACTGCGTTCTGGAAAAACTACA
Organism: Scarus forsteni; assembly: GCA_036419115.1. Classification (NCBI taxonomy): domain Eukaryota; kingdom Metazoa; phylum Chordata; class Actinopteri; order Labriformes; family Labridae; genus Scarus; species Scarus forsteni. The sequence goes on from JAZDUH010000383.1 coordinate 37,807,149, forward strand.
AATTAATTCAGTGATAATATATTTTCTAGCGAGAAAGTAAGTATTTACATCACGATTATGAGCCCAGTTGTTTGAAATAGCGACTGTTTTTAACTTGTCTCGCTGTTTTCGGAGACCGTAGCGTCCGCTTGGTGGGTGTTTCCGTCTACGTACCGTAAACACCGGGCAGCAGCAGCCCCCCTTCACATTTCCAAGTTATTGCGAAGTTTTTTCATTATCAACAGCTGTATGACACAAACCGAGCGGCAGTGGATGAAAAAATTATGTACATGAACACAAATTTCTTACTCAAAACCCTTTATGGCAGCGTTCCTTTTGTCCGTGAACAGGGGCTTGTTCTGTCTGACCAATCAGTAGCCGGCAGTCGGTGACATCATCTTTTAATATGGACTCGGCTCGCTTGGAACCAGAGCGGAGTAGGTACTAAAACTAGCTTGTTTTAGGAGGTACCAGGCTAGTGGAAACACGCTGCAAATCGAGTAGAGCTGAGTAGAGTAGGGCCAAGGCGTGCTAGTGGAAAAGGGACATATGTGTGAAGCAGGCGCGAATAAAAACAAACATGGTTGACCTGGTGTTCACGCTGCCTCCAGGATCTTTTCCACAGTCTTTTCTTTTTTTTCGTTCAAAAATAGTCCCATTCCCTCTCCTCGTATGTCCTCTTCCATGTTGTGTTTGCTGTTTCTTTACTTAGTTTTTGTTTGATGACATTTGGTCAGATTTCTAGATTCTAGGTCAGTGGTGGGACAGGATGGTTATGTGTGTTGAGATTATCAGAGATCACTACACACAGGATGAACCGGACTGATCAGCGTCTGATTTTATCTTCCTGTCTAACAGATAAAACATCTCCATGATGTGTGGACCTGCTTTAAACCAGTCTGATAAAGTTCAGTGTTCACAGTCTGCAGATCTTCATGCTCTCCTCTGTTTGTGCTTCAGCGTGGTTTCAGGTTCAGGTACGGCTGCGAGGGTCCGTCTCATGGTGGTCTGCCCGGCGCCTCCAGCGAGAAGAACAGGAAGACCTACCCCACCGTGAAGGTAACACTTCCTGCCTGTGTGCTCGAGTGTCTGCAGAGCTGTGTGGAGGTGTGATGTCTGTCATATCAGGCTGAAGCGAGGGCGAAGGTGGCGTGGAGTTTAAACAAACATGTCTCCAGCTGATAGTTGAAAAGCCGGACTGACAGTCGCTAACCGACATCTAAACTTCATTCCTGAGTGAAAAGATGAAGCTAAAAATACAGTCAGGAAGTGATTAGAAGTCTGTGAAGCAGAGAGAGAGAGATGAGAGTGTGGTCGACTCTGCGTCTGCAGAGACGCTGCTGTTTCCTGCTGAGTGATGAACATGACCGAACAGTCGCAGATCAAACTTTGAGGTGTTGATGAAGACTTCGATAAAAGATGAAGACAAAGACAACGCTCTGATGGACTTCACTGTGTTCACTGCTACTGTACATTAGGGCTGAACAATTAATTGCAAATTAGATTAAATTGCAATATGGCTTGTTGCAATTTTCAAATCGCAGAAGGTTCAATATTTTTGGCCCAAAATGTGTTGAACATTTTGGCATTGTGATGTAGTTTTTTGCAATTTCATGCCTATTTTTTACCTCTATTCATACACTTTTTTTTTCCTACTTTTGGACCATTTTTTCCTTTTTTTAACCCCGGTTTTACAACTTTATGCCTATTTTGCCCACATTCATCTTTTTTGTCCACTTTCAGAACCATTTTTGGAATTTTTGCATGGCTTTTGAAATTTAATTTCAAATTTAATTCCCAATTTTGCTGCCATAATCAATTTCCTAAGCCACTTTTGGATTTGTTTTTGCCAATTTTTCCCCCTTTTTTTTGCAATTTCATACCTATTTTGCACTATTTATTATCCTTTACCGCTTTCATACCATTTTTACCCATTTTTTACAATTTCATACCTATTTTGCTTCTGTTCTTCACTTCTCACTTTTTCTCAAATCTTTTATCCTTAGATTAATTTAATGTCATATTTGTTTTACTATAAAAAGATCTACTGCTTATGTTTGTTTAAGAATACATAAGATGAGGAACATTAAAACAATTGCAGAGTAAATCGCAATATTGGGGAAAAAAATCACAATTAGATGATTTTCTCAAATCGTTCAGCCCTACTGTATATGCACAAGATTTTGAGTTTTTCCAACCTCCATGCTAACAAAGTTTGATTCCTGCTGATATTGTATCAGATCAAATCAGTATTAGGGCTGGGCGGTACTTGCTAATCTCAGGCCTGGACCGCACGTAAATGGATATTTTTTTTACCTGATATCTTCGTCCTCGTTTAAAAAAAAAAATCTCTGTCCACACCACAGAAAATTCTCTGTCCATATGAAGAGGCAAAACTGAAAATGATGCCTGGCCAATATGTGGCAGGTTAGCAAAATGTGAAAACCATAGAAGAAGAACGTTATGAGCATGCGCAGTCAAAAACAAGAAGAAGAAGCGGTCAATGGAGTTAACCATGGACGCTTGGGACAATCTAATAATACTGCGTGCAGCAGACGCCGACATTGTGCAGCAGTGGAGTGCCTTCGATGCAACAAAATTACGTTAATTTGTAGAGCTGTAATGAGAGCAAAAAGTGCAAAGAACACAGAGATTGTGCGGTAAATGTCGGCCATCGTTCTTGTTGTTCGCGACCGTTGCTACAGTGACTTGTTGCTAGGCGCTTGACGTCATCGCGTCAACACCAGCTACATTTAACACCGCTACACTGATCCACTCAACCGGATATTTTTTTATTTCTTCACTTTTTTATCCGTTTAAAAAAATCTCTGTTTATGTGGGTGAAGTCGCCGTGTTCGTGTGGTTGAGAGGCCCAACTGGACAGAAAAATGTGCGTTTAGGAATATATCCATATTCATGTGGTCCAGGCCTCGGTCTCACGATTAATTAAAGCTCATACCTCGATTATGATTAATGAACGATTATTTATACTAGGGATGTCAACATTTACAATTATTCCACACGTGTAAACGTGACTTCTAACCGACATGTACCCGGTTACACGTCAGAGATTAATGATCTTTGTCTAACGCAGCTATTTAACCACGAGAGGGTTCTGTCTCCTTTAGAATACCTCCTTATTCCATTAAATCAGAAATTACAGTAGTTATCGGACAAAAACCTTTTATTCAGCAAGCAGAACTTCATAAGTAGGCAATCCATCTCACCATTTTAAGGCTTAGGCCTACTTTGTATTTGCACTGAAGTCTAAAAAAGGGGAAAAAAGTACAATTTTGTTTTTTTTCAAGGAGCATTTATTTTGTACTGATGCAGTAATATTTTTGTATGTCTGCATTAGGAAGAAAATAAAGAAAATGAGATTTTTGCACAACTTACTACTGTTGGGGATTTTCCATAGTTTTTATTTTGTATCGCGAGTATTTCATATCATAAGCCCTGTTTCGTATTTCGTATCGTTTCGTGAGTTGACCATTTTGTTACACCCCTACTAAACAGGATTTCCACTGGTAGTTTGTTTGAAAAACTTCCACACAGTGCTCCGCTTGATGTTCCCCGCATCGCGTCTCCGAGGCAACCTGAAGTGACGCTGCACTGGCTGTGGCTGCAGTTCTTTACATTAATGTAACATTGCGCCCCATTCATCTGTTATATATGCTGATTACTGCACTAGCGGGAACTTTTAGGTGTATAATTGTTTATGTTATTATCTAAAGCTTTCGGGCAACATTGTCATCCCTAAAAATGACGTGTGCATTGTCATTGATTTTTCTAAATGGTTATGATTTGTTATCCGTTCATGTGTAGGTGTCGACACCCCAAATTTGTACAATGCTGGAACACATTAGTGGGGATGTCGAGGGTTGTTGACACGGTCTTCCTGCAGTATTTACACTTGACTTCTTTTCTGCTTGATCTCCTCTGCACAGAATCCAAAATGTGCCCAAACAATGCAAACGGCATTTTTCTTGGCTACAATGTTATCTGATAGATTATCTCCTGCATGATGTCCTTCACTCTTGGCAAATGTGAACGCAGACTGCATGGAAGGGGCGCGGTCATGTGACTTACACAGGGAAAATAATCAAAATAATCAACATGAGTAAAATTACTTTGATTAATGAGTCTAAATGTCGATTTTAATTATTTTTCGATTAATTGCCCAGCCCTAATTGGTATCGGCCATTACTCAAGGCCTCAATATGGAAGGTGAAAAAGTTGTATCAGGACACCGCTGCCTAAAAGTCTTGGATCAACATTAAATTTCTTTAGCTGAGTGTTTTTGTAGAAACAGTTTTTACGACCTAACTCAGATTTAGCATGACTGAGTCTTTAAGGGACAAAGAGGCTCCTGGTTATTCTGATCATAAATTTGATCCTCAGATCTGCAGCTCGTTGACTTTGTGGTCCAAACATCACGGCGTAAACATTCAGGACGTTTATATCTGACCTCTGTCTGATTTATTGACCCTGTCCTCTGACAGTGGCCCTCTTTGTTGGACCGTCACAGACTCCCAGGAGCTTTTATTTCTCGTCTTGTTGTTCCTGTTGATGTTTAGTTTGCAGTCTGAAGCTCCCACATGTTCAAACCAAACCAGAGGAGACGGGAAATCCCCAGATTCCTGCTGCAGTCCGACGCTCCGGCTCTGCTCTGTGAATTTACTGCATGGAAATGTAAATCAAATATGATCCAGGATGCAGGCGGATGTTACATTAATGATCCTGTAAGCATAAAGCTAAAGATTAAAACAAACTGAAATGTTATTTCTGCTTTAATGAGGCGTTCATGTGTCCACAAAGACAGGTAATCAGATTTTTCTAGATTTATTAAAATTCTGATTGAACTGAAACTTCAAAGAGGCCCTCAGAGACAATGTATAAATCTTAAAACATGAATTAAGGACATTAAAATGGATCGTATTCCAGCCCTATTTTACACCATGTGATTTAAAACAACATATCGATGCACTTATTCCATTATAACAGAAAACTGATGCATAGATCTGCCAAAATTTGACAGTATGCATGAGTTTTCTTTTTTTTAAATTTTATTTTTCAAGTTGCACAACATCAAAAAAAGGAGGATTAACAACCACAAAGAGTTAGACTAACATTCGAACATGGGGTGTCTCTTAAAACAGAAATACATATTTTCAAGTATATGTTTGTAAAAAAATATGAATTTAAAAATAAAAGGAGCGCGTAGGGATGATGCAGAGTTTCCATTTTCCCACAATTAATGATTTTTATGTTATTTTTATTTTAAATACTTAATGAAAATGTGATCAGCTCCATTGTTTATAATTCATAAATGATATTTTACTAAAGTTGTCTAAAGTTGGAGCTTCTGACTTAAGCTATTTTTTAGTAATTGCCTTCAAGGCAGCGATGCTCAATACTGCAAACAAATATTTAGCTTTCTTATTTGTTGATGACAACAAAATTCCTACAAAGAGTTGCTCACAGTTGAAAGTAGTATTGTTACTTGACTGTTGTATGTTTAAAACAATATTATAATGAGAATAAGAAAAATGTAAAATTTCAAATGCCATATAACCAGAATTATCAGAATAAAGCCTTTAGATATTCCTAAATATTTTAAATGATAGAATTGGCAATAATAAGCATAATTCCCTTTTTGTATTTAAACAATGTAACATCTAAATAAACAAATATATATAAGTCATTATTTCAGGAAATTAATCATGAATAGCTGCGACGGTATCGCTATTGTTATTATTATTATTATTATTATTATTATTTATTTTATAATTTATTTATGTATTTTATTTTTAGTGGGATGGATAAATTGGAGAAACGCCTTCTCATTCTGTTGATACATTGGTATTAACTGAATGACAGTAAATTTGAATTTGATTTGATTGTTAAAATTGTACTTAAATTATTATTTTTTTAAACCAGCTGCATGAAAACATTGCCAACACCTCTTTAGTTACCAACTGAGAAGGTAGTGCAGCTTTTATTGCTCAGAAATGTTCAATATTTCAGCTCATTTATTTCATATTAAAAGAGACAAATTTCATTCATTTATTTAGGAGAGGGCTAAAGGGCAAAAAGAGTGTGATCTTCCTCTGTGGAGCTGCGGTACAGGCTTTTTCAAGTTCTATTACCTTAAAACAATGTGTATAAATAAAAATTCCATTTAGGGCTTTGTTTTTGTGCAGTTCAGCCATTATAATTGTTTATAATTATGTGAATCCCCCTGATGGATGGAGAAACAATATGATTCTCTGTTTGTGTTGATTTTATTTTATTTTTTAAAGAAGTCATAATTTTTTTTAAGAATTCAGACTTTTTTTTCCAAACAAGTCATATCTGTATAAAGCAACATAATTTTTTATAAATTAGATTTTTTTCCATAAAGAAGTCATTATTTTTTATATAGAGATGTGGTAATTTTCTGATGTATCGGTCATAAGTTTTGTATAAAGAAATCTTATGTATTTTTTAATGAAGTCCTAATTTTTTTCATAAAGAAGTCATAATTTTATCTAAAGAAATCATATTTTTTAATTAAAAAGTCATTTTTATAAAGAAATCATAATCTTTAGTATAAAGAGGTCATTTTTTATAAAGAAGTCATAATTTTTCTTTAAATGAAGAAGTCATTATGTTTTTTTTTATTAAAAAAGTCATAATTTTTTAAGATGTAGTTTTTTTGAAGAAGTCATTTTTCTAAATGAAAATGTCTTTTTTTGAAAAAGAGGTTATAATTTTTTATAAAGAAGTCATATTTTTTAAATATATAAAGAAGTCTTAATTTTTTAAATAAAGAAGTCTTATTTTTTTCTTTAAAGGAGTCATTATTTTTCCTATAAAGAAGTCATAATTTTCTGTATAAGGAAGTCTTAATTTTCTTATGAAGAAGTTATAATTCTTTTGTGTAAAGAAGGCATTTTTATATCTAAAGAAGTCGTAATTTCTTTTATAAAGAAGTCATATTTTTTGTATAAAGAAGTCATAATTTTTCTCAAAATGAAGAAGTCATAATTCTTTTGTATAAAGAAGTCATATTTATATATAAAGAAGTCATATTTTTTCCGTATAAAGAAGTCATAATTCCTGTCAAAGTGACTCTTAGATGGGCTGGACTGGAGGAAGTGCAGCATCTTTAGCGTCTGTTGAAGTTTTCCACCATGAGCTCACCGGACATGAGGAAGTGTGCTGATGATGTATGAGGGTGATGTTTATGTTGATGTGTCTGCATGTGTTTGAGCTCGGTGGGAAAACCCCTCCTGCTCTGTTGTTCTGGTTTGACCAGCGAGGAGGAGGATGATGAAGATGATGATGATGAAGATGAAGAGGAGGATCTCTCTGACTCAGAGCTGCTCTGAGGACCTCAAAGAAAATGTTTGATTGTTCACATTTACAGAGACAAAAGTCCTTCAGAGCCTCTTCGTCCTGACGTTTACAGCCTGTGGTCGAGCTGCTGCAAAATATTATTTTAATAAATGTTGAGTTCATGTGATTTTAACACCTGCTTTCACTTAATATATATGTACTTAAAGGAGACATATGCTGATGCATGATTTAATACTTACATATAATATAATAAATTTGAAAACAAGACCTTACACCCCCTTAATTTTCAAAAAATGAGATATTGTATTTTTTCTGATATCCTAGAACGAGATTTGATGCCTCTGAAAATAGGTCATTGCGAGATGTCCGCGAGATTTAAATCGTCGTGACGACACGAGGTACCTTTCTTTTTATTGGAGTAATCTGATCAAACACTTCCTCCTCTGTGATGTCTGTTAGCCACAAAACCGTCACCAAGGAACACATCCACCAGCAGCAGGGGTATAAAACTCCCTAGCTCACTCTCCCTCATTACCAGCTCTGGCCTGTAGGGGGACTCAATACACGGTCGCTGCTTTGAGCCTGCCGGAAAATACAGTAGAAGAAGAAGGACAGGCTGGCTCTACCCCTGATAGAACTGACCAATCAGAGCACAAAGGGCTGTGACGTTGCGAGGTTACTTTAGGTCATCCTGAGATCTGAGCATTTCAACGAGAGCTTGATAATGGCCTAAAATGAGGATATTGAGAACGCTATTGTGGGGCAATGAAGGAACTAAATGACTTGTACTGAGGGCAGAAATGCTTTACAGGCATCCTAGTCTGGCATAGTGAAAAGGAGAAACAAGCATGATATGTCTCCTTTAATATATATGTACTTTTAACATTAAATAACATTAACTAAGGGGCCATATGTAGAAATATACTTTTAAAAATACAAATACCTGAAAATAATGTTTTTTTTTTAATCTGTTTTTATTGAGGGTTTCAAAAAACCCTCAAGAAAAAGACACCTTTATCCAAAAAAATATATAAAATAAAATTGTTTATTGTTAAGACCCCTAATTAGCTTTGGCAGCAGGCCACAGATACTCTCCCTGTGGTCCATAACATTTTAAAACAAATTATATAAAGTAATGATCCCTTGAAAATTTAGTCAAATTAAATAACTGACCTAAAATACAGGAAATCCTAACAAATAAAACAAATAAACCCAATAATTCACTAAAGCCATGCTTAACAGTTTAAAATAAAACATTATATACTATAAAATAGAGAAATTAAAATTAAATAAATTAAAGAATTAAGATAAATTCCTCTATCTATCGATAAGAATTAAGGTATATTTGTTCATTCTTTGTTCTGCATATCTCATAATCACTTGCATTCAGACTCATTTTTTACGTACTTTTGCATTTGCATTTAATGCAAAAGCCAAAGCCAGAATTCTGAGGAAACAAAGTCAGAATTTAATCTCAGAATTCAGACTTTAAATCTCAGAAATCTGACTTTTTCTCAGAATTCAGACTTTTTTCTCAGAATTTTGTTTTTTTTTTCTTTAGAGAATTATTTATTAGAAATAAATTTGGACTCTATTTTTTTTTCTCAGTGGCCCTAATCCTCTTCTGTACTTTATGAAAAATCTTAAATGTATACATTAACTGGATCGCAGCTAATTCAACCTTAAAGAATTAAAATGTCTTCTTAAAGCTAAGACCTGACTAAATGAGAGAAAAGAGTTTTCAGAAGAAAAGGAGACCACAGAATCAGTTCACAATCAGGAAGCAAACCCCAAAGACCGCTGTGGGTTTGGTTCAGTCTTCCCTCTCTGCAGCTGTTCGTGTCAAACATGCAGTGTTGCAGTCATACAGTCACTTTAAAGGTTCCCAACCTGGGGTCCAAGCCCCAAAAAGGGCTCATGAGACCCTGCAGGGCTGCTGTAACAGGCCAAGACGTGAGCTCCCAGCCTGAAGTCCTTATTAAAAACATGTTTTTGTTTTTAACTCCGAGTGGGCGCTCTCACCATTTTTCCACCTTGAATGTAAACGTTCATCCCTCCTCTCCTCTGAAGCCTGTGACGTAGCTCCACTTCCTCATAATTACACGTGGGTGTCAGTGGAGGAAATTCCCACCCGACATGAAACACTGCCGAGGTGTGTGGATGTGTGAGGTGGTTTAGCGTGGACAGGTCCGGGCAGGCACGGCTCTGCTGCTACAGATTAGAGGTACGATCAGAGGCAGAAAAGGGCTCCAAACCAAACTGTGAGGCTCAAATCAGGCTTTAAAATGTCCAGTTAAAATCATAAAGTCCCTAAAAAACCTCACATGGGTTTATTCTGATGATCAACGGGGTCTTAAAGATTAAAAAACTGCTTAAATTATCAGAAAAGCTCTCAAAAAAGGAATGAACTTTTGCAGGAGTGCACCGTCCACACTGTTAAAACACACTGACAATACTTAATATCTCATATTTTACCAACGTTCTTAAACAACATGAAACAGGGATGGACGACATTGTCTACCACGAAAGCTTTCATGACGATGATTTTAATAGGGCTGTGGCAATACGCTTTTCTCCCAATTTAAATTTTTATGATTTTTTTGGTGCCGATTAGGGCTGAACAATTTGAGGAAATAATCTAATCACGATTTTTTCCCCAATATTGCGATTTACTCTGCGATTGTTTTAATGTTCCTCATCTTATGTATTCTTAAACAAACATAAGCAGTAAATCTTTTATAGTAAAACCAATATGACATTAAATTAATCTAAGGATAGAAGATTTGAGAAAAAGTGGAGAAGTGAAGAACAGAAGCAAAATAGGTATGAAACTGTAAAAACTGGGTAAAAATAGTATGAAAGCGAACAAAGGATAATATATAGGTGCGAAATAGTTATGAAATTGAAAAAGAATTTGGAAAAAAAACAAAAGTGGCTTAGGAAAATTGATTATGGCACCAAAATTGGGAATTAAATTTGAAATTAAATTTCAAAAGCCATGCAAAAATTCCAAAAATGGTTCTGACAGTGGCCAAAAAAAATAGAATGGGGGCAAAATAGGCATAAAGTTGTAAAAACAGAGTTAAAAAAAGGTAAAAATGGTCCAAAAGTAGGAAACAAAGTGTATGAATAGAGGTAAAAAAAAAAAAAAGATAGGCATGAAATTGCAAAAAACTACATCACAATGTGTTCAACACATTTTGGGCTAAAAATATTGAACCTTCTGCGATTTGAAAATTGCAACAAGCCATATTGGCATTTAATCTAATTTGCAATTAATTGTTCAGCCTGACTGCAGATTCGATTTAAATTGCGATTCTACAATATTGCAGATTTTTGCAATCTTTAGTTAGCTTTTTTAACACCAGAGAAAAAGATGAACAATGATGATGCCTACAGACTATATCAGGAAAAATACACATCACATGTGAGTCTGTTTTTAGGATTTATTCAGCAATATATTTTAACCAGCTGTTTATACTCTCTCTTCAAAAGACTGGACTGACTTTAAAAGTGGCTTAAAATTGGAAAAAAAATCTATTTTTGAGCAAAAAAATTATTTACAAAATGTCAAACAAAAAATCCCCATACTCAAGTGAATCCATTTTCCCCCCACCCCTAGTGTTTATTTTATTTTCTTCGTATTATTTGATTGTTTTGCTGTTTCGGAAACTTTACAAAAACGTCTCCTTTTCACTTTCAGTCCTTGTCATTCCTCTTTGTGTTGAAAACAAATCTCATCATAGCCAAACTGCAGCAGCAGAATGCATAATAAATCTAACATTTTATTTAATTAAACTGAATTATAAATGTTAGTTGAGTATAAACCGTTGTAGCGACTCTTTGGTTGTTGCAAACAGCTGTACAGTCTGCATCAGAATCAGCAGACTCCACCCGACTGCTTCAACCCGACAAAAGCACCAAATGCAGCAGATATTTAACGTGAGCATGCCTGAGCCAGGAAACCATCAAACGCTGACACTCGGTGTGTTTCTAGGAACTCGGGTTTGTTTCGATTGGCCGGCTGAACGAGGAAGAGGAAGTGGGCGAGTTCATTAGCAGCAGGCAGATACCTGCAGCAGCAGCAGCAGCAGGAAACTGCTCAGAACAATGCACCACAGAGTTCTGATTAATCGCTGTGGGACATGTTTTAGAAGGATTGAACCGGAGCTCTGAGGTGTTTAGTGAATTTTAGGTGAAAACAAAACTCCACCACGATCACTTTGGCCCCTCACCTGAGCATGGTTCAAACCCCACAGCCCACCTGAGCATGGTTCAAACCCCTCAACCCACCTGAGCATGGTTCAAACCCCACAGCCCACCTGAGCATGGTTCAAACCCCACAGCCCACCTGAGCATGGTTCAAGCCCCACAGCCCACCTGAGCATGGTTCAAACCCCACAGCCCACCTGAGCATGGTTCAAACCCCACAGCCCACCTGAGCATGGTTCAAACCCCACAGCCCACCTGAGCATGGTTCAAACCCCACAGCCCACCTGAGCATGGTTCAAGCCCCACAGCCCACCTGAGCATGGTTCAAACCCCTCAACCCACCTGAGCATGGTTCAAACCCCTCAACCCACCTGAGCATGGTTCAAACCCCACAGCCCACCTGAGTCCAGCTGCAGACCATGTCCATCCCTTTAGGACCACAGTGGACCATCTTCTGATGGAGACTTCAGCAGCTCCATGTCTCAGAGCTCAGATCAGCTCACACTGTTTATTCACTCCACTCCACTGTCACCAGATCTCAGTCCATGTTTTGAGTCAATTCTTATGAGTCGTCCAGGCTCTTAAGTTATAAATGCACAGCTGAGCCTCTCTGACAGGCCCATTAAGGAGAGTTTTGAAGATTATTTTGATTTAAAGAAATTAATCAGCTAAAGTCAATCAATCAAACTTTATTTGTATAACACTTTTTATACAGGACTTCGAAATACAAAAGTGCTTTACATGGGACAAAAGATAAAATAAAATAACTAAGGGAAATAAAAAGCAGAAAATTGCATAATTGCCAAAAATGGAAACATAAGACCCCCGCAACCCCCCTCCCCAAATCCACATTCAATATACACACTCACTTACTCAAACACACAAAGACATAAAAAGGAAATTCAGACAGAAAACTAAATTAGAGGACTGAGGAAACACTTTCTTGAATTAAAAATTAGGAAACCTGCTCTACATGAATATATCAATTCATAAAGAGAGCAGCTCTGATTGGATCGCTCCACAACTTATCCCACCACCATCAAGCTAAGGCAGCTGTGATTGGATGTCCCTCTGAACTCATCCAACCTTTAACACAACCAAAGTAGCTGTGATTGGATAGATTCATCACTTGTCTCTACTTCCTACATGACCATATTAGGTCTGATTGGATTAAGTCTGTCAGACATTTTAGTCGAGTTTTTATTTGTTGATGAAAATGTCAGTTAGTTTAGTTTGAGTTTTTGTCCATGTGCTCTTGTTTTTATTAGTTACTATGTACAACCCCAAAACTAGTGAAGTTGGCACATTGTGTAAATCGTAAATAAAAACAGAATACAATGATTTGCAAATCCTTTTCAACTTATATTCAATTGAATACACAGCAAAGACAAGATACTTAATGTTTGAACTGAGAAACTTTATTATTTGCAAATATTAGCTCATTTGGAATTTGATGCCTGCAACATGTTTCAAAAAAGCTGCACAAGTGTCAAAAAAGACTGAGAAAGTTGATGAATGCTCATCAAACACTTATTTGGAACATCCCACAGGTGAACAGGCTAATTGGGAACAGGTGGGTGCCATGATTGGGTATAAAAGCAGCTTCCCTGAAATGCTCAGTCATTCACAAACAAGGATGGGGCGAGGGTCACCACTTTGTGAACAAATGCGTGAGCAAATTGTCCAACAGTTTAAGAACAACATTTCTCAACCAGCTATTGCAAAGAATTTAGGGATTTCATCATCTACGGTCCGTAATATCATCAAAAGGTTCAGAGAATCTGGAGAAATTACTGCACGGAAGCAGCAAGGCCCAAAACCAACATTGAATGCCCGTGACCTTCGATCCCTCAGGCAGTACTGCATCAAAAAGCGGCATCACTGTGTAAAGGATATCACCACATGGGCTCAGGAACACTTCAGAAAACCACTGTCAGTAACTACAGTTCGTCTGCATCTGTAAGTGCAAGTTAAAACTCTACTATGCAAAGCCAAAGCCATTTATCAACAACACCCAGAAACACCGCCGGCTTCACTGGGCCGAGCTCATCTAAGATGGACTGATGCAAAGTGGAAAAGTGTTCTGTGGTCTGACCAGTCCACATTTACAATTGTTTTTGGAAACTGTGGTCGTCGTGTCCTCCAGACCAAAGAGGAAAAGAACCATCCGGACTGTTATAGGCGCAAAGTTCAAAAGCCAGCATCTGTGATGGTATGGGGGTGTATTAGTGCCCAAGGCATGGGTAACTTACACATCTGTGAAGGCACCATTAATGCTGAAAGGTACATACAGGTTTTGGAGCAACATATGTTGCCATCCAAGCAACGCTTTTTTTCATGGACGCCCTGCTTATTTCAACAAGACAATGCCAAGCCACATTCTGCACGTGTTACAACAGCGTGGCTTCGTAGTAAAAGAGTGCAGGTACTAGACTGGCCTGCCTGTAGTCCAGACCTGTCCCCCATTGAAAATGTGTGGAGCATTATGAAGCGTAAAATACAACAACGGAGACCCCGGACTGTTGAACAACTTAAGCTGTACATCAAGCAAGAATGGGAAAGAATTCCACCTGAAAAGCTTCAAAAATTGGTCTCCTCAGTTCCCAAACGTTTACTGAGTGTTGTTAAAAGGAAAGGCGATGTAACACAGTGGTAAAAATGACCCTGTGACAACTTTTTTGCAACGTGTTGCTGCCATTAAATTCTAAGTTGATGATTATTTGCAAAAGAAAAAGTTTCTTAGTTCGAACATGAAGTATCTTGTCTTTGCTGTGTATTCAATTGAATATAAGTTGAAAAGGATTTGCAAATCATTGTATTCTGTTTTTATTTAAGATTTACACAACGTGCCAACTTCACTGGTTTTGGGGTTGTAGTTTTTGTTAGAGGAAAAGGTTGTTGATGAAAATAATTAGTCAACATAATTAACGCTGCTGTGACTCTACTTTATTTGGGATGACTGTCATCTTTGGCTCCTGCATTTCACAGGAAACTCAAACTCTGCCTGCACCTTCGATCTCAAGAATCTAACCTGTGGTGACATCAGATTGACTGATATCGTAGAAAGTCAAAGTAGAAAATTGGGGTTTTGGTTTCCATTAAGCAGCTAAAGAAAGGCAGCAGGCTCACTTTGAGTCAAACCTTCGTTTCTGTTGTGGATCTAAAGTTCAGATTCATTTACAGGGAAGACAAACTTTTTAAAAACTCGTTAATCAGAAATTGAATTTAAATGATTTCCCAGTTTTTGGTCGGGCAGCAGTGAGTTGAAATCGACCTTTCCTGCTGAATGCTTCACCCTCTGAGCTGCCTCATGAACTTAGAAGGTTTTCATGTTTGGCGTCTTCGTGCTGAAGGAAGTCGTGAGTCATCTGTGTCAGGACGAGAAAGTTTTTGTGAACCGCAGCGACAATGAAATGCATGAAATCACTTTTTCTCTGTGAGTCATTGGTGCAGAAATCTCCCCTCTGTGATATATGACATCAACTCTTACCTGTTGGTCAGGTACAGGTTTGGACTTTCCACTCAAGAATCCAGCCAGAAGTTTATTTAGTTTAAGTTTAGTCTAAATCTTTATTTGTTTAATTTGCTATTTTTGATCTGTTCTGGAGACTGATCTATCTCAATGTTTGATTTGGTGTAAGATAGATACTTTATTGACAGACTCAAGGTCTATAAACAAAACAATAAATACAAATACAAATAAAAACAGACACAAAAGTTTCATAAAACACATCAAAATTGTAAAAGACAGCTATACCAGCGTCTCCACCAGGTATTAGTGTGTTTGTTTATTAATTATCATGTATTTTTTTGATAAACTTTTTAATGAATTTTTACATCAAGTACAATTACTTTATTTTGATTTATTTATTACTTGTATATCAAAAAAGAAAAGAAATATAGACAAAAAATATGAAAAACAAAAATAAAAGGGAAAAGAAACAAAAAAATAAAGACAAATACACAAAAAAACAGACAGCAGTTTTATAAAACACATCAAAAATTCTAAAAGACATAAATACCAGTGTCTCCACCAGGTATCAGTGTGTTTGTTTTTTAATTATTATGTACTTTTTTTTTTTTGGATGAACATTTTATTGAATTTTTACATCAGGTACAATTATTTTATCAATTATTTAGTACCTTTATTTTTTTTAAAAAGGAAAGAAATATAGACAAAAATATAATAATATTTACAAAAAACAGAAATAAGCAAAAGGGAAAAGAAACAAAACAATAAAGACAAATACAAATAAAAACAGACAGCAGTTTTATAAAACACATAAATAATTATAGACATCTATACCAGTGTCTCCACCAGGTATCAGTGTGTTTGTTTTTCAATTATCTTGGACTTTTTTTTGTTTTTGGATGAACATTTTATTGAATTTTTACATCAAGTACAATTATTTTATCAATTATATAGTACTTGTATTTAAAAGAAAAGGAAAGAAATATAGCCAAAAAAAAACTAATAATAATGTTCATGTCTTTAAAAACAATCTCAAAACCTACTTTTTTAGTCTAGCTTTTATCTGAATTACCTTTTAGTGGTTTTATTTATTCTAATTACAGCTCACTTTCATTATTAATTTTTTATTTTTTTATTTTCTATCTTTCCTTCATATATTTTCTGTTTTTTCTATTTTTTACTGCATTTCAATTTATTATTATTAATAATATTGTTATTATTATTATTATTATTATTATTATTATTATTATTATTATTATTATTTTAAGTTCTTTGTCTTATTTTATGATATATGTAATTTTACACTTTAACCTAACCTCCAGTGTTTTCTCATTTTTAAACCTTTAAGATTGTCTTGTATTTATGATGCTTTTTCAACACTGTGTATGGATTATGGTGTGGGTGGGTTCAGGGGCTGGGTGGAATGGGTTTGGGTCATAAGTCCTTTATTTTAATTTGTCTGTCTGTTTGTGAAGCACTTTGTGCTACAGTTTAATTGTATAAAAAGTGCTACGTAAATGAAGTTTGATTTGATTTGACTGATTGATTGATTATGTACTTTCATGCATTTTTTCTCTTGTAAAATGGAATAGGTTTGATCTCCCTGGTAAAAATAAACATATAGGAGAGGTCAGATATTTTCAGTGTTCAGAACTGTGCTGTGAATCGTAATTATTTTTCTGTTTCCGTGTTTCAGATCAGTAACTATCAGGGTCCGGCCCGGGTCGTGGTTCAGCTGGTGACGGCGCTCACCTCCCACCCCCAGCTCCACGCTCACAGCCTGGTGGGGAAACAGTGCGACAAAGGGATCTGCATCGCCGACCTGCAGCCCAAAGACTCCAACATCAGGTCTGCAGTCACTCTGCACACCATCACAGCCCAGCACCTGCAGACGCACTCACAGGTGTGCTCTCATGTCCCGTTTCAGCTTCCCAAACCTCGGCATCCTCCACGTGACCAAGAAGAACGTGGCCAAGACGCTGGAGGAGAGGATGGTGGAGGCCTACAGGATGGGGCACAACTGTGGAGTATCCATCCACCCCGAGATCGACGTCCAGCAGGGGGAGGTCCGCGTGCCCCGGGACCTCACAGGTGAGCCGGTGTAGACGTCCATTTCTGTCCTGGTTCCGACCAGATCAGGACATGCTTAAGGTTAAATTAAGCTGGTTATATAATGCACAAAATACCCCAAAATAGTCTTAAAAAATAAATTAAGCTGCTTATATAAGGCACAAAATATCCCAAAAATAATCTTAAAAGAATAAATGAAGCTGCTTATGTAAGGCACAAAATATCCCAAAAATAATCTTAAAAGAATAAATGAAGCTGCTTATATAAGGCACAAATATCCAAAAAATTACCTTTAAAAGTATAAATTAAGCTGCTTATGTAAGGCACAAAATATACCAAAGATTACCTTAAAAATATTAGATAAAGCTGCTTATATAATGCACAAAATATCCCAAAAGTAATCGTACAAAAGAATAAGTTAAACTGCTTATAAAAGGAAAAAAATATCCCAAAAATAATCTTAAAAAAATAAATGAAGCTGCTTATGTAAGACACAAATATCCCAAAAATAATCTTTAAAAAATCAATTTTGCTGTTTATATAAGGCATAAGATACCCCAATAATAATCTTAAAAAATTAATTATTTTATTTTTTATTTTATTCATTTATTTGATTAGGACACTGCAAATCAATCAACAATTTCGTTATACACGTCATTGTAAATATGCCGGAATTAGCCCAATAGCTAAATTTCATCCGTTGTCCAAAGGCAGGTGATCAAACAGAAAAAACAAATTCAAATAACAACACTTTCCACAAGACAGTAAACAAAAACACGCAGTTTTAACAAACAACATCGACACAATGTGTAAACAACATTAATTAAGCTGTATACAAAGTTTTTTTCCTAAAAACAAAGGTGATTTCATTAATCTGGGTAACTGGAAAGTTTAGGAGAATTGTCAGTATGCATGTTTTTTCGTAGGAATAAAAGCATGACGGGAAGTATTTGGATTTTTTTGAACCTATTTAGCCCCAAAGTCCCTGATTTCAGGAATGCCTGCAGGTCAAATAAAACAGGACACCACACATGTCTTTATTTTATTGATTTTTTATGAATTTGGGAAGCTATAAATATTTTTAACTACATCACATCCTAATAGGGAGACTGGGAGGGATTTTAAAGTCAAGTCAAGTCAAGTCAACTTTATTTATAGAGCACCTTCAAGAAGACAGTAGTCGATCAAAGTGCTGTACACAAATACATAGAAATAAATAAATATAACAATAAAAACAATAAAAAAGATAGAAAAACATTGTAATAAAACAGTAAAAATTTAAAAACTAGAAACTACAGTGCCTGTAAAGAAGTGCTTGAGTGATTTTCTTGATTTTTTTTACTTCTCCCACTCAGCAGAGCTCATTAATCTGTTCAGCATAGAGACAGAGGATCATTCATATATTTCAGTGAGTAAAATTATTTATTTTCACTTTCAGCGGCAAATGAGAAACTCGACTTTGCTCATAGAGAGCATTCGGGTCAACCACTTGTTACCAGAAATCACTAAACGTCTGTTTCTCACAGTTAAGGCACCGGGTATTTAGTTTAAAGGTGAAACACGGGGCACAGAAATTCATTTTTGACAGGTGTGGTGTGGACAACAGTGTGATGTGTGCATTTAAACAACAGTGAGGTTTACTTAAGTGCTGCAGTCGGAAATAAAATCAATAAAAGACAACTTAAAAGACTTATGAAGCACATAAGAACATAAAATTAGCTCAAATTTAAAAATAGATTACAACAGAATTAAAACTTTAAAACTTACTTACTTTTAATTAAAATTAAAAGTAAGTAAGGTGGGGGACGTGCTGATTTTAAAAAGGTACCTGTTCATTAAATTAAAGGGCTAAAAGGCCCGATCACGTAGGAGTTCACATCAGAAATGCAACAAACCAGAAACGACAAAAATTTGTGCAAGAGGCTTTATTGTTGTTTCTGCTTGGAGTATATTTTGAATCTTTAGGAAAGTGAAAACTTATTACGAAAAAAATATTCCAAATAAAATGTGATCTTGTTAAAATAATCAAAATAAAAGTAGCCTTTTATCATTTTGGTTGCACCTTTTTCCACGTTCCTATTTTTTATTGTTGTTGCATCAGTCATAAAAATGGGCCAAAAAATTTTCCAAAATTTTGTCTTTTTCACACAATGTTAAATTTAAAAAAATGCTCTGTTAACAGCAAGTCAAAAAGGTCTATGAGGATATTTAAATGGACTTTGTAAAACTTAATTATAAAAGCATATTTTTTAACAGGGGTAGCATGGAAGTTAGTTCAGACCACTTTTTTCAAATACACATGAAAATAATATATATGTATATTAACATAATAATAAACAAATAAAATAGAAAAAAAATCAGATATATTTAAAAGAGATTTAATTAGAATTAGTAATTTAACATACAGAATGCCAAGAATGCCACTCTGTATTGTTTCTTTTTCATGGAAAAGAAATATAGACAACAAAAAAATCTGAAAAAAAAAAAAAAAAGAACAAGGCTTAAATAGACAAAAGGAAAGAGGAGCAAACAGTAATTTGCAAAAGAAAAGCTCAAAGCTTGGTGACAGTGGACACATAAGCGTGACGCGATGCGAGATAAATGCGTTCCACGTGGTGCTGTTGTTTGGTCTGAAACAAATAATCTCAGTATAAAAAATGACCTTAGCAGTCACTTTTGTTAATGGTTTGAGACCAACAAAAAAAACTACAAAAATGTCAATCTGTTTTCATCGTGAGACTTTCCCTGATTTTCTGGGCTGGGACGTCTTCACACATTTGACCTTACAGACCGTACAGCTGTTTTAGCTGAAGTGCCATCCCATTCCTAATCCATAGGGTTCAATCTGACGTGGGTCCACCCTTTGCAGCTGTAACAGCTTCTACTCTTCTGGGAAGGCTGTCCACAAGGTTTAGGAGTGTTTATGGGAATTTTTGACCATTCTTCCAGAAGAGCATTTGTGAGCTCACACACTGATGTTGGACCAGAAGGCCTGGCTCTCAGTCTCTGCTCCAATTCATCACAAAGGTGTTCTATGGGGTTGAGGTCAGGACTCTGTGCAGGCCAGTCAAGTTGATCCACAGCAGACTCTGTCCTCCATGTCTTTATGGACCTGCTTTGTGCTCTTGTGCACAGTCATGTTGGAAGAGGAAGGGGCCAGCTCCAAACTGTTCCCACAAAGTTGGAGCATGGAATTGTCCAAAATGTCTTGGTGTGCTGAAGCATTCAGAGTTCCTTTGACTGGAACTAAGGGGCCAAGCCCAGCTCCTGAAAAACACCCCCACACCATAATCCCCCCTCCACCAAACTTTACACTTGGCACAATGCAGTCCCACAAGTATGGTTCTCCTGGCAACCTCCAAACCCAGACTGGTCCATCAGATTGTCAGATGGAGAAGCGTGATTGGTCACTCCAGAGAATGCGTCTCCACTGCTCTAGAGTCCAGTGGCGGCGTGCTTTACACCACTGCATCCACGCTTTGCATTGCACTTGGTGATGTGAGGCTTGGATGCAGCTGCTCGGCCATGGAAACCCATCCATGAAGCTCTCTGCACTGTTCTTGAGCTAATCTGAAGGACACATGAAGTTTGGAGGTCTGTAGAGATTGACTCTGCAGAAAGTTGGCGACCTCTTCTCACTATGCGCCTCAGCATCCGCTGACCCCGCTCCATCAGTTTACGTGGCCTACCACTTGGTGGCTGAGTTGCTGTGGTTCCCAAACACTTCCATGTTCTTATAATCCAGCTGACAGTTGACTGTGGAATATTTAGGAGTGAGGAAATGTCACCACTGGATTTGTTGCTCAGGTGGCATCCTATCACAGTTCCATGCTGGAATTCACTGAGCTCCTGAGAGCGACCCATTCTTTCACTAATGTTTGTTAAAGCAGTCTGCATGCCTAGGTGATGATTTTATTCACCTGTGGACATGGAAGAGACTGGAACACCTGATTCTGATTATTTGGATGGGTGAGCGAATACTTTTGGCTTTATAGTGTGTGTCAGTTGTGTCTTGTGTTTAATTTAACGTCCCTCCGTCCCGTCTCGTCCTCAGACCACCAGCGCAGTGTGATCGGCTCGGCGGCCGCCGTCCAGGCCAAAGAGATGGACCTCAGCGTGGTGCGGCTCATGTTCACGGCGTTCCTGCCCGATAGCGACGGAGGATTCTCCCGACGACTGGAGCCCGTGGTGTCGGAGCCGATCTATGACAGCAGTGAGTGCAGAAACACACTTATTAAACCAACCCGTCCGCTCTCTGGACACACCTTAAAAATGTCAAACCTCAGCCAATGTGTGCTGTGAAGTCGTTTCAGGCGCTCAGTTTCATTTCCCTCTTCCTGCTCTGTTAGTTTCCATTTGCTGCAGCTTCCTCTCAGAGGACTGAAGCAGCTCTGTGTTTACAGTCCTGCTGTTTCGAAACCTTCTCTCCAGTTTTCTGTTTCCACTTCACACCGATGGTTTTTACTGGAGCTGCTTTAAATCGTTTTAGTCTTGTTTTTATTTTGTTTTTTTACCATTATTTTTTTATTCCATTTTATTTTATGTACTAATTCATTTATTATTATTATTATTTATTATTATTATATTTCTTTTTCTTTTCCTTATCCACTATCTGCCCTCTTCTTTTCTATCTCCCTGATGTGATGTTGTCAACCTTCAACAGTCTTATATTTGTCTATGTGTCTGTAAATCTTATGGAGTGGTGGGAAATAAAATGTATAAATGGAAAAGCAAACAAAAGTGGAAATATAAGGACAAATAAATAAAATTAAAAAATAAGTTTGGTGCTGTAAAAAGCAAAACTAATCAAAAAATGAATACTTAAAAGAAAAGGACAATTAATATTGCATTTTAAAGGAAAAATTAAAGATAAAGAAAAGTGCTTATAAATAAAATTAAAACATAATTAATGTGGCTATATAAAGCAATTTTAATCCAAAAATAAATCTACCAAAGAAAAGGCCTGTTGTGACCTGTTACATTGGCCACCATGGGATTTGGTGGGGATGGCGATTTATTGATCATTATGTAAAATGAATGTGCTGTGGATAATTTTACTTATTTGTCTTAATATTTCTGCTTTTATTAGCCTTTTCTTTCCTGTATATATTTTTGATTAATATTACTTTAAAAAGCCACATTACTTTTTTATTTATTTATAAACACATTTCCTTAAAATGTTTTAAATTATTTTGTTAATTTTTCTTTGTAATGCAATATTAATTATCCCTTTCTTTTATGGATTTTTTAAAATTAGTTTTGCTTTATACAGCACCAATATTATTATTGTTTTTTTATTTATTTGTCGTGATATTCCAATTTTATTAGCCTTTTTCCTATATATATGTTTTGATTAATATTGCTTTATTTATTTTTTCATTTATTTATAAGCACTTTTTAAAAAAATGTTTTAAATTATTTTATTATTTTTACTTTATAATGCAACATTATTTATCCTTTTCTTTTATGGATTTGTTTTTTGATTAGTTCTGCTTTATACAACTCCAATATTATTATTATATATTTTTTTACTGATATTTCCACTTTTGTTACTTTTTTTCATTTATACACATATTTTGGTTATTTGGCACTCTCACCATTCCATTAAATCTATTATCTGTCTACTGTCTTATCATCTCCTTGTCATTATGCATTATACCAGCTGTTTCAATCGTACCAGTTTATTCTGTTTTCTTTGATTTTGTTGCTTTAGTTAACTTGACCTTCTGTGCCTTTTCCTCTGACTCTGGTCTCTGTTGACCTGATTGTTGATTTTATTTTGCCTTTTTATGCCTTTGTTTTGTCTGTTAAAGTTATTATTATTAAATGATCTGTTCTCTTATTAAAGCCTTACGAGTGCCACAGTTCATTTGTGTTTCTGTCTTTGTCCCTCAGAGGCACCAAACGCCTCCAACCTGAAGATCGTGAGGATGGATCGGACTGCAGGCTGCGTGAGCGGGGGCGAGGAGGTTTACCTGCTCTGTGACAAGGTCCAGAAAGGTGAGACACACACATGGACAAAAACTCAAACTAAACTAACCAACATTTTCATCAACAAATAAAAACTCGACTAAAATGTCTGACAGACTTAATCCAATCAGACCTAATATGGTCATGTAGGAAGTAGAGACAAGTGATGAATCTATCCAATCACAGCTACTTTGGTTGTGTTAAAGGTTGGATGAGTTCAGAGGGACATCCAATCACAGCTGCCTTAGCTTGGTGGTGGTGGGATAAGTTGTGGAGTGATCCAATCAGAGCTGCTCTCTTTATGAATTGATATATTCATGTAGAGCAGGTTCACTGTTTGTTGTCAGTTCTGGTATTGTAACTGAGATGCTCTGCCAGGTAGCCTAAATAAAGGTGACTGCATTTCACACAAAGGAACATTTGTTTCTGTTCATTTAGACATTCAGACTTTACTAACATTCAATAAAGGCTTAGTAGATGTTAGGTAGGTAGGTATGTAGGTAGATAGACATTCAGACTTTACTAACATTCAATAAAGGCTTAGTAGATGTTTGATTTTATCACAGAGGAAAACAGGACTTCACAAATTCAAGGAAACATAAAAATGCCTTAAACTTTACACTTCAGATTTTAGTCGACTAAATTTACAGCAGATTTCATCGACTAAAACTAGACTAAAATTAAAACAATTTAGATGACTAAATTATGACTAATGCTTCAAGATATTATATGCAAAAGATTATTACTAAAACAAAATTAAAAAGTGTTGTCAACATTAACACTGGCACCAAAAACACATTAACCGTACTTCGTTCAGAGGTGTTTAAGTATTTTAGGGCCAAATGGTGAGGGTATACTCAGTGCCCCCTGTGATAACCAGGTGTTAAAATTAAGCCAGTAGTGCTCCAATTGGAGTTTTTTTATGTTAAAATATGATAGATGTATGTTAGATTATCTGAGGGAAAATGTCCGATAGTTTTACAACTATACGTAATCACTCCAAAATATGGATGCAAACATCGTAAAAAGTAGATGTCCTATATTCTATAGTACTTTCATTATTAGGAAAAGATGTCCATGAATGTTTGAGAGGCTGGTAGGGTTTCTTTAATTTCCAGTATATTATGATTACTGATTAGTACTCTCTAATTTAACAGATAAACACTCAAACTGTGATGTTGTTCAATTCATAGTGTGTACAATATTTCATCTTACCCTGAAATTTTTTTTGATGTACCTAGTAAGTTCCGGGTTTACCATGATTCCCTTATTAATTCCTGCAGATTTTCCGTGTGCAAATGTTGTAGGGCTGCCACAAATGACTGTTTTGATAGTTGACAAGTCAACGACTATTTTTGCGATTAGTTGACTCGTCACATCCTGCATAAACTGCAGCGTACCGCACCAGCATGCAGCTGGTGGCCCAAATCGCTTATAATGAGCAGACCTGGCAACTAAGACGACTGCGTAGTTGTGCAGGAAAGGAAAAACTACCAACCACGCTCATGTCTGCTTTGTAGAGGCAACTGGGTGATAATCATGTGGGATTCACACAAGCAGAAGAGCCTAAAGTCACTTTAATGAGCTGACTTGGCAACACGGTAACTGTTGTCTTCGTCTGCTCCCACACGCTTTCTGCTTCCTACACAGCTGTAGTAATAACCTTTGTTCCAGTAGACACGCAATAGTCAAACACTGACATCAGGCACATTTTCTGGGACAGCTTTAACCGGGGACAGGTCATCCAAAACAGGGACTGTCCCCAGAAATCACCATACTGTTGACGCTAATGTTAGCAGCTAACTAGCCGATTTGCTTATGGAGACGACTGCTCCTCTTTGTCAGAAACTGAATCAGCCACGACGTGCTTCCTTTCAGATGCTTATGCATCGCCGTCGTTCTGCCATGGAAGGAAAGTTCAGCCTTACAGATATTTCACATTCTTCTCTTTTGTTTCGGTAAAATGCTCCGAACTTTCGAGCTCCATTGCCAGTTAGCCATGATACTGTTTGGGCATAGCTCTTCGTCACGGCTGACCCAGATTACCACGACTGCACATGTGTCAAAGACAGAAAGGCAGACAAGACAGCAGAAAGTACAGCAGCAGTTTGAGAGAAAACAACGCTTAAAAAAAACAAAACAACTTTTATGTTTTATCTCTATCTTATTTTGCCTTTACTATCTTTTTAGCCCTTTCTGTCGGTTTTGCTCTTATCTTTTTAACTCTCACTATTTTCAGATACATCCTCTTTTATTTAATTATTCATCTTCTATGCTATGTTAATATTCTTGCAGTTACTTATTTTTTTTATGTATTTTTGGGGCATTTTGTGCCTTTATTGATAGGAGAGAGACAGTGGATAGGCTTGTGAAAGGGGGTGAGAGAGTAGGGGAAGACTCTGCAAACTGGTCACAGGCGGGATTTGAACCTGGACCGGCAGAAGTCTGTACATGGCATGTGAATGATTGCTAACCACTACACCATACCAGCAGCCCAGTTACTTACTTTTAACTCCCATGTGATCTAATCTATGATTCACCTTTGTTACACTTTTAATCTTTTCATAGATAACCTTTTAGGCCTTTATTGTTCATGTCTGTATTTCTTTTTTATCATTTTTTATTCTTCCTTTATTCTTTTTTCGTCATTATAATTTATTCTTTTTATATTTGCTGTCCTGTTTTTGCTTTCAATCACCTTTTATTTTCTCACTGAGTTTTGTTTTTAGCTTTAATTTCAGTCCTCATGGTTTCATTTTGTGTTGTATGGTTCCTGTGACATTTGGAAAGTCAACTGAAGCGTCAGTCACTCTTCTTCTAACTTTTCTTGCTCATATCTTTTCTGCTTTTTGTAATTTTTGTACTTTATTGTTCTTTGTCAAAGCACATTGGAAACTTCTGTTTTAAAAAGTGCTATATAAATAAACTTATTATTATTATTATTATTAAATTAGTTGTCAACCATTTTGATCATCGACTTTGTCACGACTAGTCGACTAACCGTGGCAGCTCTAAAATGTTGGCCTGTAGTTTTTCAGTGTCAACAATGTCAAACACACGTCACAGCATAGATAACTGCTTCGGTAAAGTGTTTCCACTCACTTAAGGCTGTGCAGTAGGCGTCTTTTGTAAAAAATTAAGCCACAATTCTGACGCTTCTGAACCCTGTCAGTGGAAGGCATTGATAAGGGAGTTGATTATTTAAAAGACTCATGATATCGATTTTCTGATGGAGCTTGTGTGAACACCAACACTCGTCCTTCATCACTGGAGCAGAGTGTTTATGTTTCTCTGGAGCGTTCATCACAAATCAAACCCTATCTGAGGCTGATCGAGTTTTACGAGGCAGTTATGTCCTGCAGCTCGATTTGAATATTAGATAGACGGCTGCTTTCCTGAACGGAGCAGTTTCTGGAGGAAGTCCAACTTCAGGGAATTCCCCTCCGACATGTAAATCCCAGAGGAGGAAGAGAAGATTATTTTAAGTCCTGCTTCTGTCCCGGCCTCTTCTTCTTTGTTTTGTCTTGTTTTGTTTCTGCAGATCAGAGATGGACTCAAAGACAGAAATTAAAACAGCACTTACAGACTCAACATAAACCATCATTCATTAGAGATGAAGAGGATAAACCCCTACAGTCTGATTTTATTTACACTAAATCTGTTTATTAGATGTTTATATTCTCCATCCTGTGTTTCCAGACGACATCCAGGTTCGGTTTTACGAAGAGGACGACTCGGGGGTGACCTGGGAGGCTCTTGGAGACTTCTCCCCCACAGATGTCCACAGACAGGTGAGTTAGAGCAGGTAACATCACCACTGCTTATGGTTTTAGTCAAAGACAGGAGTGGACCTCACGCAGCCCTCCTACTGTCTGAATGAGGCCACCAGTAAGTGAAGAAAAACCAACAAAATGTACCATGAAAACATGAAAACAGTAATATTAACAAGAAATTGGAGCTGTAATTGGCTGTGATTGTTTCTGTGAAATGGTGCATAACTAAGTGAATTTGTAAAAAAAATAAAAGTACGTGTTAAAATGACTTTATTAAGCAGTAAATGGCATAACAGTCAAGAGTTTTTCATTATTGTTTGCTAGTTTTAGTGGGAAAAAAAATCAAATGTCAATGCAATAAAAGTGAAGATATTTTAAATATTATTTATCCCACAGTAGGTAAATCAAACATCAAACTACTCAACAGTTTCATTTCTTTAAATCGTGCAGTTATTGTCAACGTTATAAGGTCTGTAACAGTGGTGCTTCTTCTCAACAGTTCGCCATCGTGTTCAAAACTCCCAAATATCGAGATCAGAGCCTCCAGAAGCCGACATCGGTGTTCGTCCAGCTGAAGAGGAAGTCTGACAACGAGACCAGCGAGCCCAAACCCTTCACCTACCACCCGCAGATCATAGGTACGACGGACGTGCATCTAAATGTTAAGTTAAGAGTCCAGGCCAGTTTCATTAGTTTGTTTTTTAAAATAATTCTGTTGAACCAGAATTCAAAACCAATGTCTGATTTTTAGTATTTAATTTTCAGTAAATTTTTATTTATTATTAATTTGTCGATTTCAAGTCATTTCAGTGATCATGTAGGTTTTTCTTTCTTTAACAGAAGCGTAACAACAGTTTTATCCACATGTGTAACTCAACACAGTCTCAACTGAAGGGAGTGGAAGTTCTATTTTAGTTTGGATCTTTTCAATATGCTGATATTTTTATAGGTAATATCACCAATACCAAAATCAATAATGATATTTTGTCAAGAACATATAATCTTACCTGAACTTGATCTTTTTAGTGGTCACGGTCCATTTGTTTGGTTTTTTTAAATTTTGTTTATTTTGCACAATTATGAAATACCCAAAAGTCAAAGATAACAAATTATATGAGGCGCAGGAAGAGGCAAAAAGCCTGAAGGGCTTATTTGAAGTCTGCACCTATAGTATATTAAAGTTACACAATATTATTATATGCACATATAACATTTTAGTAACAGACGTGAAGAAAGAAAAAACTCTCTAATAAATGACACTTTGGATTCATAACAGGGAACATTGTCTGATGATGAAGTAAACAGCCTTGTTAATTTGGACAATATAATCTGTAAATATTCATATCTGCCCAAACCAATGATCAACTTTTTAGACAAATATATACTGATATTGGTCAGATGATATCGTGTGAATTTAGATCCAGGAGTTTTTAAACCCTTTCATGCATGAATTATTAAATCACAAAGGAATATTTTTTTAAGCTATTTAGTTTTTTTTTTTTTTTTTTGTCTAGAATTTAGTTTAGTGTCTAGATTTTTGCTATTCTAAATCAATTAATTTGGATTTAATTATGTTTACATTTTTGTTAGTATTCCAGTAGTTTATCATTTCTTTAGTTTGGGTGTTTTGTTTATTATTTGTTTAACCTGGGCACGGTGGCACTATAGGTTATATAGGTAGGCGCACGGTAGGGACCAGCATGCACCTGGGTAGGCAAATGGTTTTTTACCGGAGCGGGACAGGCACATGAATTTTCCTTTGTTCTGTGTTTGCTTGATTTCTGGTTACATAAACCACGGTTTTGTTTAAATTGGACATTCGTTTGGACCTTATGTTTTTCCCCATCGGTGTTCACCACAACCCACGGTGCAAGAGTGGCCTTTTGAGCTTTTTATGAAAGAGATTGTTTGAAACTTTTCGTTTTTTTTTTGTTTTTTTTGTGGACAAACGGCCACTACAATGGCTATTTTTTAACAGTGTTTATTGAGGGAGTTCTGCGTTTGCCCACTACAGTGGACACCAGTGGTATGAATAGTAATTTAATGGAACTTAATAAAGAACCACAGACACACGTCTTTTTCAAACATTTATTATGAGTAAATAAAACAAAAATCAAAATCTAAAGTACATATATTATTGCTGTTAAATCAAACTCTTCAATTGTGAGTTACACCTACATGTTAGATAATTAGGTGATATCTGCAGATATGCATAGTACCAAGAATATATCCTTTAATTAGATTAATTTTTGATCACAAAAATATATTAACAATGCATTTTTAAAAAAAGGTAGCTTTTAAAACTGTTCCATGTATACTAATAAATTATGATCTTCGACAATAAAAGGATTTAAATCTTATTCCTGAAAAGCATGATGTAATTAGTCCCTGGATTATGATGCAATATCACAATATGACAAAAACATGCACAGATAATATTTTTAAGACATGCGAGGCACCATGCATGACAGAGTTAGGGATTTATAAATGCATTGAGACATGTCAGTTTTCCACATTTTCAGTAACCACTCAAAAATTTCTTCACAGATCTTTATAAAATTATGGGAGAATGTTGGTTATAGCCTGATCGCTGCTAAAGTTTAGAAGTGATCTGAATCCAGATGCAGATCCAGGAATTTTTCAAGGTTAGGTTAATATTTCTGTAAAGGGCAGTTTTTCCTCATTTTCCAGAATAATTCACCAACTATTTCTCACTTGTATTTCATTGCAGGGCTCAATAAGAAACCAGGAGTTTACCAGCTAAACTTCAGCATTTGAAACATTAGACTGTACCACATTAGGTGTTAATGTCTTATTTTTCTTATCAGTTAGAGATACATTTTGTTTGATTTTATTAGAAATGATAATCCTCTTACAGTCTGTCAGATTAGCCGGTGAATAAACTTTTATTTGAGTGTTTCTTTTTTTTTATATAACTGTCTTTTGAAACCTGGCAAAAGAAACGTGACTTTCTTTAACACAAATTAAATCACATGAGTATTAAAGATGCTTCCTGACCCATTCTCATGAGAAGATGACCTGATGTGTCCTTAAACGGGACGTTTCAGACCCTCATCCATGTTACCGTGGGCCGGTGTAGCCGAGCGCTGCCCCCTGTTGGATCACTGTGGTATAACCAACACTCCACAGTGATGATGTGTGTGTTTGTGTGTTTGTAGATAAGGAGGAGGTGCAGAGGAAGAGGCAGAAGACGTTACCAAACTTCCAGGACTTCAGTGGTCACGGAGGAGGAGGAGGAGGTCTTTACCGAGGAGGAGGAGGAGGAGGACCTGCTGCAGGAGGAGGACCTGGACCTGCAGGAGGAGGAGGAGGTAAAGCACTTTTCTGTCTTCACAGGGCTCATGTAGGTCTTTAAAAACCTTTAAAACATCTTAGATCAGTGGTTTCCTATTTTGTTATCTTTAGGGCCTCATTTATGAACATCAGAGTTTAAAATGTGGGAATAAGATTTCCACATGATTCAATATTAAGACAAAAAAACAAACAAAAACTACAGAAGCTGACAGAGATGTTGGTGCTTTAAGACAATTAAAAATGATGATTTGATTTTTGAGAGGCTTTTTAAACCTCGCTTTGGGAGCAGACAGTGCAGAAAAGGTTGGTGATTGGTGCTGTTGGCCGTCATATAATAATAATAATAACTTTATTTATATATCACCTTCAAAACAAAAGTTTAGAAAGTATTTAACCGACAAAACAAAGGCAGAAAAAGGCAGAATAAAATCAACAATAAGGTCAAAAGAGACCACGAGAGTCAGAGGAAAAAGCACAGAGGGTCGAGTTAACTAAAGCAACAAAATTAAAGAAAATAGAATAAACTGTTAGGATCGAAACAGCTGATGTAATTTAGGAATAAACCAAATCAGTATCTCTCTCCTTGTTAACATGTACAGATGAAGAACATTGATGGAGAAGGTATTTCATTTAATATAATGACAAGAAGACAAGACAGTAAATAGATAATAAATTTACAGATACAATTATAAATTTAAGACTGTAGAAGTTTGACGACATCACATCAGGAAGATAGAAAAGAAGAGAGAGGACAAGTAAAAGAGAAAAAAAATGAAATGGAATAAAAATAATGATAATAAAAATGGAGTATATCAAAACAAGAAAAGACTAAAGTGACGAGAGGACAACAGCAAGAGTAGAACTTAAAAATAGTAAAAATGAAGTAAATGAAAAAAGATCAGTTTAAAGCAAGTCTAAAAAGTGGGCTTGAAGATGTGATTTAAAAGATGTCCCTGATTCAGCTCGCCTTATTTCTCTGACAGAAAATAGCCAGATTTGTATGGAGCCTAATATTCCAGTTAGAATCGGGTTGGAAGCCCAAACTGAATAAAAATGCTCCAAATAAACACCTCAATCAGAATAAACAGGTCAAATCTGAATGGAATTTCACTCGGTTGCACAGGGGTAGTCTATTCCTTTTCCTAAAATTAATTCAAATTAAAAGTAAAATCGAGCAGTCACGAGCAGTGACGTTTACTCACTTGGAAACATGTGCCCAAACAGAGCACACAGCTCTGGTCTGAGAGTTTGTTTTTAATACAGACTCTCAAAGAACTAAACCTTATAGACGGTAGGAAAACAAGAAACACTGAACTATTTAATAAAGTCCATGAAAAACTAATTGAAGCCGGGATAGACCAAAACGTCCAACAAATAAGGAACCGCTGGAAAACCCTGAAGGCTACTATAAGGCTAAACAGCACAACCCTCAAATTATTGAATAAAGCACCTACTTACCGCCATCTTTGATAAATCATGTGATGTTTAAATAGATCTGAGTGTATCACATATCTGTAAAACTGCTGTTCTGATTAAATGTTGTGGCACATGTAAACACCAGATCAGAATAGGTCACGTCACATGTAAACAGCTCACCTGAGATCTTCAATCAGAATGAAAAAAGTCTGCATGTAAACCTGGCTAATGTTCGATCACTTTTCCGTTTGGTTTTACTCCTCAGTGAAGAGCTTCATGTCCCAATACTGGACATAATTGTTTCTACCTCTTTGAGTTTGCTATGGGCCGCTTTAAAATGAGCCATGGGCTACATTGGGACCCCAGGCCTTAGTTTGGACATCCCAGTGTTAAATATTCAATGTCTGCAAAAGTCTGATTTCTACTCGGTAGGACTCTGCCATCTTTAGAAAGACCTTTGACTCCAAATACTTAATTATTTAATCACTGATATTTTATTTTTATAACATCCATTTGAGTTTGATTTCACTCTGATGATTTGAAGAACAGAAAAATCAAGTTCAAGAAAAGCTGATATCAAAATGTAATGAAACAAGAGACCCTTTCCAAAGTTAATCATAAAGCTTGTAAACTTTTAACTACAGAATTCCATTCAGCTCCTTTAAATTCAGAAAAACTGTCTTCATTTGTCTTTATTTATGGATTTAGAGAGTCATGTGTTTGATTTTGTTTTTGTATTTGGACAGGACAAAATTAATATTTTAACCACCTAAGACTTTAAGGACGTAGTTAGAGGGTGTGTTTGATTTATCCCCCAGGTTACTTCCAAGGCTTCACCACCTACAACTATGGAGGAGGAGGAGGAGGAGGAGGTTTCTCCACGGGTTATTCAGCAGGTCTGGGAGGAGGAGCAGGAGGAGGAGGAGGAGGAGGAGGAGGCATCAAGCACGGTGAGAAAACACAAACGATGCTCAATCACTGTGACCCTGACGTCACTGAGTCACAGCTGTTAGTTGTTTTTTTAATTAACTTTTTATTGACATCTGCAGTAGACACTTTAACAGGGGTTACAAAGTAATATACATACACTTCACATGTCTGTGTGTCTGAAATGTCATATGAGAAAAGGATTTATAAATAAATATATTCCTTTTTTTATAAAGGAACAAAAACAAACAAGTAGAACAAAGGTGGAGAGATCATGTCTTTATACAAATGATCTTTGTGGGTTACATTCTTTGTTTTTCATTTGTACAATCGGATCAATCAATGTTTTTCTCCCATACTTCTTCATAAAGTATCAATACACATCTTTTAACAACGTAAATTAGAACAGAGCATGGGCTGTTGTCTTGATGTCATGTAAGTTATTTAGTATTTTCATGTATGATGTCTGGATTGAACAGCAGCGACAATAAAACAAAAAATAATAAAAAATAAAATCCCTTATCAAAAATGTATATTTATACAACCATCTGGAGTTGTTTCCTTATAACAGTACCATCAAAATCATTTATTGTTGTACTCAATTTTAAATCAGATTACAGATAGTAGAGAGGAGGTAGAGGAGCAGAGGCAGACTTTAAAATCAAAATTTCATCCATGCTTTCTGTCATGAAGGTTTTAAAGATACTTAACAAATTGATCATGATGTTACTGAGAAACCAGCAGGAGAGATTTTTAATTAATTATGGTTAAAATTCGGGGTGCTGGTTTGGAGGAGTGGTTAGCAACCAGGCACCCCATGTACATGCTTCTGCCGGTCCAGGTTTGAATCCTGCCTGTGACCAGTTTGCAGAGTGTCTTCCCCTACTCTCTCTCCCCCTTTCACAAGCCTATCCACTGTCTCTCTCCATCAATAAAGGCACAAAATGCCAAAAAAATACATTAAAAAAAAAAAATTATGGTTAAAATTCAAGCAATGTCATATGTTACAGAGACAAAATCTTAAAGTTCTAGACTGCTAATATCCTTAAATTTCTTCTTTTAAGTCACCAAACCTGCAGACAAACGTCCATGCATTGTTTAAATGCACAAAGTGTTAATGTCTTTAAAAACAAACTCAAAACCTACCTTTATAGTCGAGCTTTTACCTGAATTACCATTTAATGTTATTCTACTTACAGCCCACTCTTTTATTATTTTATCTTATTTTATTTTTTTATCTTTTCATCCTTGCTATCTTTCCTTATTTTATTTTCTAGTTTTTCTATCTTATTTTTATTTGTATTTTTTTAACTATATTTCAATTTAATTATTCTTATTATTTTTTAAAATTCATTTTTTAAAATTTTTTAATTTTATTTTATTTTATGATGTGTTTAATTTTACACTCTTAACTTAATCTCCAGTGTTTTCTCATTTTTAAACCTTTAAGATGGCGTTTCCTCAGTTTGTACTGGGTACATCAGTGTGCTTTATTATTGTCTTTTATTTATGAGGCTTTTTATCAACACTGTGTGGACTGCTGTGTAGGTGGGTTCAGGGGCTGGGTGGAGTGGGTTTGAGTCATAAATCCTTCATTTTAATTTATCTGTCTGTTTGTAAAGCTCTTTGTACTACATTTTTTGTATGAAAAGTGCTTTATAAATAAAGTTTGATTGATTGATTGATTGATTGAAATCACACAAAGATGCTGCATGTTGGGATCAGATATTTTTCCATTTAATTTGACAGAAGTCTGTTAGGAAGTTTTAAATTAATTACTTTCTTTAACACCTGTCTTTGTTTTAAATTTTTGAAAGAAATTAATTATTATTAATAAATAATAAATTATTGAAATAAAAGTATCATTTAAAATGTGTTTCTGAGAAGAGTGTAAAGGATTAAAAACTCCAGACGTGACAAATGTGTTAAAGTCTTGTTCCCGTCATGCTTCAGCCTCGCAGGGTGACACGGCGGACGACAGCGGTGACGACAGCGGTGACGACAGCGACCCGGAGGACGACTCGGGGTCGGGGGCGGAGTCGAGACTTTCAGCTCAGACAGAGGTCGTGGAGGTCAAGGAGAGGACGACGGAGGGAGGAGTCGTCGAGGAGGCGGAGCCGGAGAGAGGTGAGAAACAAGCACAAACACCTGCTGGAGCAAAAGACTGGATTTACTAAGTTTAATGAAAATACTAATAATGATAAGAATAAAAACAATAATAATTATAATAATAATGCTAATACTAATATTAATAATAATAATAAAATAATAACAATAATATTAATAATAATAACAATGACAATAATAATAATATTATTAATAATAATAATGATAATAAAAATGATAATCAGAACAACAATAATAATAAAATGATAATAATAATGATAATAATAATAATAAGGAAAATAATAATTAAAATAATAAAGTAATAATTATAATAATAAGTATAATTACAATAATAACATTAATATTACTGCTATTATTAGACTATAATTATTATTATTATCATTATTATTACTAACAATAATAATAATAACAAACTATTTGTATTGCACTTTAAAACAGAGGTTTAAAAAGTGCTTTGACAGCAGGCAGGAACATAAGACAGAAAAGCACAAGAGTTCAAACACAAAGGAAAAAAGTTGAAAAAATTCAAATCCAAAAAACATTGAAAACAAATTAAAAACTATTTTTAACCTGTCAAAAGAACCCAGACAATACAGGAACACTGCTACATCAATGAAACCATGAAAATGAAAGTAAAAATTAAAAACAAAACAAACATAAATAGAAAATAATGAAATAATAGAATAGAGATAACAAAAAGAGATAGAATAAGAAAACAAGGCTTAAAAGTTTTCTATAAAAAGATTAAGAGTATAACGTAAGGTGAAGCAAAAATAAAAAGTAAATAAAGACACCAGTCTGTTAACATAGCAAAGAAGAAATCAACAGACATGTGCAGAAGCCTCCAGAGGACAAACTGATGTTTCATTTTCACCCGAGTTCACATGAAGAACATTATAGTTTCTTTTTATCAAGTTCTTGATGTTTTCATCCTGTTTATTTTGGAGTTTATTTAACGATGAGAAGAAGCTGATTTCAACACTTTCCTAAGATCATGTGTAATGAGCTTGTAATCGTGGGATAACTGATGTTTATAACTCGAGAGAACAAGATGAACGAGTTGAATAAACGACTGAAATGACTCGTAATGATGGGAAAATATTCTGAAATGAAAATGGTGGATGTTTCCTGGTGTAACTCCCACTCATGTTTTAAAGGGCATCAGGTGGGCTGTGGCGTTGAGCAACACTTCAGGATGATTATGAGCAGGTTTGACACGTTAGCTGGCAAAGTCAGGAGACGAAGTCTGACGTGGAAATATATGAGGGAAGATAAGTTTCCACTAATTAGTCTGAACCGAGTAATTAAGTAAAGAAATTTAACAAAAGAAGTGCTGAAAAAAGAAATTCATCTCATACTTTACTTAAATACTGAAAGTAAACTTTGTAAGGTGGAGCCGTAAAGAAAAGCATCCAGTGTACTTTTGGTTTTTACTTATTATTATTTTTATATTTTATTATTCATCAATTCTCCTTATATCAGTGTCCTTATGGCCCTTTTTCACTAGCACGCCTTGGCCCGACTCTACTCGGCTCTATTCGATTAGCAGCGTGTTTCCACTAGCCTGGTACCTCCTAAAACAAGCTAGTTTTAGTACCTACTCCGCTCTGGTTCTAAGCGAGCTGAGTCCATACTAAAAGATAACGTCACTGACTGCCGGCTACTGATTGGTCAGACAATGTCGTCATCGATGAGTCATGAGCGTGACGACCTAGCATGCTAGCGGTAGCTACCATTAGCTTACCCTCATATGTCTTTTCTTTGCAGCTGGATTGCTCTCGTCCTCGGCTTCATTCTGTTGTATAGCTTCCAAAACTCTCCTGTGCTTCTCAAGGGGTATTTCTTCTTACCACCTGCAGCCTTCTTCTGCTTTCCTTTTTTACTCGGTTTGTGACAAAAAGACACAGATTGTTGTGTCGCGCTCAAAATGACGTCACCGCAGAGCCGCTCAGCTGTTTACAGCTACTCTGCATGCCGTTGGGCAGGCGACTGGGGCTAATGGAAAAGCAGCACAAGGCAAGTAGAGTAGAGTACAGTAGAGTAGGGCTAATGGAAAAGGGCCACTAGCCTGATTCTAAAATCCTGCATCTCCGTCTTGCCAGCCTCCATTATCCAATGACTTCACTCGACTAAATGTTTAAAGGCCCAATCAGAGAAGAGAGGCAGGAGCAGCAGGAGCTGTGGGCGTGCTGACAACAGGAAGTGACTTGACAGGAAGTGAAGTCACTTCCTGTTGTACAGATAATAGCGGCAAATGTCAGTTAGCCTGTGGCCATTATGGTTACTCAATTATACTTGGTGAAATCTGCTCTCCTCATAAGTTTACTTCATAGGGATTATCTTTAACGAGGTTCATGTCACATGTAAGTGTTAAATGATTCATCTGTGTGGGATAACTTAATGTGAAATGATAGTCTTTAGGTATTTATGCGACGGCTAACGGCTTACAAGGGCAAACAACAGTTAGCTGTTGTTAGCCGTTAGCTGTAGCGGCTAACAGTTAGCCTTTAGCTGCTAGGTTTAGCCACAACATATGCTATGTCATGGCAGCGCTGCTTGATATGGATTGGTCTGTGATGAGTGTGACGAGCCGAACGATTGTCCAATCACAAGCAACTATTGAAAATGAAACATTTTCAGGGCTCCTCCCAGATGGATTAGTGAAATATTTCCAGTATGGCGCTGTCCATCTGACGTGTCAGGTTAATAAACACTTACAGCAGTGCATCTGGGACCTGTGTTTATTTAAATAGCATAGCATCAATGTTACTGTGTCCATGTCAAATAAACAATAAATAATAAAATAATAATAATAACTGGATTAATAATCCTGTATTCTAGAGTTTTTCCAGGATGAAACTTTTAAATTTAACTTTGAATTCTGAAGTTTATCTCTCCGTTTCAGTTTTTTAAAAATACGTTACATGTCTGTTTCAGCGGAGCGTTTACTGGAGGAGACCAGCAGGCAGTTGGAGGCCCTCTTCCAGTACTCGATCACAGGTGATTCAGCCTACCTGCTCGCTCCACAGCGCCCCCTGATGGACGCTCAGGATGAAGACGGAGACACGTCAGTAAACACACCCTTTGGCTTCGCCTACACTCACTCCTGCTTTCTGTCAGCTTTATTGAAGACACCTTTGTTTGTCTATTTGGCTCAGCGGGCTCCACCTGGCGGTCCTCCACAGCCAGCAGGAGGCGCTGAAGAGTCTGACCCAGGTCGTGTCTGCGCTGCCGGGGGAGGAGGTGCTCAACATGAAGAACCACCTTTACCAGGTACTGCACCGTAAGAGCAGGGTTTTTCCCCTGACTTACTGAGAAGGTGTTTTACCCTTTCATACGTCATATCCACTGCAGTAACAGATATGTGGAGTACATTTTATTCCCTTTAGGTTTCAGCACCATGTCCAACAACCAGCTGGAAATTTACAAACATTTCTCTTTAGTTTCATAAAAATATTATCTTTCCTTATTGGTTTCCTTTTTGAGATATTGCATCATAAATCCAAAATAACTGGGTGAATTGGGTATTATGCCTGTATTCAGATTTCACATAATTTTGTATTTTTAATTTTAACCCTATAAAGCCAATTGTATCACATTTGATACATACTTTTATAATACCTCTATCTACTCAATATGATCAACAAATTACAAAAAAAACCATTTGAATACAATCAGATAAATGATAAAAATGTCCTCAAATGGATTATCAGTGACCAAAAACACCTAATGTATCAAATCAGATATGAAAAATCTATATGTTGAATTTTATGGACATTTTGATTTTTATGGATTTTAGCAGAAAGTGAAACAAACATTTCAGCTCCAAAAAATTAGAATTTTCTGGCTGTAATCTATGGTCTTGGGCCTTAAAGGGTTAAATTTTGTTGCAATTCACAAGGGAACAGTGTGATTAAACAGCAGTGATACATGTACTTCAATTTTTTCTTTTTCTTTTAGTTACTTCTAATAAATGTTTGTCAAAGACATATGCTTTTGGATCTTTATTAAGTTCCACTGAATTACTATTTAACCATGGATGCATGGTGTCCACTGTAGTGGACAGATGTGTAACCCCCTTAAAATATAGCACTGAAAAAATAAACGTGAATTTTAACTTGTTTGAAAATAAAAAAACACAAACATTTTAAACAACATCCCTTTGTGACTTAATAATTAATGCATGAAAGGGTTAAAGTTACTTTAGAGTGTTTTACAGCTTTATTTAAAGAACAGTGAGGAGAGCAGAAACCAGAAATGACCATAAGTGCCTGTTAAAATGTGCAGGGCTCCTTGTTTTTTAAAAAGGAGGAGAATATCAGTGTGAAATGAAACTGTGAAGTCAAATGGAGGAGGTGCAGAAGTTTCCATGTTCAGGCTGAAGGAGGAAGGAAGAGGCCCTCTGATGGAGGAGAAGTAAAGATGTTTTAGAGTTTCCTAAAAAGCCATGAAAAGAGTGTTTAGGGTTAGAAAGAAGGAAAGAATATATATTGGCCCTTTTCCATTAGCCCTACTCTACTCTACCCGACTCTACCCGGCTCTCCTCTACTGGCCTTGTGCTGCTTTTCCATTAGCCCCAGTCGCCTGCCCAACGGGGTGCAGTGTCGCTGTAAACAGCTGAGCGGCACTGCGGTGACGTCATTTTGAGCGCGACACAACAATCTGTGGCTTTTTGTCACAAACCGAGTAAAAAAAGGAAAGCAGAAGAAGGCTGCAGGTGGTAAGAAGAAATACCCCTTGAGAAGCACAGGAGAGTTTTGGAAGCTATACAACAGAATGAAGCCGAGGACGAGAGCAATCCAGCTGCAAAGAAAAGACGGATGAGGGTAAGCTAATGGTAGCTACCGCTAGCATGCTAGCTCACCGCGCTCATGATTCATAGATGACGACATTGTCTGACCAATCAGTAGCCGGCAGTCGGTGACGTCATCTTTTAGTATGGACTCAGCTCGCTTGGAACCAGAGCGGAGTAGGTACTAAAACTAGCTTGTTTTAGGAGGTACCAGGCTAGTGGAAACACGCTGCTAATCAAGTAGAGACGAGTAGAGTAGGGCCAAGGCGTGTTAGTGGAAAAGGGCCGTATGTGTGTTGTGTTTAATCAACAGTAAATAAACTGACATGGACATTGAGAATAGTGTTTTCATCTGATGAAAAGAGCTAAAAGTGGATTCAGTGATGTCTCTTAATGAATTTAAGAGCATCATTCAGAATGTGGTGACAGAGGCATGTGGTTGTTTTTCTTGAAAGCCAAATGTGTATTTGCTTATTTGTTTTAAACCTGCTGATTGTTTTGTGTCATTTTCTCTGAACCGTGACTCTGTACGGCTGCTATTTTGGCCAGGTCTCTTGTAAAAGAGATTTTTTAATCTCAATGGGACTTCCTGGTTAAATAAAGATTGAATGAAAAATTTTTAAAAAATCCCACTAAAGATGAATGATAATCCAAATTCATCAGATGTTACGAAACAAACAATGAAACGATGCAGTTCTTGTGTTTCAGGAGCTTTTTGTCTCATTATGAGTAAAGAAAACAACCAACACATTTTTAAAGTTGTTAGTTGTTGTTGTTGGTTTGTTTGCTTTCTTGTTGTCTTACTATTTTTCCTTCTATTCTTCTTTTGAATTATTATTTTCCTTCCATATTTATTTATCTGTCCTCATTATTCTATGCAAGGTTATGCCCTGAAACATCATAAAATTTTGCTCCCCCACACACTCAATGTATATTTGTTTTGTTTTTGTCTCTTGTATTTGTCTGATCTTATGTATTCTTAAATTTCCTGGTGTTTTTTTGCATTGTTCATGATGTAACCCTACGTATGTCTTGTTAAATGTTTGCAAAAAAAACTTTGAAAAAAGAGAACACCGAGCTCTTTCTCTCTCTTTTAATGGATCATTTATTTAAAGAAAAATGAACAAAACTCTCCAAACTTGATCAGTGTTTGCTGCAGGAGCCTGAACATCCTGGTGATGAAGGATTTATTTTTGAATCAGTTTGATTGAACAGACTGAAATAAATAACCAGCTCTCTGCTCCTGTTTAACCTCTGCCTCCATGTTTCCCAGACTCCTTTGCACCTGGCTGTGATCACCCAGCAGCGGGAGGCGGTGGCGGCGCTCCTATTGGCCGGGGCCGACCCCACTTTAACAGATCGCCATGGCAACACGGTCGTCCACCTGGCGTCCCAGCTGGAGGGCGGCGGGATGGTTCGTCTTTTACTGCAGCGCGGCGAGCTGAGAGGGCAGCTGGAGCAGGCCAACACAGCAGGTACACACTCTGAAACACACACTAACACACACACTAACACACACACCGATTAACCGCCCGGTTAACCCCGCCCCTCTGCCTCAGGTCTGTGTCCCATCCACCTGGCCGTCCTCTCCAATCAGCTG
Organism: Scarus forsteni; assembly: GCA_036419115.1. Taxonomy (NCBI): domain Eukaryota; kingdom Metazoa; phylum Chordata; class Actinopteri; order Labriformes; family Labridae; genus Scarus; species Scarus forsteni. The sequence continues at coordinate 37,848,143 of JAZDUH010000383.1, forward strand.
TCCTCGCTCAGGGAGCTCCTGGAGGGCGGGGCTAATGTGGAGGCTCAGGAGCGCAGCTGTGGGCGGACCGCCCTGCACCTCGCCACCGAGGCCGAGAACGTGTCATTGGCCGGCTGCCTGCTGCTGGAGGTCAGACGTGGACCAATCAGAGCGCAGAGTTTATGCTTTTGTTTGTTTGTTTGTTTATCAGACTGAACAGCTCCTCACTGAGGGGAGGACGAGTGACAGGAAGACAGAAAACAGCCTGTAGACACATTTTTATTTATATTTATGTTTATATTTAAAGTTGAATTTAAATTGATTAATTCAACTATTTTCTGCAGAAAATTTAAAAATTGAGAATCAGGATTTTCTCTTGACTAACTTTAGTTCTAAGTTGTTGCAACATTTGAAAATAAAAATACTTAAATTTACAGTTTTTGTGATTTAAGGCTCTGGCAGGTTTTGCACAAGAACATTTTTAGGTTAACCCTTTCACTCCCAGCTCAACTGTTTGGCAATAAATTCAGGAATATTTAATGAGTTAAATAAACATAACATGTCATTGTTTGTTTCTGTCAAATGTTTTATGATACAGAAAAAACTACAAACAACCCAAAGAAGTGTTATTTTCTTTGTGGGATTTAAAGGTTTCAATACTTGACCCAACGTTATGTACCTCATTATTTGTTTCTATTTTAAGTTATTTTTACAGACATTTCTGTTGTCTGCTGGTTGTGGTTTTCTCTGTTCCCTAAAGTGTTACTGGAACCGAACAATGATACAATGATTTGATTTGTTCTTTTTTTCTTTTTAAACATTAAATATCCCTGAATTTTATGACCACTTCTCCCAAACAGCTGAGCTAGTAGTTAAATGGTTAATATTAGTTTTTTAATTCTGATCTGAGAGTTTCATGTTGATAAGTGGTAAAAATACCTCAGCTCTCAGGGTTTATGTAGACAAATCTGTCTACATTTAAACTACGTAATCAACTTCTTTTTTTTTTTTTTTGGAGAGGGAAATATCAGAAATCGAGTGTTGTTGAAGAAATAATTTAATTTAATTTAATGTAATGTAAGGATGCTGACAAAGAGCGGATAAATAATTCACATCACTCAGATTTTAAAATCTCTGCTTTGGCTCGAGTGTCTTTTAGAATTGATTTTAAGGTTATTTTATAAGTTTTTAATTCCCTTAACAGTCTTGGTCAGACTTATTTATCTGCTGTGCTTCTTTAACATGAGCCTGTGAGAGCCTGTGAGAGCCTTCAGGTCTTCAGTGACTTTTTAGTTTGGACAAAAGTCTGGACAAAGACTCACTGAGACAGCTTTTAGTTATTTTAGTTTACACAGTTTTATCAACAAACTCCAGACCAAACTTTTAAATCTCCTGTTTGAATTATTTCTTCCTCAATTTTACATATAAACAAGATTTACTGAATAATATAATTAAGCTTTGTTTGATCATTCTTATTAAACAGGGGTTTATTATTTATCAAAATATATATTTTTTATTTATTTTAATTCTATTGTTACTTTAATTCTGATTTATGTTTTCGCTTTTATCTCCACTGTCTTCTCATTTTGAACTCATGATGGTTCATTGCTCAATATTTATCCATATCTAACGATATCAATCAATCAATCAATCAGTCAAACTTTATTTGTGTAGCACTGTTTGTACAAAATTTTGTAGCACAAAGTGCTTCACACAGAAATGAAGAAAAGGAAAGGTAAAAAAATTAAATACAATGAAAAACGCCATTTTTCATTAAAAAATGAGGGAACACTGGAGCTAAGACTAAAATAATAATTAAAATAAAATAAAATAAAGTAAAATCTTGATAAGAAATAAGATTATGATAAATAAATATTAAAAAAATAGGTAAATAAAATGCATTTTTAAATAGTTATATGGTAAAATGAGATAAAATGAAGCGAAGAAAGATCATGGAAAGAAAATCAATAAACAGATAACAAAATTCCAAACAATATATCTGAACTAAATTAAATAAAACATTTTAAGGGGGTTAAAATGAATCTATAAATAAGATTAAATAATAATAATGATAATAATCCTAATAGTAATAATAAATATAATCAGCTAAAAGCTAGACTAAAAAGGAAGGTCTTGAGTTTGCTTTTAAAATATGAACATATATGTATGTGTATGTATATATATATATTCTTTTTTTTTCAATTTTATTTTATTTATTATAATTTTTTGCTTGATTTTTGTTTGTTCTTGTTCTCTGTTTATGTAAAACACTTTGTTCTACAGATCTGTTTTGATGGTTGATTTAGAGTATTTATGTGTTTTTAATCGTCAGGGAAACGCCCAGGTGGACAGCTGCACCTTTAACGGCTCCACCCCTCTCCACATCGCCACAGGGCGGAGCTCCGTCAAGCTCACGGCTCTCCTGATGGCTGCAGGTGCGACCTCCTCCCTTTGCTCTTCATGGCTCCATGGTGAGATGATGTTTCCTCTCTTCACCTTGATTTCTGTCTCTGCAGGTGCAGACCCTCACAGGGAGAACTTCGAGCCGCTGTTCTTCAGAGAGGACGACTGTGGCGATGAAGAGAGGGAGGAGGAAGAGGAGGAAGACGAAGGCTACATCCCAGGAACCACCCCGCTTAACATGGCCGCCAACAAGCAGGTACGTATGATATCGAAGATCAGGGCAAGGACGATCTCTCTGAACATTTGTCTTAAAGGTCGTGTAAGGCTGAGATGAACTAGAAACCAGGGGTGTCAAATTAACACATTAATTTAGATTACTTAATTAGTCATAATTAGCGCGCTATTGTTTTTAATCTCGTTAATCTCATTTTTAATCTGATTTCACTGTTTTGGTATTTTTAGAGGGTAACACCTTAAAATATCAGAGCAGCTGGTGATTGGACGTTCAGTCTGCTCGTCACACTCTTCACAGACCAATCACATCAAGCTACAGTATGACGTAGCAACTCGACCCTGTTGTTAGCCGTTAGCTTAAACTATGAGTACGTCGGTCCTTAGACTATCGTCTTATCTTACATTAAATTAAACCACACAGATGTGTCACTTCCACAGGTGATATGAATCTCAAAGACAAACCCACCAAGTTCTCCTGTGAACTTCTGAGGAGAGCAGATTTGATATCGTAGGGTAACCATGACTACGGCTCAGCGTTGTTAGCGCAGCATCTCTGCGCCTCTCTCTGTTTCCCAGCAGTAATCTCCGGTTGGGAGAAGAGCAAAATTACTATTTCCCATAAGAAAGCTTGAAGTGACGTTCTTTTCTCCTCTTTAAAGGAGAAGTCGAGTCCATTTCTGATTAAACTGCAGATCTTTCTGCATCCACAGAGATCACTTTCACACATTAATTAGATTAATTAACTACAGGTCATAATTAAACTCATTTTTCTAATCTACTGACAGCACTACTGGAAACATCTACCGATTTTTTTCTCTTACTTTATTTTTCTCAAACTTTGATGCAGCCCTCAGATACTTAAGTAGAGGATAGTTGTATGGTGTTCATTATGATCTTTCCATAGATCTAGTTCTCTTTCATTTAACTCAGACATGTAGGTTGTTTACATACCTTGACATGTTTTTGGCGGAAACTTCCGCCTTCCTCAGGAGTGTCACCAGATGATAGGTGTGACGTGTTAAATCAGCTGGTGTTACGGAGGTGTGACCCTCCTGTCAAATTTTCTGATTCATCTGGTGACGCTTCTGAGGAAGGCGGAAGTTTCCACCGAAACATGTCAAGGTATGTAAAAAACCTACATGTCTGTGTTAAATGAAAGAGAACTATATTTAAATAGAGGATGTTGAATGGACTTGAGCTGATAAAGTTCTGCTCTCTTTCACATTGCAGTGTCAGTGATCTATGGGGTTGATCTCAAACCTGCTTACAAGCCACTGACGCAGCAGCAGGAGCAATGTTGTGATCGAACATCTCTGCAAACTGAGCCATTAAAGCCTCGTTTACCAAGTGGTCTGGTTTGGTTCAGAACAGTCTGGAGCATGTGGGCAAATGTTGGCCTGTAGATTTTCAGTGTCAACAATATCAAACAATGTCAAACATTGTTTGTAAAAACTTAAGCCACAATTCTGACACTTCTGAACCCTGTCAGGTTTACATGCAGATCTCGACTGAACTGTTTACATGTGACGTGATCTTTGTTACTGTTAACTGTTAGTTAACTGTTGTTACCAACATTGTTTCATCTTTTAAAAACTTCAACTTGCAGGTAGTATCCATTACAGCCATACTTAGGGGGATCCTGGGTAAAAATTAATAACAAAGATATATTTAGCCAGGAAAAAAAATAAAGATCTTTGTAAAACATTTATAACAGGATGTGTCTAACAAAAAGAAGCATGAGGGAGATTTTTCACCTCAGAACTCTGAGGCAAGTTTAGACAGCTATTATTTACCATTTTTCATCCCTCAGACAGATTGGGTCTCTTTAAGGATATTTCATGTTTTAGTTCCTGTTCAGGTCTGATTTAAAATGGTCCACGTGCTGCAGCGGGCCCTCAGGCCACAGTTTGGACACCTTTAGTTCATACTAAATTAATGTTTACGTCTTTAACGGTGTGTCTGTTTGCAGGTGTTGGAGCTCCTGAACGGTAAAGAGTACAAACCACAGCCTCAGAGAGCCCTCAGCCCTCCTCAAGGTCAGTTTGGTGACTGCAAGATCAACGGTTTTATTCTCATGCCGACCAAGTCATGTTGTTATGCTTTAATTAACAATCCTGATTTATCAAAAAGTTCAATTTGGAGTTTTCGCTGACAACAGCAGAAATGTTCATATAAATCATGTCAGTGCTTTTAAAAACTATACTTGGTGATCAGAATCAACTTTATTGGCCAACTATGTTGACAACATATGAGGAATTTAGTTTGGGCAGGTGGAATTAAACAGCAGCAAAAGTAAACAACCAAAATAAAAAATATCTGTATATGTATACACCTAATTAGAAAGGAAGATAATATAAATGCAACTAGTACAAACAATTATGTACTCTGAATAGGAAATAAAGAATAAATAAGTATGTACACATGTGCAGAAAATAAATAAATATACACAACTGGTGCTAAATTGAATCAGTGACTAGTTAATGTAAATGTATATCCATTCAGCAGTGCAGTTATTTAGGAGAGTTTTGTTCGTCATGGCAGTTTTTTTCTGTTGATTCATTAGGGATGCACGATATTATTGGTTTGATATAAGCCTAAGAAGTTCAGTATTTTATGGGCAAACATTGACATTTTTGCTGATATTTACAACAGCCATATGTTGGCAGGAATATGATCAGATTACACAAATGTAAAATTTTTAAACCTTCTGCTCGAAAATGACATACTCATAAAAAAAGAGTGAATCTCTGCAACCACAGGCCTGTTTGAATTATTCTGGTGTCATAATAAAGTAACACTTGAGAGATTTGTCCAGATGTGAATTATCAGTATATGTGTTACTGGGACAGAGTAAATGAAGATAGAAGTCAGAATCATTTAAACATTTCATCCTCACCTAAAAAAACAAGTTTTTATAGTGAATATCTCTTTGTAATGATGCAGCTGCAGCTTTAGAACTCTATGAATGAATGTGAAAATATGTGAACATTACTTCTGCCAAGTTTGAGTCTGATAAAGTGATGCAGAGCAAAGTTAGAGAGGTTTTACTACAGAGTGGTCAGGCCCAATCTTGGCACAGTTTGGAAACATTAGTCCCATTTGACATTTCTGATATACCAAACTTCAGATTTCACTTTTATGTCACTTTTGGTTTCATGACGTCCAACAACAGCTTTGTTTCTGCCTATTTATCTGATTTGCTTTTACCATATGAGCCCAGTAGAGCCCTCAGGTCTTCAGGTAGTGTTCCTTTAACCTAACTTTTTAATCTGGCTTTTTGCTTATTTTTTATTATTTTACATTATATTTTAACTGTTTTTAACCATTTTATTCTGTTTTATTTCTTCATCTCAGTTCAGATTTTTTATTTGAAATTTTATTTTTTGTTAAATGCTTTTCCTTTTAATCCTATCTTAGCTGATTTTATTTTTCACCTGATGTTACACTTTCTCATTTTACCATATTATTTATCAGACTTGTATTTTATATTATATTATTTTATTTATTTACTTTTATTACCCTCTAGTATTTTTCTAGTATTTTTAACTATTATTTTAGTTTTAACTTCTGTGTTTCCTCAGTCCTCTAATTTAGTTTTCTGATTTTTATGTCTTTGTGTGTTTGAGTGAGTGTGTGTATTGAATGTGATTTTCCCATGTAAAGCACTTTGTATTATAAAGTCCTGCATGAAAAGTGCTAGACAAATAAGGTTTGATTGATTGATTGATTGAATTACAACAGTTTTTATCTTCTTCTGCTTATACCTGGCTGTTATTGAAAAAATATTTAAACAAATAAAATAAATATTATTTTTGTTTCTTTCTGGAAAAATTAAGCAGAACTCTCTACATTCTCCCATTCAAAGAAATCCATACAAATCAAGTTTGAATCAAAGTGAAACTATTTGGATGTTTGATCATTTATTTGCTTGGTGTTGACGTTGTGTTTGGTGTGTGTAAAAATGTCTTATGAGTAGCAGAAAATTTCCTGTTTGATTGAAGTGCAGCATGACTATATTTCTACATCAATGGTTCACTTTCTTATGTTTTTGTTGGAGAGCATGAAGCATTCCTGAAATCAGGTACTTGGGGTTGAACAGGTTAAAACTTCTCGTCTGCATGTTGAAGCCTCGTGTTTGAAGGTTTTGAATTTGAATTTATTTATTTGATCGGCACGCTGCAGTTTAACAAGTTTCCATCACTGAGCATGAATCTGATGAGCTGCAGAGTTTAGAGCAAATGCTAATTTCCAACTCTTGTCTCTAGTTGTGCCTTTAAATATAAAAGTCAGAAACTGTACAATATTTAACAGCATAAAACAACAAAAAAGTTTACAAAACAACAATAAAATACATGTTCACATAAAAACAAGAAACTACACAAACCAGTTCAAAATAAGAAATAAAATAAATAAATAAATAAAATCAGCAGGTGTTGTGTTTTCATGCGTGTGCTCTCTTGGTGCAGGTGACCTGTCGAGCCTGGACGTGGAGGTGAGACAGGAAGTGTGTCACTCCCTGGAGAGCGAGGGATGCTGGGAGAATCTGGCCCACAGTCTGGGTCTGGGGATCCTGAACACGGCCTTCAGGCTGAGCCCCTCCCCCGCCAAGACCCTGCTGGACAGCTACGAGGTTCGAACACACAGACCGGGTTTAAACTGCGCTGTGATTGGTCGAGCAGATGCCTGATGGTTTTTCCCCCCTGCAGGTCTCCGGTGGGACGGTCCGGGAGCTGCTTGGCGGTCTGCAGTCGATCGGGGAGAGCAAAGCGCTGAGCCTGCTGGAGGCGGCGCTTGGTCGCCATGACGACCTCCAATCAGACGGGGTCCCTCATCCTCGGGTTCAGGACCTGAAGGCGGACGTTCGGATCGACAGCGGGGTGTGTGACAGCGGGGTGGAGCTCTCCACAGCGTGATGACATCATTAGGCGTCCATTTGTCCATCGCCATCGTTGATCGACGCCTCGAGCTGAAAGTTTCCCCTCACAAACATTTAACCGTCTCTGCTTCATTTTTCAAACTCGATGTTACAGAAAAGTTTTTAGGACTAAAACTCAGAGCAGTTTGACTGACAGGAGCTGAAACTAGATTTGGTTTGATGTTTCTCGGCCCACACTACACTCCCACGGCTCAAAGATCTAATTCAGTGTTTCATTCACCACAATCTAATTATTCCAGAGCAACATTATGTAACCAGTGTCTCCAAACTCACAAGAAACCTTTGTTCTGCCAGCACAGGACTTTTAAAAACTCCCCGACTGAGGACCAGAGCTGCCACAAAACCAGGTTTCTAACTTTTAATGATTCTAGAAAAATCACATTAAATCATCGGTTTAAAAAGAGCACAAAGCGGGTCGTCCCAGGCATCCTGAAGTTTGAAAGATGTTGCTTTTGATTATCAAAAAACGCTTCAACCTCCCTCAGGGCTCAAGAGCATTTCCTCTCTCAGATCAATGTTTGCACAGTAGGGCTGAACGATTTGAGAAAATAATCTAATTGCGATTTTTTTCCCCCAATATTGCGATTTACTCTGCGATTGTTTTAATGTTCCTCATCTTATGTATTCTTAAACAAACATAAGCAGTAGATCTTTTTATAGTAAAACCAATATGACATTAAATTAATCTAAGGAAAAAAGATTTGAGAAAAAGTGGAGAAGTGAAGAACAGAAGCAAAATAGGTACAAAATTGTAAAAACTGGGTAATAATGATATGAAAGCAGAAAAAGGTTAATAAATGGGTGCAAAATAGGTATGAAATCGCAAAATAAAATGGGGAAAAATTGGCAAAAAAATCCAGAAGTGGCTTAGGAAAATTGATTATGGCAGCAAAATTGGGAATTAAATTTGAAATTAAATTTCAAAAAGCATGTAAAAATTCCAAAAATGGTTCTGACAGCGGCTAAAAAAGATGGATGGGGGCAAAATATGCATAAAGTTGTAAAAACGGGGTTAAAAAAGGGAGAAATGGTCCAAAAGTGGGAAAAAAGTGTATAAATAGAGGTAAAAAATAGGCATGAAATTGCAAAAAACTACATCACAATGGGGCTAAAATATTGAACCTTCTGTGATTTGAAAATTGCAACAAGTCATATTGCGATTTAATCTAATCTGCAATTAATTGTTCAGCCCTATTGCACAGTCTCAGATACTAAGGATGTTTTTAGGTTTTTTAGACGTAAGCATTGATTCTCCTCCAAATCCCAAATCTGCCGTGCAGCCCAGAGGATGTAATGAGGCCGTGCTGCTCAGATAAAATGGTTTTTGAAGAAAGAGGAGATGTTCAAGTCTCCTCGTCAGTGTGCAGCCCATGATCAGGAATGTTTCTGTTATCATCTCCCACACACCAGACCAGAGTCCACGAGGATCGAGCTGTAAACCATCAGCTCAGGCAGGATTTGAGTAAAATCAGACAAAGCTGCTCAAAGATGGACCTGTAAACTGATCAGGCATGTGTGATAACATCGCACAGTATTCAGATAAAATAAGGATTGCAATAATTAAACAAACGATAAAGACTAAATAATCAATAATCACGTGGCCTTGCTTTTGCTAGTCTCCCTGTTTAATCTTAAAGTAATCAAAAATAACTTAATCTTGACTCAATGAGTAGAAGGGCATCTTCAGAAAGCTTCACGTGACTGTATAAAAGGTCTGAAATCAGAGCTGTTGCTCCACAAAACTGTGCTCCACCACTTTAAAAAGCTGTCTGTAATTTTCTGCCATAAACTCAGACTGTTGTCACATGATTTTTTGCAAAGCCTCATATTGAAATAACAACCAAATCACAATCAAGTTTATCAGAGTGTGAAGCTTTTGCTCGGAATAAAGCCTGAAAATCTGAAGAGTTGCAGCTCCTGCAGGCCATAACAAAGACTGTGGAAGTACAAAAATAGCCAAAACCTCATGAAGATGCCTTTTTTTTTTTTACATTTTTTAACACTCTAACTGCAGCAAAGACAAATAGTTTGATGATCATTTTCATGAAATTTCCAGCATTTTCAAACCGTGCCCCTGCAGTCTGTCATTGTGCAGATAATTCAGAAAAGCTTCAACAGAGTTCATTTAACTCTAAATTATTATTTTTATGTGGAAATTTGACTCTAATATGTTTTAATGATAAAACACAGCAGTAGTTACATAATGTTGCTTTACGATAATCAGACCAATGGTGCATTTATTTTCAGACTCACAGGGTAAAACGTGACTTTATTGGGATTTTAATTGATGGAGTTAACCCTCATGAAATGAATTTTCTTTTGGCTCCTGCTCACATAATAAAAATAACTTGTTGAATGTTTCGTGGCGGAGGGAAAGGTGCTATTAATACTGAATGATTGTAAGGAGGCCGTCGAGGATTGTTTCAAATCTGTCTGATGCAGCTCGCGTTGGTGCGAACATTTTAATCCGACGCGAGATTGTGTGGAGACTGAAAGAATGTGAAACTGTCCTTCTAACGTGTGCATGGTTTTTTATTGTTTAGTGTTTTTTAATTTTAAGGGCCCTTTATTTTGTTTTTACTCTGAAACTTTTAGAGCTAATAATGTCGATGAACTCGTTTAAAAATCATCTGTCTTCCTCTAATTCAGATATCATGAAGCTCAGCTTCATTCAACAAAAAAGGAAAATAATTATGAGGGATTGTGATAAGATAAGTCCAGTTTGAAACCAAAGCTTCCGCGTCCACCAGATATTTATGTCTTTTCCCTGCACTGTACAGTTCAACACCTGCTTTTATTTGGTTTAACTGATATTTTTTAAATAAAGTGTTTTTATAGTAAATGTTTTGGTTTCATGCTCATTTCATATTTTAATTTAGAAAGGTACACAGCAGATGCTCAGATGGGAAATTCAAGGTGTTAAGGCCAAGGATGGACTTCTTTTTAACTTTTACAAATGTTTTCAGCAACTCGAGTTTGAGGGTTTTCTCATGAACTAGTGAATCCATCTTTTTTCTGTTTTGAATAAAATCGAACAACTTTATTCTATTTAATTCCACTGTTAAACATAAGAAAACAGCACATTAAATTAAACCAAAGCCATGGACAACACACATCATTTTTTCCTGAACAGTTTGAGAAATATGGGATATTTTCTGGGGTACATTAAATTATCAGCAGGTTTTTGTCTCCTTTCTGTCTACGATAAGGGTTATTGACCTATTTGGAGCTTCTATAGCGGGTTTCCTCATAGATTAATAAACATTTTACTGAAACCAACTACCTTTTTACCTTTTCCAGTCCAATTTGTCCCACATCATGTTAAAAGCAAAATTGAACTTGAGATCAAATGCATATCCAAAACAAATGTTTCATGACAGATGCATGAAAAACGTTGGATTAAGAGTACAGTTAACATTGTGCAGAGCAATTTAAAGCTTTTTTTTTTTTTAAATAAAATCACAACATGGCTCTCAACAGTTTGACAAATCACAGAAGGTGAAATATGTAAGGTCCAATATGAATCTTATTTTAGTTTGAATAGTTTGCAGCAATGGTTAATTTATCATTTATTTTTTTTATTAACTTATATACTTATTATTAGCAGGGTGGAACCTTTGAAACCGAGGCAGTAATACAATTAATTTTGCAAATATTGAATTTTACAGTCTCATACATTTACACTTGCAAGTTATGAAGTGTTAAAGCAGTTGCAGATCCCCTCCTTAAGTACATCAAATATATAAATGATACACTGATAAAAATACAATATGAACTACATGTTATTGATTCAAATCATTAAATAAAATTGTAAAGTAATAACCTTGCCAATTTGATGAGCCATATATCAGAAGATATTTACCAATGATATTGTTAAAAAAGGTTTTAGCAGATATATATATATATATATATTGTATAAGTTCACTCATGTTCATTAAATCAATCAGTCAGCCTGTTTATTTTTCATATAAATCCATCTTTTAAATAAACATTCTTCATGTTGGTATGCAGTATGATGGAAACAGTAATAGGAAACACAACTGAACTGTAGTCCATTAAAAAATGGGTTACATGATTATTAGTTTTCTAGTTAATTTTTGAAAACAAGTGGGGAAAATTTCAAAAATGCAAATCTTAACCCTTGTATTATGTTAAGGGTCAATATGACCCATTTCAGTTTTTGTTTTGACAAAGTTCTGACAATCCTTTCTTTTTCTTCTTTATGAAAATTTGTGGCTGTCGTTGAAAAAGTCAGGCCCAGGTCTTCCAACCAATTTGCAATAGATCTGGTAGAAAGAAATGGAAAAGATGCCAGGTCCGTCCTTCCCGAGGGGACAAGAAAACAAGTACCTCTTGTGTTAAATTCAAGACCTACATCTGTGGAAAGGACACGCTTACATTCTGTCCATCATGTGGAGAAGATTGAAATCAATCAATCAATCAATATTTATCTCTAAAGCCCTTTACAGTAACCCCAAAAGGCCCCCAAAGTGCTTTACAGTAGTGTCAGAAAATAAATAAGAACACTATGGATAAAAACAACATAAAACAATACATAAAAGCAAGAGATACATAAGAATACAATGGGAGGTGTGACAGCAGCAAGGTGCATAAAAGCCATTCAGAAAGATAAAAAAGATATTGAAAAACTGGGAAAATGGGCCAGTGAAAAAAAAAGGGTTTATAAAGAGGGAAAACTAAAACTAAATAGCTCTTAAACATAGTGTTGCAAATGAAATGTATTTCACTTTTCTAAATGTGTATAAAACCTAAAATGAGTTTGTTATTGATTTAACCTGTTTTTGACTGTGTTGAGTGGATTTACTCAGTAAAAATGACCCACAATACCATTTTTTTTTTTTTTACATAACATGAGGGTTAAGTAAAATTGTTGTGGCCAAAACAGGGACTAGCTTTATTAGACTGTAATATTAACATGTTTTAAAGTGTTTATATCAGAGCAAGTGTTGTTATGTAGATCTTTGATGGATGCGTTTCGCTCGTTATTTAATCATATCACAAAGGACTACAATTCTGCCGCGCTTCCGGCCGCCATGTTGTTTCGGCTCTTGTTTCAGTGCTTTGAAATCGAGTCGGAGTGAGACCTCCTGCTCCCGGTGCGGTGACAGCTGCTCTCTGTTACGGAAGACATTTTGAGCCGCTGCGGTCGCTGCGGTCCGTTATTCGAGTGTCAGCCTGAAGTCCGGGCTGAGCTGCGGGGAAGTCAGCCTCCACGCCGAGCTGAAGTCCGGGAAACCGACGACGAGATTCTAGAAACAGACGGTTAACCGGCGTATGTGTAGCACAGCCGGCTAGCTTAGCGCCTCGAGCTAACCACAAAAGCTAGCAAAGTCCTAGATGCTAGTTAGTTAGCGTCAGCTAGCTGGCCTGCCCTCCTCCTCTTCCTCCTTCTCCTCCTCCTCCTCGACAGACGGTCCCTTCACGCCAACGCCATGGCTTTAAAACGGATTAGCAAGGTAACGGAGCTTCATTTTATCACCTGTTTAAAACCGAAGTTCGAATGTTTTTGTTTTTTTGATATGTCAGTGTTTGTTAGCCGCCGTAGATATAGCCACGCAGATGCCGTTATAGAGCTGTGTGATGCGTCTACCACGGCGCCATCTTGGTGCGGGGTAGCAGCAGGTGCAGCTTTATGACAGCATTTGCATATATTTATCCTTATCTGAAAGCTTATTTTCATTCGTGTTGCAATATTTTTAAAGCTCATACGAAGGCGTCATATCATGTCGATGGTCATGCTAGATATATATTAGTATGTCAAACAAGTTCCCCAATTTACCAAATAGGTGAGCAAAGTTTGTTTTCATATCCTTAAACTGGCATTTTATTTATTCAGAAGTAAAGATGCGACTGGTAAACCTTCTGTGTTTAGCCTGATTGTTGATAGTGATGTAGGCTACATTATTGATGGTAAACTATCTGTGAAATGTGTGTTGATATTTATTGTAGGGATGCCCGATATTAGAAGTTTGCTGTTATCCAACTTTTTGATATTTCTGAACTCATTGTCACTGTTACAAGCCTGAAGTCTTCACCTGTCGAAAACAGATTTGTTAACCATGGGGTGACCTATTTGTGTAAATTTTAGATATAAAACATGAGAAACATTCAACCTTTGAAAAAACATTTTTTTTTTAAAATGTATCCATGCGATGATGATAAGATGAAGCAGTTTAGTACATTTGTGTGTGTTACTGATATTTCTGCTGATAAAGAAACTGTAAATATCTGCAGAAATGCTAATATCAGCTGATACCAATGCTGTCTACGTCCCTAATTTACAGCTGATATATAAATCTGACATTTGCAGGGGTTAATTTAGAAATTAAGTTTCCTGTTTTACATGTTTCTATCTTAACTGAATCACATTAGGAGCATCAAAACAGGTTTTGTACAGTAAAGATTTTGTGCATGTGAAGAAAAGCATTGGGATTAGTGTTTGTGGTAGTGAGTTCATAAATATCAGCATGTGGGATTTTGACATGAGTCCAATATCAATCATAACTGATTAATACAATTAATTTTGTTTTGTTTCTAATTTCTCTCAGTTAAGCCCTTTGCGAACATTTGCTTGAATAAGTCAAGTTTATTTTTTATTATTGTTATTGGAAGTAGTAGTAGTCTTCTGCACATTGAAGTTAGCTAAATGTAACCATGGTTTCTTAGTTATATCAGAATCACAATTAAAATAGTGGCAAATCTTTGATTCAGTTGCTCTTGTTCACAATATAGCAGCAGGAATACCAGATAAAAACATGAAAATAGATAACAGTTTAATAGAAATTATATATAGCAAAAATTATAACATGCAGAGGGGTCCCTGGCTTTCAGGCGAGGTCTTATTAGTAGAAGTGGAACTATAGACAATCCAAAGACTTGACAGTTTTAACATTACCAATCTATAGTATATGAATGTAAATATGACACCACAGTTGGACAAGGTATAATATTAAAGGATAAATATCACGAGTATATGAAGAATGAAAACTGTGACGGGAAAAAGGACAAATCTTATAAATTCAATTATTAATAATTAATTATACTTTCCACTTGTTTTGGTCTTGCTTTTGGCATATGGCTGAATCCTGGGTCACACCTCTCCAAGATGGCGCCCGCGCAGACGTCCTTCCGAAGCCTTAACGCGGCATCTACGTGTATTTTCTATCGTTAGTCGCAGCCTGTCAGTTAGCACGGTTAGCTTGTTCCTCACAGCTGCTTTCGGGACTCAAACGGGGACATAAACCGTCCAAATGCAGCCGTGTTTCGGTCAGACGGGGTCGGTTTGGCCTGATGTTCACGGTGGATGTTCTCCCGGTGCTCCTGCTGTGTGTTCGTGTCAGACTGCCTCCTGCTCTGCTGGGTCCAGCCTGACAATAAAACAAAGCCTCAGTCACAGACAGGCCTTCAAAGCCGATGTTGTTCTGACTGCAGGACGTTTAAAGATCATGTCTGAGCTTAAACACATCCATGTGTTACAGCTTCACTCTCTGCTTCCCCTCAAATTCAACTCAATATTTTATTTTTAACACTAATTATGGCAGTGATATAAATGATCCAGGATATCAAGGATCAAATCAAGATAAGTACAGGCAGTGTACATGACCTTTGACACATTAGAAGGTAAGATGATTGGGGTTTAGTTTGGCAAAACAAATGTCCCATGAAATAAAAATATGAACATTCCTCTGATTAAATGGCAGATCAATAATTTCAAGATTGATTTTAACATTGTATCAGACCAATATCAGCATCTGCAGATATCTGCATAAAAACCTGATGATCAACATCCAGGTATGACAACTTAGCTGACATTTGGACCTTCTGAATTGACTTTGAAAAACCCATATACTGCTTACTGAATGTGACTTGAAGTCTTTATTGTCACAGTAAGACAAGCAAACAATGAAACTGGAGTATCAACTCTTGTAGCCTAAAATAACATCAACACACAGACATAAAAACACAAAACAGTAAACAATGACAGATAAGAATATATGCTGAATAAAATATCAATCAATAATTAATAGGTGAACCATTGAGAAGCTTGCTAACGGCTAAAGTGCCTGTGCATGTTCCAGCAGCAGTAACAGTTAACTACGGAAGAGTTTAAGGGCCAATTTAGATGGAAAAAAATATTTCGGCAGATTTAGATTAAAGTTGAAATGACGAGAATAAAGTCAAAATTGTCAGATAAAAGTCTAAATGAGGAAAATAAAGTTGAAATATAACTTCTTAATAAAAGTCAATAGTATGAGATTGAAGTTAAAATATTGAGAATAAAGTCGACATACAATGTGTTTCTATTTTATTCTCGTCATTTCAATTTTGTTCCCAACATTTCAACTTTAATCTCGAAATATTGACCTTTTCCAAAATTGTTTTCTCAATAATAATATTATTATTATTATTATTATTATTATTATTATTATTATTATTATTATTAAGAAGTTTATTTATATAGCACATTTCAAGAACAGCAAAGTTACGAAGTGCTTCACAAAACAAATAAAAACAATACGAGCAATTTTTAAAGGTACAATAAAAGAAAACGCAGCACACAAGACATATTAAGTAATCTAACATGGTCCTTATACTTCTGTGTAAGAGCAGAGATGGCTGTGGGGAAAAAACTCTATTGGCTGTAATATTGACAAAATGTACAACACAACATGACCGTTTACTAAAATGTATTAAAGAACAAAATCTTATTTTTCTTGCTTCAGTTCTCTTTCTAACACTGATGGCCTGTAACCATGAGAGAAGAGGATATCGGCAATAATCAGCAAAAATCAGTCTAGAAATAATATATAATATCACCAAAACTCCAAAGTCCTGCATCCAAGCTATCTCCAAATCATGCAGCCATAGCCAAGCATGTTTGTTGGTGACAGCTGTTGTTTATCATATATTAAAGATGCACAATATTAGCTTACTGGCAACAAACGAATATCTTCAAGCCTTTTTAGGCTGATATCAAACCAGTAAATTAACCGGCAGAATTTGCATGTACTGCAGATTTTGTCCCAAAATTAATATCAATGTTTTTTCCCACAGAACTCAAGTTTTGCCCAAATGTTTTCAAACATGTCTCCAAATAATCTGAATTTCTAAACCTTAAAATGTGCCAATGCAATAAATGTCAGTGTCTGCTGTTGTGAAAACAGTGAAAATATTAAGTATTTTTTTAATCTCAAGAATTAAAACCCTCCCTACTGCAGATGATACTAAAATCATCAAATCAAGTAGTTTCAGAATCTAGACTGTTAAAACGTTAAACTGTGTAAATACCTTTATGAAAATGAAAAAGAAATGCAATGTCTTAAAGAGATCTTTTCTTAACTCCACAGTATGTGCAGGCCCATGGGATATTTCTGCAGTTTGCTCAGGTTTAAAGTTTCCATATCAATTATTAGCCACAAGTTTAGTTTACTAAATCATTACAGAATCATAAGAAGCTTTTGTCAGATTTTACTCACAAAGCTTAGTGAACGAGTTTCATGTTGCCAAACTTGGCCTGAATCAAGCAACAAGAGTATTTAGTTATTTGGAAACACATGCAAATATTCTACATGAAATAAAAGTATAACGAGTGGCTGCATGTTTCTCAAAATTTAAGACAAGAATGGCAGATTGCAATTCCAACATACCAGGATAATGTTTATAAAATCCAGCAAACTGCTGTTTATTAAAGGAATTTGCACAATATTGAGAACATAAGTGTTATTTTTATTGTCTGTTACAGAATTTTAGAGTCAGATGTCTGAACAAACTAAGAAGCTGCTGCAGCGTGAAACAAAAACATAAATCCTGAACATCATAAAGAGTTGATGTTGATGCAGTTGTGCATCACAAATCAGTTTAATAATGTTTAGACTTTTTTCTATGTGTCCTTGAATATGCGAACTCAGCTCCTCTGCAGCAGTGGTTCTTAAATGGTGGGGCAGGGCCCAGCGGGGGCCTCTGGGGTTTAAATAGGAGGCCTGAGTGTCACAGGCTGCAGTTCCTCAAGTGTCCACCGGAGGCTGGCTGATTGATTTAAAAAAATATTTTTAAAAAATTGGTCCTAGAACAGTTACAACCATGAATATATGAATTACAGGCAGAACATTTCACTGTTTGCAACACTTTGACCCTAAGTATTTGTTTAACTTTACAACACAGCGGAATTTTCAAGTCCAAAAACATGAAGAAAAGCTTTAAACCTCTGGGGAATTAATTATGAACCCTTAAAAAGAGTCGCTTCAAAAATAAGAAGGTAGGTTGTAGTACAGGCAGAACAACTTTTAAAACGTTGTGAACGGATAACTGTGAGAGAAAACAACATTTTTCTCATAAGCCTCTTTTATTTTTCTACTCTGCAACTTTCAGGAGAAAAGAACAGAACAAAATGGGCAAAACTGCAGTCAGTTCCTGCAAAAAAAAACAAAAACTTATTTAATATGTAAATATGTAGATGAATTATGAACTCTGTCTTGCCACATCTGTCTTTCAGTCCCAGAGTCCTCATGAGTGCATCAGAAGTCTAAGTGTGCCTTGGACATCCAACCATGTGTAGTATAACACAACTGATTGTTGTTTAATCAATGACTTTTAAATTAATTTTATGATACGGTATTATCAGAGTATAGGGGCGTTTTCACATTAGGTCCACTTGTTTCGAACCGTACTTTGGCGCGGTTCGTCCCCCTCCCCCGTTGGCTTGCATCCACACTTCAACATCGAACCGTGCCCTGGCCCACTTGTGTATTTACTCAGTTTGAAACAGCAAGGGGCGATATGCACATAACCGGTTGCCAAACTTGCTACGGAGGAGAACAAATCTTCAACCAGAATAAACAAATCCACAAATTGAGTAAGCAAAAGATTCAACCGCGGGATTAACAGGAAGTAATGCATCAAAAGTAGATCGGTTCAGACCACTTTGTTTCACACCAGTGAAACCGCACCAATTGTAGGGAGATGGAGCGGATCCAGACCACCCCTTCATGGAGGTCTCGGACCGGCTGATTTGGTGCGCACCAAAGTGCGCTGGTTGCATTCACATTGACACTAACGTACCAAACCCTGGGCCAAAACTTCTTTGGTGCGCACTAAATATGGTTGGTGTGAAAACACCCGAGGTCACTAAGAGACTTTTTTCATGGATGTGCGCTGATAAAACCTCTGCCTATAATCACGTGTTGCTTAATAAAGGCCTCACCGGCGGGCAGGAGAAGATAACGTCAGCTACAGTTACTCGCCGTTTTGACGATTTCTTAGCTGGAGGGTCATGTTTGCCTCCAGTTTTGCTCAGTTCTGCCTCCAGCTAATGCTGTAACGAATGGCCTTACAGGGTCTGCACACCTCTGTGACGTCAGGGTTTCTCGGGAAAGCATTTTCTTCTGCTCAGTGTTGTATTTTTGACAGGTGATGCGTCTTCGTAACCACTCGAGTATAAACATCACAGAAGCCGTCAGACTTTACTTTGTCCATCTGCTGCTTTTTTTTAAACAAAGATATCATCCAGCTTTGACCAATCAAGACTAAGAACCTCTGGGCCCTATTCTACGAAGCAAGTTCAGCCTAGCGAGACAGCCTTGGAGCTACCTCGCTGAACTGAGCACGTTAGCCGGCGATCTCGCTACACGGTTTGACGACGCTGGTTATGAACCTCATAAGTGGATCCAGCTTTGCAATGAGCGCGTGCAAGCTTATAAGGCGGAGCCCGCCGCATCTGACCAATCGCGAACATGGACCAGTCTGGAGCGTCAGAGCAGGCCGGAGAGTGAAGAACCGCATACTTCACACAGGAGGAGCAGGAGGTGATCATGACAGAGAATGAAGAATTAAAACATGTAATAAATGTCAAAAGCAACACCGTCACCGCTGCAAAAGCACGGAAGGAGTGCTGGCAGAAAATTGCTGACAGTCTCAATGCTTAAGTATAGAGCGCAAAAAAATCTCTTGTGCCATTGTCATCCTGAAATAGCACTGTTCAACATGCACTTTTACTGTAACATGCACCAGACATGTCCAATTCATTTCTAAGATGAATTCATTCATTTGTTCATTCCTATCATGTTTACATTTTTTGTGTGATATGTAGGCCACATGAGCCCTACATGAATTCCTGTCACAATTTTAAGACGGGCAATAAAATATTGTCATGGAGCAGAAATGTTGGCATTGAAGATCTTGTTACGGCAATGAGAGTCCTCCCCCAGATTTTACTCCTGCAGAGGAGCTGGCCGAGAGAGCTCATTGGTCAGTGGGCGGGGTTTTTATAGTCCGCGAGTTCAATCTGGAACCTAACCTGCCCCGAAGCAGGTTAGCCGTTCAGCGTACGTTGCCATGGAGACTAGCCTCGCTAAAGAGTGATTCCGTCTCGTAGAACAGGGAAACCGGAACCTACCCTCAAAGCTACCTCGCTAGGCAGTAATCCTGCTTCGTAGAACAGGGCCCTGATGTTAGCATTAGCAACAACAGTGTCGGAAGTGAAGCTGATCTGACTTGTCTTTTAAAATGTCCTGGTCTTCAGACGTTATTGAAAGGACATGACGCCCATGTTTTGATGTTTTGATGGTGATGTTTCCATAATTATAGACGAACATTATGCAGATTTAAATTGACCTGCCTGAGCCTGAAGGAGAAACTGTAAATGCTGCTGCTCTCGCTCTGAAACTGAGGTTTAGAGGCACAAAGATCAGTGGCTGTGAACACTTGTGGTTTGTTGTCACAGTGTTAATTTGTTGTTCCAGCAGATCTCAGGAAATAAACATCACAGTTTAGTTTTCAGAAAATAACCAGACGAACCAGCTGAGACAGCCATGAAGAAGGGAGGCAGCGTTTATGGAAACTGAGCGAACAGGGAGGCCTGTAACTGATGCAACATTTCTCACCTTTGGTTAAATTCATTTCTTTACCTTTTCTGCCTCTATGGTGACACTGCCAGGCCTTCACTTCCTCGCGTTATAACCTTAAAATAGATAAAAGTTTGTTTTAAAAGTCACTTAAAGTTCCTTATTAATAACTAAACAGGTTATTGTTATGCTGGTGTCTAGTTTAAAGATCTTTGCACACCAGGTGAAATTTTGGTGCAGGTAAACCTCACATTATTATATTTTTTTTAGATAGTCAGTGAATACAAGCTTAAACAGTGACATAAGAAAACTCTTATGTTTCAAAAACTGGAGGATATTTATGGAGTTTTATGAAAACATACAACATGGCAGTAGGAACGTAACAGTTAGCCAAACCTGAGTGAATTATAGGAGGTTTATCAGGATTTTCTGTGTAAATAATGTATAAAGGTTGTAAATAACAGCATTAGAATCATTTTGGAGTGAGTTCTTGCCGTTCTTTCGTTGTTTATTCACTGTTTTGTTGTAGTAGATCGTCTTTTTCCGTCATAGTTCGTGTTTTATAGCTTTAATCAATCGTAATTTGTTAATATTAAAGAAGGAGATGTGGAGGAGATCTGCCATGGAAGGGGAGACCAGAGGAGAGTCATGAAGGGGGCTAACTGCTTCAGGGACTATCGTCAGTAAAACCAAAACTAAATAAAGAAAAAGTCCCGGACTAATATAACGAGCTGTAACATGGACACTAATGCTGCAGGCAAACTAAAATGTGTGAGTGTTTGTAAAATAGGTTAAGTTTATTTTTGGCCGTCTCAAAACTTTGAACATGTTCATTTACAATTATTTATGAAGAGAATCCTGTTTAAAGTACAAATCTGTTTTTTCTTTTCTTGTAATTAACACACAGTTTAATAATTTTAACATAATAATGCCAAATACTTTCCAGAATTGTTTACTTTTATTTCTAATGAAAAAAGTGGAAAGAAATTTACTTACAGGACATTTCCTGACACAATCATTGACAAAAAAGACAAAAGAAGTGATCAAATTATAATATTAAAGGGGTTAAATGATTTCAAGACTGTGTTAAAGTACTTTATGAACATTTTGAGCACACTGCAACAATACCATGATAATAATGATAACTAGGGGTGTGAGGAAAAATTGATTCACATGAGTATTGGGATTTTTTGTTTGACAATTTTTAAATTTATTTTTGTGTTCAAAAGTCAATTTTTCCAAATATAAATGCTTCATTTTAGTCTGTGTTAATAAGCCACTTTTAAATGCAGTCCAGCCTTTTGAAGAGAGAGTATAAACAGCTGGTTAAAATATATGGCTGAATAAATCCTAAAAACAAACTCACATGTGATGTGTATTTTCCCTGATATAGTCTGTAGGCATCATCATTGTTCATCTTTTTCACTGGTGTTAAAAAAGCTAACTAAAGATTGAAAAAATCGTCAACATTGTAGAATCACAATTTAAATCAAATCGGGAGAAAAGTGTATCGGCCCAGCCCTACCAACAGTTGAGCTGCGGGTTAAACAAATTAAATATTTCTGGATTTATTGGTCTCTATCAAACAGTTAAACAGGGAGTTAAAGGTTTTTTCATCAACGGGCAGGTGTTTGTTAACAAGGTCAGTATTTCCAGTAATTACTCCCACACTCAGGTTATCAGGACAACAGCAGAGTTTCATCTCCCCCGGCCCTCCTGTGGGCCCCGACCCCCCAGCTGAGAACCGTTTTTCTTATTTTATGTGTTTTAACCTGTGCTGGCATCCGCCCCCACAGCTGCTTCTGTCACAGTCAGCCTGTGAATGCCTGCTGGCTTCTTCGCCTCCTAAACTGAGCCAAACCTGAAAGATGAGCCGAGCCTGTAAGTGACATGCCGACGCTCGCGCTGAAACACAAACCTGCTGCTATAAGCGGCCGCGTTATCCCGATCCCGACGCTCTGCTGTCCGAGTAAAAATAGATCCTCTGCTTACACATCAGTACTGAGCCAGTGTCTGTCTGTTTCTGCACAAAGGCTGCCCTTCAAAATAAAAGTCCCATCAGCAGTCAGGCCACAACACCAGGAGTTTAATCTTAAATACAAAAAAACTTTTAATTTTAAAAATGAAATCCCCAAATTTTCCCCCACAAAATTTGATTTACAGTTTTAATTCGATTTTTTATCCTCTCAAAGCAAAAACAAAAGTCCAAGTGACACAAAAATGACATGAATCAAGTTCTGCCTTTATTTTGTCAAAATATATTCCTAATAGGGGCGAGTATTGGCAAGAGCCTCACAATACGATACGTATCACGATACTTGGGTCATGATACGATAATATCATGATATATCGTGATATCACAATATTGTGATATTGCAATATTCTACATTTAACTAAGAAATATCTTGTCACTGTCTGAACTGAATAACTGTATGAAACAAACCCGTGCATAAATATTGCAGAAGTGCCCTATGCCACTAAAAACAGAGACAAAAAGTATGAGGGGAGTTGTTAACTCCCGAATAATTCAGCATGGCTCAAGGGAGAACTGATTTAATTTTTGTGATCATTAGTTTTTTGAAAAGGATGTTTTTTTTCACATTTTTGACAATAACTTGCAGAAAAGTGTTGGAAATATTTTGGTGAAGACTTGTGCACTTAGCTAATGCAACACCTTAGAAATAGCTGATGCCTGTACGAAATGGAAAGAAGTTATTTTACCTTGATATTGATAAAGAAAATTAAAAATATGGCCGGAAAATTGGCATAACTTTTGTTTCTTTTATCTAAGAAAAATTGTTTAATAACCAAAATTCCTTGAATATCCTTACATCAAATATAACCTCCCTTCAAATGCTACATGTACACTAATACTGCAAACTAAAATATGTTAGTGTTTGTAAAATAGGTCAAGATTATTTTGGTCGTCTGTTTTATTAATGTTTATAAAGAAAAACCTGTTTAAAGTTCAAATATGTTTTTTTCTTTTCTTGTAATTACACACAGTTTAAGATAGTGACAAATACTTTCCAGAATTGTTTACTTTTATTTCTAATAAAAAAAAGTTTAAACAAATTTACTTATAGGACATTTCTTGAGACAATTATTGACAAAAAAAAGACAAAAGAACTGTTAGAATTATAATATTAAAGGGGTTAAATGATTTCAAGACTATAATAATAATGATAACCTTGATAATTTTGGTCACAATAACAGGGATATGAAATTTTAATATGGGACGTTTAAACAAAAGTAATTGGTATAAATGTCATGTCAAACTGCTCAATTTAAAGCAGCCTGAAGTTTTAAGAGTGAAATCTTTACCATGAACAGGATTATGAGATTAAACATTTCCCCCGCAGCAGGACAGACCTGTTTTCAGCTTCTTTAGAGGTAAATCTTTAGTCTTAAAGCTCGTGTTTTAGTGTTTTACCGGTCGATCTCAGGCTTTATGTCTTCTCAGGATTGTGTCTGAGCTGCTCTCAGAGGGACAAAGTCATATTTAGAGTTTTATTCAGGGCCTGCCAACGTGAAACCCGACAACACTGACCCACAGCCTTAGTGGGTCGACTATTTTCAAGCCCTGACCTGTCGGGTAAAAACAGGGCCCCGTTAATAACAGCTAAACGTCCACGACAACACGGTGAAGTCACATTTATTCACGTCGAGGTGGAAAACAGGTCTAGACTGCTCCTGCTGCTCGGCCGTATTTTCTTACTCAAACAGACTTCTGCAAAAGCCTCTCACTTCCACTTCGACTTTGTTTTGTCGTCCTTTATTGACTAATTATGGACTTCCCTCACGAGCAGGAACTGAAGCACTTTCTTATTTCTGTGCTCGGCTCCGTGTGAGATTGTTGGTTTGTCAGATTCACGACTGAAAACGTGGATCTGTTTGTGATCCACCTGCAACACAAGACTAAAGTCAAATGTCAGGACTTGAGCGTTATTACCTCTGCCAAGGAGGTTATGTTTTCGGGAGAGTTTGTCTGTCTGTCCGTCTGTCTGTCCGTCCGTCTGTGAACAAAATAACTCAAAAAGTAATGGACAGATTTTGATGAAATTTTCAGGAAATGTTCAGCATGGGAAAAGGAAGAACTGATTCAATTTTGGTGTTGATCCGGATCAGTGTCTGGCCGCCATGGCAAAAAGTGTGATTTCTGTGAATAACTACGGAACTAAAATAGATATCATTAGAAAAGCACTCGGAGAGCGCAGACCTCCGCCAGCAACACAGTCCTCACCCATTTTGTGATTTTCACCATAAATATTAGTCCTACCTTTATTTCATCTAAATATTTAGATTCCTTGACCATGAAAACATATCGTTAGCAATTGGTTACATAATGATATCTATGTTAGTTCAGTAGTTATTCACAAAAATAAAATTTTTCGTCATGGCGGCTAGAAGCTGATCCGGATCAACGCCAAAATTGAATCAGTTCTTCCTTTTCCCATGCTGAACATTTCCTGAAAATTTCATCAAAATCCATCCATAACTTTTTGAGTTATTTTGTTCACAGACGGACGGACAGACAAAGTCTCCCGAAAACATAACCTCCTTGGCGGAGGTAAATATGAATCCAGTTGCTAATGGTATGTTTTCATGGTCAAGGAATCTAGATATTTACGTGAAATAAAGGTAGGACTAATATTTATGGTCAAAATAACAATATGGCTGAGGACTGTGGTGCTGGCGGAGGTCTGCGCTCTCTGAGTGCTTTTCTAGTTATTAATGTTATTTGTTTGCACCGCCTTACCCTTTAACTCTCAGCTCAGCTGTCATTACATTCAGGAATATTTAATGTGTTAAATAAACATAACATACATTGTTTTTGTCAGTGTTTTATGATACGGAAAAAACTGCAAACAAACCAAAATTACTGATATATTCTCTGAGGGATTTAGTAGGGGTGTAATGATCCATTGATCTGGATCGATACATCGATTGGTTAAGCAATGATCCAATCACATCGATGGAAACTCAAAACAGCGATCAACATCGCCATCTTTGATATATTTTGAAATCCCTACCGGACATGCGTGTCAGTTTCCTCCCAACCGCGCGTTGTTCTGAAGTTTCCTCTCAAGTCTCACGCATTCAGCGTATGAAACACACATTTGAACCTTTTCACTCTCACACGCCACACCTGTTTTTTCTCCTGCTGTAAAATATATTGTGTGACGCCCACCGAGTAACACCGCTGTAGGCGGACGTGTAGCAAGACGCTGTTAGCGTCACAGAGCTAGACGGGAGCTTGACATATCAGCCAATCATAAAAAATAGCTCTGCTGTATCCGGGTAAAATACGGTCGATCTGACAGCAGAGGATGCTGCACGACAGGAGAGCATCATCACACGAGTGTACCGAGTTATCTCATCATTTGATTTTGTAGCGCACTGATTAAAAGAATTACATAGTTTTTTTGCCTTAGATATCTTTTAGTTTAAAGGTTATAATGAGCTGAGGTCTGAGTGTGTGCCTCATGTTGTTAACACAGATAGTAGGTCATGGTTTCATGTTGCCGGGTTAATTTTAACAGTTTGAAGGTGAAGCTTTGGTTGGTATTTTTCTTTTTCCAGTATGGAGACTGTTGAGAAAATCCAGTTTCACTGCTTGCAGGAACATCATGTCTTAGCAGCACAGGCTGTCAAATGTTCTGACATGTTAGTCTGTCAACACTGTCCAACAAAAACCTGAGGAGGGTCTCTGTGAAGTCCAAGAATCAGATTTAGACATCCCGACACACCCACAGGTCCAGGCTCAGTGACTTACATCTTTATTAACTCAACATAACCCGACCTTTTTATTCTGCTCTTTTCCTTTATGGTAACTCAGCCTTACTGTGCTCAAACTGGGCAGCAGGTAGGTTACACCTGGGCCCAGCCAATCACAGGGCTGACAGAGAGAGACACTTACACCTAAGAAGAGATGGAAATCACAAACCAATTCCAGTTGAGAATCGATGATGTAATTTTACTGCAGCAGTCAAACAAACATGGCAGAGGTGAGCAGCACTATAGGGACACCACCAGAGAGTTTAAAAGCTGATGTTTGGACGTATTTCAGATTTAACAAGCATGAAGGAAAAGATGAGTTGGACAAAAAACAAATAATGTGCAGAATATGCATTAATGTGCATCATTAATATATGATTAATGTAACTGCTTTGGGTTCAGTTCTTAATGTGAAAACAATTTTTAACTAGGAGAGCGCAGTCCTCCCCCATATTTTGATTTTCACCATAAACATTAGTCCTACCTTTATTTTATCTAAATATTTAGATTCCTCGACCATGAAAAAATACCATTAGCAACTGGATTCATAATGATATCTATTTCAGTTCAGTAGTTATTCACAAAAATCACATTTTTTGCCATGTCAGTTTAGCAGTTTAGTTTAGCAGTTTAGTGTAGCTCCAAAGTTTTTGAAGATACAGCAAATCAGATTGAGCGCTCCAGATTCCACAGTATCTTGTTTATTTTGGCGTTTGTTGTAAGTCCATGTCTTTATTTGTTCACTTGCTATGACAAAAACTCCAAGGATATCTTAAATTTTTCTTGTTCTGGATCAGAGAATCCGGAATTTTGGATCCAGATCAGTCTGTGATATCTTGTAGAACCTGCTGGAAACTATTTTTGGTGGAGTAATATGCACAATGCTGAAAATGGTCCTATCTCACAGTGTTAAAGAATCCTTTAAAAAATTCCAGAATCCAGACGGTGATCCGGATCACTCCCAAAATTTAATCAATTGTTCCTTGTCCCAATCTGGACA
This sequence comes from Scarus forsteni, assembly GCA_036419115.1. Classification (NCBI taxonomy): domain Eukaryota; kingdom Metazoa; phylum Chordata; class Actinopteri; order Labriformes; family Labridae; genus Scarus; species Scarus forsteni. The sequence goes on from JAZDUH010000383.1 coordinate 37,875,333, forward strand.
TTTCCTGAAAATTTCATCAATAACTTTTTGAGTTATGTTGCTAACAGAGAAACAAACAAACAAACAAACAAACAAAAAAGCAGATTCCAGCGATCACATGTAATGTGCCAGATCAAAAGTAACCTTTACAGGGTTCCCACGCGTCCTGGAAAACCTGGAAAACCTGGAAAGTGATTGCCGGATTTTCCAGTCATGGAAAGCATATGGAAAATGAGGAAAAAAGTGAAAAAGCTTAAAGGAGACATATCATGCTGATGCATGATTTAATACTTACATATACTATAATAAATTTGAAAACAAGACCTTACACCCCCTTAATTTTCAAAAAATGAGATATTGTATTTTTTCTGATATCCTAGAACGAGATTTGATGCCTCTGAAAATAGGTCATTGCGAGATGTCTGCGAGATTTAAGTCGTCATGACGACACGAGGTACCTTTCTTTTTGTTGGAGTAATCTGATAAAACACTTCCTCCTCTGTGATGTCCATTAGCCCCAAAACCCTCACTGAGGAACACATCCACCAGCAGCAGTATATAGGTCCCTAGCTCACACTCACTCATTACCTGCTCTGGCCTGTAGGGGGACTCAATACGCGGTCGCTGCTTTGAGCCTGCCGGAAAATACAGTAGAAGAAGGACAGGCTGGCTCTACCCCCGATAGAATTGACCAATCAGAGCACAAAGGGCTGTGACGTTGCGAGGTAACTTTAGGTCATCCTCAGATCCTCGTGTTTCAACGAGAGCTTGATAATGGCCTAAAATGAGGATTTTGAGAACACTATTGTGGGGCAATGAAGGAACTAAATGACTTTTACTGAGGGCAGAAATGCTTTACAGGCATCCTAGTCTGGCATAGTGAAAAGGAGAAACAAGCATGATATGTCTACTTTAAATTGTCCTGGAAAAATTATGTGTCTTCCATCTACCTTGTTAGTGAACAAAAATTAAACATAGAAATGAAGTATAAATGTTCTTGGTAACTACTGTACACATAGCCATAAAATGTGAGTAGATAACATAATGCAAGTTAAGGCATAAATTATAAAAACTCAACACAATGGGGACAAAAAAATAAATAAAAATGACAAAATAAAATATAGGTTAACAAAATCAGTTAAAAAAAGGAGAGTAAATAAAGATTAAAAGTAAGTATGAACATAAATTTATGATAGTGAGGCGCTACATAAAAATCAGACCAAAAAGAGAGCAGACAATGTTTGTGCCGGAGAGTTAGAAATGAACAAATCTTAAGTTCGATATGATAAGGTGGAGCTAGCTAGAGATATTGATGATCAACCTCTAATCTTGTTTTTTTAAAAGGCTTGATTAAATTGTAAACTGCCCACAGCAACACTGATTTCAGTTGGTTATGTGACACTGGAAAACGTCCTGGAAAAATCCTGGAAAATGATTTCTAGAAAAAAGTGGGAACCCTGTTTTAAATTTACAGCATTATTTTTACTGAGACTGAAAAAACAGAAACCAGACTGAGTAAATATCAAATCGAATCGTGAATCAAATCGATTTGAGACCTTGTAATATCAAATCTAATCGATCCAGAAGATCTGAATCAATACCCAGCCCTACTGTTGAACCTGTGGCCTTTGTTCTGTCAGCTTTACACATTTAAGGCATGCTGGCTAAAAACTTATTTCCAGCTGCAGTGCCCTCGATGCTTCAGGTCTCACCGTTTGTTCAGCAGATATCGAGCACTGAATAATAACTGAATGAAGAGTAAATCAGACATGCATGTGTGATATTTAGTGAATAAACTGCCTCAGAGTTTCAGGCTGTGGTTCAGGATGTGACAGAACACATCAACACACTGATGTCAAAAACAGGAAACAGCAAAGAACAAAATGCAAAACAAGCAGAACCACAGCGGGCACACCTGATGATCGTTACAGCTGATTTGTTTAGAGAAGGAGGAACAGGAGCACCTGGATGGAAATGAAGCATCATTTAGATGCTGAAAAACATGCAGTGGAGTGTCTTCTTTAAGAGACGACGCAGCCTAAACTTACTCCATCTGAATATGTTCCTTAATTTTTCTGTTTTCTGTGTTTTTTCAGGAGCTAACCGATCTGTCCAGAGACCCTCCGGCTCAGTGCTCTGCTGGACCCGTCGGTGAAGACAGTAAGACCATTTCTGCATCACTGAGCACGAGTTTATTTACGTCAGTAAAATCTAAAATTAACGAGCTTTTCTTTACCTTTTCAGTGTTTCATTGGCAAGCTACTATTATGGGGCCTGTAAGTATCACTCCGCTCTCATGTCTTTGATTTTAAGGTATAAAAATGCACTAAAATAAAAGTTAAAATCAATCAATCAAACTTTATTTGTAAAGCACTTTTCATACAGGACTTTGTAATACTAAGTGCTTTACATGAGAAAAAGATAAAATAATAAGTGGAATAAAAAGCAGAAAATTGCATAATTGCATAAAATGAAAACATAAGACCCCCCCTCCCCCAAACCACATTCAATATTCACACTCACTTACTCAAACACATAAAGACATAAAAAGGAAATACTGACAGTAAACAGAATTAGAAGATTGAGGAAAGGCTATCTTGAATTTAAAAAATGAGGAAACACAGGAGCTAAAACTAAAATAATACTTAAAAATACTCAAAAATACCGGAGGGTTAGATAAATAACTGTGTAAATACATAAATAAATAGAATGATATAACAGTATAGAATAAAAGTTGGATAAATAATATGGTAAAATGAGAAAGTGTAACATCAGGTGCATAATAAAATCAGCTAAAATAGGATAATAAAAGGAAAAGCATTTAACAAAAAATAAATTCCAAATAAAAAATCTGAACTGAAATGTGGTAAACAAAATAAAAGGGTTAAAATAAGTTAAAATATAACGTAAAATAATAATAAATACAATCAGAGAAATGTCCACCAAGAGAAGAAAGAGGCTGAAAAACAAGACAACAGTTTATTTTCTGTAATACTGCAACAAAGTTTTCAAACTGAAAAGAAACCACCGACACCCAGGTCTTATCTTAAAAATAAATAAAGAGCACTTTTGTACACCTTTTCTGCACAATATAGCAATAATAACCTGAAAATATAAAGAAATACTCTACAAATGCCTCATTTTAATGTCAGTTATTAGTGTGATTTATTTTAATTCCTTGAAAAATGAAAAGCTGTTCATCACCACAACTCGTTTCTACTTGGGAAATAAGGTGTTTAATTGATGATTTTTTATCAAATCTGACATTTTATGAGTGATTTAAACATTATTGAGGTGTCTGAAGTAGAGTTAAAGACATAAATTTACCTCATAAAGACAGAAGTGCATTAAATATTTAAAAGATATCAGCCAGATTAATATCAGTCTGAGGCTGTTCCAGTTTTTTGTCATTACAGCTGCATAAACTTAAACTTTTAAAAGACTAAACAGATCCATCTTTGACTTCCTTTAATACCAAAGCAGTTTTTACCGAATCATTTCATGTATAAAATGGATAGTTGAGGTTTTTTTTAACAGATTTTTAACCCATTTTCTGTGTGTTTCTCTCCCTGCAGCCTGACAGTCCTTATCAGGGTGGAGTATTTTTCCTGACTATTCATTTCCCCACAGATTATCCCTTCAAACCACCCAAGGTCAGTGCTGAGCAATGTTATATAACTTAATTTATCTTTATATTTGTATTTATTTTGGGTTTAATGACTTCCCTCTGTGTAAGATTAAAAAAAATCCAAGTCAAAATAATCTTAAAGTAAAGCCTGTATGTTACTCAGTATTGATGTGATTACTTTTTTTTTGTTTCATTTTTATTTTTTGCTTCCCCTTCTTCATTTTTTGTTGCTTTAACTTTTATAATAACACAAATCTTAAGTTGTCTTCTTGAACTATTACCTCATGTCAAAGCTTGTAGGACATGTTTTTGCTCCATGTTGGGACCAATCCTGTTAGTTCTACTTTTGTCAGAGACTTTATATCCTCTAGTTTTGAATTACATATACATACAACATTATAATTTGATATTTTCCATCTAACATGATAATCTGACAGACTTGAATGGATGAAAAAAACGTGTCCCAAGTCTAAAGTAAAGCTCTTCAGGTCTAATGATGATGTACAGAAACCCCAAATAAGACTTAAGGGTCAGTTTGAGGCTCATGTTTAATCATTGATTTGCATTTTCAAATAAATAAACTGTTTTAATATCTTTTAGAGTGAATAAATTAGCTGTAACATGTTGATTAAGCTCTGCTATGATAACCTTAAACAGGTCGTATTTGTGTTGTTGTTTGACTAAAGCAAAGATTAGATGTCTTCTCTGTAGCGCTTAAATGATGTTTGTTACTCATTATGTTTTTTCTTCCATCAGGTCGCCTTTACAACAAGAATTTATCACCCAAATATTAACAGTAACGGCAGCATCTGCTTGGATATATTGAGATCACAGTGGTCTCCAGCATTAACTATCTCTAAAGGTGAGAAACAAACTGTGTGATGGACAAATGTGAAAATCAAAACTTAACGATGCTTTAAAATTATAACGGTGAAGTCACAGAATTAACATATTATTACATAAGTGTTCATCTCTGAGTCTGATTTTGACTTTAATAATCATTTTTGTGTTTTTTATGCTAAACAAATGCTGTGGGCTTAAAGGGACTGTGAGGAGTTTCTAAGTAATTATAAAAAAGTCTCACTTTTAGAAATATGCCTGATGGAAATACACACTTTAAGATGAGTTTTATAGCATCTAAATAGGTTATCTATAAATGCTATTCCTTAGCTTCACGGTCGGGTCGGACAGGGCTGGACTGGCCTGGATACTCAACTTCAGGAACAAGACAATTAAAACTAGAGCAAATTTATATTATCCAGACACGTCTTAGAGCACCGGGCTGTAAGTAGAGATATATAGTCAGCTACAACTATGATACGAAGTTTTCCAAAAATTGCTTGTTGTCACACATCAAAAACTACCGCTACGTAACTAGAAAGAGATACATTACCTCATGGCTTTGCATCCTGTAAGTTGTTGAAAAAAGATGTTGTAAAGCAATGCAGAGTTCTGAGGAAGGTCAGAGCTGCATTCATTAGCATCACAACAAACACACGCTTTGGCTTGTGGTGCGTTCAGGTTGTAGTCTGAAGTAGGAATTTCCGAGTTCCGAGTAGGAAACTAAAACTGGAACGTCCCCCAAAGTCTGAATTTCCTACTGGGAACTCTGTGAAACCTCACCACCCCCGAGTTGACAATGGAAGATAGATGCCCCCAGTGTGAACAGTTACTTAGCTCCTGTAATAATCCATTTATTTGCACTTCTGACTGGGGTGTGTCGCTCTAGATCAGCTGTATACATAGTATTGTTAGACTTATATTTACAAAAATGCTGCCATAGTGATAATCACATTCTTCATGTGATATTTGTGAACAACAATGCATAGCGTGCTACCAACAGCTAACAATAGCCTGGTAGATTGGCATGTTTTTTTCAGACTTCACCTGGAACACTGATAACTTGGAGGTGATGTCACTCCCATTTCCGAGGTTACTGGAACGCAGCATTACGACAGTCGCCGCGCGTGCTCATGGGTAGCAGAGTCTTTATGTCGGTGGAAACAGATTCTCCTCACAGTCCCTCTAAATTATCTGGTTATCAAATATTCAGGGAATTAAAAAATTAAATTAATCACCCAGAGCTGTTTCCTGAATGAACACTGATAATCAGACTGGTTAATTTTCAGACCTTGTGTTAAAGCCTGATGAATGTTTGAATGCTGTTTTATGATTCAGAGACCAATATTGATGTTTCATTATGCTCCCCTCCGCAGTCCTTTTGTCCATTTGTTCTCTGTTATGTGACCCGAATCCCGACGACCCTCTAGTGCCAGAGATCGCCCGCATCTACAAAACAGACCCCACCAAGTAAGTTTATTTTACTGAAAATAATATTAATCAGTTATGTATAAAAACAGACCCCACCATGTAAGTTCATGTTTCTGCAAAATGAATGGACAATTTATTCCTAAAAACAGACCCCACCAAGTGAGTGTAAATTTGCAAAATATCCAATCATCACATTCTTTTTATAATAAAACAAACCCCGTTAAAGGAGTTTATGCTCTCTAAAAATAATATCGAGAAGTTAAAAACAGGCCCCACCAACAGAGGAATCCATGCCAAAAACAGAAATGCTGTTTGTTTTCCTGAACAGACCCCACCAAGATTGGTCATGTTCCTAAAATTAAATCTGCAGCACCGACTTGATCTTCAAAATAAGCATTATTATGACACAAGGTACAATTACAGCACACTGGGAGCCAAAAACAGGACTTGATTTGAGCAGACATCATGCAGCTAAGCATCTGTTCTTTAGCAGGACGTTACCGTCACAGATTCAGAGGGTGAAGTGTTAAATACTTTTACTTTATTTTTCTTTTTATTTGTATAACCCACAGTTTCCTTTCCGTCTGCTCCACAGACTTTGCAGAAATTTGCTCCCAATCTTTTATCAATCTTCAGCTTCCACTTTATTATCATCCTGTGGGAAAATTGTTTTTCAGCAGCAGGCATCAGTACATAAAAAAAACCTTGTGCACGTACCAGCGGTGCCACTCGACGCTGATTCGCTGGAGATACGCGGCAGATCTATTTTTAGCAGGCTTCAGCCCCTTATTTAATCTTCTCCAACAAACACGTAAGAAAAAGTGAACTATTCATGTAGAAATATAGTCATGCTGCACAGATCAACAGAAGAAGATAAAACTGTTGTAATTGGGTGTAGTGAACACCAAAGTGACCTAAAAGTGAAATCTAAAGTTTGGTATATCTGAAATGTCAAATGGGACTAATGGAGCCAAACTGTGCCAAGATTGGGCCTGAGCACTCTGTAGTAAAACCTCTCTAACTTTGCTCTGCATCACTTTATCAGACTCAAACTTGGCAGAAGTAATGTTCACATATTTTCACATTCATTCATAGAGTTCTAAAGCTGCAGCTGCATCATTACAAATTCACTATAAAAACTTGTTTTTATTTAGGCGAGGATGAAATGTTAAAATGATTCTGACTTCTATCTTCACTTCCTCTATCCCAGTAACACATATACTGATAATTCACATCTGGACTAATCTCTCCAGTGTTACTTTATTATGACACCAGAGTAATTCAAACAGACCTTGTGGTTGCAGAGATTCACTCTTTTCTTTTTGAGTTTGTCATTTTAGAGCAGAAGGCTTCAAAAAGTGTCTAAAGAGGTTGAATGATAAAGCAGAATGACCCCAAACAGGAAGTTTGCTGCATTAAATTTTTATTTTAAAATACAGCTCTGTGTGAAAATATTATTAATGCAGAAGACTTCTGGTGGTCGAGGTCACAGTTGGTGGTACAAAGCTACTGGATGGAGAAGACACTACCTTGTCAAACTACGTGGAAACTGCTAAAACTTTATTCTTCCAGCAACAGAGATGTCTAACAATCAAACTCCATCAGTAGGAGTCGACTTTAGGAACTCCAGAATCTACCTTAAACTAAAAACATTGACATATCAGATCTCAAGCTGCAGAGAGGGGGGAGGTTTGGTTTTATAATGTTAGAAAGTTAATTTAAACTGTTAAGATCTTTAATATATATTTGTATTTATTAATGGAGGCTGCAGAAGGGAGGTTTCTAACCTGAACTCTTCTTTTAGTTTGGTTTTATAATGTCAGAATCCTCCTTTATACCGTTAAAATATTTAATATATATTTATATTTATTAATGGAGGCTGCAGAGAGGAGGTTTCTAACCTGAACTCTCACTTTAGTTTGGTTTTATTACATCAAAATCAATCTTAAACCATTAAAATTTTAAAATATATTTATAGTTTTTAATGGAGGCTGCAGAAGGGAGGTTTCTAACCTGAACTCTCCCTTTAGTTTGATTTTATTAGATCAGAATTGACCTTTAAACAGTTAAAATCTTTAATATGTATTTATATTTTTTAATGGAGGCTGCAGTGAGGAAGGTTTCTAACCTGACCTCTCCCTTTAGTTTGGTTTTATTTCATCAGAATCAATCTTTAAGCCATTAAAATCTTAAATATATATATTTATTAATGGAGGGTTTCTAACCTAAGCTCTTGGTGGGTTGGTCTCAGGTATAACAGACTAGCCAGGGAGTGGACAGAGAAGTATGCCATGCTGTGAGGGTAAGAGTTCAGCTGCCTGCCCGATGTTTCTGTCAGAAAACGTGTGGATGTCAAAATGAACGAAGCACGTCGATGCAAAGCATGGCTCCAAACATAAGGCCCAGTCTGAGCTGCTGTTTCGTGTTTTAATGTTTGAAGTCAGGACGTCAGTTTAAAATCTGTTTGACCTCAGATATCTTTAAAATGTTGTAAACTGTGATCTGTGGGGAAAATATGATCTGTTGTTTTTACTCATGGATGTGATGGAGTTTTTATTTCGCTTTGACTGGAAAGACTGAATATCTGTTTTTTATTTTGCTACATTAACAAAGATAGTCGGTAACTGGGTGTTCTGCTGTTGTTGGATAGGTGTCAAGGTGATGAAATATACTCTTAAAAAGGCCTTGTTTTCAGATTTCATTGTAAAGATTCTTGTAGAGTGGCTCAGTTGACCTTTAAAGGACAGTTGTATAAGATTCTTGTTTAAATTAAAAAAAAATCACATTTAAAGGACAAAAATTGGCCATATTCACATTGCATCACCAAATTTAACACTAAATTAAAAATGTAATTGGAAATAGTTTTAAAAAAGAAACTTTGAAGATCAGTTTTAATATCTTATGTTTAAAAATACAGCAAAAAAAAGAATGCATGATATTAAATACAGCAGAGTCACAAATAAAACAATAAACCTGGTAAAAGAAGACAGAAGGAGCGTGTCCTAACAGCATGTGAGCACTTAATATGGAAATCCTCCTGCTTCAGACTCGACAGCTGCACCTAAACCAGCTCATTTACCTCATTGTACTTTTATTATTATTGTTATTATTATTGTTATTGTTAATAAACTACAAACAAAGTTTTAATCAGAGCAGACCAGTGTTATCATTTTGTGTGCAAAGATTTAAGGTGGATCTTTAACTGTTTCTTAATAAAAGTGTAGCAACACTTTCTTCATAGACTTTACAAATAAACTTTCGACATCACTGAAAACCTGCATTAAGTAACATCTCTGATCATGTCCCTGAACCATGAAACTGCATCACCTTCATTTTTAAACTCTAAAGTCTAAACTAAACAGAGGATATATCCAAACGTCTGCTTGTTTGAGGCATCTATGATGAGTATAATTATGATACAATTGAATTTAGCGAAGGAAAAAAAAATCTAGAAGGCATATTTTGAGTCACGTGGCTAACATAGCATGTTCTGCAATGTTACTGATGTAATAAAATACTGTCCAACCCAAGTTCAGACCAAACAGAAGTGGTTGTCAATCTATGGGTTAAATATCTAGATAGATTACATTAGATAGTACTTTATAAAACCCTTGAGAAATTAAGAATGAGAAGCAGTTGATTTTTACAGAAAAAATATATCATAATAATAATAATAAAATATATTTAAATATATCCAAATGAAACTATTAATAAATAGACGTAAGTATAAATATAAATATATATATATATGAAAATTAATAATAATAATAATAATAATAACAATAATAATAATAATAAAACCAATGATAATAATAATAATAATAATAATAATAAAAATAATAATGATAATGATGAATATAATAAACATCTAGGGCTGTAATCAACCAAAGAAGTTGAATTTAGCGAAGGAAAAAAAAATCAGTAAAACTTCTATCAGCACCTGCTTCTGTTTTAGCCCAGTTTTTCTGCTTTGTGTCCATTTTTAAAATGCGCCACAAAATGACGTGCTGCTGCTGGATTAAACTTATATCAGCACCTGCTTCTGTTTTAGCCCAGTTTTGGCTTTGTGCCCCTTATTAAAATGCGCCAGAACATGACGTGCTGCAGCCACGGCGGGACTGTTTGAGCGCCACAGTAATACCGAGCTGCAAAGTGTGCCCGGCGCACCTCCAAATGCCCTGCATCTTAAACCATTCATGGGACTCCTTAAGTGTTTCCATACAGAGTTCCATATTAGCCACGTTGTTCACTACAACAGACACTTTTTTTTCTGCTCGACCTTTGAGGCATCAGCAAGTTCATATAATCCGCAGCGATGTTTCTCCCCGTGTCCGCCTCTCCTTTTTTACCTCTCTCAAGCAGAAGACTCTTTGCTTTCCAGTCTTCATCAATGAAATGGGCAGTCACTGTCATATAGGACTCCATTTGAAGAGACATCCACATCTGTTATCTTTATCTATTAACTCAGAAACTTTCTCTTTTTTACTCCCTCGTATTTTGCCGTGAGCGCGCGTAATTGTGTGGCACGCTGGCACTGAATATCCAGGTTCCAATGTTTTTCTTGCCTTCCACGACACCAATGGGCATGATACCCTCAGAAATAAAATTGACAATTCCATCTGTGATGTTGTTTTTGCATTTGGATATTTATATGAGGCATAAAATCCAGCGCGGACTGGGTGAGGGTTGCCGACGCTGCAGTGGGCAGAGCGCGTGCAGCAGCGGCATGCAGCTATAAAACGAATAAAGGATTATTAGACTAGGATATTGAAAATTTCTCAATATAATATTGATATTGAAATGAATGATAGATACATTAAAAGATAGGCTGTTACCTGTGAAACTGTTCACTTGATACATTTCTCCTGATAAAATGAACCATATACTGCAGGGAAAATATAAATTGATACATTTGGTCGACCAATCAGAATTTTGGTCGACTGAGCACGCATCGACCAATAAGTCGACCAGTCGACTTGGACTTTACAGCCCTATATCTAAATAAAACCATTAATAGATATACATAAATATAAATAAAAATAAAAATATATTAGAAAGTAAATAATAATAATGATAATACTAATTTTATCTGAATATATCTAAGTAAAACTTTTAATAAACAAACGTAAATATAAATAAAAATATAAATATAAAAATATTCTGCTTCAGGCTGGCTACTGCTCCTTCCCATCTTCTGTCTTCTTCCTGTTACTTTTGTTACTTAAAGGATATCTGACTCGCATTTTTACTTTGTTCATATTAATCTCTAATTTTTCATTCCTTTATTATTATCCAGTGTTTTGTTTATTGCAGTAGTTTATCTTTTGGATTTATACAAATTTGTAATTGTAGTGTCAGCCTGTAATAACAATGAAGAATGACAGAAATAAAGAAAATGTTTAACATGTTAGTTTTGAGACATGTAGCCTTGATTGATTTAGGCTGTAGATCTTCTGTTTGAGTAAATATGCACTTTTTCAGCCTGTTTATTGTTCCTGATGATCATAAGGTTTTATTTTGCCAGAGATAGTTGTTAAAGCACATGGAGCACAGCAGCCTTTACAGAGTCAGTGAAGAGTTGAAGGTGTCTGATTATGAGGTTAATGTTTGCAGCCTTGAGCGTGTGTGTTTGCAGGCATGGCATCGTCCTGCTTTTAATAACCTGCTGTTCCTCATGGACTCACCTTCATATCCTCTCTCTGCGCAGGTACAACAGGACAGCTCAGGATTGGACTCAAAAATACGCCATGTGATGGTCCTCACTGCTGGAACAAACTTTGATTTTCCTCCTCCTCTTCATCAGCCAATAACAGCAATTTGTTCACGTTTCTGTTCTTCCTCTTCCTCACCTTTAAACGCTTTTAAATTCTTTATTTGCCCTTTTTTTTTCTCTGCTTTCTGAAAAAATAAATAAATTAAACAATGTGAGGGCCGAGGACTCTGAGCTGTGAATGTGCCAACTGCAAAACAAAAAAAAAAAAACCTAAAAAACTCGAAGCGGAGTGGACTCGGTCAGCCCGGAGTGGACGGAGAACTGTTACAATAAATAACCAAGAATAATTTAATGCATGTCAGTGATTGGTTCATGTGCTGCTGAGATCTGTACACTTTTTAAAAAAAGAAAAGACGACAGCTTTTTGGTTTTATTCAGTTTTTCTTGTTGTTTTTTTGTTTTTGTTTTTAGACGAGAGAGCCGTTAGTTCATCCATCATCCACACTGTTCTTCTCTTTTTGCACTGAAGATGAAACTCAAAGCTCTCAATGGCTGATTGATCAACTAATAGCCTTGTGATGTTTTCTTTTCTCAATAAAGTTGAACAAATTGCACTTTTTCTCATGTGTTTCTTCTTTTATCAGCACATTTTTCAGCAGTTTAAGACAGAAATATCTTCAAATTAAACTTTCATTTTTCACTCAAACCTGTTTGTAGTTTATTGTAAAAAGCTCAAAATGACTGAATTTAATCACCATTTTATTGATCATGATGACAACTGATCAAATTTAGCTATTGTGCTAATTCCTGCATATTTACATTAATCCTGATCTGTTGATTCATCTGCATTGTCTCAAATAACATTTTTAAAACAGATAAATAATATGAAGAGCTTTAGTGGAGTGTGTGATCAACGCAAGAGTTCAATTTAATTTGTTAAAAAAATGTTTTTATTACTCAGCTAATTTGACATCCAGAGGTATAAATATGTAGCCTAAAGAGCTCTAATGTCTCCATAAACAAGCTAGATTAATATACTAATTCAATAAAATACTTAAAACTTTTACAATCTGATATTTGATTCTATAAGCCACACCTAACAAACTTTTTTTTTTATTTTTTATTGTTGATTTATGATGATACTGGTAGTCAACACAACAGGCAAATTTAAATAATGGAAAAGAAGACAGTATAAACTATAAACTTCATTATGAACCAGTTAAAACAATCATGAGTGGGATTATACAACAGATTCAATCATAATCATAAATATTTCACAAAATGCATAGATTGAGATAAAGGATAAAGATCAAAAAATATGCTAATAATGATTAGCAAACACCTCCAAAATACAAAATTAAGTAACTCAGAATTAAACATGAAAATGGATAAATAATTAAAATGGCCTTAAGGCAGGATTAAAATGTGGTTTAACATAAAACAAACAAAAATGACTGGTTAAGAGAAAACAAAGTTGAAAAAGTATATGAAGAGCTAAATGAGATACAATGTCACTGTTCTTTGGGAATTCATTGTACGTGAACGTTAATCATATGCTACATGTAGTTTTATCTTAGAAAACAGCAAAAAGTATCTCAAGAAAATAATCTAAATGTTATTTTTATCCAACATCCCTCTATCGACTTTAAATGTGCGTTTATGCAGGTTGCCAGTTTTGGGCGTGTATTTTAATTGGGCGTGGCTGCTTATTTACTTGAAAATTTGGCAACACTCCTTTGAATATTTTCGGCGGGAATCCCAACCGGAAGTGAAGCCCAGCGCGAAGTCAGATCCATGGACGCCGACATAAAATGGCGTCTTTACGTTACAGTAAAGTGTTTTTAGGCCTTTGAATGACATTTATCATCCAGTCGACGTAAGTAAATACATCTGTGGTGTTTGTGGGGCTGGTTTTCTTCTTTATAAAGTTAGAAACAGCAATGGAGGCAGAGCACTGATGATTTTTGTCCCATAATTAGAATCCAACAAGACAAATCTTTTAAAACTAAACCAGACAAAGAAGTCTCAGAGACCAGTCCTGTGGTAACCTCTAAGTCATTAAAAAAATAATTGTTTTATTGTATTAACAGCAACAAAAACCAAACAAACAATAAATGCATTAATGTGTAATAAATATTACACAAAATAAAATAACATGAATACAAAAGACAGAAGTGTTTGGTATAATAACACTTAGAGTCTCACAGTTTGATATGTTTTTTTACACTGTTAACATCATTTTTAATGTTTTCTGTAATTGTCCCATTTCTCTTTAATCAGGTCTTTTACCGCTTTAGTTTTCGGAGCATTTTTTTCTCAGTATCTATCCCCATTGTTTCTTCCTTCCACTTAATACTTTAAATGAGTGTTTACTTAAATCTGGTACCATTTAATCCCCAAAGGGACTCAGCTGTGGGGATTTAAGTAATTTATAATCATTTTGTTTTACATTTTTAACAATATTTTTTAGTAATAATTTCCAATAAGTATTCTATAGGGGAGGGTGAGGTGAGTTGAGCCACCCCTTGTTTCTAGGAAACCGTACAAAAATTGGTCATGTGACCACACATTTTTAAAGAGTCATCCATTTTACCCAAGCTGTGATGGAGAGAGGCACATGGAATAAGTGGTAAGCTCATTTAAGTTCAAAAAACTGTTTTTTGACATTCAAAGTGATTTCTTTATGTTCAAGGTTTCATGATTCTTGTGTCTGAACAATTACAGACAAGTTTGAAAAAATCTTGCACATGCATTAGTGCTGTAGGAAGTTACAATATGATACTATACTGTTAGCATTACATTAGCTCTAAACTGCTGGATGATAAAAGTTTGTTAAAATGGCCGGGTTGGGGTAATTTGAGCCAAAAGGTCTGGGGAAGTTGAGCCACTGGCTCAGTGTTGATATGTCCTGCTGTGTGTACATTTCATTGACTAAATATGCGCTAGAATACCTTCATCTTTTGTTCAGAATCAGCTACTTATCACAGGTAACTGGAACGACTTCCTCCTCATTCATCCCCGCAGCGTCTCAGTGCTTTAACACAGTCGGACGCTGAGTGTCTTCTGACTTTGATGGGGAAGCGTAGAGTGGGTTGTTCCACTGTGGAAACTGGACGGTCATTGGATAAACGCTGGGCTTTGTCCCGCCCATCGGACGCTCAGCGTCTCTGGGGGTCTATGAGGCAGTGGGCTGGCCTGGACGCTCGGCTTCTGCATGATGATTGGATGATCTGTCTGAGGCCGAATCCCTTTTTGATTGACAGTGAAATGAGCGAATCAGTGATACTGAAGTATAGCCCTCCTCCGAAGCATCTTCTAATTTTTACATTCAGTTGTTCTGGAGAGGAGCTTCTCCTGTTTAAAGCGGCTCAAGTCTTACACCCACAACACAATGGGCCAAGGCCGTTTAAGCAGTCTAGCTCTGCTGGCCATTGAGAGAACACTGGTAACATCCCTAGAAAAGACACCTAGTTGGTACGACAGGGCTACAGATCATTTTCTTGAAAGGAATGGGGGGGTAGAATTTACATTTAAATAAATAAACAAATTTATGATGTAGGCTGGAAAAGAATGAGCTTCCCCTCCTTGACTGACCAGCAGCCGCCACTGACTTCAACATAATTAATGGCGCAATTTACCCCCATGTGGCTCAATTTATACTCTCCCTTAGCTCAATTTACCCCTTATTAGGGGCAAGTTGAGCCAAGAGACCACTTTTTTTTGGAAAGTCATATTTTCAAAATGGTTTATTTCAGATATAAAGTGATTATTCCCAGGGATGCGCAAAATCCTGAAATATGTGTACATATTTTAGTTGGAGACATAACTGTCACCCCCTCACTTTAAAGAGGCCTCAAGTAAAAACTGGCTCAACTCACCTCACTCTCCCCTATTGAGTACATTTTAATCTGGCTTCTCTTGTAATTTTTCATGTTTTAATATACTCTCTTTTTATTATTATTATTTATATTCTATTTTATTTTGTGTATTTAATTTTTTCTTTATCCATCCTCTATCTACCCTTTTCTTTTACATCATCTTTATGTGATGTTGTAAACTATCAACTGTCATCATTTTATCCTTGTATCTATAAATGTATTATCTATAAATGCATTATCTACTGTCTGTTGTCTATCTATTACTATTGTCTTACTGTCTTCTTATCATTATATATATAAAAAAACACAGTCCTTACTAATGTTCCTTATATGTTTATGTTGGCATAAGCTGTTCTAATTCAGTGTTTTCCTACATTTTTTTGCTTTCTTTAAAATGATCCTCTGCGCCTTTTTCTTTGACTCTTTTGGGCTCTGTTGACCTGATTGTTGATGTTATTGTCTCCAGAGTTCTGCCTTTTTCTGCCTATTGCTTGTCTGTTAAAGCACGTTGTAAACATTTGTTTTTAAAAGGTGCTATGTAAAGAAAGGTATTATTATTATTAATATATTTATGGTCGTTGGACAGAAACTTTCCCGTGTTTTATCATCAATCCCATGACCCAAATCTCAGACAGGAGCAGGTCTAGAAAATGTTGAATGTGAGTGAGAAAGTCTGATGTAGGCGTGATACCATGTCCAACTACCAGGTGGTAAATTCCCAAATCGCTGTCTGTAAGTTTATGAGTTTCATAAACATATTATCTTTGCTCAATTGTACCACATTAAAATATTCTATCATAAATCCAAATAACTGAACAAAGGGCAAACTGAGGATTCTGCTTGTATTCAGATTTTACATAACTTGCATTTTTTTACATTTTGGTGTAATTCACATGTGAGTAGTTGGATTAAACAGCATTAACACGTAAACTTCAGATTCTGTTTTTTCTTTTATTTACTCTGTAAATGTTTGTCAAAGACGTGTTTGGGGATCTTTATTAAGTTCCACTAAATTATTATTAATACCACTGATATATGATGCCCACTGTAGTGGACAGATGCATAACTCTCTCAAAATATAACACTGAAACAAATGACCATGATTTTTTAACTTGTTAGAAAGTAAAAACAAACATTTTTTTTTATAAAGTATTCATTGGGTTTAATAATTCATGCATGAAAGGTTTAAGCACTTTGTAAGTTTGGAAATATGTGCATATCGAATATCATGAATCCCTGTTTTTTCTCTTTTTTTTCTAAAGATTTTATTTTGCTGTGTTTTTCTTCCTTGCCTGGTAAGTTTAATCGTCCACCTCTTGAACCTTTTTGTTGATCACAATCATCTCCTCAGGATGGAGACCTGCGAGGCCGTTAGTGGAGTGACAGAGGATGTGACATGAAGCCCTTCACTGCTGCTGGATGTCACTTTGACACAAGTTTTCAGGTAATGACAAAGACATCAGAATGATCCAAACAAATGTGTAGGGCTCCTGCACAAAGACGTGGCATATCTAAATTCAGAATTCTAAAATTTAAGGACATCTGTACATTTTGGGCTGTTTATTAATGTAGAGAGCACCAGAAGAACAATCTAAGCAACAAGCTGCTGATATAAGAAGCATCTCTGTCCATGTACACCCACCGGCCACTTTATTAGGTACGCCTCCTTAATTCTTGGTGCTGTGGATTAAACAAAGAGCACAGACTCCTACCTCAGGAGGCTTTCAGCTCAGTCTTCCCCTACAAACTGACCTCTGCCAGCTTTACCACAACAGGGTTTATTCACAAAATCTGGGTGATTAAGGTCTTAAATTGTCTTTAACCTACTGTAAATTTTCTGTGGCTTTTAAATAGGGCTGAACGATTTGAGAAAATAATCTAATTGCGATATTTTTCCCCCAATATTGCAATTTACTCTGCAATTGTTTTAATGTTCCTCATCTTATGTATTCTTAAACAAACATGAGCAGTAGATCTTTTTATAGTAAAACCAATATGACATTAAATTGATCTAAGGATAAAAGATTTGAGAAAAAGTGGAGAAGTGAAGAACAGAAGCAAAATAGGTATGACATTGCAAAAAAATTCAAAAGTGACTAAGGAAAATTGATTATAGCAGCAAAATTGGGGTTAAATTTCAAAAACCATGTAACACATCTTGGATTAAAATATGCGATTTGAAAATTGCAACAAGCCATATTGCGATTTAATCTAATTTGCAATTAATTGTTCAGACCTACTTTTTAATTGTCAGACGGTGCATTTGATGCCAGTGGGAAAGCACACAACCCACCGTCAAATATCTAATAGTGTGTATTTGTTCGATTAACTTGGCTCAGTGACAGTGTAGTACATGAGAGCATCCGTGATGAATAGCAGTTTTAACAATCCTGCTAACTGATCCAATTCTTTAACGATTCCCTTATAGATTCCTGCTGATTCTCCGTGTGGTCAAATGTTTGCCTGCAGATTTTCAGTGTAAACAATGTCAAACACACGTCACAGCAGAGATAACTGCTTCTCCTGGTGTTTCCACTCACTTAGGCTTGTGCAGTAGGCGCCTTTTGTAAAAAATTAAACCACAATCCTGACTCTTCTGAACCCTGTCAGTGGAATTGATAAGGGAATCGATTAGCAAAAAGACTCATGATATCGACTCTTTGATGGAGCTGTTTATGATTCTCAACTGGAGTTGGTTTTCGATTCCCATCTCTATCCTTAGGAGTCTTAAATCATGGACTATCTCAACCACACAGCTCAGTTTGCACGTGCACAGCTCTTCTTTGCACTTTATTTCAGATCTTTGCTCCTTGTTTGCACTTTTGTTTTCATAATTCCATTCATAGTCATGTTTATCTCTTATACCTGTATATCGTTGTATTCATCTTTGTTCATATTTATAGAGTATTTGCACAGTATTATCTTGCTTCTTATTTTCTGTGTTCTATTTAAATCTTTTTTGTATTGTTTTTGTCTTCAGTCTGGAACTCCTTGTGAACAGCAGAGCCGAAATTTCATTGTGCAGGGAAACATGTTTCAAATAAACACTTTGAATCTTGAACAGCTGATCCAAGGTGGGCTGGATCCTCTCCTTTATGATGTTTGCACTAGGGCTGAAGGATATGGACAAAATTTCATGTCTCAATATTCATGCCAGATACCTCCATATCGATACGATATGACGATGGATTACATGAAAAAAAGCATCATAATACAAAAGAATATGGAAAGTGGGGACTTATTTATAAGAAATATATATAGTTTATGTCTTTACTTTTTCGATATTAATATCTTGAATGTTCATATCTTGATATTGATGTGATAACGATATATCTTTCAGCCCGCGTTCACACCAAATTCTGATGTTTGAGTTTCTAAAATCTCCTTTTTCTCCATTCAGGTGCTCAGTTCAAACTTCAGCGGGTTGTCTTTAACATGTCAGCATGCCTAAATGCATTGAGTAACGTCCATGTGATTGGCTGATCTGTTGATTGTGTGCAGGCAGTTGATCGTCTGTACCTAATGAAGTGGCCATTGAGTTATTGTTAGTTTCAGGGCAGATGTGAAGTCTTTATTTGCAGCAGGTGTTTTAGATCAGGGTGTAATGACCTGTCGTTTCCACCAGATGGCGCTCCTTACCTGCCGGTGAACTAATCAACTCTCTTCTTTTTGGATTTCTCTCTTTAGCCTCTCCAGTTTCCTCTTTTCTGGTGAATATTTAGCATTTTTATTTCCCTGTTGTTTTCTGTTTTATGGAAGATCATGTTAACAAAATCTCAAATCTTTGAGAAAACAAAAAAGTGAACATGAGTTCATTTTTGATGATTTTCTGTAGTTGCAAAGGAAGGTGGTATAATTTTGTAATTGAATATGAGACTTTTATAATTAAAGATTGGTTTCAAACTGGTAAAGTTTCCACAGAAGAAGCTGAATCACCCCTTAATGTCGAGCTGCAAATCGAGGAAAATCTTCCACATCTCAAAATTATTAAATAAAAAGATGCTGCTGTTGACATTTTATTTTATTTTATTTAATCTTTATTTAACCAGATAAATCCCATTGAGATCAGGAGGTCAGCAGCACACATAATAAATACAAATTCATGGTAAAAGTTTGAGGCAATAAGCAGCAAATCAAACAATAAATATAGAGAAGGATTCAATAAATTAACAGAGAAAGTGCTAAAGTTTAAGGAACAGTAACAATTTAAAGAGAAAAAAATAGGAATTGCTCATCGGATTCAATATATTTAAACTATGAGATAGAACGGATTATCACAGTAACACAAATAAAAAGTTTAATTAGTGGGAAATATCCCCTTTGACACTTAAAAAGCTGAATTTTAATTTTTATAAAGTGCATCTGAGGGACACGAAGCTCCAGGACTGTAAATCTAACTGTAGCTGTGATAACCAGCGTCAGTGGAGACGTGTTTTATAATATTAAATTAAATAAACCGAGGCTGCCGCAACACATTTCTGTAACTTCAGCCTTTTTTTAACAGAGCGTTCATGCTCAAACATGAAATGAAAACGTTCTGCTACTGAGAAGTGTTTTTAAAAAACCTTGATAACATGAGCTCCTTCTCCACAGGACTTTAGTCTTATAATGGATGAAACAAGACGGGCTGAAGTGTGGAAGTTTGCTAAAGAAATCTCCAGATGTAATAAGATGAAGGAGGCTCATTGTAGGATGTTGCACCGTTTACGAATCACCCCCAGTTAGGACATAAAATGAATCCAAAACCAACAGAAATGCTCCAAATGTGATATAAAGGTTGGACACTATAAACACTGTGTGTGGTCATGTGTCAATATTGAAGATTATTGGGAGAAAATTGTTGAAAAGCTTAATCTTATTTTTAATGTTCACCTTGATATTGAACCCCAGACTCTGCTGATTGGATTACCAAGTCCTCAAATTAAGGGTTTCTACCAGAGAAGATATTTAGTATTCTCCCATTTGCTGCTCGAAAGAACATATTATGTAAATGGATTGATTATACACCTCCTATGATTACAGGATGGCACAGATTAATCTTTAATATCATTCCTATGGAATATCTTACTTACAGAGTCAAATGTAAAACTGAAGATTTTTTTGGGATATTTGGACTCCCTTTTTTAGATATGCTGGCAAAAGACTTAAAAATGTCATCTTAAAGGGAATAATTGATTGATTGCAACCCCTCAAATGGGCAAAATGTCCGCCCTGGGTAGTAGATCTTTAGAGCTTGAGATTTCCTTTTTTCTTCTTTTTTTCCATTTATTTTTATTTCTTTAATTGAGTATTATTATTATTATTATTATTATTATTATTACAGATTTTTTAAAATTTAGCTATAACTTTTTATTTATTCTGGATTGCACTCATGTGTTTAATATTTCTTTTATTTTTGCCCCATAGTGGATGCTCTTTTGTTACAATCTTATTGCTGGCAGCTGCTTGATGTGGCAGCTGAGTGCATCTGGTACATGCATTTATTTAAGTTGTATAACATTGTAGTGAAAGTCAAGATTGTACATTGGATAGTGGGATGTTTCTGTGTGTTATGTACAGGGGAGCTGGTGGGGATGTATTTCTTGTGGTCAGAGTTAACTTGTTACTTGTTTGTATGTTGCAGTGTGTTATTTGTTTGTTAAAATTAAAAAGTTAATTAAAAAAACATGAGCTCCAGCTCAGGACTTGCTTATCGAACATAGCAAACACCTTTCTGTCCAAACAGGTGTTAATTAGGATTCAATTATCACCACCTATTGACAAAGAGTGTGAATAGATGGAAGTTTAATGCAAAATAAAAGCACAGGATTTTTTCTAACACTTTGGTCCATGCAAAGACTCACCAGTTGAGAACTGATTTAAAACATTTGGTATTAAACAAACTCCCTTTTCTCTCTTTTAACTGCCCTTTAAGCAGAGACGTAGGAGCCCAAACATGTTGAATCAGTGCAGACCTCCTGCTGAGGGTCGTCCCCCCACTTAGAGGCTCGTTTAACCCCGAGACCCCCGTTAAAAACTTCTGAGGTCCAAAAACATCCGAAAACACTCAACGCTAAGCAGCCAGAATCCAACCGAATCAATCAGTCAATCAACCAATCGTTTAGGTCAGAATTAAGGTAAAAAAAAAAGAACTTTAATTAAGAATTTATAAACAAATGTGTTTGGCAAAGCTGTGAGATGTTTCTTATACAATAAACCTATAATCAGATTAAAATGTTTAAAAATCTGGAGGTGATTTTTAAGGAAGATTTAAAAGAGTTCAAATATCTGATGCCTTGAAAATCACCTGAAATGTTTCTGTTTTGCTTTCAGAAAAAAATTGAATAAACTGTAGCTTCGAACTATAAACAAAAAAAAGCCTCCAGTAAAGGTAAATGTATTTGACTCAATATGGCATCCAATTAAAGATTATTATAATGAAGTTAATCAAAAATAATAATAGTAATAACTGGGCAGGACCCAGAATGCATGGTATCCTCCAGTTTGTGTTATGTCATAGTTAGTTTTGATTTCTTATTTATTTATTTAAATATTTTTATTATTATTATTTCAGTTGCTATAGTGATTTTTTTATGTGTGTTATACTTCTATGTATATTATTTATTTATTTTTCCTTTTTTATGTTTTATTAATGTATTGGATTTGATCTATTTCTGTTTGTATTTGGAAAAGAAAAACCCCAATAAAAAGAAGTTTAAAAAAAAATAAAGAATAAACTCTAGCTCCAAAATTAAATAGATAAATATTCCTGATTCCATGTACCTACACTGCAGTTTTGATGAGGTACAGTGACAACAGATGTAAAAAGTGTTTAGCTAAAATTATTTCATTCAGAAATATGTAAAATGATAATTAAATTAGAACAAAATAATGTTTCTGCAGCGTCTACACAAAACTAATATGCTTTTTTTTTTTTTACTGAACACGATAATAAAATAAAATAATAATAATTTAAAAAAAACGTATGTGATTACAATTTTTGGTTTAAAACCCATTAATCATGACCACCAAAACAATCGGATCATTTTTATCAGTAAAGGTTCCTGTTTACTGGTTTTGTATAATTCCACTTTAATTGTTTTATTTTTAATGAGGAGTTTATTAAGTCCAAACACAGCAAAGGAAACATGTCAGTCTCTAAAAGAAGAAGCCAAAATATCTTAACTTAAGCAGGCAGCTAAGAGCGATAGGGACTGATCTTATGTTTAAAGACAAAGTAACACGTATGACTCAGTAAAAATGGAAATATTAACTAATGATGTTTTTTAGACTAAACTATGTCTTCAGTTTTTTTTTATTCCAGCCCCCATGATGTCTTCAAATGTAGCTGCTGAAATTAAAATTGGGATGAATGAATAAAAAGTAAAAAATAGACTCCAACAATCTGTCTTTAGTAAAAAGTCTAAAAACACTTTAAAATCTCTTGAAATTTTAGTGTATTTTAAATCAGATTTGTGTGAACTGGTTGAAATAAAAAAGATTTTTGGGCATCATTTATTTTCCAGAATAACAGTAAAATAAATCCTTTAGTGTGCACTGCTTGTTTCATAAAACCAGGTGAATTATTGATTTAATTAATCAATTAAAATGTTCTGTTGCAGTCACTTTAAGAGAAAATAACCCAGATTTTTAACCCTCTGTGGCTCCTTTTGCTCCCTCTGTAGTTCACACCCTCTCTTGCATTTCTGTCCTACAAAAACATGGAGGTCAGTTTATTGTTTAAAGATAAAATATTACATTTTTATGATGGTGTGGTTTTGTAATTATTGTCTGATATAGAGACGACAGCCAGTTTTTATATTTAAATGATCTTATTAAGTCCTTCACATTTAACTGTGTGCTGCCGATTCAGGCTTTTAAGAGCGTTTTTTTCTAAATGTGTTTGGGGAAAAAGTCAATTAAATTAACTTAAATAACTATGATAAACAGGTTTAGATATTTCTGGTGTCCTTTTTTCCGATAAAGTTATTTTTCTTTTAATTAATTTTTTTATTAGATTTATAATTTGACTGTGTTATTGACAGTTTCCTGCAGTTTTTTTACACTTCTTGTTTAGACACTGATTAACAGACTGCTGTGACAGACTACTGATGGTGAATAATTACCCAATATTGTTATTCAAGAACTTATTTAATGTGCCTGTGGTATTAAACTTCTCATATTTTAACTTAAATCCTTTTAAAATAGGATGCAATATATATTGTTTTTGTGATATCTGGTGTACCTATAATTCTGAACTTATCATTGATATTGATTCCAAAACTAATAATTGTTTTATAATGAGTAAAGACTATACTTTACTTTACTTTGTGTTAGATAAACAACATTTTGTTATTTAATTCACGATTCTGTTGATTTATAAAAGTGAACATTCAGTGATGATGGAAGAAAACACGGTGCATTTCTACATTAGTTTGTGCGATATTTAATTTTTACATTGCTCCAATGATATCATGCATCCTTAATTATAAAGTTCAATTCTTGTGACAGCCCTCAAAAATGAGATATAATCCATTTATGTCCAGCAAAAATATCAGCATGTCAGATTTAGTTATGTTTGTTCTATTTAAAAAATGATTTATGTTCTTTTTTTGTTGCACAGGATCATTTCCTCCCTTATAGCTAAAACTTATTTACCTTTAAAGATACTGCATGATATTTTAAGTATTTATTTTTCTTATTTTTAACTTTCCAAACCGCAGAGCATCCGTCTGCACGCTGCAGTGGCGTGCTCCGCCCTCAGTGTGGCGCCCTGCTCCCTCAGGCTGAGCGTCCTGTCTGCAGCTGTTAGCGGGTGGATTTATCTGCAGCAGTGAAACAGAACAAAGTGCCATCTGTGTTTTTACACTCCACAGAGCCTGCTCTTCATCACCGAGCACCAAATTAATAAAGTCATCCAGAAAAAAAATGTTAAAAAGCAGGTTAATCCGGATTAAGAGCTCCTTCAGGTGTTTGTGTCGTGGTCAGGATTCTTCAAAAAACACAGATTATTAACAACAAATGTTCCTGTAAAATCAGATTAGTTAGTGCAGTTTTTATTTTAATCCAGAGTTTTGTGGTTGTTCTGCAGTTCCAGGCTGATTTACGGGGATTTAATGGTGGATTTTCCAGGAGAATTCCAGGCTTTTTCAGGGTTTAATTGCATTTGTTAGACAAGTGTTTCTGTACTGATGTCACCTTAAGACTTGACTCCACCTTTATGACAGATTACAGTCCACATTTTCACAATTATTTCAACCACACAAATGTATTTAATGAGAAATTTGCAGTGTTACAGCAGCAAAGGGGAGAGCATTGAAAAAATAGAAAAATAGACTTAAGTATAAAAATAGCATTATTTACATTATTCTTCCAATATATAAAGGGCTTGGATACAAAACTAAAAAACAAATCTAATAAGGATTATTTACACAAAACAAAGATGTTAAAAGAAAAAAAAAAACAGCACAGACGCTCTTAAAACATTTGAATTTAAGTTGGTTGTTTTCCAAGAATTCTGAAGAACTGATCACATCATCATGCATTATTATCCCAAAATCAGAAAATAAACAGAGTCCAGATTTTGAGAAAGCTGCCACATTTTCTTATTATAGTAAAATAGAGTTAAATAATTTATTTGTATGCATTATGGAGTGTATCGAGTCTTGATGGAAGGTTAGCTATGGTAAATAAGCTCCAAATGAAGGAAGAGGTGACAAAAAACTTCTCCAAAAAATCCTTATTAGTCTTCAGGGACACTGGATTAGGTTACAGCTGTTTTCAAGGGTTTTCCAGGGATGGCGGACCAGATTCAAGGAGCTTTAAGGCGGCCTTGAGGAGATTCAAGGTGCTAAAATCGGTGAGTTTAAAAGACCTTCAGTGATCTCTGGTGTTACTGCTTCTATAGAGGCTTGAAGTTCAGAACTGTTTCTAAGCTCAGAAGGACTTTTCCGGGTGTAGCCTGTTTCAGGACTTTTAAGGTGTAAGAGGGGACTTCTCAAGGTCGTTTTTAAGAGAAGCAGGGGATGCAGAAAAGGCAGGTCGAGCTCTAAAATGACTGGTGAGGGCTCAGGTGCAGCAGAGGGTGGTCCAGGCTGGTTTAATGTCTTTGCAGAGAAGTTCTGGCACTTTGTTAAATGGACCAGAGGGTCTGGAATTAGAGCATAGAGCCCTGGGGCGTATTTAAAGCCTCCTGATGGATTTATCCTCCTCTGCATCCCCTTAAGGAAATGATTAATCTTCTCAAGTCAACTTCGAAAACCGTGGTGTGGTCAAAAGTAAATGTGATCAACCAAGTCCGGCTGGTTCACCTCAAATCTTTCCTAACTGTGGTCACAGTCAGAATTTTAGAGATTTAACCGCAGCTACATCACCAGAAAACTTTTGAGAAGATCTATACCTGGAACATCGGAATCCAAGAATATTTGTGCATCTTAAAATAACCCTTAAATGTGCTCGCTGACGTTCCTCAAAATCATGTCAAAAATTTACTTCAGGGTCTCTTTAACTGAAATGGAAATTTGCCTTTAAGACAGAAGTTTCACTGGTAGTAACAATTTTAAGAGTGCCTGGAAAACTTTCACTTTAGTAAAAATGCCCTTAAATCTCTGAAGTAGCCTACTCTGGATCCCCTGGAAAATCATCCTGAATTTTACAACCTCACCCTTGAAAACTCTGGAACAGCTGCAAATAATCCTGAAACATTTTTACTCCCTTATGACCGCCCTTAAGAAGTTGTAAGTATTCAAGATTTAAGTCAATGTCTCTTAATATGTTTCTTCTGCAGGATCACCTGGAAAACCTTGAAAACTTTTTCTAAATCGCTATGCGAACATCCATGACCCCGGAGCACTTAAACCCCTTAAATCCATAAAGCCTTAAGGTCCAAGATTTCCCTCAACAGCTTTGGATTTAGAGAGTGTTTAACCCTTCCCAACCAAAAATGTGCTTTTCAAACCCTGGAACAATCCTTGAGCAATTATTCAACCATCCCTAAAATCTAGTTAAAAGAACTGCAGAAAGATTTCCCTTAAATTTGCTATGAAGGTCTGCCAGTTGTTAAAAATGCTAGCTTACTCATTTTGAAGACTTAAGAGTAAATCAAAACTTCACCTAAATCCTGGAACAATCACAAGAAGCCCTGGAACATTTAAGTCCTGAAAAAGTCTCTTAAATACTTAAGAAATTACCCTAAAGATTTTCTGAAAAGATGAACTCAAGCTCTCTAAATTTGGATTAAAATCTGCATCACTGTGATAACTTCTCCTCCATTCTCGTCCTCAGGAAAGCTCGTTTCACCTATCCTGGAAAACCCTGGAGTAAAACTCAAAGAATCCTTGAGGATTACAAGACAATGGCCTCTGAAATCCTGTGAGGACTCCCTTAAGATTCCCTGAAAAGATGAACTTAAGGTCTAATTATTTATGACACAAATGAGCATCTAACAAAACTGTTTAATCACCTTCAGAACCTTACATTTTCCCCAAATCCCTCTCAAAGGGTCTTTGAACCTTTAAGGAACCCTTAAATTAACCTCTTAAAGTTAAGGCAGTCCCTTTCGGGAGCTTAAGAATTTTCCCAAA
This sequence comes from Scarus forsteni, assembly GCA_036419115.1. Lineage (NCBI taxonomy): Eukaryota > Metazoa > Chordata > Actinopteri > Labriformes > Labridae > Scarus > Scarus forsteni. The sequence continues at coordinate 37,902,363 of JAZDUH010000383.1, forward strand.
CTCTTCTTAAAAACCCTGAAACATCCACAGTTAGTCCAAGAAAACTTGCACCTCTTAAACAGATTTGGACTGCTTCTTGAAAAAATGTATAATCTCCAGAAAGGTCTCTCTAGAAACCCTTAAATTAACCTCTTAAAATTAAGGTCTCTTGTGACAAAAAGGCATTTCCTTTTGGAAGCTTCAGAATTTTCCCAACCCTGTCTTAAAAACCCTGAAAAATTCACAAGAAACCAAGAACACTTGCACCTCTTTGTGCTGTAAAGTGATCCAGGATTTTCCTTTAAGTGTCCCTCAAAAGAAACTTTAATTAGGCCTCAAATTACTATTTTATGCTCCAACAATATTTGAAAAATAAACAGCAGAACCTCTTAAACAGATTTGGACTGCTTCTAGAAATAATTTATAACCTCCAGAGAGATCTCTCTAAAACCCTCAAATCAACCTCTTAAAATTAAGGTCTCTTGTGACAACAATGTTCATCTACTCAATTGCTTTTGGAAGCTTAAGAATTTTCCCAAACCTGTCTTCAAAACCCTGAAACAAAAACAATTAATCCAAGAAAACATGCACACTCCGTATGACCTATCTTGCCATTCTGAAGTGAATAAGGATTTTCCTTAAAGTGTCCCTCAAAAGAAGCCTTAAATAAGCCTCAGATCACTATTTTATACTCCCAGAATCCAACAATATTTGACAAATGAATAAAGAACAACTTAAACAGACTCCCTGAATAATTTAAGACCACCAGAAATGTCCCTTAACTCTCTAAAAACCCTTACAATAACCTCTTAAAATTAAGGTCTCCTGTGACAACAAGTCAATCCCTTATGGAAGCTTAAGAATTTTCCCAAACTCTTCTTCAAAACCCTAAAACAATCACAATAAATCCAAGAAAACTTGCACCTCCTTATGACCTCTCTTGACAATCTGAAATGATTAAGGATCTTCCTTAAGGTTTCCCTCAAAAGAAGCCTTAAATAAGCCTCAAATCACTATTTTTTGCCCCCAGATTCCAACAATATTTGATAAATAAACAGCAGAACAACTAATGCAGATCTGGGCTGCTTGCTGAAATATACAAGACCTACAGAAAGGTCCCTTTACTCTCTAAAAACTCTTAAATTAAGCTCTTAAAATGAAGGTATCCTGTGACAACAATGACCATTTATTCAATCTCTTTTGGAAGCTAAACAGTTTACTCAAACTCTACTTAAAAACCCTGAAACTTTTACAAGTAATCCAGGATACTTCCACCTCTTTGTGCTGTAAAGTGCTCCAGGATCTCCCTTAAGGTTTCCCTCAAAAGAAGCCTTAAAAAGCCCCAGAACTGTATTTTCTGTTTCCAGATATCGAGGCCCCTTCTGTGCTCCTACAAGAGCTCTTAATCACCGATAGACCCTTAGGAGTTTTCCCAAACCCCTCTTCAAGACCCTGGAAACAGTTAATCTGAGAGCTCTTCATCCCCTTATGACCTCCCGGATGTTTTCTAAGTGCTCTAAGATCTCCCTTAAGGTTTCACTCCAACAAAGAAGAAGCCTTAAGTTTTCTGTTTCCACATCTGTGGATTATGTCCAACCTCTTAAACAAACAGAGGCCCCTCCTTGAAATTATTCAAGACCTCCAGGAAGGTCCTTGAGCTCTTTAAGAAGCCTTAAATAAACCCTTAGAGATCTCCTCAAACCCTTTGGTGCTCCAGGATTCAGGTTGAGGTCTTAAGTGTGTTTTTTAGGAAAAATTTAAGGGACATGTTAAAACTGTTGTTGTAACTTTTACAGTAACTTACTGACAACAAGATACCAGTTAGTTAATGTAAAAGTCTTTACAGTAACTTTAATTTATTTTAATTTACAGCATTAGTCTGAATTTTCCATAAAAGGCTGTATTTTTTTATTCAAAGTATCATTTCTGTCTTCCAGTTTACAGCATAATTATTATCAAAACATTATTCTTACTGTTTTTTCATTTACAGCATCACTCCAATATTTTATTCACAAACTTATATTTTAAATTACAGTGAACTTACTGTATTTCAGTTTATATTACTTTAGCTTTACCTGTTACTGATCATTTATTAGGTTATCACTTTAAAAAAAGAAATATACAACAATTTTATAGAATAAAATTATTTTACTTACGATTGTTTCACCCCAAAATGTGATTTACTAAAATAAATCTTTCCTGTAATTGCTCACTAACTGATAACTCTATATACATTTTACATTAGTCTACTTTAGATTGGTTAATAATTTTAATATTTCAAAAATCTGTTTTCCCACAATCTTTAACCATTAACAGTGATTTACTGTATATGCTTTGTACAGTATAGGTAGCTGTAGATATTAAAGTAAAATACTGTTACTGTTACAATATTATTTATTATTTAAGTCTAAAGTCTGAAACTGATGAACCAGGAGCAGAAAACTGAAATAAATTTGGAGCAAAGATGCAAAAACATGCTTCGGGAATTCCTGACGTGCTGCTGGAATGCTCTTTTATTTGCTGTTTTGCTCATTTATTTATTTTTATGTGACATCTTTTATTACGGTAATATAAAAGCACCAAGTCTCCTCGTGTTAATTAGCAGGTTTATTACCGACTTTATATTATTATAATAATTAAGAACCTGAAATATGATTAATAATATCCGGGTAATATAAAGTCTCATTAGCAGATCTCAGAGCCTGTTGCCGTCTGGTTTCTAATCCGGATCCTCTTCATCCTCCTCCTCTTCCTCTTCATCTCCAGCATGTTTGCAGCGTCTCATTGACTTTTTCTCTCCGCGTGTGCAGATATTTTTCCAGGCTTTCCAGACGTTTCTGTGTCCCCAGAGGAAGGCGGCGGGCTAAAGGAGGATAAATATTTAATCAGCGCTGCGCGAGAGTTTGGGCTTAATTAGAGGAATTCTGCTCGTGCCACGAAGCCCAGCGCAAATGACAACAACCCCCTTGAAATGCATTTAAAATCATCATTATTATTATTATCATCATTCCTGCTGTTATTATTATTATTGCAGTTATTATTATTATTACAGGTCCGCGCGTATTCGAGGCCTTTTCTCGCCTTTTTTTTTATTCCTCCCGGAAATTAAACCCACAGATCTGACATCAGTGAGAGAAAACACTCTCACTAAAACTGATCTGATTAGCAGCTTTCCTCTCTGCAGAGTGTGTGCCTGAATCTTCAGTGTGTGAGCGCCATATGTCCGTGCGTAAAAAAAAAGCGCAAATTGGTGCCAAATTTACGCGCCTCCCGTGTCAGTCAGCCTGAACGCGGGATGACAGCGGAGATTATTCCACATGAAACCAGTTAATCCCCCGAAATCTGCAGAAGTCTGCGCGCTGGTCGGGAGTGAATACAGATCTGTGTCGGTGATCAGCTCTGTATTACAGTCTCGTAGATCCGAGCGGGCCTGAGAGCGCAGGAGCGGCGGGATGAGCAGAGCCTGACAGCCGCGGCAGCTCGGCTAACGGCGGGTTCAGGCTCCTCAGGATCAGCTTTAGTGAGCGAAAGAGGCAGGATCTGCTCCAGGAGCGTTTTGGGGGGCAGGAAAGGGCGTTGATGTGGCGATTAAATCTGCCTGATTGCCGAGAGAAGCGGGTTTAAAGTGAGACCGTGCGTAATGGTCCATACTGCATGTCACAAGGATCCAAACATTAGCGCAAATTTGATTCTTTTGGGAGTTCATGGCCTTTTGGTGGGTCTTGGACCTACGTGTTGCCTCCCCAGAGACCTTTTTGTATCATAACATATCCCAGAGTGCACGTGACAGCAGTTTGATGTTGAAGATTGGTCAAGATTTGACTTCCACCTACAAGCTTTGACCTCCTTATGGTTGTAAAAAGGTCCAACCAAAGGATCAAATTCGCATCAATTTCTGCATCATACATCATTAATCAATATATTTGACATCAAAACAACATTGCTGCACAAAACTTGACATCTAATTGAGGATTGATGTCGTGTTGTTTTATGTTTTTGACCAAATAATAAAAAACAGTTTGATATCAGTGTTTGCGATATTGATGTTGAATTGACATCAGTGGGATGCTTTGTGGTATTTTATCCACCCTCCCCTCCCCATTTACTTAAAAATACCCATTTTAATTAATACTCAAGGAAAGCCTTGCTCCTGATATTTGAGAAGTTGCTAACATAACTGAATCCTGCACTGAAAAGGCCTCAAAACTACTTTCATATCAAGGTAGATGATGGATTTCACCTCATGAATATTCACTGTTATGATTGAGGTGTCAGGATCTGCTCTTTGGGTGTTTAATTGATGTTTAAAGGAATAAAAGTTGGTGCTCAGGTCATGTTTAAATCTGCGACATTGGAGGAAAAAAAAGAATTTTAATGTCATCCTAAGCAGGGGTGGTTTTAGCCATTTGGAGGCCCTGGGCAAAGACCAACCCCAGGCCCCATGCTTGCATCTTGGACCCTGCTGTTGGGGCCAGACTTCCTCCCAAGGGATTTTCATATTTTTATGTGTTCTGATGGTATTTTATTCACTTTGGAGCTTCGTTTACAAATCTAATTTATGTCTAAATCTAGAGCGGTTTAAACTCGCTGCATATAAGGGTGGTTTTGGTCATTTTAAGACACTAATCTCACTAAGTTAGAATAGAATAGAATAGAATAGAATAGAATAGAATAGAATAGAATAGAACTTTATTGGTCGTTGCAACAAGTACAATGGAATTACAAAAGCCCTGAGATAAGATAAAAAATATAATAAAATAATAAAGATCAGGTGCAAAATAGAACAAATTATGATACAGTAAGTAATAAGAATAAGGTGCAAGAGGGAATGGAGTGGAAGGATACCGTCACAAAATAAGTTGCAGAATAGCTGCCATGTTCAGGTGCATTAAATGACAAGAAGCATATTATCACTAAGTCAAGCAATTAGAGTCAGAAAAGTGGGAGACCTGCATCCTGGGATCCTTTGATTCGAATGATTTATTTGAAAAAGAACAACCAAACTAATATGAATAGTTCAAACAACAATAATAATATCAATCCAACATGTCTGAAAAGGAGTAGGATGAAGCATAAAGCTTTTTTAAACCTACCTCTTCTCCATTACTCAATTAGAAGGCAGTCTTTTCCAAACATACTTATTTCTCAAAACACTCGGTTCATGTACTTTTAAATATTTGCTTTAGATAAACACCATAACCACCTTGTCCCCCAGCATCAATCCTTCTTCTCTCTCCTCAGTTTTAGTAATATTAACAAAGTAAAACTTCATTTTTTACAGTGCACACAGCTGAACTCTCATGTAGAGAGTCCATGTTTGGCTCGGTCTCCGGCCTGGTCCACAGGGAGCTGCAGAGCCTTTTCACCTCCTCTTGTTCTCTCACTTTACATTTCTGCACAGTCCAGCATCGGGGGGGGGGATCACCAGGTTTCCCCTCCGCCCGCTTGGTGTGAGGCTTTCTGGATGTTCATTCTCTCTGCACTCCTTTCAGGTCTAAATACCCTAAATTGTTGTTTAGATTGTCTAAAATTACAGGACAATTTCTGCAACATTTGGAAAAGTAGTTGTAGAACATTGCATATGCACCTCCTTGACTATACAGGCGACTTTGGCAAATAGACAGACCAGAACTTGAATGAGGGCCTTGTATTGGCCTTTCAAGAGGCTTCCAAATCACCAAAACTGCCCTAAGCATCCAAATGAGGGGCCATATTTACTGCTGTTAGCAAACCATCTAAACTGCACAAACATAGTGACATTTAAAAATGTAGGAGGTCTCCTTTGCTCCCTTGTTTTTATTATTCTTAGCATTATTCAACCATTTTAACTTGTTTCTACTTATTTTCACTACTTCTTCTATCAAACTCTGCTCTTTAATCTTTTTGTGCAATAATTACAGACCATGCTTGTTGCAAACATCCATCTATCTATCTATCTATCTATCTATCTATCTATCTATCTATCTATCTATCTATCTATCTATCTATCTATCTATCTATCTATCTATCTATCAAAAAACTTTGGCAACAGAGGTGCGTGGCGCAGAGCAGTTGCGCCATGCCTGGTCTGTGCCTGCGTCTGCGCCCGCCAACAGGATGTTTCCAGCACACTTTGCAATTTTCCTGCCGCACCGAGGCGCATCCACGCCTCTGTCTCTGCCCCCCCCCCCCCCCCCCACGCTAGAAAGAGAGGAGAGAAGGTGTGAGTGGGTTTAGCACAGCCGAGTGTTGTCCTCAACAATGAAATGAACGCCTCTCCTTGCCTTTAAATGCACTGTGGGTGAGGCGCAGTGACAATTTCAATCTGTCCATCATTGACTCCAGCCTCAGTAGGGTGGCTGATGCAGCCGTCCTCCCCTGGTCTGAATCCCCGGACCAGGAGAGGACGGGCTCTCCTCACCCTCCCTCCTTCCTTCTCCAACCAGCAGTCCAGGGGGAGGAAGAGGAAGGAGACACGTTTAGATAAAATTTATTTTTCCATGAATGATTTTGTGTATCTTTAATGTGACTGAGGAAATTGTGGCAAAAACATGTATAAACAGAAAGTATATAAGCACATTTAAGGACAGAGCTGTGTGGTCTGTCTTCCCCTGTGCGCTTTGCTGCTCTCCCTGCTGTTACGGCCTCTCTCCGCGATGAGTCCTGTAATGTCTCCTCCCTGAGGTTAGAGTCACTTCCATGGTGTAAGGCTGTGCTGTGCGGCACGCAACATACGACAAAGAATGCACTGACACTCTGGAGACCTGCCTCTGAGGTTTTGGTGACATGTGCGCACATGTGTGCCTGTCACCAAATTACAGCTGCGGAGGGTGTGTTTCGCCTGCGCCGAGAATAGACCAGGTTGAAGCAGGCGAGATTTCAGATTGAAATTGTCACTGCGAGGGATACGCCAGCATTGTGCCACGAAATTAGGATCCCGATGTTGCCAACCTTATTGTGCACTTTAGACAGTGTGTACCGTCTCCCTGTCTGTGGTTCAAGAAGCATTTGGACAAACTGCCTAAAATAGACATACACACTCTGTAAAAGCTGAGCTCCAGCAGATGCTCAAATGTTTCCAACTGATTTGTGCAAACTTTGACTTTGACGGTGTGCCAACTTCTAATTCTACCGACCTTTTCAAGCTCTTAAAGCACCATTCACACCACAGTTTAAAGCAACAGTACACACCCTGTGCACTTTTGCATTGCAGTAAATGTTGTGGAGACAAAACGCAGGTTGCAGTTGATGCTGCATTTGCTCTGTCTCAAGCCATAGCAACCAAAATAATGGTCAGAGGGGAGCACAGGGTTCCAAGGGGGGAGAGTAGCAGTAGTAGCAGCTGTTTGTGTGTGAAGCAGGTGCCATCACATTATCACATCTTTGATTTTTATAATTCAGACTGTCCTCTCTCACACACACAGTTTAATATAAAAATAAGGCACAATCATCTTTATTGTTCATATTAGCAACACTTTGACTTCACAGAGGAAAATCATGGGATAACATGAGGAGCAGCATGTAAATAAATCCAGGTTATAACTCCTACATGGGTATTTTTTCCATACTGGTGCATTTGGAAATCATTCTGAGTGCTTCTTTTCCTGTTTGGCTTTTCTTTGCAGAGCTCGCACGCTGCTGCAATGTGCCGGAGGTGGATGTCGGTGCGGCATGTAGAAACCAGCCGAGTGCACGGTGCCAACAGGTGAACTATGTGGACAGTTGTTCCACCCACTTTCTAAATATTGCAAAAACTTTCCAGACTAATTTAATTATTTTTAATTGTAATATGTTGTGTGGTAATTGTCTAAAATTATAGTCCAGTGTTTGCGGCATGTGGGAAAGTGTGTTGAACTGGTGGAAAGAAATGGAAAGTCTTGATTCTCAACATGTTTCATGTATTTTTCTGACAGTTCTGCTTTGGTTAATGATTCTGCAGGTGACCTCTCTGACCTCTGTGTGGATCAGGCTTAACTGCCACACTTTAAATTACTTTATTGGTGATGGATGCTCGATAATTAAAATTGCTTTGCTTTGCCTTTAGTGCTGCCTGCCAGTGGGTTTGTAATAGGGCCGGGTATTTCCACCAATATACAGAAATTGCGAATGCTGACTTTGCCTTTAACAGAATTCATGACAACTTTTGTTTTATGTTAAAAGACGAGACAGAATACAGATGAAGTTTAAATAATTCTGCAACTCAAGACACTTAAGTTTATGGCCTCAAAGATCTTCAGTGTGATTTAAACTTTGGAACATTTGCTGATAATGGAATTTGCTGTATCAATATCTTGAGCATAGGCCTACTTTATGATATCAACAGTTAAGTATTTTATGAAGGGAACCTTACTTTAAAAAGGCTTTAAAAATAACTCTATTTCAAAGAAAATACAACCAGAAATGCTCATGATTGTTTCTCTGTTTCCTTAGCATATTTAAAACAGAAATAAAGTTGTAAAATAAACTTTTATATCTGTAATGCTCTGTCACCAACTAAAAGTGGCTTCGATTCTATGTTTGGCTCTCTGGATTAAATTGCTGATTGCATTTGTGTTTAATATAATTCTGAACAGCCTTCAAATCACAAATATCTGGTCATCTGTTGGAAAGATCAGTGCAGTGTGGCCCTCTTGGTGACCAACATTGGCCGTCTATGTGGTTTCATAATGTCAGTTTTTAGAGATATAAGTGATCTTGTGTTTGATTTGCATGTAACTCTTTGCCCCTCGCCATGCCAAACTCTCCTCTAAGTGTTCAACTCCATCCTCCGCTCGGTCACTCAGATACTGGTGTGTATATAAAACAATCAATAACAACAATAATATCAGTATTTGTACGTTGAATAAGCAGCATTAGTGCTGTAGGAACATTCGCCCTCAGGGCAGCATTTCTATCACAGAAATGATCAAACACCAGTTTATGACCATCTTTACTCTCTGAAACAGGCAGCAGCTCATAAAATACTATTTTTTCTTCTTTAAGAGGAATCTCTGAGTGTTTAGGTTTATAGAAAAAGGACATTTTGGCCTAAATTCAGGATGGAGCCAGGACATGTGATCAAGTGTTAGAAGTGGCTAGAGTGGTTCCACTTTATGCTTTGGTTATGATCCAGTAATTGTACATGAAATCATCCTGGTTTTGTCTTTAGTGCTCAAATTTGCAGGCAGATTTTGGCAGATCTTGGGACTTGCAGGGAAACCTACTTCTCCATCAGTGCTGCCTCTCTCTCTGTCTAAAGCAGGGGTGGGAAACTGGCAGCCCGGGGCCCACACGCGGCCCTCTACCTCGCTCATTTGTGGCCCGCCCCGTCAGCCATGATGAAAAATTTACAACCTCTAAATAAGATTCATCCCGAGCTAGCAGAACTCACTTTGCTATGGTTGTGACTTGTATGAGGAATTAAAGTATAATATATAGTGTTAGTAAAAAATATATTTAATAATAATAAAGGTAATATGTTTGTCCTTCTTGTACTGCATTTGAAAGAAGCTTACTTTAGTTCTACTTATGTGTCATTACCTCCACCAAAGACATTATGTTATTGCTGTTTGTTTGTTTCTCTGTAAACAACATAACTCAAAAAGTTATGGACAGATTTGGATGAAATTTTCAAGAAATGTCGGCATTGGGACAAGGATCAAATGATTAGATTTTGGGAGTGACCCAGATCAGCGTAAAACTGCCATTATGAAAAATGTGATTTTTGTGAATAACTACTGAACTAAAATAGATATTATCATGAATCCAGTTGCTAATGGTATGTTTTCATGGTCAATGAATCTAAATATTTATATGACATAAAGATAGGACTAATATTTATGGTGAAAATTACAATATTGTGGAGGTCTGTGTCTCTGAGTGCTTTTCTAGTTAAATCATGATTTTTAAGTTGCTTTGGTTCAAATATATTAGTGTTGGAATAATGATTTAAGAAGCTCAAAAATATTTCAACTTACAACAGAGCCTGTAAACAGATGAGGAGTAAATGTTAGTGCAGAAAAATCACCATAAAAAGTCCTCTTATCCATCAATCCATGGTTTTGTACACCCCTACAAAGAGAATTTTAATCCTAACGAAGTTTTCCTGGTTGAGTAAAGGTCAACAATAATAGATAACTGAATAAAGTTGCCCACCCCTGGTCTAAAGGTTGAAAACAAATCAAAGTTTATTCCTTCTTGTATTTTAAAAATCCATCTTAAAAAGTCATTTTAATCCATCAAACCATGGTTTTGTACACCCTAACAAAGAGATTTTTAATCTTAACAAGGTTTTCCTTGTTAAGTAAAGATCAATAATAATAGATAAATAAATAAAGTTGGTCTAAAAGTGGAAAAACATCAAAATTTATCTTTTCTTATTTAGAAAAATCTCCATAAAAAGATGTCTTATCCATTAAACCATGGTTTTGTACATCCCTACACAAGGTCAATAATGATAGATAAATAAGTAATTTGGTCTAAATGTGGAAAAACATCGATGTTTATACGTTCTTATTTTTAAAAAATCATCCTTGAAGGTCTTCTTATCCATAAAATTGTGGTTTTGTACACCCTACAAAGAGATTTCTAATCTTAACAAGGTTTTCCTTGTTAAGTAAAGGAAATAGAAAAAAACCCAAAGTTGCCCACCCCTGGTCTAAATGTGGAAAAATCATCTAAGTTTATTATTCCTTATTAAAAAAATCACCATAAAAATTCCTTTTAATCCATTAAACAGTGCTTCTGTACACCCCTACATGGAGATTTTTAATCCGAACAAGGTTTTCCTGGTTCGGTAAAGATCAATATTAACAGATATAAATAAAGTTGGTCTAAATGTGGAAAAATGATCAAAGTTTATTTTTTTCTTAAAGTGTTTTTATTCCATTAAAACCTTGCTTTTGTACACCCCTACACGTGTCCGGGTCTCCTATTGGTCCATGAATGCCTGACTCCGCCCCTGGACCAACCAGGCTTCAGGGGCGCGCCCAGCATTTCCATAAGCGCTCCATATTTGGCGCAGGCCCCGCCCCCCTTGGTCCACGCCGGCGCTCGGACCCCGGGAGAAGGAGCTCTCTGCTGGGGCCGGAGGAGGCAGCGAGAGTCGGGGCGGGAGGAGGAGGAGGATGCGCGCGGCCCCCCGGGAGCAGGTCCGTCCCTCCCTCTTGTTTTGCTAATCATTTCATTTTTTCTCCTCTTTTTGAAGCGCTCGCCTCTTTTTTTATCGCACTTTTCCGCGGCTGCTCGCCTCCCTCTGATGCCCAGCTCTGTGCTCCGTGCTCTCGGCTCTCTGGATCGGGACTTTGGGGAAGCCCGGCTCGCCTCGCGCTCTTTGCTCTGCCCCTCTTCATCGCTCCTCTTCTTAATCCAGGTGGTCCTTTGGCTTTTTTCTGCGGCTGCTGCAGGGAGGATTACTCTTCTTCTTCTTCTTCTTCTTCTTCGTCTGCGTCTTTGGTGTTTCTGGTGAAGACGAGGCTCCCAGAAGGACACTTTGATGTTCTCCATCCAGGACAGCCTCCCCAGGGGGGCTCTGACCATGAAGGAGGAGCCGCTCCCCACCGGCATGACCCCCGTCCGGTCCTGGATGCAGGGCGCGGGGATTTTGGACGCGAACACGGCGGCGCAGAGGTAACACATCCCCGCACACCGACAACGCTCCGGTGCCAAGCGGCTCGTTAGTGCCACAGCCTCAAACTCCGGCGGGAAAGTCAAAGTCAACACATTTTAGTGTCTCCAACTGCGCGTGCCTTTAACTTTGGGATATTTCAGCTTCAAACTCAAAGGGAGGCTTCAAATCACAGTCAGTGTTTTTACACTAAGCGCTTTTACGCACACGAGGAATCTGACTTTGGTGACTCGGTGCGTGCAGAAAAGTTATCATAGGAGGAGAATAAAACAGTAACAGCCCTAATCTGCGTCCTCGTGCGCTGTTGCAAAAGCCTGACGTGATCATTTGTGCTTTTTTTTTATCGAGGCCAGTTCCTGCTCGAGCTGCAGGTTTGATTTTATGGTGACCTGCACGGAGGTCCGAGTCACTCTGCAGAGCATAAAATGAGTTTTACATCCTCCAGAGTTTGAACAGTAAAAGTTTAAGAGCTGCTGCTGCTGCATGGACACAAAAATAAAGTGCAGGAACAGATTCTTTCTGTTCTGTGAAACAATATCCAGAGAGAACATAACATATGCAAAGTGCGCTTAAAGTTATAAAAGCAAAATTATGGAATACATCAAAAACTAAAACGCTGTGAAGGAGGCTGAAGACTTGAACATGTCACACCAGCAAAAACAACTTTGGGGAGTTTTTCACTCTCGAGTTTAAATTAAATCTTGAATGAGAGGAGGGATTGTGATCGATGAGGAGAGAAGAAATGATCAGAGGAAATGCGTAAAACACTAAGGGGAAATCACGTCAGCTTTAAGGACTTTCTTTACATTCAAACAAACAGCATATCAAAACTTTAATCAATTTGAGCCTAAAGCACAACAACAGAAAACTTAAAACATTCTGTGAAAGAAAAAAATCACTGAAGTGAGAATAATTCCGTAAATGTGATCAGATCATCGCTGCAGGCAGCAAGAGTCACAGCTTCACTCAGTTTGAACTTCAAACTTGAACAAAATTGATCATATATCTCCGAGGAAAAGTGAAATGTTGTTCTGGGGTAACATTAAGAACTTAATACAAAAGGTGGATCCATAAATGCGCGCTTCTCTGCGCGTGTTGAAGCGGCTGCGCTCGCGTCTGCAGCGCTGATCGACAGCCTCGTCGCCCCGCCGCCGCCTCCTCTCCTCCGGCTTCAGCCTCACAGGCAGCCCGCTGAGCCGCGGAGCGCGCGCTGCTCTCCTGAAGTGGGTTTTACCTCAAACCAGAGTCTGGTTGTTTCTGCCTCACTGCAGCCGGAGTCCTTCAGTTAAATCAAACCAACTCGCGGTTTGGTTTCTGCGCGGACCCGCCGCGCGCGAAGAGCGCACCGAGTCCGCGGGAGGAGCGCGTGCTGTCCGCGAGGCTTCAGGACTGATTTGAGTTTAATTAGATGATTCAAACCTCCAGCAGTGCTCCATTTAACAAATGACATTATGGGATACTTCGAACATAGCTTGAGTAAACTTTAAGAGATTTTCTTCTTTTTTTCTCCACAGTAATTTTAATCTTTTGCTCCAAAACACAAATTTAAACTCATTTTTCTGGCGTAAATTCACCTTTACGTTTGACTCTGATTCGGAAAATTCACCACATCAAACCAGTCCAGAGCGCTGAGGAGAATTTATTAAAGTGTACTTACACTCATATTTAATTTATGAAGCATCTAGTGGAAGGAATAAAGTAAATTAAAGTGGGTCAGATTTGAAAAATGAGGAGGATTAATTAACTTTAACGCCTGTGACGCAAACCCACGCACCCCGGCTGACTTTTCACGCACAGAGATTTACTGTGACAGCGCGTAGTTAGACTATTTCTACAATTTAAAGCTAAAACATAATGCATGATGAAAAACAATCAACCAACTTAAATCGTTGAAGGTAAAATCATGAGATAAAAAAAATCCACAGCGTCACTTAAAAAACGGGAAGTCCAGGAGTTTTTTTTAAAAAAGGTGATTTAAGTTTTATTCGTCTTTGCCTTGAATGTCAAAGTTAATTTTCGGTTAATGGAGATGTTCTCACGGTTAATTTTGCTGTTCTGAAGTGGCTGGAGTGAATTTTGAGGCTGTGGTGAAATAAATCAGCGCAGATTGAAGCGCTGTTTCCGTTTTGAAATCACCTGCAGCTGCTGAAGCTCCGCAGTCTGATGATCAAATCCATCAACATGGAAACACATCGAGATTTAATTTGTCTGATTTATAGCATTGATTTTATTCATGGATGGACTTAAGAGAAAATTAAACTAATTTAAACAAATAAAAATCTGCATTAAAAACTAAAAACTAAATTAAATGCAGTTTATTTTAAAGACATTTTTTACCTGTATGATCTCGTGCATGAATTAAATCCTGGCATTTTCCTTTCCATTTAAAAGTGTGCTTGACTGAACACCTGTTTCTCATAAGGAAACATTAAAAACCAGACAGAAGGAACAATAAAGACCAAACTGTTTCTCCTTAAACTTTAGATTTATTGTTCGAATATGTTCAAGCAGCAAAGCAGTCATAAAAACAGCAAGAACAGGGTTTGAGAAATATTTTATGAACTGATCCACACGTGAAAGGAACCAAATTAAATGCTAAAATAAGCAGTTATTCCTCTGGAGGGTTATTTCATTAATTGACGGTTAATCATTTGATTGAAAGTTTCAAAATAGTTTAAAAAGTCCTTCGTGATCAGATGGTTTTAATTTCAGATGATGCAGGAATCCCCAATTATGTGGTTTTTTTTAATATATTTTCCTAAAATTAAAACACCATCACACTTACCTGGATTAATTCTGACTTTTCTCACACAGTCATGGAGTGGATTATTTTGAATTAAGTTAATAGCTGTCATGAAGGAACTTAAACTACATCTTCTTAAAGGAGGTTAAAAAATAATTTTAAAACAGTTAAATTGAGGCACGAGAAACACCTTTTGTTCTGAATTGTAATTTTCTTGATTAAGTAAATTATATTTTTATGCAACCAGCAAAGAAATTCAAGTTTTAACTTCCTTTATTGATGCAAATGTGATTATTTTTTCTGTCATTTATATAAATTTGTCTTAAGACCCACCTGTTATCATGCCACACTTTTATTTCTCATGAACTGATCAGTAGGTCCATCTGTGGAGTAGATTCAGAGTCCTTGTTGCCCTTTTTTGTGCAGCAGCAGAGCCTGTTTTGTTCTGAAGTAGAACATATTTAAGTTTGTGAGAACAACAATCATTAATAGCATGAAGGAAATTTCAAAATTAATGAAGTAATTTAAGAATCAGGAGAGTTAATGTGAAGCTGACAAACTTGTAAAGCTGTTAAAGCTGCTGAAATTTAAGAAAACTCAAGATGAAGATGATTTAAAACATTTCAGACTGAAAATAGAGAGACATTATGTGTGGATTTAGACTAAAATGTTGTTTCTTCATGTTTATTCTGGTTGGACATGCAGCAGCAGCAGAGGTGTGCGGCCGTGTGTGGATATAAGACATTTGTGTGTGTTAACATGGTCACTGTGCACATGTGGAGTTTCTCTGTTCGACATGTCAGACTCTTATTTGTCTGCGTACAGAAATATTTACGTCATGATGGACATGAAGCTAAACTGTAAGACAGACAGGTGAAGCTGCAGGGAGTTTAAACATAAACGTTTTAAGATG
Organism: Scarus forsteni; assembly: GCA_036419115.1. Lineage (NCBI taxonomy): Eukaryota > Metazoa > Chordata > Actinopteri > Labriformes > Labridae > Scarus > Scarus forsteni. The sequence goes on from JAZDUH010000383.1 coordinate 37,917,582, forward strand.
AGCAGATGATCCAGACTGATGAGAAAATAATAAAAAATGGAATTTATTTGCATTTCAGACTCACATGAAGATCAAGACTGATGCAGACATCTAATCACAGACTTTATCTCCACAAAACTTGATTAATTTAAAGACATTTAACACAGAAGTTGGTGCTTATAAAGCTGCAGAAGAACTTCGAGCTGATTTAGAATAACCCAGATGAAATAAAAAACAATTATCCATAGAGTGAAATAAAACTGTAGTTCGTTTATGTTTGTTCTGGTTTAACGTGCAGCAGCAGCAGAGGTGTGCAGCCGTGCTGACGTGTTCATGCTTCATCGTGATCATGTTGGATTAAAATAATCGTCAGACAAATTTGATAATTGTACAAATTAAAAGCACAAACCACAAAGGGAATATCAGAGTTGTGTAAGAAGAATCAGACTGTAAATTTGAGGCTGTGAAGCTTCAAGAATGTAGATTTATACTCACAAATAATGGAAGCAAACAATAAGACAGATTTTCAGATCGATGCAATTAAGTTTTCAGCAAGAGTTAAATTTAAAAAAACTCAAAGTGATTCTTTAAACTTTGGGATATAATCAGGTGGAATAATTTGAAAGTAGAGTTGACTTCAGTCTTAATCCATCAAACATCAGCTGATCACCTGATGCTTCTTTAACTAAAAATCAGTTTTGCAGGAATTATAAGTCCTTTGTTTCTGTGTGTCGCCGATCCGTGCCTCTGGTTCTTTACAAACCTTTGGGAGTTTTTCTGTCTGCGGTTCTGCAGCAGGAGTTTGATATTTAGACTTGTGTCGACGTGAACAATAACTACAGCTCAGCTCAGACCGAAGCTGAAACAATAAGATTAAAGTTAGAGGACGAGTATTTAAAGAGTCTGAGGTTTGAAAGACGTGAACACGGTTAATCTGACTGATGATACTGACAAAGTAAATAGACTCATGTAGAGAAGTTTACTAGAAGAAAGGATGCCAATGTCCTCAAAGAAATTCTCATTTTTCATCCCATAACTAAACTTTGGTTTGGTGCAGGAGTTTCCTTCTTTGTTGATTCTTTTAAGAAACTTGCAACCCAATAATCCCATTATTTCATCCATTTTAGAACATTATTTGCACATTAACACCCTTTAAATAAGATTGATTTACAGTTAACTTCAGAGAAGAGAGGCCGTCTTAAAGAGAAGGTTAAGTTTGTAGATATTTACTGATTATTTTGCATTCTTATTTACTCTTTCTGCTGTCGTCATGTACCTGATTTTTCTCATTGGTTTGGAGAAGAAGTGTTTGGTTATTTTGCAGCAGCAGCAACATCCGACTTCATCTGTTAACATGTTAGATTATTGCTTGCTCATCTTCATGCTGCTGCACACATGAAAATATATTAAAGTTAATATGAAGAACAAAATCATAAAATTAAAAAGTATTTATAAAGCTCACGGAAATCCCTGGTGAACATTTAAAATCTGAAACTACAAGAAAATGTTGGAGAAGTAAAACATCTAAAATTAAAGGAGTGAATGTAGAAATTTTGCAGGACTATAACTTTGCAAATGTCCTTAAAAATTATTTATGTGCCCCAAAGTTTAACTTTGGTTTGACTAAAGAAGTTTGATGCAGATGTCGTCTTCATTAGCGAAATGTTTCACCTTCTGTCTTCATAATAAAACATCATTTTCTCAGATTAATACTCCAGTTAGAAGAATCTGAAGTCTTATTTAGTTTGGTCTGTTTAAAAATTTAAATCCAGTCTGAGAATATTTATTTATTTTGCATTTTTCTTTGGTCTTCGACTCGCTTTACTGTTGTTTTGTTTGTTTGTCCATTCATTTGCTTGGTTTGTCTGAGAAGTTGTTTCTTCACCTTGCAGTAGCAACAGTTTGCACATGTGGATTCATTTAATCTGTTTAGCACAAAAGTTTATTGCTGCTTGTTTATCTGCTGCATCACAGAAATATATTTAATTCATGTTAAGCTTAAACCTGAAGCAGGACAGTAGGATGGGCTCGTGAAGCTGCAGAGAGTTAAACATTTTTCTCTGAAGAATAAAGATGAAACAGGCTGATGATGAAATAATAAAGAGTTAAAATATATAAATATAAGACGTAAATGACAGAAAGTCTTCTGCTCAAAGACTTCATTCTTTAAATTTATGATATATGTAAAGCAGAAGTTTTTGTCGGTGTCGACACATCTCAGCATTTCCCATTTTAGTTCCTCTATTTCCATCCATTTAAATAGATTAAACATAGATGTTAAAGATCTTTAAAGTCTTTTATTTTGCATTAACTTGAAGAACATGTGGCATTAAAACTAAAGCGTCTTGTTTATCTGCATCACACCCACATGTCCTCATGTCATGTTTGATTATTCTGCAGAATACTGTCACAAACTCACATAAACAAAAAAGAAAAACATGAAATAAGTTTCAGATTCAGACCAACATGGAGCTGAAAAGACGTCTTAACAGTTCTGAGGCTGCAGAGTCTGAAATTTAAAATCAACGCAGATCATTCAGACTCACAGAAAATAACCAGGTAGAGAAGATTTTTAAGACAGAAACTGAAGCAGTTTGATGCTGGTGTTGCATTTTTTACTCTTTATTCTTAAAACATCATTAAACTCATCAAGTCTCAGAGCTGCTGCTTACTCATCTGCACGTCTGTGCACAGCATCATTCTGCAGAACTAAACCACAAAGATGCAAAACAAGGAAATTTACAACAATTAAATAAATGTAGATTAAGACAAAGGGACAAGAGGCAGAGCAGACTCATAAAAAGGGACATTTTAACATCACAGTGAAATATTCTGAAATGCATGACATTAATGTTTTGGAAGTTTACACACAGACACAAAAAAGATTTTAATTTGACAGAAGTTTGGTGCACATGTCATATTTAATATCAATGTTTCTGAGCATCTTGCGTCTTCGTTTGCTCGTTGAACGCCGTCCAAACTCCGCTCAGAAGAATATTTGAGCCTCATAAGAGACTTTACGGGCGAGATGTTTGTAGCTAAGTTTGTGTCTCTTTCTGCTGTTGGCACATTCGTGATCCATTTCTCTGATTTTTAGGAAAAACACAAAGTTGTTTCAGTTTAATTTGCAGCAGTGGAGCCTAAAGTGTGCTGGACTTGTATTGAATTTGTGAACATGTTCTGTAACTGCAGCAGAAACAGGATTACATGCTGTGTTCATATCAAAGTAGAAAAAAAAGAAATGTAGAAGTATCCTGCAGGGTAAAATCAGGAGTGTCCATGTGGGAAATTTAGAATAAATGAAGTCATTTTGGTTTTTAGACAAACAAAGATGAAGCAAAGACTCATGAAGCTGCAGAAAGTTAAAAAATAAATGTAAACTAAACTGCAGTATAAAGCATAAATGTTGGGAATTTGTCGGGAAAGATTCCTGCAAATACTCTTTAAAATGTGTGTATATGAAGTTTATGGTGCAGGTTAAGTTTGATGCATTGATCACTCTCAGTGTCATTTCTTTAAACATCATTTAAACTGATTAAATCTCCTTTTAAAAGACATTTGAAGTCTTGATTGTGGTAGTAATCATAAATAAATCAAAATAAATGAAGCAAAGTCCGATGTAGAGGAACAAATGTGCGACGGAAATGTTCATAAAGCTCCTGGAAGTTTACATTTAAATATGACCAGCAAACACAACAAGGTCAATTTTATCCTATTTCAGACAAAAATATAAAAATAGTTGTAAAATAAAGACCTAAATGTCCTTAAATGGACTTTCCTCCCTAAAACTGACCTTACATTTCGTTGTTACCTTTTGTGTGGATGTATTTCCGTCACTCTTTGATAAAAATCATATTTTAAACACTTTCAATCCTGTTAGAAAATCCTTTAAAGTGGTTTATTTAGTGTTCGCTGAGGGCTGTGCAGTCCTCTGCTGCATTGTTGTGCTTAAATATAGTTTTATAGTTTAGTTTATCCCAGTTATTTATCACTGCACATGATTCAATTTAACTGATTTATAAGAAATTAAAACATACATGAACATTAAAAACATGCTTTTTAGCATTAATTAAGTAACAAACCAGAGAATAACAGGACTTAAAGGTGAAGCTTTAGTCATCACAGCTCCTATCTTTACATTAATTTAATTCCTTCATATTTAAACAGATCAGAAACTAAAGGAACATAAATCATTAATATAACCTGAGCGCACCGCAATATTTCAACACAACATAGCAGATTTTATGGGCACATTAATCTGTCTGATATTTAGTTATAAGTCCAAAAAAGTTGAATTAATGTGCAGGATAAAATCTTAAAAGTGCATCAAGTGCTGCAAAATAAATTAATCCAGACTGATGGAGTTTTTTAAGGCTGGTGATGATCTTCAAGTCTTCAGGATGAGGTTAAAGATGAGACACTTTGGTCCTTAAATTGTGTGACTTGTCATATTTGATGCAGAAACATCCTCACTGTCGCTGCTCCTGGTTGTCACGAGTCTCTTTTTCCTCCACCGTGCATCAAACCAACATTTTAACCCTCGAAGCTCCTCGCAGTCGAACATCGACGTCCCTGTTCGGTGTTGATCTGGTCGTGGTGGGGCTTTATTTTTGTCAGAGCAGAACACGAGCTTCAGATTTACTGATTTACTTTATTTTATTGTTTTTGCTCAGAAGAAGTGGACGGATGAGCTCGGATTACAGGCTGTGTGTGTTTGTGGCTTCAGATTTGATCCACGATTAAGACGATAAAAAAAAACTCTTGGACGAGGTTGAAGTTATTTTCCCGTCTTTGCATCAGAGTCACACTGCATGTTTGAGAGAATTCAGCTGTCAGTGCTCACAAAGCAAACATTTGACTTCTGCTTCTCTGAAGTTCGATTAAAATGTCAAACAGGATGAAGAGAGTGAAATGAATCAGATGATCTAATCCACGTATTGATTATGGATCAGGGAGCAGATCAGAGGGCAAACAAACATGGATTCATTTTTAATTTCTCCTCATTTATGTTAAAAATTATTTTTTACTAGTACTCCTGTAGTTCTTAGATTAACAGGGTCATTTATTTTTAACCTGAAGAGTCGACTTGATTAATCTAATTATCCTAATCATCACGCCTCCTCGTCAAATTCACCTGATTCTTATTTTATTTAACTTTCAGCAAGAATTAAGACTTGTCCCCAAAGTTTATTTTAACAAATGATGATACATAGACTTCTAATAATGCCTGTAATGTCTGAATGAGTTTGCATTGACCTGCAGATTTTGGTGAATATGATCCATTATATATGAAACAAACTAAAATAGATACGCAGACGGACAAACGCAAAGCTGAAAATGAATTTTATTGTGCAAAGACTGACAGACTCTTCACTAACCATACATTCATATAAACAGAATATTAAAGATCATTTAATCAAACTAAAACTTATATTATTATGAAAAATCCAAAATAATAAATAGCATTTAATGCAACAAAGCAAACAAGAACAACAACAGTTAAAAGTATGATTCATGCAGAGACTGATCCTTAACACTTATTTTATTTACATAAAGTTTCTGCTCACGTCTTATAAAACACTTCTTATAACTGGTTTGATTATAATCATTTTAAATAATCCTAAAGGGCGTCGTTAGATGAAGTAAAACACAAGACAAAAACAGGTTCAAAGATAGCTCAAAGATAAAGAGACAGTTTTGACTCTTAAATGTTTGAGTTTTAGGGGAAATATTCAGATTATTCTGGATTATTAACCTGCAGACGTGATCAGAGTGTTTGTTGGTCTGAGTCCTCACAGCCGTGAAAATCTCAGCTTCATGTTTTTGTTTATTTTTCTTGCTGTTGGGGAACGAGTGTCGTTCCTCCTCCTCGTGTTTTTATGGAAACTTCAACATAAGACAATCTGATAAATTTTTTTAGAGAGAGAAAAGGGGCAAAACATCCAAGCAAAACTCTATTTCTTTTCAAAATTTCTATTTTTATGCATATTTTTATACTTTATTTTTGTTTTTATAATTCATATGTTACATATCTGTTCTTTATGACTTTATGTTGTGCTTTTATTCCACTGTGTGGGATGTTTTGAGCTGCTGGAGTTTAGCCAAGAGAGCGAATAAAGTACCTAAATAACTTTATATTTCTATTTCTATCCAGAGATCTTCAAATATTCAATCTTCGAATGCTGGATATAACACTGTAATAATACTCGTCATACAGAATAACAGATAATTTAAACCTGCGACACTCGTTAAATTCATATATACTTGTGTAAGGAATCCTTGAAACTGAACATTGATCAGTAAAAATGAGTCAAACAGCCAAAAACACTCATCAGGAACATTATGTTTGAGGTTTTATGAAATTTTTCTTCTGTGTTTTGTTATAATTTTTCTAGAAATCCTTTTTGTCTGTGTAAAATATTAAGGGAAGCACAATGTTGGACTGTTGCTGATGTTCAATATGCTAATATGTTACTGATATATGGAAATAATTTAAAGTATATTTTTTTCTGTAATCAGACTTTATAAGAGCTGTAAACACTGATTCACCTGTTGACATAAAGCTGCCTGTTTAAATTTGTAAAAAACTGATGCTAAAATATCTACAGTAATTTTCATATCTGCTGATACGGATATCATACCAGTAATATCTATATTTATATAAATGTCTAGCACCAAATGCAGATAAAGTCCCAGTTTGTCAGGTGAATGTCAGACGGTTGTGTTGGAACATACAATTTAAACTCTGTTTCTCTCAGTGTTTGCTTCCAGATCTGATTAAATATGTTAAAATAAAACAGTTTTAACTCAATTAAATGCCCTGAAACAAACATAAGTGCCTAAAAAAATCACAATCTATTATCTTAGGCTGTTAAAAACTGCTTGAATGTGATTTTTAGTCTATTACCCTCTTGGCTGGTCTGTTATTTAATGTCCGGTCCTGATGTAAAAACAAAATAAATCGTGTTTATTAATCTATGGACGTGTTTAAAGAGAAATTCTGTTAAATTACTTTTTATTTTTGGAGCTGTGACTTTACTGTTTGTAAATGTCTTTGTTAAAACTCTAATTAGCACAAGTCCAGGGCTTTAACATGCTGCCTCCATATATTAACACTAAAAAAATAAATGCACATAAAGTGTGAGTAAATGAAGCGGTTGCTCCGACTGACCACCACACATGGACTGAACTCACTGCTCAACTGAAACTAGGAAACTTGATTTGAGCAAAGAAAAGAAATTTGTACATAGATAAATAATATTTTTGGGCATGTTAAGGGAAAGGTCATTTAACTTGACCTGTTGCATTAATATTTCTGTTGAGTATGTACATATATATTTATATAAATGATGTTAAATAAAATGTAAACACCTGATTTAGGAGGTTTAATCTTAGAAAACACGTCTGCAGCAGTTTGAACTAGGGCTGAACAATTAATTGCAAATTAGATTAAATCTCAATTTAGCTTGTTGCAATTTTCAAATCACAGACGGTGCAATATTTTTAACCCAAAATGTGTTGAGCATTTTGACATTGTGATGTAGTTTCTTGCAATTTCATGCCTATTTTAACATTTTTTAACCCAGTTTTTACAACTTTATGCCTATCTCGCTCCCATTCATCTTTTTTTTTTTTTTGGCCACTGTCAGACCATGTTTGGAATTTTTACATGGTATTTGAAATTTAATCCCAATTTTGCTGGCATAATCAATTTTCCTTAGTCACTTTTGAATTTTTTTTGCAATTTTATACCTATTTTGCACCTATGAACTTTTTTTCCGCTTTCGTACCATTTTTTTTTACCCGGTTTTTACAATTTCATACCTATTTTGCTTCTGTTCTTCACTTTTCCACTTTTTCTCAAATCTTTTATCCTTAGATTAATTTAATGTCATATTGGTTTTACTATAAAAAGATCTACTGCTTATGTTTGTTTAAGAATACATAAGATGAGGAACATTAAAACAATCGCAGAGTAAATCACAATATTGGGGAAAAATATTGAAATCAGATTACTTTCTCAAATCTTTCAGCCCTAGTTTGAACCTGTTTGGTGTGAAAATAATCTTTGGACAGGACTGGAGGCAGGAGTAATGTGCTGCCAGGTGTGTGTGTGTGTTAGTGTGCATGTGTGTGTGTCTCCGTGTGCGTGCGTGTGTTTGCGTGATGAAGCAGCAGGTGAGCAGATTTCCCTCGACCCTCCTCGGCTGCGTTGAGAGGGAGGTCTGAGTCTGAAGAATGAGTATCCGAGTGAGTGATCCTGCCCTCCACGCCCGTCCTCGTCCTGCGGGGTTAAACGCCGGCGGTGTGTGGCGGCGGGGGCGAGGGGGGGCGGGGTTATTAAGTACAGGTTCCCAGGCTCGGCGGGGGCGGCGGGGGAGTTCAGGTAGTGTTTGGAGGAGGTGAATAATCGTCGATCGGGGGATTCCCCACCTCGTCGGCGGCGTCGTTCGTCATCTGCTCAATCATTCGGCGTTCCCCAGTGGCGAGGAGTCGGGGGGGCGGGGGGGGATCAGCGGAGTCTGGCAGTGATGGATGTGAGTGCACAGAGACTTTTTATCAGGGAGCAGTAAATCAGAGCGGCGGTCAGCTCCGGCCTGCAACCATCACTTTCTGTTTTTATCTTACCCTTTAACATCTCACTCCCCCATTGGTCCACTGCCTCACCCTTCACCTGCTCTTCACCTGCCCTGTTTGTCTGCATGTTCACGCAGTTTAATCCTGAATGCAGCTAACGCCATATCTATCAGGTGAGGGAGACCTCAAAAATTTAGAAATTTCAATAAAATAACATTGTTAATGACTCTAAAACAAGGTGTTTGCAAAGTGTTTGACAGGCAAGTAAACACAAAACATAAAGAAGACAGAAGAATAGTAATCAGTTTTCTGGCTTAATGGATAGAAAGCAGAAAAATGACCATAAAGGAGGAAAAAACAAAAAGTAAACAAAACAAAAAATGCACCAAAAGAAATAAAAATGGCCTCAGAGACATAAACAAAATCAAAGTTTAAAGGTGTTGTTTGTAGAAGTTGGCAGCATTTCGCCAAGCAGAAACACTGAATATAGGATATAATGTTTCTATTTGGATGTAAAGTCAATCAAAATAGGTGTACAATCATCCTCATAAAACTTTAATTTTCTTTTTATAAGTAAGAAAAAGCTTTTTTTTGGTCTTCACATGCATGTTAACGCAGTTTACTAATAATCAATTTTCTGGCTAAATGGCTAGACTGAAACAAGATAAACTTAAAGGAGGAAAAAATAAGAAGTAAGCAAGACGAAAAATACACTGAAGGAATAAAAAGGGCTTAAAAAGCAGATTAAGCATAGAAATTAGGGCTGAAATATATATATCGTTATTGTATCTATATGAAGATATGACCATTCAAGATATTAATATAGAAAAGCAACGATGTAAATTATATAGATTTCCCCAGTGCTCGCCCAGCATGTACAGCTCTGGAAGTCAACAAATGTAATTTTTACGATTGCTTGGTTTTCACCGAACCCATAGTCATATCGTATCATATCAATATTGAGATATCTGGCATGAATATCGAGATGTGAAATTTTGTCCAGATCATTCAGCTCTAATAGAAATGCAACTAATAGACATAAACAAAATCGAAGTTTAAAGGTGTCATGTCTAGCGTGTAGAAGTTGGCAGCATTTCATCGAACAGAAATGGTGAATATAGGATATAATTTTTCTATTTGTATGTTAAGTCTGTCAAAATAGGTGGACAATCATCCTCATAAAACTTTAATTTTCTTTTTATTAAGTCAGAAAAAGCTTTTTTTTGGACTTCACCGGCTCTCGTGTTTGTCTGCATGTTCACGCAGTTTACTCCTGAATGCAGCTAACGCCATATCTGTCAGCTGAGGGAGGCCTCAAAAATATAGAAATGTTAATAAAATATCGTTATTAATGTCTCTAAAACGAGGTGTTGCAGAAAAAATAAACATAAAGGAAGAAAACACAAAAAGAAAACAAGGCAAAAAATGCATAGAAGGAATAAAAAGGGCTTAAAGAGCTGATTAAGCAAAGGAATATAGGATGTTATTTTTCTATTTGTATGTAAAGTCCGTCAAAATAGGTGAACAATCATACTCATAAAACTTTGTTTTTCTTTTTATTAAGTAAGAAAAAGCTTTTTATGTCTATGTATATCTATCTATAAGTTTACAAACCTATAATCATCATCTTAACTGACCTATAATCTATCAAAATAGTAGTTACATATATGAATGACAAACCCTCACCTGGTAACTGTTCTTAATGATGCCCTGTTCACGATCCTTTTTGGTCTTCACCGGCTCTCGTCTCTTAGTAATGTGATGTTTTAGAACAGACTGCCTCATTCCAAAATCGGATGTTTTCTCATCCTTATTTCTTTGAAATTCCCAAATGCAGCAATGTCAGCTGTATCCCTTAAGTGTGTCTAACATATCTGCCTCAAAACGACTTCTACAAACAAGACAAGTCTGAGCATCAGGACTTCTCCCTCTCTACAGCATCAGTATTAGCCTGTAATGGCTTGTTACTTGACAACTTATAATAATAATAATAATAATAATTTTATTTATATAGCACTATTAAAAACATAGTTTACAAAGTGCTTTGACAAGCATTCAGCACAAAATAATAAAACACAAACAAACAATGAGCACAATGAAGTAAAAACAAAAAGCACAGCTTAAATCAAGACTAACAGAAAGACACAAAGGTAAGAAGACATGAGGTGAAAAGACAGAGGGCCGACGGTTGATGCTGTGTTAATACTCCAGATTTCTTACTGAAGGCCCTTTTCATACTTTATAGGAACCCAGACAATACAAGAACCATGCAGCATAAAAAGAGACCATGAGGACCAAACATAAAAACATAAAATCAACAAGAATAGGAAACGCAATAAAAAGGGGATGAAAGCAGAAATCAGGTCAGAAAATATAAAAAGATGAAATGAGCAATGATGATAAAATTACAAAATAATAAAAATAAGTGGCGATGATAAAATACAGTAATAAAACTTAGCCTAGATATACCAGTGTGACATCATACCACTGTTTCATCAGCAGTTTAAGCTCATTAATTTATAGCACATGTTACAATGAATGCAGAGTTGTTGAAAACATATTGCAGATCAATCAACACATCTCAGACGGAGAGAGCATACAGGTGGATCAGGGATATCTTGCACATGAGAACTGGAAGGTTTTTTGGATGTTTGTGATTGGGCTGGGTATTTCCAGCAACCCCACGATACGATACGAATCCTGATACTGAGGCCACGGTACGATATGTATCTGGATGCACGTACATTTTGAACACTGACTGCTCTTTTAATGGAATTTCGACACATTTTCTTTATTATTACTAGAAGAAAAAGAACAAGGATGAGTTTTAAATAATTCAACAACTTAAGAAACGGAAATTCAGAGATGGTAGACCTAAGTTTAAATTTGAAACATGTGTTTCATCATGTATATATGCTTCTACTTTAAACTGTGCCATTGTTAATAAGTACTCAAAGAGTATTTACTCACCAAAGCCTGAGCACCAAACTACGTCTTTCTGATGGATTTAAGAAGTTTGATTGGTCCGTCTGATCGTTAGGGGCCTGTTTGAACTTAGCTGGGTGTAGCTCCGCCCCTCTGCTGGGGGCTAACCTCTTCATTCAGACACAAAACAAGAGCAACATGCTCAAAACTACGGGACTGTGCAGAAGCATTAAAGATCATTTTCTTTACGCTGCTGTACTCGATCTTTTCTGTTATTTAAACTTTTTACTTATGCAAACCAGATTTATAATTAAGTTTTAACAGTAGTAGTCTTAGTTTGGTCGCCCTCGTTAAAGAAGTTTGAACACTTAGAAACATCAAAATTTGCCTAATTTGTGTTTTTAATCTTTAACATTGTTTTCATCCTGTTGCGATGCCAAGTTCAAGCTTCTGAATTTCACATTTATGAGACATTCACTGCATATTGGTGCAATTTAATCACAAAATGAAACAAACAAATCAAGATAATGTAACGTCACTACAGAAATATAAATGAAACTGCAGGCAAGTCTCCCGACACGATCCTTATTTCTTTAATAAGTCAGTAAAGTTTAGAAAAGTCAGTAAAATATCTCCCCATTCGTCAGTTTGTGAAAATGTGTTAACAGTTTAAACGATTCTCTCGCGTTCCTACGATGTGACTGATGATTGTTTAATTTCTGTTTTTCAAGCCTTAAATTGTTTCGCTTTTCTTTAAACGACTCAAAGCAGCTCTTTATTTGACAAATCCTCCTGTTAGTCATGTTCGTCTCGTCACTAAACTCTCCTCGTCTTCCTCGCAGTCATCATCATCATCTCGTGTAAATAAACATCGACCCTCTTGGCCTCTGCTCAACGTCTGCGGCTGCTTCGATAATCAGAAGCAACACTTTAAAATAGAAACAAAAGAAAGCTGTAAACGGTTAACCCCGAGTGCAGGTGACCACGGTAACAAGCGACGGCGAGCGGGCGACAGGGTGACGGATGTGGCGCACGGGAAACAGCTGAGTAGAGAAAACACGCAGCTGCCTTCGCCGACTCTCCATCCATCCTGCAAGCAGAGGGTAAAATATTAAAACATCACAACAAAACCTCAAAAAATAAATCTGCAGAGAGTGTGAGGCCAAAAACGACCCAGAAAACATGTGGAAACTCAGATTTACAAGGCCCTGAACGCACCGCAGGGACTGGGGGTTGATGAATTAATGAGGGAAATGTTTTTTTTTATTTTTTTCTGAAATAGGCTGCTGCTTTCACTGCTTTTAGCCCCAAACTCCATCTGACAAATCTGCTTTTTACCACCTTAACTCGACTCTGTCTCAACATGTCAGGGCGCATAACCGTCGAAGGGAGACTGAGAGGAAGCAGGTTTCTTTTCTGGACCGGAGAACTTAAAATTACTGAACCCTGAACGCACCACAGGGACCAGAGCGAGCCGGAGAGAAGAGAGGGAAGAGCTAAATGAGCCAACGAACGATTAAAAATAATAATTTAACTTATTTTCCTGAAAGATAAGAAACCAAAACACCTGTTGATGAAGCTCATTACACTTTTATTTTACTTAAAAGAAAATAAACATGATCATCTCATAAAGATTATAGTGATGCTTCCATGTCCTGTCAGTTTGTGTATGTTATTTTTTTAATTAGGGCTGAATGATTAATTTCAAATTAGATCAAATCTCAATATGGCTTGTTGCAATTTTCAAATCACAGAAGGTTCAATATTTTTAGCCCAAAATGTGTTGAACATTTTGGCATTGTGATGTAGTTTTTTGCAATTTCATGCCTATTTCTTTACCTCTATTCATACACTGTTTTCCCACTTTTACCTTTTTTTAACCCCGTTTTTACAACTTTATCCCTATTTTGCCCCCATTCATCTTTTTTTGGCCACTGTCAGAACCATTTTTGGAATTTTTACAAGCTTTTTGAAATTTAATTTCAAATTTAATTCCCAATTTTGCTGTCATAATCAATTTTCCTAAGCCACTTTTGGATTTTTTTTGTCAATTTTTCCCCATTTTATTGTAATTTCATACCTATTTTGCACCTATTTATTAAACTTTTTCCGCTTTCATACCATTTTTACCCAGTTTTTACAATTTCACACCTATGTTGCTTCTGTTCTTCACCTCTCCACTTTTCTCAAATCTTTTATCCTTAGATTAATTTAATGTCATATTGGTTTTACTATAAAAAGATCTACTGCTTATGTTTGTTTAAGAATACATAAGATGAGGAACATTAAAACAATTGCAGAGCAAATCGCAATATTGGGGGAAAATATCGCAATTAGATTATTTTCTCAAATTGTTAAGCCCTAATTTTAAGTTTGAATAAGTTAAAAAAACAGTTTATTTATTTTTCAATGTTACACCATCCATCAGGGGTATAAACAGTAATTTAGTGGAACTTAATAGAGATTGACAAGTATGTCTTTTTCGCACATTTATTAAGAGTAAAATGAAAAAGCAAAATCTGAAGTATTGCTGCTGTTTCATCAAATTATTCAAATGTGATTTACACCAAATTTTAAAATTAAAAATACCAAATTATCTGAAATCTGATTGCAAGCATAATACCCAATTAGCCCTTCGTCAAGTATTTTGAATTTATGTTGCAATATCTCAAAACTTAGAACAAGAGTTTGGGGATTTACCGTCTTATAGTTGAACATGGTACTGCAACCTAAAGGGTATACATTTTTGTCCAAATACCTGTCTGTTGTAGTGGACACCATGCATGAAAGGGTTAAAAAAGACTGAAGACATGATGGCTTTTGCACCAAATTCTTAAAAAAAAATCTTAAACTTAATGCATCAGTTTTTTATTCATATAATGCCAAAACAGTCACTGTAACCTTTTGCTAACTTTGCTTCCTTTCGTATTGTACAAAAGTTTAGGTAAAAAAAAGATTTATTGTTGATATCGCCAAGTGTTCTGAAACGTACATACATCTGCTGATGTGTGGGTTAGGGTTGGCTGCACACTGGTAATGACTTTAATCACAGTTTATTCCATAAATCAAACAAAGACTTGAACTATTTTATTTAAAAACACTTTTAAAGTCAAATTCCTGATCAAATATGGATGATTTTAAATCCAAATATTTCAATATCTGTGCAGTATAAACCTGCAGAAATGTAGAATTGATCAAGTCAAGTCAAAATTTTTATATTTGGCACTTTTTAAAAATAAAATTTTGACCAAAGTGCTGCAGAAACACAAAGAGACAAACAAGATAGAAAAACAGCAAAGAGAAACACCATGAGGAATGAAAACTACAACAGGATAAGAAAGGAAAAAGTTTAAGAACAAACAAGATAAAACAAAACCATAAAACAAACTAAACTTTCTAAAACTGTCGAAAAGACTTTAAACAATATATCACCAAAGGCCATGGGGGAGAAATTTCATTCTAATAAGTGTAAATACCTCAACTTATTTGATTTTTTTTTTACATTTTCGTACAGTTACAGGGTCCCCACACGTCCTGGAAAACGTGGAAAATGATTGCCCAATATTCCAGTCATGGAAAACAAATGGAAAATGAGGAAAAACTTAAAATGTCCTGGAAAAGCTTAACTAATGTACACATGGTCAGAAAATGTGAGAAGGTAAAATAATGCAAGTTAAAGCATAAAATATAAAAACCCAAAACAATGGGGACAAAAAGAAATAATAAAAAAATGACAAAATAAAATTTAGGCTAAATTAACAAAATATATTTATAAAAAAGCAGAGTAAATAAAGATTTAAAAATACGTATAATCATAAATTTATAATAGTAAGACACATAAAAGCCAGACTAAACAGAGAGCTAACAGACTGGAGAGTTAGAAACAAATAAATGCTAAGATCAGTATGATCAATAGTTAGAGATATAGTTCATCAACCTCTAATCTTGTTTTTTAGAAGGCTAACTAGAATTGAAAACTGCCCACAGCAACAATGTAACTTCAGTTGGTTATGTGACACTGGAAAAGCCCTGGAAAAGTCCTGGAAAAGTCCTGGAAAAGTCCTGGAAAATTATTTCTAGAAAATAGTGGGAATCCTGAGTTAATTGATCCACATCTGTAAAATAATATGTTCATCTGTTGACATTAATGCATGCTGCTTTACACCAGGACAATCTTATCTTATCCCTAAAGAGTCTGAAAAAGAGGAGAGAGGGGATGGAATGATGAGGGAAAGAAGCCACAGGCTCAAACTGAACCGAGGTCACCTTTAGGAGAGAGTTATTCTTCTTTAACCCTTTAACTCCCTGCTCAACTGTTTGGCAGAAGTCATTAAATTCAGGAATATTTAATGTGTTAAACAAGTTACAAGCTGCCATTACCATTTACTGATATGATTGTATATATGTACATTTAAAGTCTGTTATTCATCAAAAACATTTTTTGTTTTTGTCCAACTCACTATCATTTATTTTAAGTTATTTTTCCATTTTTTTACAGACATTTCTAACTGTTTTTATCCCAAATATTTGTGAATTTTTAGTTAACCACACAATCACCTGTTGGCTTTATAAACTTTTCAATCCCACACCAATAATATATCTATTTTTTTTGTTTATTTCTCTGTTCTCTGAAGTGTTAATGGAACTAAACAATGATTTGATTTGTTCTGTTTCTTAAAATATTAAAAATCCATGAATTTAATGCTGACCTCTGCAGAACAGTTGAGCTGGTAGTTGAAGGGTTAACGAGGCTGCTAACGCTCAGGTTCCAGTTTATTGCTGAAGAATCTTTTTAAAACATGAAAAAACTCCCCTTAAACTCTTAGTTTCTACAGACTGATGTCGTCGTGTGTTTGCCGTGAAGCCTCGTCTTCTTTTATTTCCATTTTTACGGCGAGTGCCATAATCACAGCGCTCTGAGTCCGGAGCGAGTGCCGCAGCCCTCCGTCTAAAGACTAATTTGTTGGTAATTGCAGCATGACAGGAGCAGCCATTCCAACATGGAGCCACCAGCTTCCCCGGGCCGCTTGCCCTAATTAGGAATGACACACACTATTAAGGTGCACAAATGGAAATCAGTCAGCAGGCGTTTTTCCTCCCCGACGGCACCGCCACCATCGAGACCAGAAACCTCCCACAATGCATCTGTGAGGGGGAAAGAGATCGGAGTTTCACACACTGATGTTAAAACAGAGTAAATCACTCAGTTAAAATAAACTCGTGTTACAGCTTCTGTTTCTGCTCTGGTGACAAACAAACGTCCAGTTTGGGCCTGATGCTGATTAATTTAATAATTAGTTAAAAAATAAACTTCCTAACAGAAATGGTTGGTAACTGCACAGCCTTGATTCATACGCCGTACGCTTCTTTACATGAACAGTATGTTCATATTTCAGCTTCAAGCTCGACTCTCAGCAATTAGTGAGGAAGTCCTTATGGTGAGTACGCAGCTCTAATTACAACCGTTTATGTTTTATGAGAACATTTTTCATCATAAAACAACGAAGGAAAATGTTTTTCTGTGGTCAGAAAGTAAGCATTTCTCCTCTAGAGCTGGGAAGTGTGCTGTTAAATTTATATCACAGTGCTTTTCACTTTAGTTCAGAAACTATTTGTTCAACAAGTAGCTTTCCAGTGTACATTCATGCTAACAGTTAGTCAACAACATAACAACATTGTTTCTTTCAGTGTTTCAGTATATTATGGCATGAACTGATGTAAAACCAGAAAAACAGATTTTAACTTTGCAAAAATGAAACTCTCGATATTTAAATGTACCCATGCAGGGATGAGAAGGCGCATCAATTTTGAACATTTGTGTAATTTGCCGATATTCCAGCTGATAAATGGTCGATATATCGGCTGTAAATATCTGGCAAAATGTCAATATCAGTCGATAACAATACTTAACTTTGTAGGCTGTTATTGACCGATACCAATATCAAACTGATGATATCGTGCATCCCTAAAAAGTGTATTAAGTATTTCTTTCCCTGCTCTCTAAAATGTATGAAGTTATCTGCCACAGTTCTGTCAGTACTAGGGATGTATACCGTTGACCAGTACTTTCATGTACTGGTCTCCAATTTGGTCGGCACCCGAACACCGTTAAGAATCTGGAAAAACAGTACAGTTATTGATACTTAAACGTCTCTTCAACTGTCACGTAGTTATGACACTACCGCCGGCTCAAGCATGTCAGTGAGGGCTAAGCGCTCGAAGGTTTGGGCTCACTTTAACAAAGTTAATGAAAACTCGGCCCGATGAAATCTTTGTCAGAGAGA
Organism: Scarus forsteni; assembly: GCA_036419115.1. NCBI lineage: Eukaryota > Metazoa > Chordata > Actinopteri > Labriformes > Labridae > Scarus > Scarus forsteni. The sequence goes on from JAZDUH010000383.1 coordinate 37,935,347, forward strand.
AGTTGAGTCCAAGTGGGGAAATACTAGCAACATCACCAAACACTTGGAGCACGCGCATAGTATAAAGCTAAAGGAGTGCGGGCTGTTTGATTGCTATAGCAACACGAGTAGAGTTAGCAGCCCGGCTAACACTAAAGACTGCAGCACTGACAGACACAGAGACTCTATTATCCTCCCCTTCGGTAAAAACCCTGCCGAAAACAGCACAGTCACACGGGGTTAAACTCTTGACGAAGCGCCGCTGCACTCGACCATATAACTTGGATGAAAAGCCGACGGCACAGCTCTCCTCAGATGATTCAGAGCTGTTAATGTCCACTCAGGGCGGGAAATCTTTGTTTACTGAGGTCAAGAGAGCAGCGGATGTGACTGACGGTCAAGCTGCGCTCACAGCGCCCTCTGTTGGATGAAACGGTCCACTGCTCCAGGCGCCCTGATGTGCTGCTACACTCAATATTTCACATTCGAATGTTTACTATTCGGTTACGGATATTTATCCCCATATTCAAACGGTTATTTGAATATCTAATATAAAGTGACAGCCCTAGTAGTCATCATTACAGCATCGATTTTAGCCCCACTGATATATGGGTCTGTCTGTACATGCAGTCTGTTGGGCAACATGAAGGGGTTTATGCCATCTCCTTAGCTTTCTTTTTGCCTCTGAGAAGCATTTGTAATGCATTACTTCTATTCTGTTGAAGCTTTATTATGACCTTATGGTAATAAAAAAGGTTGAATCTTTTAATATCTTGTAAAGTCTTTACTTTTTACACAAAATTACATGTTGTAGTATCGATAAGAGTATCGATAAGTATCGATACCGATAAGGAGTATCGGTGTCTGCATCGGTATCGATAAAATCATAACGATATACATCCCTAGTCAGTACATCATAAAACAAGAACAAATGAGCAAACATTGTCTTTTAAAGGAGTTTATTGTTGGTATCAAACAAATATTGATTATTGAATTTTGATTTTAGAAGAACCCTGATGAGTTTTTAGCTCCGTTCCTCTTGTGTAAGCTGAGCTGTATGTTTCTTTGAGTGTGTTTGTTCTGCGTGAGTTTGTGTCAAATAAATCCGATTTAAACGTCTTCAGTTTATTTGATTAACATCGTGGCAGCCGGCCAGTTAGTCTGAGTGTGTGTGAGTGTGTGTGAGCATGAGTGTGTGTGCTGTACGGCTCATTAGGCCGCAGTGTAAGTGTTTTATTTATGTGTGTGTGGCTGGTTAAAGACTCAAACAGCGGTCACACTCCATCTCCTGTTTGATTAATGTCATGGTGGGTGTGTTAGTGTCCTGATCGAGGCTCTTTCTGCTCCACTTTAGGTTTCTGCTCTTTAAATTTCAGGTTGAATATCTGTCTGATAATTCCAGTTTATGTCGGATTAGAGGTGTTTCATCTGCAGCCATGTTTCCCAGCACAAATCAGAAGTCGCTTCTTGAATTTATCGTTAAGAAATTTGGCTTGTAAACCAGAGGAATGAGTTTTCAGCTTCTGATCTGTGGGTGAGTTGTGAGTTTGGATCCCTCAGATATTAGATTCTTATTGAGAAAGTTTTTATCCCAGCTGTGTCTGAAGTGTTTGTTGTTTCAGGCCGGGGCAGTTTGATGGAGCACACTTTAGCTCACCTGTGAGCGGGGTCTGAGGCTGCAGTCCAATAGTCCTTTTTGCTTTGGGAGGTTCCTAACAGTAAAATGATCTGAAGTGGTTCATGATCAGAGCTGTTGGAATAGTCTAAATGCTTAGGAAAGGAGGCTCAATGCTTCCTTTAGCATCTCCTTTAGCATAGGATACACCGGACCATCTTTTAGGAAAGGAGAGGAGATTATTCTGTCCCACAATTCTCTGCAGCAACAGAACTTTCCTAAGTCCTTCTGAACTCTCCTTACTCCTTTCCTATGTCCTTCTGAACTCTCCTTTCTCCTTTCCTAAGTCCTCTGAACTCTCCTTTCTCCTTTCCTAAGTCCTTCTGAACTCTCCTCTCTCCTTTCCCAAGTCCTTCTGAACTCCCCTTTCTCCTTTCCTAAGTCCTTCTGAACTCTCCTTTCTCCTTTCCCTAAGTCCTTCTGAACTCCCCTTTCTCCTTTCATAAGTCCTTCTGAATTCTCCTTTCTCCTTTCCTAAGTCCTTCTGAACTCTCCTTTCTCCTTTCCTATGTCCTTCTGAAATCTCTTTTCTGCTTTCCTAAGTCCATCTCCTTTCTCCTTTCGTCTTTCCTTAACCTCATGACGTTCTCCATCAGGGTTAAGGAAAAGTGGTGAGGAAAGGTGGTTAGGAGGTGACTGTTAGACTGTAACCTAGCCTTAAGGTCTTGCAGCTTAAACGCGTCTAACTGCACACCGTAGCGTAGCCTCATGGTTAGCGGCGTGCTTGCAGGTGTTTTTCATTGTCGTCTGTTTACATTCATCCTCAGGCAGCAGCCGTGTTGTTTCAGACAGTGGAGGTTGTTTTAGGCTCCTGACTGTTTGTTCTCCTCTGACTCTCAGCTGCACACTGATCTGCTTTTTTAAGCTCACACTTCGGCTGATCCTGCTGCTCACAGTTTAAACAAACTCGAGCTGAAGTGTCTCCGCACTGTGGTGAACTCAGCTGATCCTCAACATCCATGTAGTGACCATTTGTTTAAAAAACTAAAAGAAAAGTGGAAATAATAAACTGAAACTTTAACCAAACTTAAAGGATCATTGATGCACCGTGGGGATGTGATTAACACAGGCAAAAGAAGTCCAATGTCCAAAAGTTCTGTGATTTCCAATGGTTTATTTTTTGGCAAACAAAAGAACACAGGAGATCTCGGCTCCTGCTGCCCCTCTTATGCTGGTAAAAAACCATCGGCCCACCCCTGTGCATGCTGACCGTCTGTTTCCTGCCTACCTAAATAACATCAGTACCCACAGTTTGTCATTACCCGTCAAGCAAAACAAATAATATCCAAAACATCACCAAAATGTATATATTTGTATATTCAACCCCAAAAATCTAACTTAAATTAATTATAAGAAAGAAAAATGTAGCTAAATCTAACAAATAATACTTCAAATTACTTCCAAATTAAAATATACCACTAAATACAAAAAAATAAACAAATAGCTCCAACAGTTCAGATTGGATGTTCAAACACCTACAGATCACAGAGTCTCAGTTGAAGAAGCATTATCCAATCGTCACAGCCAAAGATGCAGAAATGTCTCTGCCTCGTAAACTCAGCAGGACGTCCAATATGATCTGTGAATATCCAAATAATCAGACATCAATATATTTGTATTTCCAGCACTGTTAAGAGTATTAGGGCCATGTTAGATGGAGAAAACAATTTCCAAAAAATTAGAATCTTCTGGCTATAATCTATGGTCTTGGGCCTTAAAGGGTTAACTTTATGAGCTGCATTCTCTCTCAGCCGTGCTTGTCACAAACTAAAGACTGATTAATGATGCTGTGAGCTGCAGAGTTTGTGATTTTCTTGTAAACGTCTTCAGTTTCTGCTGCTGTGCTGCTCAAATCAAACCTCCTTAAAGGATAAGTGTGGTTCCTGCAGCTTTCACATTGTTTATAGAATGAAGTAGAACAATATTCTCACCCAGAAGGCTTTCCTGATCCAAACAGTGCTTCAGGAGATATTTAGATCCAAAATCGAGCAGCAGACATCCGTATAATGGTAGCACACGGGGCATGCAGCGCCTCTCCTAAAACTGCATTAATCGTCCAAAAACTCATTAGTTTCCCCAATATTCCATCATGGTCTGTTCGGGCTACTCCTCCATTACAGTCTGTGTCGCTCCAGACATGTTTTTGTGACTGTGCTGACCTCTGAACTGAAGAAGAAGAGCGCTTGCTCCGCACCTGCGCAGTACGGCTCATTGTTTCAGCGGCGACCGCCGGCTACACAACGACTTTCTTCTTCCAGTTTTGTGCAAAATGGATGAATATCTATCAGATGAAGATGTTGTGGAGGTGAACTTTGAATATGATGGGTGTCCTTAGAGTTTCGAGCCAGAGTTTACAGATGAGGAGCTCATCGAAAGGAGGACGCGGAGGCAGCGCTCCAGAGAGTACTGCACATGTGCGGAGCAAGCGTTCTTCTTCTTCAGTCCGGTGGTCAGCACAGTCACACAACATGTCTGGAGTGACACAGACTGTAACGGGGGAGTAGCGTGAGCGGACCATGATGGAATATTGGGGAAACTAATGAGTTTTTGGACAATTAATGCAGTTTTAGGAGCGGCGCTGTATGCCTTATGTGCTACCATTATACGGATGTCCGCCGCTCGATTTTGGATCTAAATATCTCCTGAAGCACTGTTTGGATCAGGAAAGCCTTCTGGGTGAGTATATTGTTCTACTTCATTCTATAAACAATGTAAAAGCTGCAGGAACCGAACATATCCTTTAATCTGATCCAGACTCACAGACTTTGCTCTCTGGGCAGAGTCTGTGCATTTCCAAAGGGGAGGGGAAAAGAGCTGCTGTTCCTACTTAACTCAACTTAAATCAAATTCTTGATTATGAGACACCAAAGACATGATGTAGACAGTCAAACACAACAGGACATGGACCGTTCAGTAAACGTCTTCTATTTGTAGCAGCCCGTTCTGTCTTTTTGGCTTTTATTTACTTCTGTTGAGACTTTATGTGCAGCTTTTAAAGTGGAAATATAACAGCTTAACTCTATGTTTGCACCTTTTAGGATAAAGCAAGTACTTGCAATCTCTCTCTCTTTAAAGTCATCATTTGTGGTTACAAAATCCAACAAAAATGTTCATAAATCTACCAAAACTTCCACATAGAGGTTGGTTTATTTTCAAACCTGATCCGTTACAGTCTTTCCTGACATTTTCATCAGATTCTCAGACTTTGATTTGCTCTGAAATGTCTTTCTCTGCTGCTTTAAAGGTGCAAATGCTGCTTGACTTGAAATTTACACCTTTTAACAGAGCAGAAGATCAAGGACTAATAAATCAAACTTTTCTCTTCCAAAAGTTCTTCTTTATTCTGCAACAGTCCAACAAACATTTATACTAAAAAAGGGGGAAAAACCAGGCACTCAGCGTGAAGAATGTAAGAGTGAGGATGCAGGTACTTAAAAAGCTTTTAATATCGTTTAAATCACTGAGTAAGCAAACGTGTTCCAACCACAATATTCTGCTGTGTCATTTTCACACATTCACACAAACTTTGGCTCCAAGTTTTTGGCTTCCAAGTGTTTCTGAAAAGTCTCCGCCAAATTCAAAATAAATTTCTTGGAGGTCTGAAAGAAAGAAGAAGAAGGCAGGAGTTTATATTCAGAGGAATAACCGGTTCAGCAGGGCTCCAGAGTGCAACCATGTTAGGTGCACATGCACCCAAAATTTGTCAGAGTGCACCTAACATAAAATGTTAGGTGCACTCTGACAAATTTAAGTTGACAAAAGTAACTCCAGTAGTTGAAAAATCTGTAGAAAACAGCCAAAGCACAGCACCTCTGTCCCTCCGTTTTACAACGGGGCCAGCACACACACAGCCCTCAGTAATCATCCAATCAGCTGTTAGTATGCAAATGAGCCCAGACTGTGGTGTCAGGTTTCAGCATGGAGCGGAAGTTCTGCCAAATTTGTCTTCGTGACTGTCGGATAAATAATAATAAACAATAATAAAAAGTAAAACAGAGTAGCGTTAAATATAACATATATGTGTACTATTTGTCGTTTTTTTATAAATTAGTTTGAGAATTGTTTTTTCTATTATTTATCTTAGTTTCAGTTTTGTAAATGTTGACTGTAGTGTGTGAAGTTTTATTCTAGGTTCAAATTTATTGGAGAATAAGACCATCCAGTTAAATGTTATGTTGTTGGTTGTTAAATCTGGATATTTATTTAATTTCTCAGTTCAGTATAGCACCTTAAGCATTAGCTCTTTTTATTTTGAAATATTTTATTTAACTTGAGATGTTTGAGCTTGAAATGTTAAATTTCAGTTCAGTAAAGCACTTAAAGCACTTTTGTTTGGAAATGTTTTATTTAGCTTAATATTTCAGTTTGAATTTGTACATTTCATCCAGTGAAGCACTTTAAACGCTCTGTTTTTCTTTATATATATAATTATGCTTCAAATAAAAAGCATTTACATTATATAAAGTTATGGAGAGTGATAAAATGGTGACCTTATGGCGTTAAAGGAGACACTATGACAAATTTGGGTGCACCTAATTTTTGTGCTGGTGCACCTTAAAATAGTTTTTTAGGTGCACCGTTGCAACCAGTGCAGAAAGTTAGTGTGGAGCCCTGTTCAGGACGATCTTCTCTAAAATCATCGAGGGTCTGGTTTTAATCCAAGAGACAAAAAGATCAACCAAACGATCGAGTGTGAGTGTGTGATATGAGCTGACAGCGGCGGCGTCTCCCTCAGTAATTGTTTGCAGTGCTCGACACGACTCCCGCTGACCTTTAATTCCAGGCTTTGTGATGAAGCGAGCAGATCTCCGGCCCTCGTTTGTCTCGCCTGTGTGTGTGTGCGAGTGTGTTGCTCCCTCCTCTCCTGCCTGTTGGCGTGTGATTTACACTCCGGGCATGTTCGAGCACGCCGTGTGCCATCGATACTGTTTTTATTACACCTTGTGCCAAGTGCTAACAGCCGGATACGCGGCGCGGCGACGAGTGGCTGCAGCACAATTAGCATAATTGAAATAATAATAATGCTAACGAGCTTTCTGAGTGGAGGCAGAGCAGAGACGAGAGGCTGACGGGCTGTGTGTGCGTAATTGGGATAATGGCCGGTGTAGTGGTGGAAGTGATGCTCGTGATGAAGCAGAGCCAAATTCAGAGAGTCTGTTTGTTTTATTGTTCAAACCTGAGCTGGTATCTGCTCTTTGTCTGCCTGTTTTATGACAAATATGACTAAATGAATCAAAATCAGAGGGAGAATATTAAAAAGAACAACAGGAGAGTGATGTTAAAGGACCAGTCTGCAGGTTTAATCCTGTTTGACATCACTGTAGTGATAAAGATCTGTTAATGTTTTAGCTCTTTAGATTTTTAACGGCTCAATGATAAAGAGCAAAGACATTTCTTTATATTTTTGGCTTGCAACATGTAACAAAAGTCTTGATTTCCTTTTCTGTGAGTTTTTTGATCATAAAGACTGAAACTAGAGCAAAAGTCGAACTGTTTTGATCATGTTTGATACCAAAGCAGCATAAATACAGCCCCTGAACACCTATTTTCCATCCTTCCAACCATCAGATCATCTTCCATGGTCCCTATGATTGTAGGGCTGGGCGATATGGCCTAAAAATAAAATTCCAGATTTTTTATTTAATCAATATATAAAAAATAAATAAATTCAAGCCTATTAAAGTGCTTGTGCAAAACCTGACAGGGCCACCATCATGAAAACTGCAAAGTTTCAGTATTCATATGTTTTTAATCTTTGCAACTACTTACAATTTAAGTAAGTGAATAAAAAAAATATCAGGATTTTTCATTTTTAAATCTTCTGCAGAAAATAATTCGAATTAATCGATTTAATCGATATATTGCCCAGCACTAGCTGATTATCTCTCTAACTTCTCTAAGGTCTTGGTTACCCAGTTGGTGTCATGGTGGATCTTTTCTTGGGGTTTGTGGTCACTGGTCTGGAGTGGCGCTTTTTGTAATCTTATATTTTGGCGATTAATCAGGTAATCGGATAACGGGTACATTACGCTAACTGCAATTTTTTAGTTTTACACTTACAAAATAAGCCAGGTCTCTTAAATAACAACTTATTTTATTTTTGAACATTCTGAGCATAATCAGGATCCCAAAATCAAAATCCATATTCTATCTTGGTAAATGTAGTTCCAACATGAGACTGATCACAACGAGATCTGCAGGTTCTTTTGAGCAACCAGGTCCTGATTTTCAGAATGAAACACTGTTTTAATTTTTCAAATGTATTTTTGATGCTCACAGGACTTTTGTGAATTAGTCCAGTTATTCCAGAAAGAAGGCCGACATCTCTTATCATCTCACACATACAGTAAAAACCTAAATGATTATCCGAGGAATAGTTTCAGCCCCAGGTTTGGAGTGTAGAGTTTGACGTGGATGATACTGACAGCTCATAGAAAGAGTGAACTTCACAGAAACATCTCTGTCAGGTGATTGGATGATCAGCCCGTCAATCATGTCCATGACAGGACAATCAGGTGATTCAGTTTAAAACCAGGAGACAGTTTGATAATCAAACTCTCATATTCCTGATATTAGAGGAGTGTAACCATGTAGAAATGTTCTCAGTCGACTTTGCTCTTCAGTAAGGAGGAGAATGTTCTCTATCGCGTCATGATAGTGTTGTTACGTGTTGTCACGTTTTGAAGGTCTTGATTTTGTCTCGGTCTTGGACTCAGGATTTTCCATGAAGACCGATCCAGACCAGCACTGATCTGCTTTTCTTCAGTTTCATTAATGTGAATAAGGAGGAACACTTGGTAAAACAACAAAAAGCTCATGTTCATGTTAGGGATGGATTTTGGCAAGAACCTCACGATACAATACGTATCACGATATCACAATATTGTGATATATTGTGATATTCTACAGTTATTTAAGAAAAAACTAGAGATATTGTATATGTAAATCACACAATATTACTGAGAACTAAAAGTACAAATCAAGTCAAAACTATTTGATTCAAACAACTTTTCCATTTTGTTTCTGAAATATGTCAAATGCAGTGTTACATACATACACTTAACCTGAAAACACAAAGTGCATCAAGTCACTTAAACTAATGTTGCAAAGAAATTATTCTTGTTCTCCCTTAAATAAAGTATTGAAAGTGCTTTGAGTTACTGACAGCACAACAGTAAGTAAAAAAAAAATCACATATTATTTGTCACTGTCTGAACTGAACAGACTGCATAAAAAAACCTGTGCATATGTATTTAAAGGTTGCATTTTATTTCCAACTCTGATAAAATGAGTTTTTACTTTTACAAAAAAATCGATATTAAGATTTAAAATATTGATATTATATTGGTGGTCAATATATTGCGATATATTGCTGTATTGATATTTTTTCACACCTCCAGTTCATGTGTTATTTCCCAGTGTTTTGAATGAGGAACACCCCTCTTAACTGTTCAACTTGTCATGTTTTTTAAAATTGATTTTAATAGTCTCGGTCTCAACTCCCAAAAGTCTTGGTCTTGGATTGTGTGGTCTTGAGCACAACACTTCTTCATGAGCAATCGCTGTTTTCTTCACCTGAGCTCCTTGGAGGACTCTGATTGGCCAGTTCCTCTGCACACTGAAGCTTTTTAAGGTGGATCTTCTTGATTTCACGTCTGTAAACCGAAAGATCCACCCACACTTTAAGGCACTTTACCATCAGGAGTGGCATGTATTTTGCTTTCTTCATATGTTGGTATAGATTTTGATTTTTGCTACAATAAATATGAAAATATCAGAATTATGGGCACTTGCTAAAAATCCAATTTTGTGTGTTCATACCAAAAATATATGACAATATGATTTTTGTCAGTCTCCCATCCTGCTCCAAACAATATAAACCATAGGGGTGGGAGAAAAAATTGATTCACAGAAGTATCGGGAGTTTATTTATTTATTTAGTTATTGGTTTTAAAGAGGGAACAGCGCATATTAATGAACATTTTTACAAATGTAAATATGACAGATTATAGCCTTGGGCTAATATTCACCTGCAGACCCCCTGGCAGGTTGATGGTAACATATACATACGAGACACTAAATACAGTAGGACAAACCCAAGGACAGTAGACAAGTAAAAAGAAACAGAAACATATATACTGCACATCCTCCCATCACACATAGTCCATCAAACATTTAGCAAATGCAACTTCTATTGCACTAACCCCTACTGCACTGAATGTTATTGCACAGATTTATATTACACAGACCCAGTTTATATTGCACAAATCCCTATTGCACTGTATTTGATTTTTTTTCAATTGCTGTTTTTGTTCAAAAATCGATTTTTTTTCCTCCGAATTTCAGTCCAGTCTTTTGAAGAGAGAGTATAAACAGGTGGTTAAAATATATTGCTGAATAAATCCTAAAAACAGACTCACATGTGATGTGTATTTTTCTTGATATAGTCTGTAGGCATCATTATTGTTCATCTTTTTCTCTGGTGTTAAAAAACCTAACTAAAGATTGCAAAAATCGTCAGTATCATAGAATTGCAATTTAAATCGAATCCTAAAAAATCAAATCTGGAGAAAGGCGTTTCGCCCCAGCCCTAATAAACCCCTTACCTTGATGAGAGCTGTAGTTTTTTGGAAAAAGGCAGAACTAGGGTCAGCATTGTTTGTCTGAAATTATATATTTCTCTTTAAATCATATCTGCTCATGTGGACGTATCACTCTGTTTGAGCCCTGGTCCATCATTTTCCTTTTTCACCTGTTTGTTCATTGACTGATTTGAGCTTAGTGATGGTCTTCAAATACAAAAAAAGAGCAAACTAGTCCCCCATCGAGCATCTGCAACGTAAAAATACATCTTTCACGGTCATAATGCTTCATAAAACACTGGAGTTGTACATTTTTGACTCTTTTTGCAGACGATGTGCTGCTATCCGTTGGTTAAATCTTCATTGTTCCTCCTCATTCCTGGAGCATGTTTCCTCTCCTTCTGTCAGCCCGGAGCTTTAAAATAGCAGCGTGGATAAAAACAGATGCTTGTGGATGTTTTTTCCTCACAGGAAGTCATTGAAAGTATCGGGTGTTGAGAGTGTTGACGGCTGCGGCGCTGCGATTCCTCTCGCTGTTATTTTCTGTTTTAACACTGTTGTGTTTTCTGACACTTTACTCCCAGCGAGCCTCCGTTAAAAATCGACTCTAACACACCTGAACCGCTCTCCTCCTCCTCCTCCTCCTCCTCTTCCTCTTCCTGAACGCTCTCTACGCCGCCGTTCGTCCACCCAGTCGGAAGAATCAGCTTCCAACAAACCGGCCTACAAATGAGGCATTAAGCATCGGTAATGGGGGTGCAGAAAGGTCACGGCTGTATTAATCTGCTGTCTGGGGAATACACCCCGGAGCTGGGAAACACACACACCGCGAGCGAGCGGGCGAGTTTCCAAAAACAAACCCAGAGCATGAATAAATATTTACCCGCGCCCGGGCCATCATATTGATCATAAAGTGTTTTAGGAAACAAAACGAGCGGGAAAATGAGATTGATGTAAAAATATTCGGCTGTTGCTTTGAGCGTTTCCCCCCTCGGACCCTGCGAGGGCCGAGAGCAGAGGTCGCTTCCTGCAGGAGCATCGATTTTATTTCAGGATCAGCCAGGATTTCCATCCAACACTCTGAAATCAACGGCTGGAAATTAACTCAGTGATGCTTCACTGTTTATTCGCTCACTTTGAGCCTTTTTAGATCCTGAAACATGAGGCTGAAGCCCAGTTTCATCACTTCTGATCAGTTTTAGTGATCTTTAAAAGACAAACCATCAAAGTACGGAGTAGAATATAGTCATGTGGGGATAGTTTTCCATTTACAACTTTAATTCAACAATAAACATGATTGATTTTGATTGATTTGATATTTATTATTGTGTCATGCATATACAATATACCCCGCCCAACAGGCTTACAAGACACCATCAAGTTCAGGGATCATTGTAGACGTTTACAAAGAAGGAATAATCCCACAAAAATAAACTGTCCTGATGTTTTTTCCAGGCTCTGGATACAAAGGAGGCCAACTTGTAAATATAACAACCATTATCAGGACTTTTAACATACGTTTCATTCATCAGAGGAGCTCTCAACTCATCGTAAAAAGGACAGTACAGAAGAAAATGTGCTTCGTTCTCAACTTCACCTAATTCACATAATTCACAAAGTCTGTGTTCCTCCTGGATGTTTTTAAATCTGCCAACATCAATAGCAAGTGGAAGGATTCCTGTTCTCAACTCAGCGACTGAAGATCTTTGACTTCTTGTTAATATGCTGCTGTTACATAAGATTCATGGCCATAATTATGTTTAATTTGGATACATGTTCTTAGTTTTGCCTTTAACAAAATTTCATTCAACCATTCTTGCTCAAACTTGGCAACAAGTTTTATAAACATTTTATTTTAGTCTTCTTTACAGCAGATCTCTCCATAAACTCCTCTGCTATGGCTCTTTTCCTTTGTTGAAAGTTTGGGATATCAGTTTCAGTAAATAAAATTAACACAAGTGCAACAAAATTTAGGGGAACACTCCTTTAATCAGAGTGAAACTTTATTTTGGGTTCACAGCTTCAATGAGACTTCTAAACCTAAAGGTAAAGGATTTTGGTTTGAACACTTAAAAGCAGCATTATGTACAAATTTATTTATGTTTACTTTGGACCTCTAAAAAAACACTTCAGCGTATGGGACAGTGCCGTGTTTGCCAAGTCACCTCTCACGTCATGACCAAATAAACTAAAGCAGGTGCAGGACTTGAATTTAATTCAATTTTTTAACATGTATGCAGAGAATAAAAAAATAGAGAAATGCCCTTCAAATACATGAAAAAAGAAATAAAGTAATTGTACAAAAGAAGTAGGAAGAATTGATGCCTGTTCTGATGCCTGCTTTGTAAAAACCAAAGGTGGAAGAGAAACTGATCTGACTTATAGTCTTGAGAAACCGATATCCAGATCTTCAGCTGCCATGAATTTTGCTTCAAACAAAAGAAAATCTGTCAACTTCTTCCTTGACTCTTTGACAAATGATCTTGTAGGAATGTTGACTAAAAGAGGGTCTGATACATGATACATTTTGATCAACAAAAAATAATAGGAAGGAGAAACTTAACTGCAGAGCTAGACCTAAAATGTTAAACAATACCATAAATTCATTACCAATAAGAATTCTCCAAGAGCACAAACCTCTGCCAGGGCTTTTCCAACATTGCTGAGGGAGTTCATGTCAATAATTTGGAAAACTGTCTTATCGCTCACCCCTTAAAAAATCCAGCATCAATCATGTCTAATCACTTCTCCCTTTTGCTGTAACCAACATTTCCTGGAAATCAAAATCCATGGCAAAACTGTCCCATCACATAAACAAATCCTTTAAAAAAAATCCTGCATCTGGATTCTGATCATCACCAAAATCGAACCAGAGCTCTGTTGTGTCTTGACCAACATTCCCTTACAATTTCATCCAAATCTGTCATTTAGGTTTTGAGTTAAAGCAAACTAACAAACACACTATTGTATAATAACAAGGTTGTAATTTAAATAGCCCAGTTAAAGGTGTATTGGCTGTACCGTGTACTGATGAAGTGGAAAAATACGTTGTTGTAAAAGTGAACAGCAGTCCTGCTCTTTCTGCACAGACGCAGAGTAGATCTTCATCCCTGTGGCCGATGTTCAAACTGTGTCACATGTTCAATGTGATCATTTGATTGGCTCCAGTTTGATTTAGAACAACACAGACCTGTTTGGTTTGGTATAAATTGGTTTAAAAGAGCAGGTTATTATATTTGGTTGAATTCAACTTGCTGTATTTTAAACCCTCCTTTGCTCATAAGTCGCTGATGTACTCCAGAAATGCCGAACTATCCCTTTAAATATGAGCCTCACACTGGTGCAGAAGTTATTACAGGCACCTCACAGTAATCAGGAGTGTATGGAGTTTGAATGTTCTCTATGTTCATGAGTGGGTTTATTTCAGGTTCTCCAGTTTCCCCCCACAGACCAAAAACATGGTGCTTAGGTTAGTGAGCTGTTCTCATATGTTCGACGATGTGTTATCAATACAACTAGCTTATAACTGACAAATGACTCCTCAGTATAAAGGCTGATTTACATTTTATTTTGGTTGCAGATGTGTGTTTTCCTGGCATTTATAGATGCAAAAGACAGACTGATGAGATATAAATAAATAAATATATATATGTACATTAGGACAGCTCTATTCAATTAGCGGCCCAAAACCAACCCTCGAGTGGCCCAAAATCAAAGTGATTGGGACTTTGGTCAGGCGTGAAAAATAGAAAAACTTTTACCAACACAGACACGGTCTTACAACAATTCCAACATTACTACAGACATTGAATGAAACATATTCTGAAAGGTTAATGCCCTTTAAATGTGACCAAAAGATGGAGTTTTAATCTGCACTTTTTATGTTCATACACACCCTAATATGTGCCTGTATTTACCTGTCATAGTGTGTTTAAGTTGTCTTTTTGAAGTGTTAAATTTGAAGAAACAGTATTTCAGCAGAAGTTTAGTTTAAGTACTGCTCTTTATTGAGTTTTTGCCCTTTTGGATGTGGCAATAAATTAATCATCCAGTGTGTTTGTTATCTATTTGTGTTTCTTTTACGTGGTTAACTTTGCTCACTGTCCGGCCCAGCTCATGTCCTAAGTCTGGAAATCTGATTGAATTTCTAATTGAACAGCCCTGCATTAGGAGGTGTTCACACCGTTTCACATGGATGGAAATGTAAAATGTCTTGAGGTTTTTGTCTTGGTTTTTGCAGAGCCTTGAGCTTAACAAGTTTAAAAACTGCAGAGTTAATTGTTGACCAATCTGTCCGTAAATGTGATTATGTGTCTGTGAAGAACTGATGTTTTTTTTTTTTTACTGAAGGTATTCTGATTGTTGGATATAAATTTATGCTTAAAGTCACCGATTACCTGTGGCTTGAAGACAGTGTCATCAGTAAAATCCCCCAGTCTCCATTTACAGTCCAGTAATTACTTAAAATTAATCTAACGTTAAGATCTGTGTTCAGGCCAGAAGGATAATCTCGGTATCTGAAGATTTAAAAAACAAAAATGCTTCTTTCTTCGAAACCATCGTGCTCGTTTGTTATGCTGTGACTAGTTCGTATGCTCAAGACAGGATCTGCAACGTATTTATAGTGATTATAGTCATGATTTAAAGAGGAGTTGTTCCAAAAAACAATTGAATATCAGTGATCATATGTTATATCATATGGTTATGTTTGTATCATGTTGTCCATGTTTTTTGTTCAGTTTGAAGTTCTGCTGTTTTAAATTCCTAAAAACAATTAATTATCCACTATCACATGGCAGAGTATTTCTGATTTCATGGTGTAAAGTTTTGTTTTTTTTAAACTTGTATTGACCACCATTTAGCACTGAGTGACCCTCATTATGATTCATTAACCTGAAAACATTACAGTATATCAGACATCGGAGTGATTTTAAAACAACAGAGTTAAAACGATTGCTCACTAATGGCAGATTACTGATTCACACCAAAATCAAATCATTTTTGTGCTTATAATTTCTTTTTTAACAGACAAGTAAGGTTTTTAACTCTTACCTCTACATGTTTTGAGTAAAGGTAAGAGTTTAAAACCTTACTTGTTTGTTAAAAAAGAAAGTATAAGCATATTATCCATGTAGACATAATGAACTTTCTCGAACTACTACGCTGATCATTTTTAAGTCGACATCTTCTGAAAGTATTAGTGAGGTAGTTTTTGTGTAATTTTGCAAACAAACAGTAATAAAATTTCACTATTGTGACGCTTTGCAGTGTTTTTTTCACCCTTTATTATTGAAGTTAATAAAGTTTTCTCTCTCTTTGTTGCAGCGGTGTCGGCCTAGCTCGAGCTCACTTTGAGAAGCAGCCGCCGTCCAACCTGAGGAAGTCAAACTTCTTCCACTTCGTGTTGGCGCTGTACGACCGCCAGGGTCAGCCGGTCGAGATCGAGAGGACTTCGTACGTCGACTTTGTGGAGAAAGACAAGGTAATGCACATTTTTGTTATTTTATCCACTTCATATGTCATCTTACAGCTTCAGATGTGCACTGGAGGAGCAACAGGGTGTTCATGCACAGATAAATGCACTAGGAACGCCAAATTATCCCGTTAACTTGGATTAATTAATTACAGTCATAATTAGAGCTTAATATACCAGAAAAAATACTTAAAATACCAGAGCAGCTGGTGATTGGACGATCAGTCTGCTCGTCACACTCTTCATAGAGCTCGACCCTGTTGTTAGCTGTTAGCTTAAACTAGGAGTATGTCAGTCCTTAGACTGTCGTCTTATCTTACATTAAATGATTCCACACAGATGTGACATGAATCTGTCAAAGAAAAAACCACAAAGTTCTCCAGGTAAACTTTTGAGGATAACACATCTGATAGCATAGGGTAACCATGACTACGGCTCAGCGTTGTTAGCGCAGCGTCCCTCTCGGTTTCCTAGCGGTGATCTCCAGTCTTAGCCTTACAGAGCAGATAAAACGGCCTGATTCTAAAATCATGCATCATAGCTTGACAGGAAGTGAAGTCACTTCCTGTTGTACAAATGATGGCGGCCAATGTTGGTTAGCCTGTGGTCATCATGGTTACTTAGTTATACTTGGCTAAATCTGCTCTCCTCATAAGTTTACTTCATAGGGATTTTTTTTGATGAGCTTCATGTTACATATAAGAGTTAAATGATACATCTGTGTGGTTTAATTTAAAATGAAACGATAGACTTAAGGTAGTTTCGCTATTGGCTAATGTCCATCAGTTATGGCTAACAGCTAACAAGGGCAAACAACACTTAACAGGTGTTAGCCGTTAGCTGTAGCAGCTAACAACAGAGCTGCTAAGGCTAACGGCCATTAACTGTTGTTTGCCCTTGCCGTTAGTCACTATGTTTAGCAGCTACATGTGCTACGTCATAGCATCGCTGCTTGATATGGATTGGTCTGTGATGAGTGCGATGAGCCAAACGATCACCCAATCAAAAGCTGCTGTTGATTTGAAGGTTCTGCCCCTGAAAACATTTTCTAACGGCTCCTTCCCAGATGGATTAGTGAAATATTTAAATAAAACATATTTAAATATATATCCATCTGGCGTGTCAGGTTACTCCGGTCGGAAGAAGAGCAAAATCTTTCCCATAAGACAGTTTGAAGTGACGTTCGAGTCCATTTCTGATAAAAGTGCAGACCTGCTGTTTTCAAACATGTAGCACTTCCTGTTGTCGTCATGTCTCTAGCTCCGCCTCTGTCCCCTGATTGGTCCGTTAAAGCTGGAGAGTTTTTATGCATTGGGCTTCTTGGGCTTCAGTTTTTGGGAGGTGGAGAACAATCTTTAGATCTGCCACAATAATCGAATGAATTTCAATGAAAATACCTCAAGTTGAGGCTTTTCAGCATTTTTTAAAGTGAGATTAAAAAATAGATTAATTAGATTAATCAAATACATGTCATGATTAATTGCTCAAATATTGTAATCTACTGACAGCACTAAAATGCACTTAATTCAGTGTTTTAATGGGTTAAAGTACATTAAATAAAGGGCTAACAGACCTTCTAAGGCCTCTAATGGTGATAGAAATACTGATAATAATGGCCGTGGTAATGTTGATAATATCCAGACAGGTTTGGAGAGTTTTTGGCCGTTTGATCGGCTGCCAGCTGGCTCCTCTTCTTCCCCTCCGATCCACCCACTCACTCGCTCACCTCACCCCGGCTTTGACCTCTAGTCTCTCGCCCCGACATCCCCCGACACTCACACACACTCACACTCGCACACACACACACACACACACACACACACACACACACACACACACTGGGGCCGAGCCAACACTCCCGGGCACAGTTGGCACTGAGCGGCCGGCTGACGGAGACTGAAAGCAGAGAGAGATAAAAACGAGGAAAAACGTCTGAAAGAGAACAAGAGAAGAAGAAGAAAGGGCGGGAAGGGGGGAGAGAGATAGAGGAGAGGGAGATAAGGGTGACGTCAGCTGCAACTGAGGGACTGTTGAGAAGTTTGGGTTGTTTTTGAAGCCCTGTGACCACGACGCTTTACAATAAGCTCTGTGGAAGCTTGAAAACAATCCAGTTATCAAGTAGAAATGCACCATATAAGCAGCTTGACATCAGCCTAAAAAGTTAAATATCGGTATTGAAATTCCTGCAGATATTTACTGCCAAATATCGGCCACACGCATTGTCCATATATACTGTATGTCAGCTGGAATATTGGCAAATTACTAGTGCTGTGAGGCGGTAAAAAAAAAGTTATATTAACTGCAGGATTTGTAGTTAACTAATCTAATTAACCACATTTTGATCATATATCTGCTTAAAGTCCCCAATTAAAGAATTTGAATTCTTGGACTTTACAAAATTGTTGTGCATGACTAATCGAATGAATACACTAAGAAGAGAACATTTGTAAATACATGTTTTTATTGGTGATTGAATAAAACCTAAGTCATGGTGTCTCGTCCAGAAAATTCTAAGCTCAATCAGGCAACTCAAATTACACTTTAAGTGTGTTTCATAAATCATATTTAGAATAAGAAAAAGGTCGAGGACATCCAGCAAACCAGGGCCTGGTGCATTATTAAAGAATGTAGTACAAATATGGATAAATAAATACAGAAATAAAATAAGGCTGAGTCTTAAATAGGCCATTCCTGTTGTCACCTGGGCTTTGTTTGGTTTGACTCGAGATGCATGTGTTAAGCTGCATGACACTGCCATGTACGGGTCCTTCAACTGGACAGTTTTAAAATGTTCTTGTGCTATAATTAATCCTGCGATTAATTTTTAAAACACATTAGTTTGTGTTGTAATTAATTGATCGATTTACTGCATTAAGGTAACAGCCCTACAAATCATCAAAGGTTTCATTTTTGCAAGAGTAAACAGCTGTTTGTCTTGTTTTACATCAATCAATCAATCAATCTTTATTTGTAAAGCCCCAATTCATAACAAGTGTTATCTCAAGATACTTTACAATAGAGCATAAAACTCTTCATTTTATGGATACAAATGTAGATACACATAAAAAATACACATATACATACTAGGGCTGAAAGATATATCGTTATCTTATCGAGGTCTGAACATTCAAGATATTAATATTGAAAAAGCAACAATATAAACTATATAGATTTCTTATAAATAAAACATTTTCCACATTCTTTTGTAAATGTTTTTGTTTTTCTGAAAAATGCTTGCTCACCAAACCCATAGTCTTATCATATTGTATTGATATTGAGATATCTGACATGAATATCATGATATGAAATTTTGTCCATATCGTTCAACCCTAGTACATACAGTATATGTATAAATAATACATCCAACACCCAACATGAATCCATATAGCCAATCACGATTCCCTCCATCACCTGTTCTTCTGAAAAATATCCTGTAACACTAAAAGAAAAAAGTCAATTTTTGTGAAGTAAAAAGCTTGTACTCTTGGCGTATTGGATATCAGCAAAAATCCAATACCGTGCATCTATGGAGCACCGATGAATGAACTCTGACTGGAGCTTTTCTTTTTAAAATCAGGGTCAAAATGAAGAAAATTCAGGCCAAATGTTTTCTAGTAGTGTGAAATTAGAATGATCCTGATCCACATTTTGTGACAAAAAATTGAGACAGTTTTTACCAGAGGTGTGAAAAAATATTGATACAGCAATATATCGCAAAATTTTATCCACCGATGCTATATTGACATTTCAAATCTTTTTTTTAATGTATTTTTGGGCATTTTGTGCCTTTATTGATAGGAGAGAGAGACAGTGGATAGGCTTTTGATATTTCAAATCCTAATATAAATTTTTTTGTAAACGTAAAATCTGATTTTTATCAGAGTTGGAAACAAAATACAACTAATAAATATGTATGCACAGTTTTTTTCATGCAGTCTGTTCAGTTCAGACAGTGACAAGAAATATGTGATTTTATTTTACTTACTGTTATGCTGTCAGTAACTTAAAGCACTTTCAATACCTTATTTAAGGGAGAACAAGAATAATTTCTTTGCAACTTTAGTTTAAACGACTTGATGCACTCTATGTTTTCAAATTAAGTGTATGTATGTAACACTGCATTTGACATATTTCAAAATCAATAGAATAGAAAAGTTGTTTTCAACTGAATCGAGTTGACTTGTATGTTTTTTCAGTTTTGAATAATATTGTGTGATTTACATAAACACCATCTCTAGTTTTTTCATAGTTAACTGTAGAATCGTGTATAGATCGAGAGGTTCTTGTCAATATTCACCCCAGTTTTTACCTCTGTGACACTAACAGTCTTTAGTTTTATCTTCCAGCTCCATTAACACATCCCACTTTATTTCATTATCTTTGCCCTCTTGCTTTTTTACAAGAGGCCTTACATTAAAGTTACATCAGTGCTACATTAAAGAGGAACGGATGGAAACAAGAGAAACAGTCTTTAACTCTTGCAAAAATAAACTTTAGATTTTTAGATGTACCCATACAGATATGAGAAGGAGCAGAAATATTGTACATTTGTGTAATTCGCCAACATCCCAGCTGATATATCAACGATATTTGTTGCTGATGTATTGGCTGTGACTATCTGCAAAAAATTTCTAGACCGATATTTAACTTTTTACACTGGTTCAGCATAGACTGGATCCAGTTAAGTCTGACATGTGCAGCCAAATGATTAAATCAGACATCAAGTCCAAACGGATGTGGAGCCCTCGTCCCTGCTTTGTCTCACGGTAACACTCGGGTTGGAGTGGTTTGTGTTTTCTCATGTTTCAGGATAACTCATGTTTCCTGAATAAACTCCAGTCGGCTTTATGTGTGTTTTAAAAGAGACAGTCGGGTGCTGCGGCCCCGTGTCTCGATCAGAAAAGTTAAAAATGTTTCAGCTGCCATGTTTGCTCTCGTTTGATTTGCCTGGTTGGCTCGACATGATTTATCTCACCTCTAATGCAACTTCTTTATGTATCCGTCTGTGTTTGTGTGACAGGAGTACAACGGAGAGAAGACCAACAATGGGATCCACTACAGGCTACAACTGCTCTACAGCAACGGTGAGTCTGCAGACGAGGATTTACATTGGCAGTATTTCACCAAAACCTTACAATTTCCTAAATAAAGTTGTAAATAAGAAATTAGAGTTGAACCTTTATGTCTACTCTTCATATTCAGTTTCAAATTTCCAAATTATGTTCTGATTAATTCAAATAACAGCTTTATATTTGCATGCTTTGTAAGAATAGGGCTGTCTTATAGTAAAGAAAACAAACATTTTAGTGCTATTATATGTTGTGCTGATAAATTTGCGTATTACACTTGGCTTGAGCTTCTGCTACCTGCATTACAGTTGTTGCAGTTTGAGCCTGTCAGAACTGAAAAGCTCAGATTTAGAGCTTGTGGAATTATTGTGGAAAACATAATGTGAAAAAAGTGGCACAAAATCAAAACAACTCGAGCCTTACAGAGCAGCTTAATCCAGCAAATAACATGTTATCCATTCATAATGCTCGAGCACAGTCTGCAAAAGCACGGCCAAATCAGTGCTTTTAGAAGAAATACCTGAAATCACTTACGTTCTAAAAAGGTCCAGTTTTCATTCACTGCCTGGCCAAAAAAAGTCTCCACCTAGATTTAACTAATCAAACAGATACAACCCTCCTATTGGATAATTACTGCATGGGTGATTATCCTCAGCTGAAACAAGTTATTTAACTCCAGCTGATGCAATGAGCAGCTTCTCATTTCTTCAACAACCATGTCAAAGACACATCCTGTGGTCGTGGAAAAGATGTTAGTCTGTTTAAGAAGGGTCAAATCATTGGCATCAAGCAGAGAAAACATCTAAGGAGACTGAAGAAACTACTAAAACTGGGTTAAGAACTGTCCAACACATTATTAAAAACTGGAAGGATAGTGGGGAACCATCGTCTTCAAGGAAGAAATGTGGTCAGAATAAAATCCTGAATGATGGTGATCGGTGAATCACTTAAACATTTGGCCAAATCAAATCAAAGAAAAACAACAGTAGAACTCAAGGGTGTGTTTAATAGTGAAAGTAAGAGCATTTCCACACACACAATGTGAAGGGAACTCAAGGGATTGGGACTGAACAGCTGTGTAGCCTTAAGAAAACCACTAATCAGTAAGGCTAAGCAGAAAAAAGGCTTCAGTTTGCTAGGGAGCATAAAGATTGGACTGTGGAGGACTGGAAGAAGGTCATGTGGTCTGATGAGTCCAGATTGACCCTGTTCCAGAGTGATGGGAGCATCAGGGGAAGAAGAGAGGCAGGTGAAGTGATGCACCCATCATGCCTAGTACCTACTGTCCAAGCCTGTGGGGGCAGTGCTGTGATCTGGGACAAATCTGTGACATTGGAGAAGCTTAAAGAGACAAAGACACAGAGAATGAGACTGTAATCAAAGATAAAGGAGGGACAATGAAATATTAGAGGGTGTGACTTCTTTTTTTGGCCAGGCAGTGTGTAATTTATTCATTACTTTAAATACAAGAATATAAAGACGAAGAATAAGTTTTAATTCATTCTAAAACTTAAAGCTATAGTGCGTAACTTCGGTCGCCCTCCAGCGGAATTCTGCGTTCTTACAACAATAAAGCCGGCGCTTCCATATGACGTACGCCCAGGCTGCTAACATTACAACATTAAGTTCATAGCACCATTTACAAGAAAATAATAAAGTACTTATATAATTATAAACCAAGTCACTTACTTTTCCAACAGCGGCAAGGCAACATCTGTGTCTGCCCTCAGCCCAATTTCTGCCTTCAAGGCTCTCCACCGAGGAAAAGCCACGTCAATACAAATTCGCGTTTGCCTTCTCCGTCAGTCACTTTCCTTCTTCGCTAGCAATCCTTCAGACAAACATCCAGGCTTTTTTTTGTGGTAGGATCCACTTCTGGACTGTGTCTCGGCCGTTTCTTTCGCTTCTCTGCCATGTCGCTTCCTCGTTCTGCCTGCGCTCTGCTTGTTGCTACGAGACTCTCCGCTCGTCCTCCCCCTCCCTTCTTGTCGTGACGTAAAACACGTAATTTCCTGCGAGGCAGCGCGGGAATGTAGCCGGTCGACAAGCAAAGCAAAAATTATATATATTTAAAAATACCGCGAGATGTTAGAGGAGCCGATCGGCTTAATCTGCATTGTGTCATCTCCTCAAGTAGTGGCTTGGCTGAAACGGACATTCACGGACATGTAGAAGTTACGCTCTATAGTTTTAAGAAACTTAATTCAACTCCTCAAAGATGGTCGACTTAAGTTCAAATTTGGAGAGGGTTGACAACAACTGTCAAACATTGAGGCCGTATGGATATTATTGGTTTGATTTTGTCCGACATCAGCCTAAAAAATTAAGCATAGTTTTGGCTGATGTTGAAAATCTTGCCGTTATTTACAGCTGATATATTGGTCACACATATCGACAAATTTCACATGTGTACAGTATTGATGCACCTTCTCCTCACTGTATATATAAATTTAAAAATCAAGGGTTTGAGGTGCAGATGGTCTAGCAGTTTAGGTCTATTTCCTGCATGTCACTCCCCACTCTCGCCCTCCTTTCCTACTCTATCCGCTGTTCTCCCTCCTATCTGATTGAAGACATAAAAGCCAACAAAAAAACAAGGGTTTTATTTTCTGTTTTTCTTGTTTCACTTCTATTCCTTATAAAAATATACTAGATTGCCAATTTTCTTAAGTACAGAACTTTTGTTTTTTATCGGAAATATCGGTGCGGGCAATAATGAATTCAAAAATATTGCCATTTTGGAAATCTGCAGTGCGAGTGCTGTGATCTGTGATAAATCTGTGACATTGCAAAAGCTTATCCAAACAATTTCGCAGCTATTGTGTCCGTAATCAAAGCTAAAGGCTTTTTATGTGGCTAGACAGTGTATATTCTAGTGGATGTTTGAGAATAGAATAGAATAAACTAAGGATGCACCGAATATTCATGAACCGAATATATTTAGCCTAATATTGCAACAAAAGCCATGTTCCGCCTTCGGTGGAGTGATGTAATGGCAAGGCTGAATAGTACCATGTGACAAATACATCATTGCATGTGACTGTGGCTAAGCAGACATGTTTCAAAAGGACAATTATTCATTTGTTGCGGGTTTATCCACTTCAATGCACCTTGGTTTTTTTAATGCATGTTTTGTTTGAAAAACTTTGCTGTGCTTTTTATGAAAAGCAAAGACTACTGGAATATAAAAAAGTCATAATATTCAATAAAAAATTTCTTTCTATTGAAAACATGTCTAAAAATGCTCTTTTAAAAAATATAGTTAACTACTTAGCCTCCTCATTGGATATTCAGTATTCGGCTTTTGCTTAGGCTACAAATTTCGGTGAATCCCTAGAATAAACCTTCATTTGTCCCACACGGGAAAATTTACAGTGTTACAGCAGCAAAGGGGACAGCATTAATAGAATAAAACGTAGACTTAAGTATAAAAAAATAGCAGCACGTTCATTATTCTACTGCAAAACTAAAAGCAAACCTTATAAAGATTATTCACGTCACTGAATAATTGCACGTGGGATTAAGTGATTGTACATGAGTGTACTTCCACATTGTTTTCCCTTCAGTGCTGCACACGTATGCATGCTGGAATTGAAGCTAAAGGCGAAATATTAGAGTGTGTGACCTTATTTTTTGGCCGGGCAGTGTAGATTCTGATGGATGTTTTTCCGTATCGAGGCTCCACTCCGGGACTTTCTGTGGAAATACGTGGACACGACAGGAACTGTGAGGAAGGGCCGACTAGCATGGAGCTAAACCAAACTTAACCTCTGTAAGATGGCCGCCCTGCAGGTCAGGTGTGAGCAGGTTTCAGGTGTTATTGATGGATGGAGTGGATTTAATGGCTGCTCGCTCACTCTGTTTGCAGCTCAACTGAACTTTGCTGCATGAATTTGCAGAGAGGAAATTTATATTAAAGGTCACCTTAGCAGAGAACTTTTTCATTATTAACGGCACAGAGAGAGAGAGGGAGAGGGCGAGCGAGCATCTGGAGTATCTGACAGCTAACTAAACGTGAACTCTGGTTTGTCCATCAGGGGGGCGGCGGTGGAAACACGGCGCTCGCTCTGTGCTGGCTCGCCTCCAGCCCGCTCTGCTCTCAGGCCGCTGCAGGAGCTGCAGATAAAGTGGGACATAAAAGAGCGTTTTCTTCCAAAGGGGGATAAATCACTCTAATATGAGCCCGCGTCGTCGGATTAGCATCGTACGGAGGTAATTGACCTCATCTGCAAGCGGGACGGATAGCCGCCATTTATGCCGCCGACTGCTCCGCGCTCGGCGGCGGGGCGAGGAGTGAATCATGTCAATTAGAAAGCACAGGAAGCTGCGAGGAAACGGCCCGACAAACGAGGAGATGGAAAAAAAACAAAAGCCACAGAATACAATTAGAGCCGCGGCACCGCTAACAGGTGTTCCCTGCAATCTTCTGCCTCCACCCCATGTCGTGTTTGTGTCACATTTACGCTCGGATGCATAGCTAATAAAAGACAAGCAATCCTGATTGATATTTAATTTGTGGGAGAATGAGGATTCCTTGTTATCCTTGAGGAAAAAGGCGGCGGGGGGGGAGATAAAGGGGGAGGCAGTTAGAGGCGGGTTTGGCCTATAAATAATAAACAGCTCTGGAGCAGCGCTAATGTTTGTTTTTGCTGAGGGGGGTGTTAGCGACGACAAGAAGAGCTGCACAAACATAAATACACAAGCGGGACATAAATAATAACAGGATTCATTTACTGAACATTATTACAAATCACTGCTTTTGTGCGTTTTTCTGCAAACGCAGATCAAATTAGCATATCAGGCTAACGCATGGATGCACGCGTGGATGTGCAGAAGAGTGTGGTCAATGTATAAGTGTGTGTGTCAGTGTATGAGTGTGTATTAGAGTATACAAGTGTGTATCAGTGTGTGAGTATGTATATCAGTGTGTATTTCAGTGTGTGAGTGTGTTTGTCAGTTTGTGAGTGTGTATATCAGGGTTTATTTTAGTGTATATATTTTTTATGTCAGTGTGTGAGTGTTTAAAGCAGTGTGTATTCAGTGTGTGAGTGTGTATATCAGTGTGTTTTTCTGTGTGTGAGTGTGTATATCAGTGTGTATTTCAGTGTGTGGGTGTGTTTGTCAGTTTATGAGTGTGTATATCAGGGTTTATTTTAGTGTATATATTTTTTATGTCAGTGTGTGAGTGTGTAAAGCATCGTGTATTCAGTGTGTGAGTGTGTATATATGTGTGTATTTCAGTTTATAAGTGTGTATATCATCGTGTGAGTGTGTATATATGTGTGTATTTCAGTTTATAAGTGTGTATATCAGTGTATGAGTGTGTATATCAGTGTGTATATAGTGTTTGAGTCTGTATATCAGTGTGTATATAGTGTTTGAGTCTGTATATATGTGTGTATATCGGTGTGTGAGTGTGTATATCAGTGTGTATTTCAGTTTATTAGTGTGTTTGTCAGTGTGTGAATGTGTATTTATGAGTTCATTTCAGTTTATAAGTGTGTTTTTCAGTGTGAGTGTGTATATATGTGTGTATATAGTGTATACATTTTTCATGTGAGTGTTTGAGTGTGTATATATGTGTGTATTTCAGTGTGTGAGTGTGTTTATATGTGTGTATTTCAGTGTGTGTGTGTGTATATATATGTGTGTATTTCAGTTTATAAGTGTGTATTTCAGTGTGTGAGTGTGTATTAGTGTGTATTTTAGAGTATACATTTTTTAAGTCTGTGTGAGTGTGTATATCAGTGTGTGAGTGTGTATATATGTGTGTATATATTGTACATGGTATTTGAGTGTGTATGTCAGCGTGTGTTTATATGTGTGTATTTCAGTGTGTGAGTGTGTACATAGTGTTTGAGTGTGTACATATGTGTGTATTTCAGTTTATTAGTGTGTATTTCAGTGTGTGAGTGTGTATGTGTGAATTTCAGTTTATTAGTGTGTATATAGTGTTTGAGTGTGTATTTATGTGTGTATATCAGTGTGTGAGTGTGTATTTATGTGTGTATTTCAGTTTATAAGTGTGTATTTTAGTGTGTGTGTGTATATATGTGTGTATATCAGTGTGTGTGTGTATATATGTGTGTATTTCAGTTTATTAGTGTGTATATAGTGTTTGAGTGTGGATTTATGTGTGTATATCAGTGTGTGAGTGTGTTTATATGTGTGTGAGTGTGTATATATGTGTGTATTTCAGTTTATTAGTGTGTATTTCAGTGTGTGAGTGTGTATGACTCAGACAGTCCTGCTCACTCTCACATTATTCCATAATTGTGTGTTTTTTGTCTCATTGTTGTCTGTGTGTGTTTCAGGCATCAGGACAGAACAGGATCTTTACGTCCGGCTCATCGACTCCATGACTAAACAGGTGAGCAGACAAACACTCACCTGAAGCCTCCGTCCACCCACGCCAAGAGGGGAGGAGCTAAAGACGACGACCACCAACGTCATAAAATCAGTTATTTACCTACATCTGATTCATACATACGTTGTAATGGAAAACCGATAATTTGGCAAGTTAGCATAAGCTAACTGCCTGTGTCCATAACCTGCTTGTCAAACAGCATGACCGCGAACGCCACGTAGCTTTGAATGCTGAGATGCTAACTTCAGAGCTCAGAAAGCGAACCCTCTGTTCACACTGGTTTTAGATCGAGCTTTGTCCGCTTGGCTTAAGGAAAACAAAGACACCACAGCACATCAAAAATAGAGTCCCACAGTAGACTTTTGAGCCGGAGCTTTCCTGAAAAAGTTGATATTTTATTTTTAAGGAAGTCCTGCAGGCCTTACCTTTAAGAATAATGTCGGTTTTATCTCTTTTCGACCTTTTTATTTGCTCATAATTAGACTGTTGTGTGTTTCTGCAGCTCTGTCAGGAGCCTCAGTCTTTATAATGGGTGTGTATTACACCTGCACTCACCTGTCTATCAGGGAGTGACATCATCCCAACCGGCCTCAGCAGCAGAGTAACGATAACTCAAATCTCTACAAACTTTACACATCTTATAGTAAATTTTGTCAGGGATCCAGCTGTGTCATTTGTAAAGCTTTAGCACCTTTGTTTTTTTCTGCAGAGGCCTAACTGCCACAGCTTGTCCGATTCTGAGTTTTCCTTCCCCCTTCATTTGAATGGGAGGAGCTGCGAGGGCTTCTTTTGGGTGCACCCACTTTGTCATTTCGTCATTTGGAAACCGTTCGAGAAACAACAAAATCCTTCATAACTTTTGATCATCAATGCCTCCTCTGTCAACTGTCAACATTTCAAGCTGATACCATCTACGGTCCAGGGCAGGGCTATTCAATTAGAAATTCAGTCAGGCCAAATTTTCAGACTTAGGACATGAGCTGGGCCGGACATTTTTGGCAAACAGTGAGCAAATTTAACCACGTAAAAGAGACACTGGATGGTTTTTTACTTATTACTTAAACTAAACTTCTGCTGAAATACTGTTTCTTTAAATGTAACACTTCAAACAGATCAATTCAACACGTTATGACGGGTAAATACAGGCACATATTAAAGGTGCATATGAACATAAAAAAGTGCAGATTAAAAACACCCTCTATTGGTCAAATTTGAAAGTGCATTAAAAGTAGCCTGCTTAATAGCAACCTTTCAGAACGTGTTGCATTCAATGTCTGTAATAATGTTGGAATTTTTGTGAAACCTTGTCAGTTTTTCCTGTTTTTCTCGCCAGATCTAAGTCCCAATCACGTTGATTTTGGGCCACTTGAAGGTTGCTTTAGGGCTGCTAATTGAACAGGGCTGGTCTAGGGGGAGATAATTTTTCTGGATAACGTCTTTTTAGATCAGTGTTTTATTTTGAAAGGCAAATTGCCAGCTTCCTGTTTGAGATAGGTCAGAGGTGTCAGCATGTGATTTGTGGGCATCGATGAGATCTACGTTTAGGCCATGTGGGTAAGGACCCTGCTAATTAACCAGGCTGGTTAACGAGGGGATTTTCTCGACTAAAACTGAACTCAGAGTTGAATCCTGGATTGAAGCTGAACTCCAGAAAACAGTTTGTGTTTCATGAGGCTGTGTGAACTGTAAATCTCTCCTGATTCTGAGTTGTTCTGCAGATTCTCTGACACGTAAAACCCGCTCAAACCTCTAATTTACTCTGACCTGCTGCGACTTTATAAACCTGCCCTCAATTATTAAACACATGAAAACAGCTCTCCTCACACTTCACCCAGCCCAGATCTTCTCCTCTTAACCCTCCCCCTCGCAGCTCTGATGTGTTTTCCTTTCCACCCGTGCAGCTCCTTCTCCAGGTCCTCCCGTTCCTCCCACTTTTCCGGTTTTCACTCACTCAGAACCCCCGTGTGGGATCTGAACCTGTGAACGTTTTCTACGCCAAGAAACGAAACCCCAAATATTTTCAAATTCCAGCTCGACCTGCCAGCCCTCCTCCTCGCTTCATTCCTGCTCCTCGCTCGGCTCCAGAGTCTCTGCTGCAGACGCCTTCGCTCTGTTTTAGTGTTTAAACTGGAGTTCAGGATAGGGGTGTCCCAATGATCAAGACTTTTTAGAACATTTTAAACATGCTGCTTCATCTTTAACTCTTTAACTACCAGCTCAACTGTTTTAATGTTTTAAAAAATACAACAAATCAAATTATTGACATGATTCTGCCAACATTTCAGAGAACAGAGAAAACCTCAAACAAGCCAAGCTCCAGTTTTACTCTTGGATAAAATTAAACATCTAATAACTAGGAGTGGGAGAAAAATCGATTCACATAAGTATCTCGATTTTTTTGTTCAAAAATCGATCCCCCCCCCCCCCCCCCCCCAAAATTGCGGCAAGCGACATTGCTGAATAAAATAGTGCTGAGTAGTGTTTCTACTTTTCACCAGCAGATAGTGGACAGGTGACAGGTTTCTATTCAAAGTTTTGGCGTATATTTACTTTGAAACACACACACTGGACTGAGGGATTTAAGTGTGGCTGTAGAGCGGAGCAGAGAGAGAGAGGAAAAGAGAGAGATGCACAGAGAGAGAGAGAGTGAGTAAGAGTACTCATGATGCTGAGAGTACTTTGTCAAGTACTGGCTGACTCTGAATCTGAGGAATATTTACTCTCTGAGGATGACGGTTAGTCGTCCAGCGAGAACCAAACTGGCGGCGCGCCATTACAGTCCCCAAGCAGCACATACGAGGCCGATGCTTTGCCTGTCCCTGGCTGGGGTGGAAGTAATCAGTGAGTGCCGAGGAGGGGACGTGGTCTGGGATGAAGAGAAGCTCAAAACACCATGAAAAGTGACGGTGTTAGCGTGAATGAGAAAGACCGCGGAGCTCTGGTCAGACGAGGGAGAAGCCGGGGGTAAAAAGCACAGTGAAGGCAGCAGAGGCATTCATGCTCGGCCTGTAAATTACAGTGATGACGATGGCTGGGAAAACGAACCACTTTGAAACTATAGCCTTTTTAAATCCTAATAGCAAAATTTAATATTTTCTTGAAAAAACTCTGATGCCTTAAGGGTTAATAATCCACTTTTAATAATCCACTTTTATATGCAATCCAGTCTTTTGAAGAGAGAGTATAAACAGCTGGTTAAAATATATTGCTGAATAAATCCTAAAAACAGACTCACATGTGATGTGTATTTTTCCTGATATAGTCTGTAGGCACCATCATTGTTCATCTTTTTCGCTGGTGTTAAAAAAGCTGACTAAAGATTGTAAAAATCGGCAATATTGTAGAATTGCAATTTAAATCCAATCGGCACCTAAAAAGTCGCAATAAATCGAATCGGGAGAAAAGTGAATCATCCCAGCCTTACTAATAACCCTTTATTGAATGTTAGTAAAGTCTGAATGTCTAAGGCTGCGTTTACACGGACACTCCTGACTTAAAGACGCAAAGATTTTTCCTTTGCGTTTTTACATTCTTCTGCATTTAGACGACGACGCTGGAGATGTATGGACTTAGTCTATTGTGCATGCTGGTTCAGTAGATGGCGTTGTAGGTCTGCAGAGAGGCAACGCTGCTTCAATACACGTATGCAGAAGAAAAACTTCACAAGCAACAATGGCGAATAGACGCACAGAGACGCAGGAGTTTCTTTTCTGGACAACAAATCAGCTCGAACAACAAATCTGTTTATATAGTTTTGTCTGGATAATAAACCGAGCACGGTAAGAGGCTCTCACACATTACTCGGCAGACAGCTGAAGCTGTTGTTGTCCCTGGTATGCGCGCGCAGCCTTCATCTGAAAGAGTACTGCGCATGCGGTGACGTCAGCTTTTTACCCTGAAACGCTCTGATACGGGTTTACACGGAGCTGCATGGAGAGCATTTTGGAAACTTCCCACTCTGGAGCCCGTTTTCAAAAGTTACCGTTTTAACACAAAACGCAACGAGTTTCCATCTAAACGCATTGACGGTTTTCGGCGCTGTGTAAACGCAGTCTAAATGAACAGAAACAAATGTTCCTTTGTGTGCAATACAGTCACCTTTATTTAGGCTACCTGGCAGAGCATCTCAGTTACAATACCAGAACTGACAACAAACAGTGAACCTGCTCTACATGAATATATCAATTCATAAAGAGAGCAGCTCTGATTGGATCGCTCCACAGCTTATCCCACCACCACCAAGCTAAGGCAGCTGTGATTGGATGTCCCTCTGAACTCATCCAACCTTTAACACAACCAAAGTAGCTGTGATTGGATAGATTCATCACTTGTCTCTACTTCCTACATGACCATATTAGGCCTGATTGGATTAAGTCTGTCAGACATTTTAGTCTAGTTTTTATTTGTTGATGAAAATGTCAGTTAGTTTACTCTGAGTTTTTGTCCATGTGCTCTTGTTTTTATTTGTTACTGTCTAGTTTTCTTGAGGGGAAAACAGGTTGTTGATGAAAACTATGATGAAAATAATGAGTAAACAAAGTGAGCACTGCGTCTGTGGCTGTTAAAGGTTGAGTGCGTGTGGGTTGGGGGTCCCTGCACAGTTTAATCTGCATTAATGTACCGCTGACTCCCTCTGACTCGAGGACTCATACGGGCCCCTCCACAGGCTCGCATCGATCCGCGGGGACTCCAGCTGACCCGCCTGTCAGCCCCGACCGTCCACCAATGGAGTGTCAGCAGCGTGAGGTGGAGGTGTGTGTGTGTTCGAGGACGAGGTGTCAGGATTATTGTCTCCTGTGTGTCGTCGCTGGGCCACATTAGAGCGTATTGATCGGTTTCCACGGCTGACGCTTTGTTGAGGAGCCGCTTGGTACATCGATTGGTGACATGTCGACAGGCTCGAACAGCGGGAGGCGGGAGGGGGGATACGACTGTGACTGTGAGGGGGAGGAGGACGGTGCTGCAAGAGAGGAATCATATATGTATGCAACATTTATTAGACGTGGAAAAGTTTTTAAAAAATGGTCCCAAATGTAAGAAAATGTGATCCAAGTTCTGCAAAAAAACAGTTTGTCCAAGTGGTTCTTCATTTCCAATACAAAACTAATGTAGAAACACAAGCTTAGATTTTTAATTTTAAAAATGTTTTCTTGACAGCGACCTTGGTAATGGAACAGTTTTCGAATCAATGGCTTCTGGTCTCAAATGAGTTTCCAGCAGGAGCGTAGAATTGGGTAGGGATACTGTGGACACGTCCCTATTAATACAATGCCACTACCGCATGGTCCCTAACATAAAACACAAGCATAGTGTGTAATAACTAAAAATGCTTTATATTTAATGCCAAAGAGATACATGTTTTGGTTACTTTATTTATTATCCATGTATTATTTGTGTATTGAAAGGCAGCAACTGTTTAAGACCAACAACAAAAGTTTGTGGGGAAAATATAATAAAACTTTGGATTACAAACATGACTTTATACATTCATAACACTGGGGAATACACTCATCGGTACTCCTTTTTGGTTTTGGTTATATATTTATCAGACTATAACCATATCATCAAAATTTCTGATCAGTCCCAAACTGTTCCACTGTTCATACGTCATGCATCAATATTTAGGAGGAGAGGCTGGAGGTAAAGTATATACCGGTAGAATATTTTTTTCTGAATATGATAGTTTGCTTGTTTGTTTGATCAGCTCTACGTGACATTAAAAAACAGTCATAAATGCAAAACACATCAACTTTCAGGGGTGAAATCTTGGTGTATTTTTATGTCCCCAGCGATGTCAAAATCAAACCTACGCCCTTGGTTTCCAGAATTACCAAATTTCACAAGTTTCCATGAAAAACTTCCCAGTTCCCATCAGAAGTTTACATTATTTCTCTGTTACAATTAAGTTCAACATGTGTCATTAACTGTGACAGTTAACAGTTTTCTAGTATATGATTACAATGTTGAGGAAAGGCTTGGGTGGTGCATATTGAACAATTGAACACGTGCCGATTATGAACAAAATAATTAATAGTTCTCTATTAAATCTCAGGATTAGAAAATGGACAATGGGAAAATGGGAATATTGAATTCATTATACAGGTGCGTGAGAAAAAAAGGAGAAAAAAAGTCAAGTACATGTAAAGATAGACTCCTGCACACTGTCTGACCTGCAAGAAAGTCATCTGAAGATCTGAGACTGAAACATGCATGTGCTGGATCTTCACACAAAATCCTGTTCCTAATTTTCTGGACAGAAAACACATCAACCTTGACCCCCAACAGAGGGGTTGAGCAATTTATTGCATAAAATTAGATCAATGTAGATCAAAATCTGTTTCCTTAACTTAGTTCCTCATTTTTTCTTGTTTGGACTCCTTGAGTTAAAGTCTTCCCCATGTTTCCTTGTAAGAGTCATAAAAACAGCTTTTGAGTTGCAGAATTATTTGATGGCAGGAATAAATGTGAAGTTTTCAGTGTTTTCATAATGAAAGTTTCCTGACAGTTTTTGCATGGGGCTGTTTCAAAGCTTGAATTTCTATTTTTTTTTAATTTAGAATAAATAATGATCAGAGAATAAAGTCAATATTTTGTGAAGAAGGTGCAGCTTTCAGTGCAAATTAGACAAACCTGCCAACAGTAGACTACATAATTTAACTTTGATAACAGAATTATGGCTCTCTAATTCTAGGATTAAAAAATAAGTTCATTTGTGTAAAATAATTTCATAAATTTAGCAAGACTTATTTTATGTAGTTTCTCTGTTGTTTTTCCTTTGAGAGGAAAAATATTAAATTCAAAATCAAGTTTGCACCAAAAAAGTTTTTTTTTCATCCATGAGTACCACAAAATCTTTAAAATATTTCAAGTTTTCATATACACCAGCTCACACATTCCCCTGAGGTTGTTACACTAAAATCAAACCTGTTTTCCATGAACAGGCTCACATTTTTTGTGGATTTAATTTGACAATAAAACTGGATTTGTAATTCTGTTTCCAATTTTCCAAAAGATTTTCCTCGTAATATTCTCAATATTACAAATTGTTTCACGCTTTTAATAAAAGTTCAAATTGGCTTCAAAAGATCAAAATTTTTATTTCAAATGACACTTTTTCATCCAAAATTAACCTCAAATTCTTTTTTCACAGAGAAACTCAAAGTGTTTCATTCAGTTCTTCTGTTTCCAATCTTTTCAAAAAAAGATCTGAAATATATTTATAATTATAAAAGTCTTAATAATGGATTCATTTCCCCCAATTCTTCCAGGCTGACCCACTTTTCCAATAAATATTTTCATTAAAAGATGATTATTTCTCATCAGATCCCATTTTCTCGTCATTTTCCGTTATAATTTGACCCCTGATATTCCCAGACTTCCAGGAATGCCCCGTCCTTTAAACTTTAATCTTCTTCTTCTTCTTTATTAAGATCCCCATTAGCTTAGCTAAAGCATTGGCTATTATTGCTGGGGTCCAACACACACAAGGTCAGACAACAAAAAACATACAACACAAACAAGCAACATCAATAAACAACAAAAAACACAAACAAGCAAGGTCGACAAACAAACAAACAAAAAAAAGAACATACAAAACAAACAAGCAAGGTAAAAAACAACAAAAACAAACAGAAAACAAAACAAAAAACACAACACAAAGAAGCAATGTCAAAAAATAAACAAAAAACAAAACAAAAAACATACAACACAAACAAGCAAGGTAAAAAAAACAAAAAAACCAAAAACATACAACACAAACAAGCAACGGCAAAAAAACCCAACAAATACAAAGAAAAAAACAAAAACAAAACAAAAAAAGCATATAACACAAACAAGCAAAGAAAAAAACCCAACAAAAACACAAACAAGCAAGGTCAAAAGACAAAAAATATACAACACAAACAA
The DNA here is from genome assembly GCA_036419115.1 of Scarus forsteni. Lineage (NCBI taxonomy): Eukaryota > Metazoa > Chordata > Actinopteri > Labriformes > Labridae > Scarus > Scarus forsteni. The sequence goes on from JAZDUH010000383.1 coordinate 37,970,397, forward strand.
GCAAGGTAAAAAAACAAAAAAAAAACAAAGAAAAAACAAAACCAAAAAACATACAACACAAACAAGCAACGTCAAAAAACCCCAACAAAAACAAAGAAAAGCAAAAAACAAAACAAAAAAAGCATACAACACAAACAAGCAACATAAAAAACATACAACACAAACAAGCAACATAAAAAACAACAACAAACACAAATAAGCAATGTCAAAAGACAAAAAAAACATCCAACACAAACAAGTAAGGTAAGAAGAAACCCAAAACAATGTAAAAACAAACAAAAAAAACATACAACACAAACAAGCAACATCAAAGAAACAATAAAAAACCCCCAAAAACATACAACACAAACAAGCAATGCCAACAAAACAAAACAAAACAAACAACATAAGCTCCCCATAAAGTATGCAAAACATATACATAGAGAAGATAACCAAAATGGCCTCAATTTACAAACATGGTGCAGAAACGAAGTTCTAAATTTAATTTAACACATCAAATTTAAGACACTCCACAATCACACAAAATAAATTCCAAGGGAAAAAAGAGGTGGAAATACATTTCTTCTCATATCTTTTATTTCTAGTCATTAACTGTTATTAAATACTGTTTCAACAGAGATTTAAACCTATCCTTGGTATTTTCCTGAATGATCTGCAGTTGTAATGAATTTTAACCGTGGCTCTGTATAAAACTGATCTTTGGACCACACCTGTTCTCACTTTTATAGCATGAACCTGTTTTTAATTGCTCTTCTTGTTTAGTAGTGAGAAGATATTCTTAGATACGATAACTTTGTAGATTGTGTCTCAGTTATACACCTAAGAAAATATAACAATCATAGTCTTTAAAACAGTGAACCTTTGCAGCAGGATGTTTCCACTTTCTTCACTTTCCTGACTTCATCCTCTTCGTGTCCAAACTTTGGTTCCTGACGGTGCAGCTGTTTAGCTCCTGAAATAAAAACCCGAACATGGACGCGGCAACAGTCATAAAAGTGGACGCAGAAATCACCGCTGGGATTCTTGCATCAGGAACGATGATGTATAAATATCGACCTCACGTCTACACACAGCGAGTGTGTTGTTGTGCAGTGTGTGTGTGTGTGTGTCTGATGCAATCCCTGCTGGTCAAACTGGAGCGTTTTAATCCAGAGGAACAGAGCCAGGCCGGGATCAATAATGCAGGAGAGGTCGTTATCCTAAAAGTATCGTCCCCCAGGGTGAGTGTGTGCAGGGCGGAGGCCTGTTTTGACTATAAAGGTGGATGAGGTAGTGTAGGTCATCACACACACACACACCTACAGGAGTTCATTTACAATCACCAGAGTATTACACACACTCGCTCACGTGCACACCCTCAGCGGTCATCCGTCATCCGGACGCTGACATGACAGCTCGGTGGGGGTGAGGAGGGGGGCTTCATCCTGGGGCGCCGCCCGCCATCTGGCAGGGAATTCTGGGAAGGCCGGAGGAGGCTGAGACCACCGAGAGGGGAGGAGGGGGGAGGGTTTGTGGTCGGCGGCCATGTTTTTTTTTTTTATTTTGAGAGAAGCACCAGCAGAGTAATTCTGCACTGGTGCATACAAACTTTTAATTTTTTTTTTACAATTTTAATTCTGTATCATGAGAATGAAAGTTCACATGATACAGAATTAACCCTTTGACTCCCACCTCAACTGTTTGACAGAGGTCAAAAAGTTCAAGAATATTTATTATATTAAAAAAATGAGTCATTGTTTCTGAACTATACAGAAAAAAAACTGCAAACAAACCAAAAGAACTTCTTTGTGTGGGATTTTAAAGGTTCAAAAAGCTTAATGTTTTTATTGGAAGTACCATAACTATTTTAAATACTGAACCACTTACTGATAAGATTTGTTTTAATAAAATCTGTCAAGACAAGGACTGATCAAGATTTTACTGTCATCTTCTAAAAAAGGTCATCACAAGAAAATGGCACAAAGACCTCGCCCCTATTTCCAAAAGTATTCTCTCGTCTGCCCTGAACTTAAGTGCCATCCCATTCCTAATCCATAGGGTTCAATCTGACGTGGGTCCACCCTTTGCAGCTATAACAGCTTCAACTCTTCTGGGAAGCCTGTCCACAAGGTTTAGGATTGTTTATGGGAATTTTTGACCATTCTTCCAGAAGAGCATTTGTGAGCTCACACACTGATGTTGGATCAGAAGGCCTGGCTCTCAGTCTCTGCTCTGATTCATCACAAAGGTGTTCTGTGGGGTTGAGGTCAGGACTCTGTGCAGGCCAGTCAAGTTGATCCACAGTAGACTCTGTCCTCCATGTCTTTATGGACCTGCTTTGTGCTCTGGTGCACAATCATGTTGGAAGAGGAAGGGGCCAGCTCCAAACTGTTCCCACAAAGTTGGAGCATGGAATTGTCCAAAATGTCTTGGTGTGCTGAAGCATTCAGAGTTCCTTTGACTGGAACTAAGGGGCCAAGCCCAGCTCCTGAAAAACACCCCCACACCATAATCCCCCCTCCACCAAACTTTACACTTGGCACAATGCAGTCCCACAAGTATGGTTCTCCTGGCAACCTCCAAACCCAGACTGGTCCATCAGATTGTCAGATGGAGAAGCGTGATTGGTCACTCCAGAGAACGCGTCTCCACTGCTCTAGAGTCCAGTGGCGGCGTGCTTTACACCACTGCATCCACGCTTTGCATTGCACTTGGTGATGTGAGGCTGGGATGCAGCTGCTCGGCCATGGAAACCCATCCATGAAGCTCTCTGCACTGTTCTTGAGCTAATCTGAAGGCCACATGAAGTTTGGAGGTCTGTAGCGATTGGCTCTGCAGAAAGTTGGCAACATAGTATAAATTATAAAACTATAACAAATTAAATGGGAAATTAGATGGAATAATGGATGACCTAAAAGCATCATCATAAAGACTGATGCTATTGACTCACTGCTATGTGTTATTTTGATGAAATGAAAGAAAATAAATCACAAGTTTAAAACAAAAGTGTGAAGGAGTTTAAACAATTGACTTAAATATTTAAAAACTGCAGGGTAGATAGTGGACATTTTTTAGGTAAAGTTGATTAAAGCAAACAGGACAAAAAAAACAGAGAGACAAAGAGGATGATGCTCAGAGCTCTGCTGATTTTCTTGTGTTTCATCGACTGACTGCTGCTCTTCTGTGTCCTCAGCCCATCCTGTACGAAGGTCAGGACAAGAACCCGGAGATGTGTCGAGTCCTCCTCACCCACGAGATCATGTGCAGGTAAGACACGGTGAAGCTATAAACCCTGATCACTGTCTCACAGGAGCTGCTCAGGAGATCTCAGACATGCTCCAAGGGTTCAGTGTGTGAACACGGTTTATCTGCATGCTTGTGAGGAGGGAGTCGGGGTTTGTTGATGCTTATATATGTGCTTTTGTGAGTGCGTGTGTGTTTTAGGTGTTAATTATGCTGCAGGGGAAGTGTTAACAGAGCTGCTGTCAGGTCCAGAGACAGAAAAATAACGTTTTAGTGTTTCAATAGAGCAGCAAACGAACACTTGACGCTTTCGCTTGGGTCACGTCTTGTGGTGCGTTCCAGTTGTAGTCAGAAGTAGGAATTTCCAGGTTCTGAGTAGGAAACTGCAACTGGAACGTCCCCCCGAAGTCTGAATTTCCTACTGGGAACTCGGTGAAACCTCACCACCCCCGAGTTGACAATGGAAGATGGATGCCCCCAGTGTGAACAGTTATTTAGCTCCTGTAATAATCCATTTATTTACACTTCTGACTGGGGTGTGTCGCTCTAGATCAGCTGTATACATAGTATTGTTAGACTTATATTTACAAAAATGCTGCCATAGTGATAATCACATTCTTCATGTGATATTTGTGAACAACAACGCAGGGCGTGCTAACAACAGCTAACAATAGCCTGGTAGATCAGCATGTTTTTTTCAGACTTCAACTGGAACGCCGATAAGTCGGAGATGATGTCACTCCCAGTTCTGAGGTTACTGGAACGCAGCATTACGACAGTCGCCGCGCGTGCTCATGGGTAGTAGAGTCTTTATGTCGCTGGTAATAGATTCTCCTCATAGCACCTTAAAATGTAAAAAATCGAGATTTTTTTCATTCACTTACTTAAATTGTAAGTAGTTGCAAAGGTTGAAAAAAATATAAATCCTGAAACTTTACAGTTTTCATGATGGTGGTCCTGTCAGGTTTTGCACAAGCACTTTTGTAGGGTTGTGTTTATTATTTTTAAATTAGATTAAATATTGATCAGAGAGAAACATGTTAACAAGCTGTGAAAATCCCCCAGCTTTCAGTGTTTATGTAGGCAAACCTGCCTGTGTTAGAACTACATAATCAACATTTATGACTCATACTTCAATTTTAAGAGGGAAATTCTGATTGATTTAGGAATATATTTTGACATCATAAAGGCAGAACTTGATTCATGACATTTTTCTGTTACTTGGATTTTTTTGCTTTGAGAGCAAAAAATTATTAAAATCGTAAATCAAGTTTTATGCAGAAACATTTGGGGATTTTATTTTTCGGCCATATCGCCCAGCCCTAATATATATACATATATATATATATATATATATATATATATATATATATATATATGTGTATGTATTTGTTTGTCTGAACGAGCTGCACCAGGCTCCAGAACTGCCTGTGAATGGTTTACATTCACAGAAGGTATCGTGACAACACCTGCGTGTTTTGTGTTTGCTCAGAGGTGTGCGAGTGTCGACGTGTGTGTGTGTGTGTGTGTGTGTGTTTTTGTGCATGTGTACGTCGATATAAGAGAAAAAAGAGCAGCTGTTGGTTTGTCGCTCATCACACCAATCAACACGTTTCCTGCCCTGCGTGTCTCTGCTGCTGTCTGAGAGTTAAAGCTTCAACGTTCAGACAAGAAGAAGAAGAAGAGGAGGAGAATGAGACGGGGGGTAGATATGAGATGAAGCTGAGCTTTTTTCTCAGAGCATCTCTATAAAGTCTCTTGGAGAGGAGCTACTTTCTGTTGGCTTGTTTTATCAGGATTTCATTGATGACAACGTTAAAAAAATCTACATTAATTCTGGACAACAGTGCTCACTTTTCTCCTTAAAATCTAAACTAAAAAAGTTTGGGCCGTAAACAACAACAATGGAATAAAACGTGCCTAAATCCACACTTTCATTTTTAAAGATGGCTCCATTTTGAGCAGTCGTGCTTTACCTGAGCTCCATCCGTCATGTGATTGACTCAGATTATTCCCGTCCCTCCGTCCCTGATGGATGCTGTGTTTCCATCCATTAATGAGACACAGATCACTCTTTCCGTCCCTCTCCCAGGTGGACGTGTCGTTATAGTCGTCTCTGTAGGTTTGTCTACCAGCATCACACTTCAGCCAGGTGATGCTGCTGTTACAGAGGACAGCTGTCACCTGGTTGTTATCACACCCATGAAAATGAGTATCCTACATGTTTAAATGTTAAATGTGGGAAAAAATAGTCTGGAGGTTTCTGCACTTCAAACAGCACTTAAAGATTTAAGCATGGTAAAGGACAACCTGATAACAAAACCTGATCATGGAACGATTAATATCTGATTTGTTTTTATTACCAATGCCAAACCTAATCACAGATTATACAGAGAATGGTGAAAAATCATGCACTTAAGTTCCTGCTGGACTTCACTGAGTTGTTTTAAGATTCAAGATTCAAGATTTAAAAAGTTTTTATTATCATTTGCACATTGAGAAACATGTTTCCCTGCACAATGAAATCCCTACTCTGCTGTCAACAATCAATGCCAGGTAAGAGGAATAAAAATAACAATAGCAGTGCAAATAATACCAAATAATACTAAATAATGGCAGTAAATAATAATATAGAATAAAAAGAGGAAAAACAAGAGGAAGATGGATCCAGACTATACAACTGTATAAAGATATTTATTTATTCCTTGTGCCTTTTCGTTCATCTTGTTTTTATGAATGGCACATATTTATTTTTTAGCTTGGTTTGACATATTTTTAGCCCTTTTTTACCTACTGATGTTTGAACTTCTCTTCTTTTACCCTAAGCACTGTCATCACTCTGCCTTGTTTTGTGTTGTTTTGTGTATCTACAATACAATCTGAAGATATTTTCACTAAAGTACCGATTTCTGAACATTTCTGTAAGCATTTATATTGTGAAAAGGCTCCATTCAAACACACTGGGGGTTTCGTCATCAGAAATAGTCGTAATTGCCTTGTGGCGGGTGCATAAATGAACATATTAGAGCCTAACAAACTTAAAATCCAAATAGCTGTGAAGTCGAGAGTCTTTATATAACAATATTGCCTCATGCAAGAACATTTTTGTATTCTCATCCTAAATTTTTCTTACCTTTTTTCTTATGTTGCGTTCGTACAAACATGCTCTGTCAGATTCAACAAACATTTCTATCTTTAGAAAAGTGTCTAAATGACAGTGGGAAACATGATGAATGCCACCTGTGCGTACTTATGCGCGCATGTACGAGGATAGCATATTTGCATAAGTAACACCCCAAGAATACCATATAAGGATACGTTTCCCACACCATAAAACAGGAGTGTTCATCCATAAAGATGGCGCCAAACACACTTCCAGGTGCCTGGCGTGCCAGGGCATTCAAAAAAAAAGCTCAGGCATGAAGTAGCTGGTTACTCTCTCATTTAACGTTTTATATAGGCCAGTCTAATAAACCTTCAATTAATAGATTTTAATGTATTCTCTGGTTTGAGATCCTCAGATTTATTTCGTCTCATGCTATATTTTATTAGAGACGCTTGAAATTAGTTAAATGTATAATCAGTATGTAAGGAACTTGATTTGAAAAGAACAGACTAATTTGTTGTGATTTTTAAGACAAGTCTGAACCACTCGTGATTTGTGTTCGTACTTGAAAGAAAAGTCTAAATATGAAAAAAATGCTGAATGCGACAAATTCTCCTAAATCCTTCGTATGCAACACTTCCGGACATATTTGTTGGTACGAACGGTTCTTGCATGAGGCCCATTGATTCAAAATATTTCTGTATGACTTATATGTTTCTTTACATTAATACCAAACAGGAAGTGTCACCATACTGTGTTTATCTTATCTGTGACAAACTCTTCTGATGTGCACAAACATATCTGATAAAATAATTATAACATGGCTCTCCTTTTTTACCTGTATGTTTTAGCCAACATACACCTGGCCTACAGTCAAATCAGCTGAGCCTTCTATGCTTAGCACGTGATTCTCTACTTATGAGACTTACTGACCTGCTTGTAAAAGTGGCAGCCATCACGTACTATCACGCAGCTAGCTAGCACTAATAGTATGTAAGCTGTAATCAAGGTAAAAGAAGAAGCAGGAAAAGTGACTTTAAAGTGTCTCCTTTAGACCTTAACATTTACAGAAAGGGAAGAAAACAACATGAACTTGTTTCAAACAAAACAAAGACACACTCATGAGGACTCACTCTGTTTTCATTAGCAAATCATTAATGACATTTAGGAACACCATTGACCAAAAGTCAAATTAATTAAACTGCTACACCTTCTAAGCGTGAAGGAAAGTGTTGTTAAAACGATGTTTCATCAGTCTAAGCTGATATGATGTCAAGTATACTTTTAGCTTTGTCCAGAGTTCAGGTGGACAAGGGCTCGGGCATGAGGTGTAACAGTGAGTTTATCTCAGGTCTTACTTTTTCATTAGAGAGCCTGAGTGCTAAGTCTGTGCGGTCAAGATGCTCTGATTATGTGAGAGGATCTGGCCATTCTTTCAAAATCAAGTATCCTTCGATCTCCATAACTGAAAAAAGGGTTATTAAATTAATTATTTTAATCTTGACCAAATAAAAATGAAGGATTGAAGCAGGAAAACAGACCTGGAGAACCTTAAAACAGGAGCTAAAGCGAAGAGAACAAATGCTGTATGTTCATCCTATAAGAAGTTAAAGGAAGCAAAACAAGCTTCTGTTTTAATTTTAAAAGTGCAGCAGGAACTTTTTGTCTGACAGAGAGAACTTAGATTTAATGTTTAATGCTTACAGTCGTGTCAGAAAAACTAAATTTAGTGAATAAATGAGTAAAAAGAAATTATACAGGGAGATTCTTGTCCTTTTGGCTTTAGTAGTTCTTCATGTCAGTAAAAGTTTTTGTGAAGATTCAGATTTCTGTCGCAGAGGATGAATTTGACTGTTTCCTGGTGAATTTTGGCCCTCAGTCTCCGTCCTGCAGATCGTTTGCTGTGTGTGTGCATCAGCTGTGACCTCTCCATCTTGCGATCGCGGCACATTAACCATTCTTAAACGGGACTCTGCTGCTTTCCAAAACTACCAATCACAACCCAGTGAGCAGGCACGGCGGTGGCAGCCAGGTTGGCACGCCGGCGTCGCCAGCGGGCTCCCGGAGGCTCGCCAGCAACGGGCCGCGCTTTCCTCGCTTTTCCTCGCCGACACTCGCGCTCCCTCGCTGGCTGCCAGGCTCGGGGCGATGCTGAGAGAAACCTGCTGCCACGCTCGCCGGGAGGGAGCGAGCGGTCCCGGCCAGGAGGCGCTGGCTGCCTGGTTGGCTCGCCAGGTTCTGGCAGGCGGAGCGAATCGCGCCGGAGCGTTTCCAGGCCTTCGGGTAATTACAACAGTTGCCCTTTGAAAGCGAGCCCTGCGCCGTCGGTCCGTTATCTGGACGCTGTGATCCGAGCGGCGGCCTCTGACGCTGTGGCGCTCGGCCCTCTGGGAGCCTTTGAAGGCTCAGTGTGTGTTTTTGTGGCGAGTGTGTGATAGCGCGGCGCGGACAAACCTTCTCTTTGTGCTTTAAGTAGATTCCACTTGTGGAGACGACTGAAGTGGCCGAGGAGGAGCAGCCAGCGGTAATGATGCCTGTGTGGCCCCGGCCGAGGCTCGCAGGCCAAACTGGCTCCTGTGGCTGCATTATTTTAAGAGTGTGTGTGTTTGTGTGTGTGTGTGTGTGTGTGTGTGTGTGTGTGTGTGTGTGTGTCTGTGTGTGGGTGCATGCTGACCTGAGGAGCTTTTCTGTAGCGCCGACGAGGGATGAGATCTCTTCGCCAAAATGAGTGACAGCAGCATAAACAACACACACAGACACTGTTTGTTTTATTGGTGCTGTTTTCAAACCTCACACTCTCACACACACACACACACACACACTCACTAGAACACACACAGACGCACTTGAACACACACCCTCCTCGCAGGTCCGTGTGTGTTGCTCCTCTCAGTCATTAGCCGGCCGTGGTGTTAGCCTGTTTGCGGCCCGGGGGGAAACGTCATTAAGGCGATATTGTGGACGCTCAGCCAAGGTTTGTTTTCGTCTTTGGAAAGGGGCCCCGGGTCCCTGGAGGGGCCCCGGCAGAGCTCCTGGGGTCCGGTTTGTTTATAACACTTCTTTGGCAGTTTGGAGGAGGTTGTCACCACAGCAGCACCAGTGGGTTTCCAATGCTAATTGGTCTCCTGGAACTTTCACTAATGGTTCCAAGTAGCTGGGGGAATAAATTATTGTGGCGCGTTCTATGGCAACAGTCGCACACACACACACACAAACACACACCGCACAGACACAAACACGGTGCTTAGTTTATGATTTTTCTCTACTTAGAGATCAAACGGCGCGATAAATGATTCATAACGCGTCTCATTTGGCATTCGCAGCCTCGATTTGACGCTTGTTTGTCAAATGGCAATTTGATTCAGGACAGCGTGGGGCCGACGCAGGAGCGTAATTGGACGTTGCGGGTCAGATGCAATATGATTAATTTTTAAGAATTACCGGAAGATATGTTAATGACCCTCGCAGAGATGATGTGGATGGATGGAGAGGAGCAGCCTGTGGGGTTAATATCGGCTCAATATCAGTGGTTATGACAGGAGAGTTTGGCGATTATTAACGAGGGAGAGATCATCGCTGATGTTCGGAGTTAAAAATTAATCCTGACAAACTTCTCTGACGAGGATCAGAGGTTAAAAATGTCAAAGTTTCCTCTGAAGGAACACCAAAATCTGTCACTAATAGGCTAGAAAATTGTTCGTAAAATGTTAAAATAATGATTATTATGATTGATATTGAGCTCAGGATTATTAAACAGTGTTACTTACTTTTAAAAAGCTGAAGAGCAATTTGATCCTAAATCATGATGAATAAATGACATAAACAGATTGAATCACTTTTTATTTTAAAGGCTGTAAAATGAATGATAAACTGTTTTTTTTAATACGGACGTGATTTAAGTTGTTTGGAAGGTTTATTAAAACTGTTTAATTTACATTAAAAAGTCGAACCTTACTGACATTCAGGTGCAAAGAAGCTGCAGGTGAAGGCAGTGAATGCATCACCTGATTCAAAAAGTTGGTATAAAGGTTTAAAAGAGATGACGGGAAAGTGTTGAACAACTGTTTGTCTTGTTAGTAAATGAAAAACTGCCCTGGAAGCCCTTTCAGAATAATAGCGCTGCAGAAAAACAGAATTAATCTTATTAAATAAACTGACCAGCTTTTACTTTGAAGCGCACCATGGAGGTCCAAGTGCCAAAGGTTATCACTACTACTTTATCTTAAAACAGAAAAATATAGACACCACAGCTGTGTGGATTTACAAAGACATCATCTCTCAGTTTGGGTTTTAATTTGGTCTCAAAAGTCTCAGATTTGGTTCAAAGGTCTGCAGGAGCCTTGAGGGTAGGTTATCAAATTAAAATTTAGGGTTGCACGAGTGGCGTGGCCCTAAAATGCAGCGTTTGGGTTTCCTGCCCTGGGTTTGACCTCACAGGCTCTGTCTGTTTCCTCTGATTGGATGCAGCTTCACCTGCAGGCAAAACTCAGGGCAGAATCTGCACACTGCCTCAAAAATAAATCACCTGTGTTGTGCTTGAAAGTGTCATGTTCCAGGTTTTGTGTAGAATAAAATAAACATCCCATAAGTGCAGTAAAACCCCTTCGTTCTGTACTGGACTGTGAACCTCGTGGTGCGTTCACTGACCTCCTGCAGCCCTGCAGCATCACTCAAACGCTCAGTCTGATGGATATTAATGTGCTGGACCCGGTCCTCTGCTGTTTAACACGCCACGCTGACCCCGCCCCCCGCAGGTCCCGCTGGCTCCACCCGCCCCCTGCAGACTGAGATATAAACCCAGCGCTCCCTCCCTCCCTCCGGCTCCTCCACAGATGGAGAGCCCGGCTTCCCCGTTTGGTTCAGTTTCTGTTTGGACTCGATGAATCGCTCGCGGTCAGTTTGCCCTCTGGCTACCTGGACGGTTGGTTGGCTGGCGCCGGGGGTCAGGTGGTTGGGGAGGGGGGTCCATCGTAATGCCTCCATCGCTGGGCTTCGTCCAACTGTTAGTGACCTTGGCTTGGACCCCACCCAGCTGGACGGGGAGAGCCAGTGTGTGAGTGTGTGTCTTTGTGTGTTTGGGGTGGATTTTCAAAATAAAAGTCTGAATTTGGGCTTTTGGATGTTTTGCTGGACATTTAACTATATTTTGTTTGTGGTGGAAAAAAATCAGGTCATGAAGAAGTTTGTAGTTTTATTTTGCCTTAAGATAAACCAGGTCTCTTTTACCATAATAATCTATTTTTACAAGAGGTGGGAGAAAAAATTGATTCACAAAAGTATCGAGATTTTTCGTCTTCCCAATTTTGAATCATTTTTTTTTCCAAAATGTAAATGCTTCGTTTTAGTCTGTGTTAATAATCCACTTTTAAAGTCAGTCCAGTCTTTTGAAGAGAGAGTATAAACAGCTGGTTAAAATATATTACTGAATAAATCCTAAAAACAGACTCACATATGATGTGTATTTCTCCTGATATAGTCTGTAGGCATCATCATTGTTCATCTTTTTCACTGGTGTTAAAAAAAGCTAACTAAAGATTGGAAAATATAGGCAATATTGTAGAATCGCAATTGAAATCGAAAAAATCGGAAAAAATCTAACCAGGAGAAAAGTGTATCATCCCAGCCCTAATTTTTACACTGAATTTTATTAAACTGTTAATTTAAGAACTAGTTTTAAAATAGAATAAAACAGAATAGTTCTTTATTGTCACTATTCAAACACGTTAGGCAACAGAGTTTACAGTTTAAAAACGTTTGACAAACATGAAGTGCACGTGCAAGTTATACAAGGAAATTAAATAAATTCAAATAAACAGGGATTTTATGTACATCAGGGCATTTAGAGCATTAAAAGTGACAGTGCAAAAATTGACTTTTAAAATAAAGATTTTTTATTCTATTTTGTTTTTTTATTTCTTGAGAAACTATACGAAATTTTGATTAAACTCTGGCTTTTTGATTCTTAAAAAATGTGTTTCCTTTTCTCAAGCAAAAATCATTACAACAATAAGAGTTTTGACACCTTACACAACACAACCTTGAAGCAATAACAGTGTTTACACCTTAAATTTAATTTTTGTATTTGGTCAAACAGTCAAAGGAATGTTGAACAGGTAGGACAGCATCTTTCATTATTTATCGAGCGCTTGTATGCCACTTTAGCTCTTTGAAACTTTGACAGCAGGTCACGGTCCTCTCATGAGAAGTTTTTACAGCTCTGCAGCGCTGGTTCACACACCTGCCTGTGCTAAAAAGAGGCCAGTTAGCCCGTTTTTAGCCCTGTTTGATGAAGAGGCTGACGATAAGACATGGAAGAGGACGATAAAGGTTAAGGTTGAGGAAAGAAGAAAGGAAAGGCAAAAGTGATAATGGGACAGTAAAGACAAAAACATATGCACTAACAATAAAGTCTGTTGAATGGTGATTTATTTTGACTTTTATTCAGTAACAAAAGGAGTGGTCAATTTAGCTCAACGCGCTCTTTATGTTAAAAACTATGTTGATATGATTTTTACAGAATGATTGATGAGTAAGATTTGTTTTGAAACTTCTGCAGTAAACAAATTAAAAAAATTTATTGGTGTATAATATGCAAACTGAAACAAAACTTTAATAAAATGGTAAGTGACATATTTGTGACCATGAAGTTCATCTGCACAAATGAGGACTTTGACTTGATTTGGTGTGAACTCAATCAACTCGTAGTAAGAATAAAAATAAAGAGTCAGGAGGAGTAAACTAAAGTATAAGAATAGGTGGGAAATAGTGCAGATTGAATTAGGTAGATGTAAAGAACAGGCACAAAAATAAGACATAGAATAAAGTAAGCTTTTATTCGTCCCACATGGGGAAATTTGCAGTGTTACAGCAGCAAAGGGGAAAGCGTTAATAAAATAAAAAATAGACTAAAATATAAAAATAACAGTGTGTATGTTATTCTAACAGTATAAAAAGGGCTTTTTATATTGATACCAAGAGAAAAAAACATTGAAAAAGCTGAACAGATGAGCGGTGATTTTTGTAAAGGAATAAATATAAAAATAAGTATAGTGTGAAGTGAATACATTTGTCTTGATTTCAGTCTGTTTTGTGTGCAGGACTACTGTTCACTGTCCAGATTTCTCGTTGCTGTTTTGTTGAAAGTTTGAATCAAATGTTCGTCCTCATGTTTCGTTCTCTCTCCTGCAGTCGGTGTTGTGACAAGAAAAGCTGTGGAAACCGAAACGAGACCCCATCCGACCCCGTCATCATCGACAGGTAGGACCACAGACTTTCTTTTTCTCTCTTTGCTGGTTTTTTCTCTTTCTCTCAACACACGAACAATGATTTTGGTTCATCTCAGGACGCTCGTTTCACATCAGGAGCTCAAAGTGTTGCCTCAGAGTCACAGTTTTGTGTCAATGTTTTAAGTTTATTTGAGAAAAGACTCATTTTGATGATTTGGTGTTAATGTTTAACCTTTTTCAGGAGGCTCATTTGTCTTGTTTTCTGAGCATGAAGTGGAGATTTGATTATCACCTCAGAACAGTTTCAGGAGTTTAACTTCCGGGGTTTGGTTTATATTTATGCAAGAAAAAGCATTTTTGCAAAAAACAGCCATTGCAGTGCACATTTCTTGCTTTAGGAGATGGATTAAGATGGCTGTTCTCTAAGGGCGTTTTCACACCAACCATTTTTAGTGCGCACCAAAGAAGTTTTGGCCCAGGGTTTGGTACGTTAGTGTCAATGTGAATGCAACCACCGCACTTTGGTGCACACCAAATCAGCCGGTCTGAGACCTCCATGAAGGGGTGGTCTCAATCCGCTCCATCTCTCTACATTTGGTGCAGTTTCACTGGTGTGAAACAAAGTGGTCCAAACTGATCTACTTTTGATGCATTACTTCCTGTTAATCCCGCGGTTGAATCTTTTGCTTACTCAATTTGTTGATTTGTTTATTCTGGTTGAGGATTACGATGATTTACGAGGGTCCAGAAGGTCACTGATGCCGTCTCAAACACGTAAAACACATTTGAAGGAAAATGTAGAAGAGAGCGAAACGTAAACATTGGTTGTCTGATGTAGGAAATGGTTACCATGGTAGCCTCTTCTTCGTTCTCCTCTGTAGCAGGTTTGATAACCAGTTACGTGCATATCGCCCCCTGCTGTTTCAAACTGAGTAAATATGCAAGTGGGCCCGGGCATGGTTTGATGTTGCAAATGTGAATGCAAGCCAGCGGGGGAGGGGGAGGGGGCGAACCCATGGCGAACCGCGCAGCAGTACGGTTCGAAACAAGTGGGCCTAATGTGAAAGCGCCCTTACTGATTATGGCAGGACTTTTGTTCTTTGTGAGTGACACAGATTTTATTTCTTTTGTTGAACAAAAACAGAATCCAGAGAGAGAAGGTCCCATCAGAGACGTGTTTTTAACTCAGGGAAACTCTGGACAAATGTTTAGAGTGTCATAAAAGAATCTGTCAGTTTAAGGAGTAGATGGATTTCTGTCTTTGTCTTTGTTTGGAGACTCAGAGCTGTGGAGAGCAAAGGAAATCAGGGGATAAAATGCTGGAAAGAGGCCACAGGATGGTGTCAGATCTTCTCTGCCTGCTTTATCAGTACCTGATCATCATCATGACTCTGAGCATTGTGTGTGCCCCCTGCTTGTGCTACATTATTGTTTCACAGGGCAGAGAGATGAAAAAATAACTAAATAAATAAAACAACAATCACCTTCTGACTACTAATGACTACTAAACTAGGTAGGGCTGGGTATCAATTCAGATTTGATAATACAAGGTCTCAAATCGATTCAATTCACACTTCAATTTGATGTTTATTCAGTCTGGGATACCTCAGTTAGGAGCACAGACCTCTGCCAGCACCACAGTCCCCTCCCATATTGTGATTTTCACCATAAATATTAGTCCTACCTTTATTCATCTAAATATTTAGATTCCTTGACCATGAAAACAAACCATTAGCAATTGGATTCATCATGATATCTATTTTAGTCGAGTCATTTGTTCCTTGCCCCAATCCGGACATTTCCTGAAAAATTTCATTGAAATCCGTCCGTAACTTTTTGAGTTATGTTGCTAACAGAGAAACAAACTAACGAACAAACAAAAAAGACAAACAGATGCTGGCAATAACATACAGTAAGGTCCTGGCAGAGATAATAATGCTGTTAATTTGAAAAGTGACCCTTTGACCTGGTACATTATTAAAAATTGTTTTTACATTAAGAGTTGAACCCAAAGCAGTTACATTAATCACATATTAATGATAAACATTAAGGCATATTCAGCATATTACTTGTTTTTTGTCGTCTTTTCCTTCGTGTTTGTTAAATACGTCCAAACATCAGCTTTTAAACTCTCCTGTGGTGTCCCTATAGTGCTGCTCACCTCTGCCATGTTTGTTTGACTGCAGTAACATCTCACCAGATCTTGTTCAGTGGAAAGCAGCGCTAAACGCTGATCACGCGAGGCTAGCAGGGTTGATACCACAGGCTGCTTCTCTGCACGTCTTATGAAGAAAAAACTACCCAAGTTAAAAGATCCACCTTTGGATTTCATGGATCGATTATGAAGCATTTAAAGGGGACTTGATTAAAATCAAATAGACCCATCCCTATTCAATAGTATGGGTTTCTGCAGATTTAAGGCTTTAAAGATCAATCAATCAATCAAACTTTATTTGTACAGCACTTTTCTTACAGGACTTTGTAATACAAAGCGCTTTACATGAGAAAAAGATAAAATAAAATAACAATATTTAATATAAGTGGAATAAAAAGCAGAAAATTGCATAATTGCATAAAATGAAAACATAAGACCCCCACAATCCCCCCTCCCCCAAATCACATTCAATATACACACTCACTTACTCAAACACACAAAGACATAAAAAGGAAATTCTGACAGAAAACAGAATTAGAGGACTGAGGAAACGCTATCTTGAATTTAAAAAATATATATATGAGGAAACACAGGAGCTAAAACTAAATAACACTTAAAAATACTTGAAAATACTAGAGGGTAAGATAAATAACTGTGTAAATACACAAATAAATAAAATAATATAACAGTATAGAATAAAAGTTACGTAAAATAATAATAATTACAATCAGCTAAAAGCCAGATTAAAAAGGTAGGTCTTGAGTTTTATTCTATAAATATGAACAAATGCAAGAAAATGCTAAAAGGCTGTTAAAGTGTAGGATCGAGGCTGTTAAAAGTTTCATAATGTGAAAGTAAGAATGTGAAAAACATCTAAAAAAGGATTTTAAGGGCAACAAACGGTCAAATCTGACAGAAAGACTCAAACTTTATTTATTCTTACAACTGTTAATTTGTTGACTACTTGTTTCCTCATAGGAAAGAACAAGACATTAATTAAAATCAATTAAATTGTTGTTTATACCCAGCCCTAAAACTAGGACAGAGACATTCGACAATATCTATTTTTTTTTGTATTGTTCAACAGCTCGATGGAGGCTGGAACAAATGATAGTTTATGTCGATTTGTTTTGCACTTTGGTTTATGAATCTTCTTCTTGAGTCTGAGGAGATTTGTGTTGCTCGTGTCTTTACTTACTGGTTAAACAAATTCTCCGTGGACTCATTGTTTAATAAGATTTTTATCTTATGAGCATGTTTGGTCCATTTTTCCTCTGACATGTGAACAAACTGCATTTTGACTTTGGTTTGAATTATTCAATTTTAAATTCTGATGATTCTTTCGTGTCAGTCTGACCAAAAACACAAAAAGGTAAATCTCTCTGTGAGTGTGAATACAAACTCTGTCGGCCAATCAGACGGCTCCAAACTTCCCCCCCTCCTCCTCCGTGAACGCCGCGCCCGTCTAATCCCTCCGCCCTCGTGTCCTTGGAGTCAGCGGCTGTCCGTCACAAAGCCGTGCTGTGATTGGTCGGTGACAGCGGGGGAGGCTGATGACCTCAGAGGAGGTCAGGAGGGGAGGGCGGGGGGGAGATGGTACCAACTTCATGTTGGCTCGTTGGAGAAGCTTTGGGCTGCAGCCAGGACACACACACCAGTGACACACACTGTAATACACACACTGTAATACACACAATGTGACAAAGCACACGCCATCACGTGGTCACATCTACACAATAACACACTCCTATATAAGAGACACAAGTATAATACACACTCAGTAACAAACACACACAGTAACAAACACACACAGTAACACACTCTCACCTCCAGGTGTGTGTGCAGTGACAATGGTGTTTTTGAGGGTTTGTCGCCTCGCCGTGTGTCCTCTCACACATCAGATGGATTCTATACATCCAACTCACACACACAGCCCCCCCCCCCCCCCCCCCCCCATCAACATGTGCAGGCACAATGCATTATGGGTACAGGAGCGTGTCCATGCTTTGTCAGAGTAAGAGCGATTTTAACCCTATAAAGCCAATTGTATCTTATTTGATACATACTTTTATAATACCTCTATCTACTCAATATGATCCACAAATTACAAAAAAACCCATCTAAATTCAATCAGATAAATTATAAAAAATGTCCTCAAATGGATTATCAGTTGCCAAAAACACCTAATGTTTCAAATGAGTTAGGAAAAATCGATATGTTGAATTTTATGGATTTTAGCAGAAAGTGAAACAAACGTTTCAGCTCCAAAAAAATAGAATTTTCTGGCTATAATCTATGGTCTTGGGCCTTAAAGGGTTAACCAGCTGTTTATACTCTCTCTTCAAAAGCCTGGACTGCATTTAAAAGTGGCTTATTAACACAGACTAAAATGAAGCATTTACATTTGTAAAAAAAATAATTTTTGAACAAAAAAATCAATTTAAAAATCGTCAAAAAAAAATCCCAGTACTTATGTGAATCAATTTTTTCTCTCACCCCTAATAAATATAATGTTTGTTGTTTAATTTAAACTCTTTAATTAAAAACAATGTTTTTCTGAGCTGTCACTTTTTGAAAGAGTAGGTGAACGTTTATGTTTTCATGATATTTTAAGACACACTGATAACTGTCTTCCAAAAAAATCAATTTAAAAATCATCAAACAAAAAATCCAGATACTTACAGTCCTGCTCAGTATTATTGGCACCCCTTCGTTATTTTCATTACTTTAACAATATCTTCAGAATTAAATTGAAATGTACCAAATTTATGTCATCAGGATCTTTTAATTGAAAGTCTTAAATACTTTCACAAAAAAAACAACAACATTTTTACAAGTTACATATTGTAATTTCAAAGAGGAAACTGAAAAAAAGCATGAGCAGCAATAACGGCACCCCTCTTCAGTATGTTGTTGCACACCCTTTGGCACTGATGACAGCCTCCAAATGTTTCTTGTAGCCATCTATAAGCCTCTTGCACTTCTCAGCTGGTATTTTCTCCCACTCTTCCTATGCAAACTGTTCAAGCTCTTGAACATTTGCAGGTTTCTTTTGCCCAATGGCAGATTTCAGCCATACCAAAGAGTGAGACTGAGATCAGGACTCACTGCTGGCCATTTTAAAACAGTCCATTTTTTTCCCTTTTCAACCATTCCTGTGTACTTTTGGATGTGTGCTTTGGGTCTTTGTCTTGCTGGAGGGCCCACGATCTTCGACTCAAACCAAGTGTTCTTACACTGGGTCGGACATTTGGCTCTAAAATTTCTTGATAATTCTCTGATTTCATGATTCCTGTGATACGGTCAAGGCCTCCAGTACCTGATGCAGCAAAGCAGCCCCAAACCATTATGGAACCTCCACCATGCTTAATTGTTGGTAGGGTGTTCTTTTCCTTGTAGGCTTCAAGTGGTTGCGATTAAAACTGCCTATTGTAAATATGACTGCATGATCATAGTAGCTAATGAAGTGTAATTTACAAACCTTAATATGTGAACATTACTTCTGCCAAGTTTGAGTCTGATAAAGTGATGCAGAGCAAAGTTAGAGAGGTTATGTACTGTCACATTGTGTACGTAAACCTCATGGGTGCCAATAATGATGAGTAGGACTGTATGTTTGATTTTTTCTTCCATCCCTACTTAATATGAACAAGTATATCATCATATCAGTAAATGGTTATGTATTTAGAATAATGAAGCTTTTAACTTTTTCAACCTTTAAATCCCAAACAAAACACCAGTTCTTTTGGTTTCTTTGCAGTTTTTCTGAATCATAAAACATTGACACAAACGTAAAATGACGTGTTATGTTTATTTAACACATTAAATGTCCCTGGGTTTAATGATCTAAGGGTGCAGCCCTGCTGGAGAACTTAAACGACCCAACTTTATAAATACTGAAATATTCTTCTGGACGATTTTATTCCACTAAAATCTCTTCGTCTGGTCTTAGTTCTTCTGCAGCTTTAGTAAAGACACAACAGGACACTAACACCATCCCTCTGACCCCACACACACACACACACACACGGACACACACACACACTGACTCAGTTATTGTGTGCATATTAATGCTCTCACACATCTATGTGCAGACACACACACCCTGTCAGTCTGTGAGTGTGATTTACTGCAGCTCTGCTTGTTTCTCTGCATTTTAGAGCCTGTTAAGAAATGTAGGATTTATAACACTAACACACACACACACTTAAACTGCACACACACACACACACATGTTGGGGGGTAGGCTTTGGTTATGGTTGGTGTTTTAGTGTTTAGTGACCCATCATGCAAATGATGTGGCGTTGCAGCTACAGTAAAGCAGTTTAATGCTTTGAATTCACGCCTCAGAGAAGTAAATCACCCCCCTACACACACACACACACACACACGCATATATACACACACACACACTTACACACAATCACACACACTGCCATTGTTCTGCTGTTTTATCCCCAACATCTCTGATTATTTATCTGCTGTGAAGTTTGGTCTTCTGCACCACGTTCACCAAAATGTTCCCCTAAAATCAGTCTGTAAAGCATTTCCACCGTAAGACGACATTTTAAATCACATGGCTGCACATGCATCAACAAAAGACCACAAACACTGAAGTAAAGAGGCCTTGGTGGTGATTCCAGCCTGTGGCTTCTTTCCCTGCATGTCTGCCCCACTCTCTCCCCACAGTTTCAGACACTGAACTCTGAACACTGTCCACCCTCAACCAGAAAAACAACAAAATAACAACTTAAAAGTCAAGAATTAGAAGACAGTTTCAGTGTGTCTTATATCTTGAAAACATTAATACTCACCTACTCTGTCCTAAAGTGACAGCTCAGAAAAACATTGTTTTTAATGAAAGAGTTAAATTAACAACAAAACCTTTGTAAATATTTTCTTCTACTCCTAAACAGAGATTTTGCCAATTCGATTTAAATTGTGATTCTACAATTTTATCTTTAGTTACCTTTTTTAACACCAAGGAAAAGGATGAACAATTATGATGCCTACAGACTTAAGGATGTAACTGTTACCGGTAAAATGGTAAACTGCGGTAAAATTTCCAATGGCAATCATTACCGCGTTCTATTAAAATTACTGTTATACCGTATTTGATAACCACACTGTGTCAAAAAACGCACGGTGGTGCTGCTCTTTGACTGGAAATGCCGAAACTATGAGTCTCTTCCTGGATGAAGCAGCCTCATGAGAAGCGGGCATGCGCAGTTTGCATTGTTTGGCCTCAGCGAAAGTTGTCTAAACATGAAGCTGCGGCGAAAGAAAAAGACGTGCATGGTTAAAACTGCCATAACTCCTCGAGTAAATGAGCTGACCGAGCCGTAGAGAGAGAGAGAGAAAAGATTCAATGAGCCATACCCGAGAGAATAACAGGTGGTTTGTCAGTATTCTCTGTCTAAATAATGTATAAATATTGTAAATGATGGCATTAGTATCATTCTGGAGTGTATTCTTGCCATTCTTTTGCCATGTATTCACCATATTTTGAATTTGATGGTCTTTTTACATCATAGTTTGTGCTTTATGGATTTAATCAATCAATTAGAGGAGAAAATATCGAGGAGATCTGCCATGGAAAGGGGAGACCAGAGGAGAGTCATGAAGGGGGCTAACTGCTTCAGGGACTATCGTTAGTAAAACAATAAATAAATAAATAAATAAAAAGTCCTGGACATGGTCTAATATAACGAGCTGTAACATGGACACTAATGCTGCAGGCAAACTAAAATGTGTGTTTGTAAAATAGGTTATTTGTTGTTCATTTTCAATTGTTTATGAAGAGAATCCTGTTTAAAGTTCAAATCTGTTTTTTTTCTTTTCTTGTAATTACACAGTGTTCAGGAATTTATAACATAATAATGACAAATACTTGCTGAAATGGTTTACTTTTATTTCTCATGAAAGACGGGTAAAAATGTACTCAACAGGCATTTCTAGACACATTTATTGACAAAAAAGAACTGTTAAAATGAAAATATTAAAGGGGATAAATGATTTCAATTTTGTGTTAAAGAACATTTTGAACATTTTGAGCACACTGCAACAATACCGCGATAATAATGATAACCGTGATAACTTTGGTCACAATAACCGTGATATGAAATTTTCATATCCTTACACCCCTACTACAGACTATATCACATGTGAGTCTGTTTTTAGGATTTATTCAGCAATATATTTTAACCAGCTGTTTATACTCTCTCTTCAAAAGACTGGACTGGCTTTAAAAGTGGATTATTAACATGGACTAAAACGAAGCATTTACATTTGGAAAAAAGTTGAATTTTGAACAAAAAAATTGATTTGAAAAACAAAAAATCCATGATACCAGATAATCCAGATATTTAAGTCTGTTTAAGAGACCCAGTTAGCAGGTCAGGGGTAAAGTCACCTGGATGATGAAAAGAGTTAAATTTGGTGAAATGTCCCTTTTCCCCCTTAAAGCTCTGCAGCCGAGCTGTGGTGAGGCGGAGCTGCCGGTCACTCTCAGGCCCGTCTGTGTGTGTGTGTGAATCTAAATGTGCGCTGATGCTCCTCTCTGAGGTCGCTTTGTTTCCTGCGCTCGCCCGTTAATGGCTGAAATCCTGCCGAGGCAGCAGAACGCCGCGCTGACGGATCGCCGTAACTCCGCCGTTATTACACGCTAATATTGCAATTAGATGGGTGGACAAGTCGCCCGAGCGGGGGCAATAAATCCCCCTGCAGTGTCGGAGCGTACGAGGGGGCCGAGCTCTAATTACCCAGAACACACCTCCCCGTCCTCCCCCTTCCTCCCCCCCTCACCATCACCCTCCTGCTTTAATGGCACAGCCTTACACGGAGGTCAGGACCCCCCCAACCCCCACTTTAGATCAACACTTGTTCTCTAACACCATTTACAGCTTCCATGGCACCTGCAGAGAGGTGAGTTAGAGCGATGGAGGGTGACCTTTGACCTTTAAACTCGACATCAGACTCCTTAGAAGAGGGGCGTAGCTTTGATTCTGACATTGGTGGGGACTAGGGATGTAACGGTTACCAGTAAAATGGTAAACCGCGGTAAAATTTCCCACTGTAATCATGACCGTGTGCTATTAGAATTACCTTTAAACCGTGTTTGATCACCACACTGTGTCAGTAACTCACAGGTTTTCACACTCTAAACAGACAAAGTCTAAAGTCTGGTCAAAGTTTGGATTTTAAGGATGTGGAGGGGAAACACCAAGCTGCAGGGAAAGACAAAAATGTGCGTGATTAAAACTGCTGTAACTCCTCGAGTAAACGAGCAGAGAGAGAGAGAGGATTCAGAGAGCCATACCTGAGTGAATTATAGGAGGTTTATCAGGATTTTCTGTGTAAATAATGTATAAAGGTTGTAAATAACAGCATTAGGATCATTCTGGAGTCTGGTCCTGCCATTCTTTCTGCGTTTATTTGCCCTGTTTCGTCATCATAGTTTGTGTTTCATGGATTTAATCAATCATAATTTGGAAATATTGAAGAAGGAGATGTGGAGGAGATCTGCCATGGAAAGAGGAGACCAGAGGAGAGTCATGAAGGGGGCTAACTGCTTCAGGGACTGTCGCTAGCAAAACAATAAATAAATAAACAAATAAATAAAAAGGCCTGGACATGGTCTAATATAATGAGTTGTAACATGGACACTAATGCTGCAGGCAAACTAAAATGTCTGAGTGTCTGTAAAGTAGGTTAAATTTATTTTGCTTATCTAAAAACTGAATATGTTCATTTACAAATGTTTATGAGGAGAATCCTGTTTAAAGCACCAATCTGTTTTTTTTTTATTCTTATAACTACACACTGTTTAAGCATTTTTAACATAATAATGACAAATACTTGTCAGAATTGTTTACTTTTATTTCTTATGAAAAAAAGTTTAAACACATTTACTTATAGGACATTTCCTGACACAGTTATTGACAAAAAAGACAAAAAAAACGTTACAAATATAATATCAAGGGGGTTAAATGATTTCAAGACTGTGTTTAAGTACTTTTTGAACATTTTGAACACACTGCAACAATATTGTGATAATAATGATAAGCAGGATAGTTTTGGTCACAATAACTGTGATATGAAATTTTCATACCCTTACATTCTTAGTGGGGACATAAAAGCACTCCGATGTGGCACCCCTGAAAGTTTATTTTACATTTATGACTTTTATTTCATGTCATGTAGAGCTGATCAAACAAACAAGCAAACTTTCATATTCAGAAAAAATTATCCTATACACTTCACCTCCATCTCCACTCCCTGTCCCCTAAAAACATTTATTGATGCATGACACAGTGGGACAATCTGGGTTGCACCAGTCAGACATTTTGATGGTATGGTTATAGTCTGAGGAGAACAGATAAGCTACAGATAAGGAACAAGACAATTAAAACTAGAGCAAATTTATATTATTCAGACACGTCTTAGAGCACCGGGCTGTAAGTAGGGATATATAGCCGGATACAAAACTACGATACTAAGTTTTCCAAAAATTGCTTGTTGTCACACATCAAAAACTACCGCTACGTAACTAGAAAGAGATACATTACCTCGTGGCTTTGCATCCTGTAAGTTGTTGAAAAAAGAAGTTGTAAAGCAATGCAGAGTTCTGAGGAAGGTCTGAGCTGTATTCATTAGCATCACAACAAACACACACTTTGGCTTGGGTCACGTCTTGTGGTGCATTCCAGTTGTACTCAGAAGTAGGAATTTCCAAGTTTCGAGTAGGAAACTGCAACTGGAACGTCCCCCAAAGTCTGAATTTCCTACTGGGAACTTGGTGAAACCTCACCACCCCTGAGTTGACAATGGAAGATGGATGCCCCCAGTGTGAACAGTTATTTAGCTCCTGTAATAATCCATTTATTTGCACTTCTGACTGGGGTGTGTGGCTCTAGATCAGCTGTATACATAGTATTGTTAGACTTATATTTACAAAAATGCTGCCATAGTGATAATCACATTCTTCATGTGATATTTGTGAACAACAACGCAGGGCGTGCTAACAACAGCTAACAATAGCCTGGTAGATCGGGATGTTTCTTTCCGACTTCAACTGGAACGCCGATAAGTCGGAGATGATGTCACTCCCATTTCCGAGGTTACTCGAACGCAGCATTACGACAGTCGCCACGCGTGCTCATGGGTAGCAGAGTCCTAATGTCACCGGTAATAGATTCTCCTCATAGCACCTTTAAAGGAAGATTTTTTGGTTCAATTTTGATCTAATCTGCTAATTTTTAGTTGCTGTAACCATGGCAACATGCACTTCCTGTTCCCGCCTGAGAGAGGGAAGCTTATCCCAAAGCTCCCGCTGTAGTCCTACCTTTCACCTTGATAAAATGAACTTCATTCAGGTCCTACATGTCCCATCAGCCCCTCCTCTGCTCATATAAACACTGGAGGTGATTTAACCCTCCTTTTCTCCTGCCTCCTGAACCAATTTAAGCCGAGCTGAAGGCTGAAATGGAGGCTGAATGTGTGTTTTTATTTTATTTAAGTGTTCCTGCTCTGTGAATAAATCATCATTTGCAGAAGCAGAGTCCTGCACGCCGTCCTCGTCCCCTGTTAAGATGTTTTATCGTCCCGGGGGAGCAGGGAGGCCACAGAGCCAGCGTCAGCACAGGGAGAGGAAGGTTTGATTTAAGCCAGGACTCAGACGGAAACACCTTAAAGGATTCTTTTGTTTGAAAGGTTTATTATCGTGCTACTGTAGAGATTCAAACACTAAAACACATCTGAAAAGGGCCTTAAAGGAGTCACAGGGCTCAGCGTTAGCACAGGCTCGCTCGACTCTACTGAGGCTTTAGAAAGTTTGATCAGTTTAGTTATTTTAGCTGTAAAAGTAAAACCAGGTCAGCTGTGTCAGAGTTTAGGAGCTGCAGAAGCTGTGAGCAAACACCAAATAGATTGTTGTAAATAGGGATGCACGATGTTGGAATTATGCTGATATACACAAGCTTTGTGCTTAAACAAAAATTAACTTGTTCCTTTCAGTGTTACTGCATATTATTGCATGAACAGATGTAAAACAAACAAATGTTTTTGCGTCATTAAGAAATTACATAATCTGTAAACACAGATTTGCTTTGACTCCGAGTAAAACAGGAAAAACAGCTTTAACTCCTGCAAAAATGAAACCCTCGGTATTTAAATGCAGCCATGCAGCGATGAGAAGGTGCATCAATTTGAACATTTGTATAATTTGCTGATATTCTGGCCTATATGTGTGGTTGATATATCGGCTTTATATACCTGCAGAAATGTCAATACAGGCTGATAAAGATACCTAACTTTTTAGGCTGATATCGGCTGATTCTGATATCAAATCGTGCATCCCTAGTGGTGAGGCATTTCTCTCAAACTCATTATACAGCTGTTTAGGAGACAATTTCAGATTTTTAGAGGATTTTTCTGAAAGTTTTGCCAGGACTTTCACAAAGATATAGGTCAAAATATGGTGCTACTTTGTGTATGTTACTAAGCCTGTGCTTTAAAAAATAAATACAGCAAAATATTGTCATGCATTCCTTTGGGATACAGAAACTTTATTTGTATGGCACTTTTCATACAAACATTTGTAGCACAAAGTGCTTCACATAAGACATAAAATAAAACAACAATAAATGGCATAAAAAGTAGAAAAATGCATACAACTGAAAATGAAAGACCCCACCCTAACAATCCATATACAACACACACCAGAAATTATAAACACTCAATGTCATAATTAGGAAATTTTAAACAGAAATCGGTCTCTTTTATTAAAAGTGAGGAAACACAGGAGCTAAAACATAAATTATAATTAAAAAATATAAGAAATTAAATAAAAAATACTATAGGGAAAGGAAGGTAAGGAAATAAATAAATTAACATAATAAAATTTAATAAAATAATATGGTAAAATAAGATAATCTAAAACCAGATGTGTCATTAAAGCAGCTGAAAGTAGGATGGTAAAAAAAAAGCAGTTAACAGAGAATAAAATTCCAATCTGAGCTGAAATGTAGAAATGAAACAGATTAAGAGGGGTAAAAATTAATAAAAAAAGTTATTAAGACTAGTAATAACTATAATCAACTTAAAACTAGACTTGAAAGTTAGGTCTTGAGTATGATAAGTATTACCAAAATTATTTATTTTTTACATCCAGACAGTGAGTTGAAAAGGCTCAAACTTGAGTTTTGACTTCATTTACATTTAACGTTAACTATTTAGTCAATAATGGCCGACCTCATGGCCTGACCTTGATGCTATAAAGTAAATAAATAACCTCAGTCATACTAACCCAACACATACCCTGATCATTATATTATCTTAAAGCAAAGATCCTTCACACTGATCATCACCTCATATCTCTGAATCATAACTGAACACATTAAACTTTTACTTTAACTGAATTTAACTGATTGATTGGCTCATTGATGCCTTTTGTGCTTAATGGCTGATTGTTTTTATTGATTATAAGTATTAATCCCATGCATCAGAAGCTCCCTCTCAAAATAAAACACCACCATTACAGCCTGATCCCTCTTTACCCATGATGCATTGCTCCAGCAGGTCCACGCACCATAAAACCGCATTAACACGCCGTCGTCGTCGTCGTCACATCGACTTCCTTCAATAAACCTGAAGCCTGGTCGATGGGCTGACCTGCGTGTTCCCACCGTCACCCGCATCCCTCCACTCAGATTACCCAGAAGCCCCCGCAGCCACCTCCAGGCCTTCCTCCCCCCCTGGCTCTCCTCACCCCCTCCATCTCTCTCCCCTTTCATTTGGAGCCTCTCCCTCTCAGTAATGTCCTGCTTTTATTGTAAATCTATACTCTTAATCTGGCCGGCTCCGATGGGCCTCGCTCACCCGATCGATGTGCTACGATTGCTGGGAAGGGTCCACAGGGGCAGATAACCCCCCTGCCTCCCCCACCAGCCTCCCCCCTGTGGAGTCAACCCTCCATGGATTCCAACACAAACTCTCAAACATGAATTCATCCAAACTCGACGAGGCCGAGATCTCCTGCATCAGACTTTGACAAAAAAGAACCGTTTTCGTTCTTCTGCTCGAGTTTACACATGAGTTCTTCTGCCTCCAGACTCCCTGAAGATCTGCTCTCACATGAAGTTTCTCCAAAAATATTTAACCCAAAACCAGTGAAGTTGGCACGTTGTGTAAATCGTAAATAAAAACAGAATACAATGATTTGCAAATCCTTTTCAACTTATATTCAATTGAATACACAGCAAAGACAAGATACTTCATGTTTGAACTGAGAAACTTTATTTTCTTTTGCAAATAATCATCAACTTAGAATTTAATGGCAGCAACACATTGCAAAAAAGTTGTCACAGGGTCATTTTTACCACTGTGTTACATCGGCTTTCCTTTTAACAACACTCAGTAGACGTTTGGGAACTGAGGAGACCAATTTTTGAAGCTTTTCAGGTGGAATTCTTTCCCATTCTTGCTTGATGTACAGCTTAAGTTGTTCAACAGTCTGGGGTCTCCGTTGTTGTATTTTACGCTTCATAATGCGCCACACATTTTCAATGGGGGACAGGTCTGGACTACAGGCAGGCCAGTCTAGTACCTGCACTCTTTTACTATGAAGCCACGCTGTTGTAACACGTGCAGAATGTGGCTTGGCATTGTCTTGCTGAAATAAGCAGGGGCGTCCATGAAAAAGACGTTGCTTGGATGGCAACATATGTTGCTCCAAAACCTGTATGTACCTTTCAGCATTAATGGTACCTTCACAGATGTGTAAGTTACCCATGCCTTGGGCACTAATACACCCCCATACCATCACAGATGCTGGCTTTTGAACTTTGCGCCTATAACAGTCCGGATGGTTCTTTTCCTCTTTGGTCCAGAGGACACGACGACCACAGTTTCCAAAAACAATTGTAAATGTGGACTGGTCAGACCACAGAACACTTTTCCACTTTGCATCAGTCCATCTTAGATGAGCTCGGGCCCAGTGAAGCCGGTGGTGTTTCTGGGTGTTGTTGATAAATGGCTTTGGCTTTGCATAGTAGAGTTTTAACTTGCACTTACAGATGTAGACGAACTGTAGTTACTGACAGTGGTTTTCTGAAGTGTTCCTGAGCCCATGTGGTGATATCCTTTACACAGTGATGCCGGTTTTTGATGCAGTCCTGCCTGAGGGATCGAAGGTCACGGGCATTCAATGTTGGTTTTGGGCCTTGCTGCTTCCGTGCAGTAATTTCTCCAGATTCTCTGAACCTTTTGATGATATTACGGACCGTAGATGATAAAATCCGTAAATTCTTTGCAATAGCTGGTTGAGAAATGTTGTTCTTAAACTGTTGGACAATTTGCTCTCGCATTTGTTCACAAAGTGGTGACCCTCGCACCATCCTTGTTTGTGAATGACTGAGCATTTCAGGGAAGCTGCTTTTATACCCAATCATGGCACCCACCTGTTCCCAATTAGCCTGTTCACCTGTGGGATGTTCCAAATAAGTGTTTGATGAGCATTCCTCAACTTTCTCAGTCTTTTTTGACAGTTGTGCCAGCTTTTCTGAAACATGTTGCAGGCATCAAATTCCAAATGAGTTGATATTTGCAAAAAAGAAAATAAAGTTTCTCAGTTTGAACGTTAAGTATCTTGTTTTTGCTGTGTATTCAATTGAATTGAAATTTTATTTACGATTTACACAACGTGCCAACTTCCCTGGTTTTGGGTTTTGTACAACGAGGACTGAGAAACCAGGGTGTTAGGCTCCCCACAGATCTGTCAAAGTGAATGAATGAATGAATGAATGTTTTATTTTGGTTACAATACAGTACAGAACTTAAACTTGCGAAAAGAGAACATATGAACATAAACAAAGCTAAACATTTTCTCAATGTTTGTGTAAATGTAATTAGAGTCCTTGTTGTTGCTGCCTGTTACTTTATATGTTCTGTATTTATTTTGAGATTGCACACACGTGTGCATCACACCAACCTGTCAGGAACTACAGATGGAAGTTAGCCTGTGGCTAAAATCTGGCACATTTACATGTAAATGTTCATTAATGTGCTCTGTCCTCGACTAAAAACTGAATTAATCCTTTAAAAACTCAATCAAACTTTAGAATTGGGATCAGATGCATCTTGTGTTTCCCCCTTTAAGTCTTATATCACCATGTACCTTATTTAAGTATTTTATGTACACACATAAAGCAGAGAGCTGCCCTGGAGATGTGCAGGTGAGCGGCGGTTTGATTACAGAAAAGGGCGGCCATATTTGTAGTTCTTTTCCTCAGTTTGTTAGCAGCCATCCTCACGTGCATCTCGGGTTTTGCAGGTGTTTCTCTTGGCTGAATGAACTTAAGTTTGTCTTATTTTTGGTGGAGTTTATTGAACCTGTCTGATCGAGCATGAAGAATCAAAGATAAACTACAAAAACAAAAATGGTCAGCAAGAGATGAACAAACGCCTCCGCTGACCTTCAGCTGAATCTAAGTTGAGCGTGTTTGTTTGTGGAGGATGTTTGGCTGTGAAATATAGATGGACGCTGTGGCAGGTGGCGCTGAATTATTCACACACACAATCACTCCAGTCAGCGGCTCTGACTGCAGACCAGCACGAGGACAAACACCGACCCACGGTCCAGAAGATTCAGGTTCAGAAAGAGTTTTTACATCCACCTGCCACGGTGTTCAGCTGATTATTCTTAGATTCATTTTATAAGGTTGGAGGTTGGGATTGAGAGAGTGGATGATGACGTGCAGTGAAGGAGCCACATGCTGGATTGAAACTGCCCCACAAGTCAAGGATTGCAGGCTGAGTAAGTGGGGCACAAGGACCATCCTGCACCCATGACAGATTTTAGTTTTTTTAAGTTTAAACAAACAATTAGAGCTTTATTTCTCACAAAGACTCTGTGGGGTTTGCTGTAGGCTTTAACTAAGGTATGGATCTTTTGAAGCCGATTCAGTTTTTGTCAGAAAAATGTACAGATTATAAATTAATTGTTCGACTAATTTGAAATATATATATATATATATGTGTACATTTAAAAAAAAAAAAAAAATTGGTCCCAAAACACTCACAACAATGAACATATGAATTCCAGGCAGAGCATTTTCCTTTTCTTTGGTCTACTTTGTCCCTAACTATTTGTTTTTGTAAAGTTTACAAGAGCATTGTTCTGTTTTATGAGACAGTAAGAATATATCAGCGTTACATTAGCAAAACTCTTGCCATGTTGAAAACTTTAAAAAGGGCTATAATCTGCCAATTTCATTAAGACAGTTAATATGGCAGCTCGCTGTGAGGCTGAGTTTTTTCTTATCTTTAATTTAACTGCCTTGGCTAGTTTTTTTTATTGTGTTTCGACCGATAAATCCAACCCTTCATTTCTGCATCATCTGCTGACTCCAGCTCATCTTCCATGATCTGGAGCCCTGGGTTCAGATGGGATTTCAGGTTTTGCTTTGACACATCTCTCTGTTGTCCATGAATGAAGAAAAGAGAGAGGTTCACAAGATGTTGGAAAGATTATATTGTTTTTCTTGAACTTCTCTCTCTCTATCAGAGCTTGTTAATCTGTTTTTTCTGCGTGTGGAATTATTGACTTTCAACACCAAGATAGAAACTTAAGTTTAATCACATAGAACATGTTAATCACTTGATGTTACCTGGTGAAAAATCAGAGCATAGATTTATATTTTAATGGACGTGCGACGCTGCACGATGCAGTGCGACATCTCGTGTTCAGATAGGCAACAGTGAAACAAACAGACCAGCATCCTGAGATTTCTTATCCTTTCAGCCTGTTTATTGTCGATAATTAAGAACACATTGTCTTTATTTTGGGCTTATTTTTCTGCAGGAAGGGTTGTTTTGGTCCATCTGGACTGACGGTTGTTTTTCAAGTTTGTTTTTGTGTTCTGGCACAATCTGAGCTGAAGGTCAGAGGAACAAGAGCGGGTTCTGTTTTTAGAGTCCTGTTTACTTTTGTGGCTCGAGCTTTAATGATGTTACGGGACAGTTTGTGTGATCTGATGTCTCGGCTGATCTTTGACTCTGCTTTCCAGAAGTTTGTTTATGTTCAGAAGAAGTGGAGGAAAGATGGACTCCTCCTCCGTCAGGGTTAAAGTGGATGTAGGGAGAGGATGGAGGATCTGCTGCTGTCATGGCAGCCTGTCCTGGTGTCTGGGTGTCTCCATTAGACCCCGGTGCAGCCCGGGGCCTGCAGGGGCCCTCGGGGCTCGCTGAGGTTTGATGTGATCTGGGGAGAAATGTTCAGTGGCCCAGAGCCATTTACCACGAGGGAGGAGGAGGTGAACTCCACTCTTATGGCTGCAATCACAACATCTACAGAGGGTCGACACCAACAAGCAAACAAAGAAACTAATACAGTTTCTCCATCAGGCTCAGATCTCCATTAGCATAATACTAACGGATATAAACATTAATTTGTACTCTCTGGATCTTCCATTTGTTTAATCTTTTATTTCTCATATTTTATGTTTTGTTCTTATCATTTTTTATCTGTTTTCATCACTTTTTCATGCTAGTTACCCTTCTTAAAGTTTTATGCTATTAGCTGAATATTTAGATTTATTTACTGCCCTGCTAAGCTTTTTTATGTTGAGCCAAAGTTTTATGTATATTCAAGTTTCTGCTCCACCTGCTGCTTTACAGCTTTATATCTAAAAGCCCTATTGAGGACAAATAAATAATAAAAAGTGAAAAAGTAAAAGTCCAATTATGTAAATATGTGGCTGTTATGAATCTAAAATCATAAACTTTAATATGATTAGTAGGGCTGGGACGATACGTTTTTCTCCCAATTCGATTTCTTAGGTGTCGATTCAATTTAAATTGCGATTCTACAATATTGCCGATTTTTGCAAATAAAGATGAACAATGATGATGCCTATAGTACAGACTATATCAGGAAAAATACACATCACAACTGACTGTTAAACTGCTCTAATCCAATATTTTGGATTTATTTGAAAAAAGAAAGTTAATGAAGGGCAGACGAACATCAAAAGCTTTTGGGTGTTTGTCTGAGAGAGTAAGATTTGGGCAAAATTTGGGTGCATATTATATTTGGGTACAGAATTTTTCCAGGAAAAAAGCATGGAAAATGGGATGTGTGTTATAATTGAGTGTGTATTATATTTGAGACATTACGGAAATATAATCAAAAAATAATTGTGTATTATATTTGAGACATTACGGAAATATAATCAAAAAATAATTGTGTATTATATTTGAGACATTACGGTAATAAAATCTTCTTAAAAACCTGTTTAATTAGAACCACAGATAATTCAATTACCTTCTGAGATAAAAAGCTGAATCTCTTGGGATAACTTTGGCGTTACTTTTCTTCTGACTGCATCAGCAGTTTCGTTTCTGGTCGTCCTGCTTTAAAAACGCCCCCCCCTCACCCCGCTCCATCAGCTGGTTCCCACTTCCTGTTGACTCCTAATTGGATTGGTGAATTAAGTCTGAATGTGATTACATCACCGCCTGCAGCTTCGTTAGCCGCCTCACTGTCAACATCCAGCGGTGCTCGGCTGGAAAAGACCCCCCCCTCACCTGCCCCCCCGCCTCGACCCGGGGCGGGGCGCTCACCGGGGGATCATGGGAACTTTGGGAAACAGCCCCCCTCATCCCTTCTTCCTTCTTCCTCTCACCAAATCCCCCTCCCAGCATGCACCTCACCCCCTCAAGGCAAATCACCTTGTTAATCTCAGTGTACACACACACACACACACACACATGTACACACATGTACACACTCAACTCAGAGCTCAGGGTGTAAACATCAGGCCTCCACAAACAGCTGCACTCATCACTTCTCTCCTTAAATCCTCAAACTCGTTGATGTTGGAGAATAATCTTCATTTTCTCTCCGTGCAGCTCCGACTCTCGATTATTTAAGTTTTTAGAGAAATCAGGTGATTTATGTTTAATTAAACAAACACACTCCTTTACGTCATTTTACTGCCCACACATGAAGATTTTTAAAATCTTAGTCGATGCTGAAACTGTGAGAGAGCCACAGAGATAATCAGGTGTTTGCTGAGTTTGACCAGACGAAGGGATCCGAGCCAAAAGTCAGACTGATTGTTGGGTTGTGTGTTCCCCCGTAAACATTCCATATTATTTTTGACTTCCTCTCTTTTCTGTTTGACACTTCAGCTTGACTATTCGATCTTTATAACTTCAGAAACATGATTTTGCTGACCTTTAGATGAAGTGATCATCTTGAAAGAAGATCTGAAATCTTATTTTGTGTCAGGATAAGATTAGATAAAATAAGATATTCCTTTATTAGTCCCACAGTGGGAAATTTCAGATTTACAGCAGCAGCAGGATACAAGAGAAATATCAGAAAGAGACTTACAAAAGAAAAAATAAGTAATTAAAATAAAAATAAAATAGCATAAATACAACTAAAATGAAAATAAATGAAAAGAGCATGAAAATTAAGTAAACAGGTTGCAACATGCAGAGCCTTTAAGCAATATCAACGTCCTTATGAAGGAAAATAAGTAACAATTAAGTGGAAATGAGACTCTGAATGAGGTGGAGGTATACACGGTATTAACTATTAATAATATTTACACCACAGTTGGAAAGGTAGGATCAAAACATGTTCAGCTGATTTGGACAACCCCAATGTTTTTCTCTGTCCACCCTAGTTTTGCTTGCTGTGGTGTAATAAATTCTTAAATAAAGTAATAATGGAAATTGACTTACCGTTTGCTTTTCAAGTCTCCACCTTAGCAAGACTTGTGAAAATAATGAAAGCTTCTCATAGTCCATTATCATTCTAAAGTGGCAACTTCTGAAGTCCTGAAATGTTTGCTGGATCTTCCCCCAACAAGAATTAAGTTTGCAAAGCAGCTAAACTTTAATATTTCATGCTTAAAATGTTACATTTCTAATAAGCAGCTTGTGAAAAGTAGAAGAGATGGACAAAGAGAAGATCAGGTCACCGTTTGACCAACATCAATATTCAGAGATTTGACTCATTCCAACATTTGGCCTCAGAGAAAAAAAAAATCAAGAACTAAAGTAGGACTGACCATTACACAAAAGCTTTAAAATTATTCAGATATCACTGATGTGTGATCTCTGTTGTGTGTTTCCAACAAAATGTTTTTATTATCAGCTCATATATTCAGTTCAAAGTGCTTTACAAAGAGACGGGAAAATGAAAATAAAATAAAACAAAATAAACTAGATAGCTGATTAAGTAAAAAAGAAAAGAAACAAGAACAAATGCAAAGCAACACAACATCAGGAATACATGAAAAATGTAAAAAAAAATCCAAATAAAATCTAAAAGGATTATGTAGCAAAAGACAAAAAAAAGTATATGATCATGATAAGAAATATGAACAAATACTAGATATAGTCATCGAATGATAACTATTAAGTCTTAAATTTAATAATAAATTAAGGTATAAAGTTATACTGATTAAGAAGACATTTGTAACTGGTCTCAGATTCTCTTGGAAGTTTTTGATGTTTTTACCTCTAAATATTAATAGAACAAAAAATATCTTCAGTATGCAAATTATTATTAGTATTATTGTTTTTACTGTCAAGTGTTGATATGTTTTTTTGTGTGGTTTTTCAGGATTAAAAAAACAAGTTTATTGGGGCTGGGATGATGCGTTTTTCTCCTGATTCAATTTTTTGGGTGCTGATTCGATTTAAATTGAGATTCGATATTGCAGATTTTGCCAATTTTAAGTTGGCTTTTTTAACTCCAGTGAAAAAGATGAACAATGATGATGCCTACAGACTATATCAGGAAAAATACACATCACACTTGGACTGCATTTAAAAGTGGCTTATTAACACAGACTAAAATGAAGCATTTACATTTGGATAAAAGTTTATTCATGTGAATCCATTTTGTCTCCCACCCCTACTGTTGACCCTTCTTGACAAAGATTTCTGCTGTTGACTGAATATTCAGATTTATTTATTGCCTTGCTTAACTTTTTATAAGTTTTATGTAAACTCTATTTTCTGTTCTAACAACTGCTTTACATCTATACATTTAATTGCTCCATTGGGGACAAGTAAATATTAAAAAGTGATAAAATGAAAGTCTAATCATGTAAATATGTGGCTGTTGTGAATCCAAAATCATTATTAGCCATGTTCATGTCGTGGCTAAAGAGTCTAAGTCCATACCCAGTGTTGGCTAATTCATCCCACTGTCTTTTTTGCATTAATTTAGTAAAATAAGGCTCCATCTAAAACAACTAAAATGACTAAAATGAAGTATTTAAATTTGGAAAAAAAATATTTTTGAAGAAAATAGATTTATTTATGAATCGTCAAACAAAAAATCCTGATACTTAGGTTAAGCGCTTTTTCTCCCACCCCTAAAATTTATGACCTTCTGACACCAACAAAAACACGCAGGTTTAAAGCTGAAAGTAAAAAGCCTTATGCTCTGGATATTTTGATGTGGAGGACTGAAGGTGTAAATGGCTGCAGCTCGTTGCTGCTTCAGGTGTTGGTGCCACAAACGGACCAATCACAGCTGCAGCTGTTTGCACCTGTCCGTCAAAGTTTTAAATGATTCACATTTTAATCGGTCAGAACTGTCAGATCATCTCTCTCTCTTTCTGCCACTCATTCACAGGCTCGCTCGCCCTCTCCCTTCTGTTAATCACTCGAGTGTTTTCCCAATTAAGGATGCACTGATAACCTTCCATCTCTCTCTCTGCACACACACACGCGGCGTAATCAGGAATATGAGAGCGGTGTGGCTAATTAAGGACGACCATCCGTGGGCTCCT
Organism: Scarus forsteni; assembly: GCA_036419115.1. Taxonomy (NCBI): domain Eukaryota; kingdom Metazoa; phylum Chordata; class Actinopteri; order Labriformes; family Labridae; genus Scarus; species Scarus forsteni. Next base: position 38,006,922 of record JAZDUH010000383.1, read on the forward strand.
GCCTCGCCAGCAGATGTGGGGGAGGGGAGTGTGTGTGCACATGTGTGTTCATGTGTGTGTTCATGTTTGTGGGTTAGCAGACGTCTGTTTGGATCTTTGGGTCGGAGGACAGGGGGATCGCTGCTGATTGGTTCACGGCTGCAGATGGCGAGGGCGAAAACACGCCGCCATGTTGGAGAAATGATTTCTTGGCTTGTGTTGATGTGAGTCTGATGCTTTCAGGTGTGATCGTAACTTTATCTACTGTTATGTGGTATTTGGCTGCATATGTGGACATTTATTTAAACAGAAAGACGTGCTCTATTCATCCACTTCCTCAGCCAATCACAGGGCTGACAATAGACACAAACAACCATCCACACGCAAGCCCACCTATGAGCGATTTAGTCATAAATTAAAGGGATACAACAACACATTTCTTATGTCTCAGCTCACTCCTGAGTCCATCACAAACAGATCGACTCCATTCTTCAGACTGTGCGTACAGAGCTAACCACCACTAACTAGCTTAGCTCAAACACTGGGAGTCAATGGGTAGTGTTAGCCTACCTCTGCCTACAGTCATCAGACAAACTCTTCAGCAGCTCTAAACGGTCCTGTGTGCTTGTTGCTACTCATTTCTTCTTCTGTATTATGTTGTGCAATCTATTTTTACACTAAGATTAGCACTTTATGTCATTTTTGAAAGAAATAAAAACAAAACTAAACCGCAGGACGCATGCACAAACCAACGTGGAAGTGCTTGTAAGTGTGTCTCCTCTGTTTAGGAGTAGAAGAAGATTGGTTTCAGTTCAGTAACTATTATTAAGAACAACTAAATAATCCACATTTATCACTTCAAACAGTGATCATTGTTGCACCACAAGATATCTTATATTTAAATATTTATATTCTTTAAAACTGCTTCTGTTTGCCTGGCTAGCTTAAGTTCAGTCCCACTTTAATGACACTTTCTTGTGATTAGCAGGAGGTTGTGTGATTACTGGCATCCGTTTATTTGTTCTTTAGTTTGTTTGTTTCTCTCTTAGCAACATAACTTAAAAAATTATGGATGGATTTCGATAAAATTTTCAGGAAATGTCCGGATTGGGTCAAGGAACAAATGATTAGATTTTGGGAGTGATCCAGATCACCGTCTGGATCCAGGAATTTCTTTTTAATGATTCTTTAACATTGTCAGATAGGACCATTTTCAGCATTTGTGCATATCACTCCACCAAAAATAGTCAGGGCATTTGGAAAAAAATACAGGGCAAGTTTTCAACAGGTTCTACAAGATATCAAAGTTGGATCTGGATCCAACAAGAAATATGTAGATATCCTTGGAATTTTCGCCATAGCAAGGGAACAAATAAAGACATTGACCAGCAGCAAATGCCTAAATATATCCAAGATACTGTGGAATCTGGAGTGTTCAATCTGATTTGTTGTATCTTCAAAAACTTTGGAGCTAGATCCAGAAGAAAACCGCCATGATGAAAAATGTGATTTTAGTGAATAACCACTGAACTAAAATAGATATTATTATGAATCCAGTTGCTAATGGTATGTTTTTATGGTCATGAATCCAAATATTTAGATGAAATAAAGATAAAACATACTGATGCTCTGGTGTAGCAGCAGAATATCATCTTTAGTTTTCCTTTCACATTTTTTTTTTCTGTTTTTTCTTTCATTTTTCACCAGTTAAGACAAAAACAGCCTTGAACAAATAAAAAAAACGCTGATCTCCCTCTGTGACTTGTTTAACCCTAAAAAGCAGAGTCTGGTCCTGAGGCAGAGAGGCGCTCCGTTGTTGTGTCGATAAAATAATAAATAAACAGAAAAGGAGAGCGAGTGAGTGTCTGCGGTGCGAGGAGTGAAATGTGAGGCGAGCGAGTCCAGACAGGACGACAGCAGGAAGAGAGATGGAGAGACGGGTGGGGGGGGAGATGGAGGGGAGATGGAGGGGTGAGGGTGAGAATGAGACGTTGGGGGAGAGAGTTAAAGGGGGGAGGGGCAGATTAAAGAGGTATTGATTTCTATATAAAGATGGAGGGATGTGATATGGGTGGAGGCAGAGGGGGAGGGGAGGAGGTCATGGGGGAGGGGGACGACGGTTTGGGTTACATAACGACCACAACACCCGTCTGTCCGTCTGTCCGTCCTGCAGACCTTATCAAATACTCCAAACCTTGAGCCAAAGAGATCTCAGCAGCTTCCTCAGACTTGGTCTCTGTTGCAGTTTCGCTAATCGATTGGCCCCGATTTCCTTAATTTGGTAAGATCCTTACATGATAAACTGATTTATCCAACGATCTTATCCACCTCCTCAAAGGTCTGAAACTCAACCACTGTAGTTTTACATTTAAAGCCACAAGATGCTGCATTTGGACTTTTTTTCTTTTTGCACTACAAGGTAACCTAAAACTCTGGACACTTTATTAATGGTTTAAGTTGTGAGTTCGTCCTGTAGAATATTTTAATAACTACATCAAACTTTGTGATTGCCTTTATTTGTGAAAACTAAATACTGCTGTGCACTCTGTTTTTTGGAAAGAGGCTCAAACAGGCCTGCAGTGAAACCTGTGGCAGAAGTGTTGTTTATTTTTAACTGTGGAAAAGTAAAGACTGAAGAACTGATGTGATTTAAATGTTTGCGCAGAAATATTCAAAACTTTTCATTTATATTTGAGAGAACTGCCAAATGTGCTGTTAAAACAGGAGCTGTGTTTGAAATCGTCCACTCCTTCACTCACTCACTATTCCCTCTGTAGTGTAAATGAAATAGTGGACTACATCGGGAATGACCAAACGACATTTCGGACACTACACTGAAATTTTCTGAACGTCATAGCATCAGTAGATGAGCCGATATCCCTGTGATGGAAGTGGACGCGCCAGAAATCACGTACACAAACAGGCACTAAGGAGGATAAGTGGCAAATTTTGAAGCTGTTTACAGCCGCTAAAAGATGTTAAAGAGCTACGCTACGAACGTGTTAAAGATTCTTTAACGTTTTTACATTTATGAATGAAAGCAGCACCTAACAGCCTCTTTCTCTTCTTCTCTGGAAAAACACGACCGCATTGCATTGTGGTATACGGGAGTACAATATAGGGTACGTCATATGTACACTGGTGCTGTGCATTGTGGGTATTTTGTAGTGCACTATATAGTGAATGAAATTACCTGCTGAGGATTCGAACAACACTACTAAATGGTGAACACACTATATAGTGCACTATATCCGTGAAATCTGTAAATTTACTATGAACAGAATAAAAATTTTGTAAATGTATGTATATAGAGGTAACAGTAATAAATTATGGTTAAAGTGCAGCAGTGTTCAATGGTGTTAGGAACATACCTCAAAACATTATGAATGGATATCAATGAAATTTTCAGGAAATGTCTGGATTGGGACAAGGAACAAATGATTAGATTTTGGAGGTGATCTGCATCACTGTCTGGATCCTGAAATTTTTGTAAAGGATTCTTTAACATTGCGAGATAGGACCATTTTTGGCATTTGTGCATATTACTCCACCAAAAATAGCCAGGGCATTTGGAAAAAAAATACAGGACAAGTTTCTAACAGGTTCTACAAGATATCAAAGACTGATCTGGATCCTGGCAAAATTCTGGATTCCCTGATCCAGAACAAGAAAAATTTAGATATCCTTGGAATTTTGGTCATAGCAAGGGAACAAATAAAGACATAGACTTAAAACAAACACCAAAATAAAGCCAAGATACTGTGGAATCTGGAGCGCTCAATCTGATTTGTTGTATCTTCAAAAACTTTGGAGCTTGATCCAGAAGAAAACGTGATCAAACCAAAATCCTTTACCTTTAGGTTTAGAGGTCTCACTGAAGCTGCACTGCTGTGACCTAGAATAAAGTTTCATTCTGATTAAAGGAGTGTTCCCCTAAAAATTGTAACCTTCAGGTACAGGCTCATTCTGTTTTTATTTAGGAAGTATTAATAGTCTATTTTATCCATGTAAGAGTTTTGCCTTTAGTGCTCCCGTCATTTGATTGGCTGAGATATTCGATCCTTTTTTGGGTGAACTGGCCCTTTACGGCGTGATCTGCTGCCTCTGGTCTCAAACGGAGTCTGCAGGAGGCTCAACATGCTGTTTACACACGTGTTATAATTATCCATACGCTCGCAGCAGCAGCCCTGGAGCATGACAGCGAGTGTTTCTACCTGCGGGATGGAGCCGTGTAATCCCTTCGCACCGCGGCGGGCGTCCATCAGCTTCACCTCAGTGTGTCTGCGTGAGTGTGTGTGGCATCGTGGGCGTGAACACAGCACCGCAGGAGGGTCAGGTAGCGTCATCCATATTCAGTGACGGTCCCAAAACAGAAACATTCTGATACAGTCATGAAAAGACGAAACCAGAAACATACAAATGTAAAGAGAAAGTAATAAACATTCTCATCCTCCTAACGAATCACCTTCACCATCATGCTCTGGATTCTAAAGTCCATATATGTACATACATTCATATATATAAAGATATTAATGCCAGACTTTTTATTATGTTATCTTGTTTCATCCACCACTATTTTGCACATTTCATATTTGTTACATTTTGAGTTTATTTAATTGTATAGAGACTTTGTTCTGCTGTTCTTCTTGTGAGGGTTTTGGTTTTGTTTTGATTTAAAAAAAAAAGAAAAAAGTGGGAAATATATGTTATAGGGATGGGAGAAGAAAGCTCCTTTAAAGCTCCTTTGAAGTCGAGTAATCAGACTTTACAACAATATTAAAGGTGCTATGAGGAGAATCTATTTCCGGCGACATAAAGACTCTGCTACCCATGAGCACGCGTGGCGACTGTCGTAAAGACGTGACCCAAGCCAAAGTGTGTGTTTGTTGTGATGCTAATGAACTCTGCATTGCTTTACAACTTATTTTTTCAACAACTTACAGGATGCAACAACAAGCAATGTTTTGGAAAACTTAGTATCGTAGTTTTGTAGCTGGCTATATATGGCTACTTACAGCCCGGTGCTCTACGACGTGTCTGAATAATATAAATTTGCTCTAGTTTTAATTGTCTTGTTCCTGAAGTTGAGTATCCAGGCCAGTCCAGCCCTGTCCGACCCGACCGTGAAGCTAAGGAATAGCATTTATAGACAACCTATCTTGATGCTATAAAACTCATCTTTAAGTGTGTATTTCCATCAGGCAGATATCTAAAAGAGAGACTTTTTTCTAATTACTCATAGCATCTTTAAATACATTATCTCCTGCTATTAAAAAGAAAAGCAATAGTCAACTAAAGAAACGTTTCCAAGCATTTTAAGATCATTCTGTCACAGTTTTAAAGAGGACTCAATCGGTAGCCAATGCAGAGAACTTAAAAGTGGTGTAACATGCTTTCTGGTCCCGTTAGCATCCATGCAGCTGAGTGATAAAGCTAAACTGATGGAAACAGTCCAGGTAGGACGATCATGCTCCTCCCTGATCAGTTTCAGAATGCCGACATGTCCCGTCTGATGCTTTGGTATCAGGACATCCCTGATGTATCAAAGCTCGCGTCGTGATCGAGGCCTGATGCTCAAACAACACCAGCAGGTCAGAAAGTGTCTGAATCCTGACGTCTGATCCATTTATTAAACAAACATCCACTGAGCTCAGACATAAAAAGGAATCAAGCAGCAACATGGAGGGGAACAGTGAATTAATCACACTTACACATCCACACGCAGGTACCTACAGGCCGTGCACGAGCCAAACGTGCACACGCTCACGCACCCTTTCACCTTCCCTCTTCACTTTTTTTCCAGCGTTACAAACTGTTGCCAAACAAGCAGCTCCTGCTTTTTTTTTTTTTTTTTTTTCAGGGAAAGCGTGAAAACAATCGAGCAGCTGAGCTGAGCTGCATCCTGCTGCACACACACACACACATGCACACACACTCGGCTCACTCACCCACAACACAAATCAATACCAATTTATAATTCAGGATTGCTGGAGTTTGGGTTTTAGGGCAGCCTGGCTTCCAGCCTTCATAAATATTACAGTGTTATTGACTTGATCTCAATGAATTGGAGATTTTCTTCTTCTGCTTTTTTTTTTTCTCTCCTCATTGCCCCCCCCCCCCCCCTCTTTCTCTGGGCTGTTTCTGTCGGGATGAAGTCTTCTTTATTTATTCTCTTTGAGTTGGAGATGAGACGAGTAACACGAGATAACGTGGTGGCTAATAGCCGATGGACGGGCCGAGACCCCCCTGACCGACTCTCCCTCTCCGAGCTCCTCCGTTTATTTCTTGGACGAGGCCGAGAGGATTTGTCGACCTTAAATCTGAACAAAGACTTTGTCGTGTCAGGCGCTGATCGCGAAGATCCACTTCTGTTTGTAGGGCTGGGAGACAAGCACCAAATATCAGGACTTTTATTTAAGCTGCAAGGAGGCTCATGACCGATAAAGATTCGGATTTTTGTTGTTTAGGGGCGTCCTGATACAACTTTTTCACCTCCAAAACGATACCGATAATGATCTGATACAATATCAGCAGGAATCAAACATACTTTTATTACTTATTTTGTCGTATGGAATAGTAGGTATGAGATCAGTAAGGCTACATTTCACCCTTTTTTCCTGTTTTGAAACACCAACAACCACAAAGCCACATGCAAAGTCTCTTAAATCTTCTTTCCTCTTCACTCTTAATGCTGCGTTCACACCGGATGCCACTTGTACTACCTCGGCGATCACTCTCCATTCAAAGTCAATGTACAGCCGCGATGGGGCGGGGCAAACCCTCTCGCGATGCGACAGCCGCGTACAAGACGATCACTTCACATGTCGCGCGATGTCAAAGTTAAAAAAAAGTTGATCTATTCAGGCGATGTCGTGTGTGGCTGTGTGGCAACAGCCAATCAGCGGTGTATGTATGTGTGACGGTACTTGAGACAGACAGTTATTCATCCGGACTACAGGGCGGATGAGTTGCGTCTAGGCGGAACTAAAGTCAGTGAGGACATTAGTTCCGCCTAGACGGACCGCAGTAAACTCACAGATGATGCTGCTGCATCATCAGCTGCAGTGTTTTGTGGTTGATAAGTGAATGAAAAGGATACAGCTGGAATAATGTCCGCTTATACATCCTTTTATATGATATATGAAATGATTGCGGTGAAACTCGAGCGGACGTGACAACACGGAGCAACGGCCCACGGTAGCGGTTACAAAAATGAGGTATTTATGGACGCGTGACCCTACAATAGTGGGCGACATGATTTTGGTAGCTGGGTCGCTTGTGGTGTGAACGCAGCATAATGCTTGGTTTGAACTTCAGAAGGTTGTCTTGATCACGTCTACATGCCTGAATGCACTGAGTTGCTGCCATGTGATTGGCTCTTCAAACTAATGAGCAGCTAAAAGTGCTTCCTTATAAAGTTGCTGTAAGTTTATATCAATGCAGACTTTGTAGTTTTACCCTTTATTTAATTTGTAAGTATCATTACTTATTTATGACGAAAGTTAAAACTTAAAATCTCCCAACCTTAGTGTGTGTGCATGTGTGTGTGTGTGTGAGTGTGTGTGTGCATATGTGTGTGTGTGTGTGTGTGTGTCTGTTACAAAGACACACACTCCTCCCTGCACACACAGGATCAATGTCGGTCAATTCAGCACCATTAGAGTGATTGATTTTGTATGTTTTCAGGACAAAAATTTGTAAACAGTCTCACTTTTGACACAAATACGATAAAACACACACGTGAGGAAACACACCCCCACATAAACACATGTGTTCACAACACACACACACACACAACACACACACACACACACACACTTTAGCTAACACTCCAGGACAATGATACGCTCACAAAAATTCACAATAATTGATAAATGTTTCATGCTCCTGGATGTAATTTAAGGCAGAATTTACCCAGAATCCTCTCTTCCCCCTCCTCCCCCCTCAGTACAGTAGGGGGGGGGGGGGGGGGTATTGATTTCCATCCTGACCACCAGCACAGTTTTTATTTTTCTCTCATCTGATCCTCCTGCTGACAGACACTAATGACAGACGGACAGTCTTGTGTGTTTTTGCCTTTTTGTTGTTGTAGTTAAAAATAAAATGGTCGTGTTGAGCCTCATGGCCAAAAAGGTCATCAAATTATTTTATTAATGTATAAAATTATTGAAGGCACTAAAGGGCAGCATAACCTGATGCAGCAGATAAAGCGTTTAGTACATCTCAGTGGTCTGTTTGGGGTGAGGAGGGCGGAGGCTTTAATAAGAATATCTGACAGCTGATTGGACGGTCATATCTGCCCTGCGTTTAGCACAAAGCGTGAAGCACTTAGAACAAACTCGCTGAAAAAAACACGTACAGGTGGAGTGGAAATATCCTTCCTATCAGGAAGTGCTTCAGAGTTTTTTTATTAAATACAAAAATGTGCCACTGATCTGATAAAACAGTCTAATCACTTCCTGCTGTCGTCTCCCTCGTAGCTCCGCCTCTTCCTGCTTTAATGGACTCTGATTGGGTCGAGCGGAACTTACAGCTGGGTACACGCTCGGGGTGGGAGAAAAAATTGATTCACATAAATATTGGGATTTTTTGTTTGACGATTTTTAAATTGATTTTTTTCCAAATTTAATGTCCATTTTAGTCTGTGTTAATAAGCCACTTTTAAATGCAGTCCAGGCTTTAGAAGAGAGAGTATAAATAAGTATGATATATTATATTATACTTAAAAAATGCTACGATATTGCAAAAATCTGCAATATCGTAGAATCGTAATTCAAATCAAATCGGCACCTAAAAAAATGTTAAATACTACTCGTCCCAGCCCTAGTGCACCCTCCAGGGTTTTCTAAATCTGAAAACATTTTCATATACCCAGAACAAATCAGGAGAGTACTTCGGACATCTAATTTAGGAGACAGGTGCGTCTGGGGAAAAAGTCAATTTAAACATGAAGATGGACTCCCGCACACTGTCTAACTTGCAAGAAAATCATTTATTTGCACGCTAAGACCCAATCAGATTTGATCCATACCCACATCCAGTCAGTCCAAAGTGGCAAATTGTCAATGACAAAAAAAACAGCCCATCAAGATGTGTTTTTGGATTTGGCTGCTCCACCACATCCCCAAGGTGGTCTTTTGGACTGAGATCTGGTGACTGCAGAGGCCTCTGGAGTGCAGTGGACATGTTATCATGTTGAAGAAACCAGTTTGAGATGATCTGAGCGTTATCTTCACCTCGTCCACATGCCTGAATTCACTGAGTGGCTGTTGTGTGATTGCCTGAACTCAAGGATAGAAAGTGTGATTCTTAATTTAACAAATCCCTGCTGTCAGCCTGCTGGAGGGGAAGCTTCATGTGTTCACCTTACTCCTGTGTGAATGAGTGAATCTGGACGAGCAGCAGCTCATCGCTGCAGGTTCGGTCTGTTTTCGGTCGTGGCGGCGGCGTGCTGATCCTCGCCTCTGCCCTTTTGGATCATCTGCTGCCGATAATCATGACTGAAATATTGAAGCGGCGGCGGCGTTTTGGAGGCGCTGAAATTTGGCAGAGCGGTGCAGGCGAGGGGGGGAGGCGTGAGTTCATCCTCTGCCTGCCCGCACTCGTCTTCCTCAGCCCCGCAGTAAAACCCTCTTAGTGGGTAGAGCCATCTGGACGGGCCCCTGGCGGAGGCGTAACGGCGCCCAAAAAACTCGGGGTCGCGATGCTTTACTGCCCAAGCCTGCCGCCTGCAGATGGCAGCGGGCGTGCCGCTGGAAAACGCCAAGGTCGCTGCGGCATGTGGCGCGGTGAGAAGGGGAGCTAAATGGCAGCAGGGACTGGGTGAGGCGGGGGGAGGACGAGGGGAGGGAGGGGGAAGGCACCGCTGGAGCCATAGCAACATCAGGGCCATGCTATGCTACATTAAAGAGCAGCGCTAGCTCGCCATATGGGAGGGCTACTGCTATCAAAGCTAATAGCTATGTTAGCTTAATGCACACTCACACACACTCACACACACTGAGGTGGCAGCTGGTGGAGGGAACAGCCTCCCAGTACAAAGGAATTTAATAAGAGAGCAGCTGATGAGCACACACACACACACACACACACACACACACACACACACACACACACACCTCTGTACCTGAGAGTCCGTCTCACCCTCAGCTTTAATCTGTTTTATCCATTTTATCCAAACAGAGACGAGAATTGAACTCAACTTTGCTGTTAGATAAAAAAAACATGACAATAAAATAATCAAACTCCCAAAAACATTGTTGACGTATTTATCACCAGGCTCCTGATTATAAAGACAAACCTTCGCTCCGTCCTGTGGGTGCTGCCATCTTGTGGTGGCCTCCGTTACTGCAGCTGCCTGCCGCCTGTTACAGTAGTATGGACGTTGAATTCAATCATCAGACGGAGGGGTAGGGATGGGAATTTATAAGATTTTATTGACACCAGTGCTATTAATGATCCTGTTAATCCAATTCTTTAACGATTTCCTTATTAATTCCTGTGGATTGTCAGTGTCAACAATGTCAAACACACATGTCACAGCATTTATAACTGATTAGCAAAAAGACTCATGATATTGATTCTTTGATGGAGCTGTTAATGATTCTCAACTGGAAATGCTGTTCGATTCCCATCCCTATTCAGAGCTCCTGCCGGAGATGCTAAAAAACTCTTTGCTTGTAGTTTTGGCTCCATTTAATTTTGACTTTCTCTGCCATTGTGGCCATTGGTGCTGTGTTTTCTTTCTTTCCTTTTTTTTTTTTTGAATTCTATTTAAATCCAAGGCCTAAAAGGCTAACTGTTGTTAGCCAATGGCCATTAACTGCTGTTTGCCCTTGTAAGCCATTAGCCGTAGTGGCTAACGGTTAGCCGCTACATTTAACCGCTACATATGCTACGTCATAGCAGTGCTGCTTGATATGGATTGGTCTGTGATAAGTGTGACGAGCCAAACGATCGTCCAATCACAAGCTGCTGTTGTTCTTGAAGGTTCTGCCCCTCAGATGGATTAGTGAAATATTTCCAATATGGAGCTGTCCATGTGGCATGTCAGGTGAAGTGATGCCAACAGATGTTTTTTTTGTCCTTAACTTTTAGGACTTTATTACACAAGGGTGACAGACTTTTGATTGTTGAACCTTGAGCCCAAAATGTCATACAGTACGAGAAAGGGGAAAAGATCATAGAGTGCATAAATATCTGTATGTACTGCCTTATTGATTTAAAACAGTTCACGCTGCTCTTTACTGATTTAGAAATTTTCTTCACATGTTTATCAAACCTGAGCTGTGGGTCTAAAATGACTCCCAAGAATTTGAATTAATTGACTTCTTGTATTTCTTGAGCCTTTATCTTCACACAAAATATTTCAAGTTGGCCCCATTTCCTCATGGAGAAGCACACTGACACTCTTATTTAGCTTTAAAAAAGGATGATTGAGCTCCAGCCACTGTTGGACTCCATACACATGGTCAGTCAAGATTTCTGCTGCCTTGCTCGGTGACTACGCAGGAGCAGTTGCTGCTTTGTGACTGCCTGCTCAGCTGTTGAATGAACTGAAAGATAGAAAGTGTAGTAATTGATTTATATTAATTTAAAGATACTATGAGGAGTTTCTAAGTAATTACAAAAAAGTCTCCCTTTTAGATATATGCCTGATGGAAATACACACTTTAAGATGAGTTTTATAGCATCTAAATAGGTTATCTATAAATGCTATTCCTTAGCTTCATGGTCGGGTCGGACAGGGCTGGACTGGCCTGGATACTCAACTTCAGGTACAAGACAATTAAAACTAGAGAAAATTTATACTATTCAGACACGTCTTAGAGCACCGGGCTGTAAGTAGCCATATATAGCCGGCTACAAAACTACAATACTAAGTTTTCCAAAAACTGCTTGTTGTCACACATCAAAAACTACCGCTACGTAACTAGAAAGAGATACATTACCTCGTGGCTTTGCATCCTGTAAGTTGTTGAAAAAAGAAGTTGTAAAGCAATGCGGAGTTCTGAGGAAGGTCCGAGCTGCATTCATTAGCATCACAACAAACACACACTTTGGCTTGGGTCTTTTGGTGCGTTCCAGTTGTAGTCAGAAGTTGGAATTTCTGAGTTCCGAGTAGGAAACTGCAACTGGAACATCCCCCTGAAGTCAGAATTTCCTACTGGGAACTCGGTGAAACCTCGCCACCCCCGAGTTGACAATGGAAGATGGATGCCCCCAGTGTGAACAGTTATTTAGCTCCTGTAATAATCCATTTATTTGCACTTCTGACTGGGGTGTGTCGCTCTAGATCAGCTGTATACATAGTATTGTTAGACTTATATTTACAAAATGCTGCCATAGTGATAATCACATTCTTCATGTGATATTTGTGAACAACAACGCAGGGCGTGCTAACAACAGCTAACAATAGCCTGGTAGATCGGGATGTTTTTTCGACTTCAACTGGAACGCCGATAAGTCGGAGATGATGTAACTCCCAGTTCAGAGGTTACTGGAACGCAGCATTACAACAGTCGGCGTGCGTGCTCATGGGTAGCAGAGTTTTTATGTCGGCGGTAATAGATTCTCCTCATAGCACCTTTAATAAAGATTTTGGGAGTAATATTGCTCAAAAACTGAATGTCTGTTGGACTGGGAGCACTTCAAGAGTCCTTTTCATGATTTTATTAGTTAATTTGTGCTTTTATCGACTCAGTAAGATGAAGTTTAGACTTAATTCTTAGATTTTTTCCTCCATCTTTCGTCTTACAGAGATGTTAAACTCTGTCCAGGTGTGTTAACCCTTCATTTTCTTTAGTCTGTTCATCCCTTTGTTTCTGTTTAATTCACTGTCAGTGTCTCTCTCTCTCTCTCTCTCTCTCTCTCTCTCTCTCTCTCTCTCTCTCTCTCCCTCTCTCTCTCTCCCTCGCTCGCCCGCTCTGCCTGCAGCTGAAGATGAGTCTGAAAATTAATTTGGGGGGTTTCATTAGATTCACTTTTTGGCCCATTTCCCCGGGTTTGGTCCCAAAGCTCGCCCTCTCTCTCTCTCTCTCTCTCTCTCTCTCACACACACACACACACACACACTCACACCGCACTACACCCTTGTGCACACTGAACTACACACTGACTCTGTCCATTCAGCTCGGGGATGAAGGCTTGTGTGTTTCTGAGTGAGGCTGTATTTTAATGATCAGAAGCAGGATGCCCTCAGGAGTCATCAATACTTCTGTCTCCTAATGAAGTTCTTACACACTCCCAGTTTTTCTGCTGCTGAATTATTCTCGTGCCAGCCTGAAAACTCAGCCCGAGCTGCATGTAAAGATTATTACACAGTTTTATTGTCGTGTTTGTTTCAGAGCACAGGCTGCACAGATGCAGAGATACTTTTAAACTCGTACAACCTTTATCCACATTAACACTTAAACCATCCCAGCTGTGATTGGACGAGAGGCGAGATACACCCTGGACTAATCAGCCAATCACAAGGCAACAACAACTTCTGGATCCAAAATCAGTTAATCAATTAAAGTGTATTTATAAAGCACAGTTCATACAAATTAAATTGCAGCTCAAAGTGCTTTTCATCAAGACAAAAAAGGCTTGACAAAAGACATTAGGGGTGGGAGAAAAAATCTATTCACATAACTTTCAGGATTTTTTGTTTGATGATTTTTTTCCAAATGTATATGCTTCATTTTAGTCTGTGTTAATAAGCCACTTTAAAATGCAATCCAGGCATCGAATCGGGAGAAAAGATCGTCCCAGCCCTAAAAGACATATATATACACACATGGCAAAAATTGTTTGTACCCTTCCGTTAAAGAAAGAAAAACCCACATGGAAATAACTTGCAAATGACAAAAGTAATAATAAATAAAAATTTACTGAAAATTAATTAATGAAAATCAGACATTGCTTTTTAATTGTAGTTCAACAGAATTATTTTAAAAAACAAACGAATGAAACTGGCCTGGACAAAAATGATGATAACCCTGGAAAGGATGTTAAACTAAGGTGTGTCCTTTAATCAACATAATTAGTATTTTGCATTAGTTGTTTTGTTTTTTTTTTTAGCATATTTTTATTTAATATTACTTTTGTCAGTCTCAAGTTATTTCAGTCATTGTGTGCGTTTTTCTTTCTTAAATGGAAGGTCATATCTGTATATTTATACATGCATATATACATGTAAACATGCATAAACAATAATAATAACTTTCTTACAACCATTCAGCAATTAAACACTCAGCAGAGGTCCATCTACTAAGTCGTATTCCACTGTAGTTGTAATAAATAGTTGGTAGGATGTCAAGAGGATTTGGAGACTAATGCACACAACAGAAGCTAAAAATAAATGATCAAATTTATCAGAACGGATATGAGAAAAAGCAAAGCAAAAAACCAAGGAACATAGGACAAATGAATAAAATGCTAAGAATACATTTAAAATAAATAAATAAAACATGTTAAAAGACCAAAAATGATTAATTGCAAAAATATTAAAAACTATATCAAAATGTATAAGCAATTATTAAAAATGGAAAAAAACAGATGAAAATTTTAAATTAAAATATAATAATAAGCGAAGATAAGAGTTGCTACTAATAGTCTTTAAAATAATAATGTTCTACATAAAAGCCAGGCTGAATAAATTTGTGTTTAAATTATGTTTAAAAATGATTTGCAATATGGGATATCGTTCTCATCATGCAGGAATGCCAACTGTAACCTTACGGCCTCTGCTGATTGTCCTGACATGAACTGGATTTTGTTGCTAAGCTGATGCCTCACAGCCTCAAACAAACATGGTGGTTTAAAACAAAAGTGCGAGCGAGTGCTTTTCTTTGTGTGACCTGTAGATTGACCTCTGCCTCCGCCCTGCAGCTCAGAGCGAGCAGATCTGTGAGGCTGAGTTTCACTTCGGACTGAACGGTCAGAGTTACCAAAAGGAAACGATGAAGTCCATAAACGTTAGCTTTAGCCAAAGCCTTTGGGATGCAGCAGAGAAGGTGCACGGTGTTTTGTGAGGGCTGGTAGACGAACTTCTCGAAACAAAGACTCTGCAGCACCAAGAGAAGCTGCAGCACTTTGTTCAAAAGAATAAATTAAATTAGGGCTGAAACAATTCCTCGAATCATCCGACAAGTTGTGTGCTACGAAGATTCGTTAAGTCCGGACTGTGTTTGACTGGGATGGTCATTGCTGTGGGGATGTAAACATTACCGGTAAAATGGTTAACTACAGTAAAATTTCCCACGGTAATCATTACCATGTCCTATTAAAATTACCTTTAGACCGTGTTTGATCACCACACTGTGTCAGTAACTCACGGTGATGCTACTGTCTGCTCTCTTTCTGTTCAAATAACGAGCAGAGAGAGAGAGAGAGGATTCAGAGAGCCATACCTGAGTGAATTATAGGAGGTTTATCAGGATTTTCTGAGTAAATAATGTATAAAGGTTGTAAATAACAGCAGTAGTATCAATCTGGAGTGAGCTCTTGACGTTCTTTTGCCGTATTTCGTTGTAATAGATCGTCTTTTTCTATCATAGTTCATGTTTTATGGATTTAATCAATCATAATTTGTAAATATTAAAGAAGGAGATGTGGAGGAGATCTGCCATGGAAAGAGGAGACCAGAGGAGAGTCATGAAGGGGGCTAACTGCTTCAGGGACTATCGTTAGTTAAACAAAAAATAAATAAATAAATCAAAAGGCCTGGACATGGTCTAATATAATGAGCTGTAACAT
Source organism: Scarus forsteni (assembly GCA_036419115.1). Taxonomy (NCBI): domain Eukaryota; kingdom Metazoa; phylum Chordata; class Actinopteri; order Labriformes; family Labridae; genus Scarus; species Scarus forsteni. The sequence continues at coordinate 38,022,642 of JAZDUH010000383.1, forward strand.
GGACACTAATGCTGCAGGTGAACTAAAATGTGTGAGTGTTTGTAAAATAGGTTACATTTATTTTTGGTCGTCTCAAAACTTTGAACATGTTCATTTACAAATGTTAATGGAGAGAAACCAGTTTAAAGTACAAATTAGTTTTTTTTCTTTTCTTGTAATTACACAAAGTTTAAACATTTATAACATAATAATGACAAATACTTGCCAGAATTGTTTACTTTAATTTCTAATGAAAAAAAGTTAAAAAACTTCACTTTTGGGACATTTCCTGACAAAGTTATTGACAAAAAGACAAAAGAACTGCTAAAATTATAATATTAAAGGGTTAAATGATTCAAGACCGTTCTAAAGTACTTTTTTATCATTTTGAGCACACTGCAACAATACCGCGATAATAATGATGACCATGATAATTTTGGTCATAACAACCGTGATATGAAATTTTCATACTGTTACATCCCTAGGCGCAACGTGCCTTCTGCTTCCTCTGCTGCGCGGCTAAACGTCGACATGTGACGTGGATTGTCAAATCATGCTGGAGGATAAGAGAGAGAGAGGGGCAGAGAGAAGAGAGCCTGCAGAAGGAACCACAGAAAGTCTTCAAAGTGTGGGATCTATAAGTTGAACGGAAAAGAAAACACGGTGCATTGGGTCTGTTGTAAAACGGAGTTAGCTTAGCATAGTAGCACGCCGTCAATGCTTCTGCACGTCAACAGTAAACATGCGGTCTGTGCATCAAGTCTGCAGAGCAGATGCAACAAGATAACGCAGAAACTTTCCTTTAATTTGATTGCAATGAGTAGATTAAAAATAAAACATTGGAAAATTCAAAACCAGAGTCTTAGTCTAAAAATCAGGGCCTGGTTGTTCAGAATAATCTGCAGACTTTGTGGTGAGCAGTTTCATGTAAGAAATACTTTTTAGCAATACAAAAAAATATGTATTTTAAGTTTGGGTTTATGCTCAAAATGTTCAAAAAAGAAAAAAGTACAAGGTTCATTTAATATACCTTGCTTATTTTATATATTGTTTGTTACTGATGCTTTTCATTAAAGCTGAAGTGATTTAATGAAAAAAAAATGTACCCGTTATCCGATTACTCTGTTAATCACCGAAACACTCAGTAAAATACTCGAGTACTAAATGAAATGAATAAATAAAAACAGCTGTGCTAAAGGAAGAACCACCAGGCTCAGGTCAGGCTTGTGCAGCTTGTACTTTATCAAAGAAAAGAAAGTTGAAAAGTTTTTGAGCCCCTGATCTGTTTGGTTTGATCATCATTTTAGAGTTAATTTAAAGTTTAAAGGACTGTGACTCTCCCTTACAGAAAGTTGGCTGATGGTCTAAGTAGTCCAGGTTTGATCATCGATGTTTGGTGACTTTCCTGTTTTCATGTCATAATCAAGAGCTGGTGAAGTTAAAGCAGGTATCAGAGAAACTTTGTTCTCCTCGATGATCAGAGCGTGAACAGATTTGCGTCCTGCTGCAGGTTTCATCTGGTGACCTTCCTCCTCTTCCCCCTCAGATCTGCTCCTTCTCGTTTTTGTTTCAGCACTCGGTCCAATCTCTGCGCTGTCACAGACCAGCTGCTCTCTGCTGCTTCAAACAAATTCATTTTTCTCAAATCTTCGGCTCCTCGACGCTCCTCGCCCGCCTCGGACTCTCGGACTCGGCTTCGGTAAGTCGTTTATGAACGACAGGAGAAGGTTGACAAATTAATTTGGTGTGCGCCTTGTTGCCGTGTGGGTAGCGATAGTGACCGGGCTGTCAATTTGAGAAATGAGGTGTAGCTCAGCCAGCCAGATGGGAGAGAAATTGAACAGCACATTAGCTAATTACTTATGCAGTAGGACCGGCAGTGGCTGCACTCTGAAATGAGGTGTAAGCTCAGCCAGGCTGCAGGATGACACAACAGCACATTAGCTAGCGCTCGAGCTAGTGACATCCAGCGTGGAGCCTCCCTTACTTGGCTGCACCTGCTGCAGGACTCGCAGAAAATAGAGCTAATGCAGGCAAATATTGTCTCACCTCTGCCACGCCGCCGCCCCACCACGAGAAAGTTTAGAGGAAAGGAGCAGAAAATAGATCACAGCGTAGGACACGGCCTGGCCGCCTCACCTGAGACTGTCTGGGTGGGCAGTCTCAAAGAAAACCTGGACCTGATACTGGACGGCCTGTCTGGTTTGATACGGATACTGCCTGTCCCTACCTGATACAGGAAGGAAGGAGCCTCTCCAAAACCTGTCCACCACTGAACAGGATGGTCGTCCACCTGATACGAACAAGGGCCCATCCACCTCAAGACCTGATACAGGATGGTCCTGTCCACCGTGAGACCCGATAAAGGACAGGCCTGCTCACCGCGAGACTTGATGCAGGACGGATCCATCCACCTCAAGACCTGATGCTTGACGGGCCTGTTAATTTCAAGACTTGATTTGGAACGGGCCTGTCCACTACGAGACCTGATACAGGACGGGCCAGTCCACCGCAAGAACTGCTACGGGACAGGCCTGTCCACCACAAGACCTGATACAGGACGGGCTTGTCCACCTTGGGACCTGATACGGGAAAGGCCCGTCCACCTCGAGACCTGATACAGGATGGGCCCGTCCACCATGAGTCCTGGTATGGGACGGGTCCGTACTGCGAGACTCCATCTACAGCCTGTAGTGATTCAGGTGGAACCTGAAGACAGTTATTACGGAGACTTCAGTCACTGCTGTTTGTGGGTTTGGAAACAAAAATGCCAAAATATAGCATTGATGAGGTAAACAGGAAGTTCACTTTTTGAATTGCTCTCATTTATTATGTGAATTTTAAACACGGTGTGTAGCGATGTAACAGTGTAAAATTTTCAATAATGTGACCAAAATTATCGTGGTCTGTATAATCACAGTTTAGATTCAGTGTGCTCTAAATATTTAAAAAGTACTTTTGATCACAGTTGAGATAAATTAACCCCTTTAATTTTATAGTTTTAACAGGTCTTTTTGCCTTTTTTTGTCAATAAATGTGTCAGGAAATGTCCTTTGAGTAAATTTTTCAAACAGGTTTCCCTTCAAAACTATTGTAAATGAACATGTTCAAAGTCTTCAGATGACCAAAAAAAATTTTTAACCTATTTTACATTAACTCCAACATTGTCCATGTTACAGCTCGTTATATTAGACCATGTCCAGGACTTTTTGTTTATTTATTTTGTTTTACTAACAATAGTCCCTGAAGCAGTTAGCCCCCTTCATGACTCTCCTCTGATCTCCCCTTTCCATGGCAGATCTCCTCCACATCTCCTTCTTTAATATTTCCAAATTATGATTGATTAAATCCATAAAACACAAACTATGACGGATAAAGATGATCAATTACAAAATATGGCAAAACACAGCGAATAATAATGTTTTTATTTAAAACATTTATACATTATTTACACAGAAAATCCTGATACACCTCCTATAACTCACTGAATATGTATATTTATGTATGTATGGCTCACTGAATCTTCTCACTCTCTCAGCTCACTTAGTCATATCGTTTATCAAATCAGTTGTTTGAATTGTTGCTTTTTCGATAGTACTATGGAACAATGTTTACTTATTGTTTATTTTAGAGCTTTTGGCTTCATAAGGGCCGATCAGAGTTTGACCTGCAGACGGTGAATCAGGCGTGATGAGAGCATTAGCAGGGACGATGTTGGCTGAAACAGAACATTCTGTAGATTTTATTTTCCTATATTTAGCTGCTGAGATGAAGGAGCAGTGCTCTGAGGCTTGAGTGAGCAAACATCAGTCAGCCTTCGCTGGTTCGTTAAGACTCCTGCACTGACCATCAGGAGCCTCCTGTGAAGCTGCTCCCTCCCCATCTGCAGACACAAGCCTCCTCCATTTCCTCCTCTTCATCCTCCTCCTCCTCCGTCCTGTCCTGAGACTCGGTGGCCAGGTGTTCATTTAACGCCTAACGGCAGCTCGGTAAGGACGCCCCAGAGTCCGCTTCACGCCGCCGCCAGCCGAGCGAGGACTCCGCTCTGCCAAGACTCCCCTCGCCCCCATAAACCCCAGATACACCCCTCTTCCTCCTCCTCCTCCTCCTCCATCCTTCTTTCCTTCCCTCCTTCTATTGTTCGAACCTGCAGCTGAGGCCACCTTCCCCCTCCTCCTCCTCCTCCTCCTCCTCGCTGTCCTCGCCGTGATAAAGCGTGCAGACGCCCAGCAGCTGGACACTAAAGGTTCCTTTACTGCTGGATGGACGGGACGTATTTGCTTTACATACACCAGCAGTTTTTACGACGTTAAACTGAGCAGGAGGGGAATTAAAAGCCAAATGACCACAAAGGAAAAGAAGGATGTCCAAGGAAACATGTCCGATAACTTCATTTAGGAATATTTGACATTTTCATTTATGTCCAATAAATATTTAGTCTTGAAGAAATCATTCTGGATTTTGTTGTAGGAGGTTCTTGGCATTAGCCCGAACCCCCCCCCCGAGCCCCTCGGCATCATGGGAGCTTGCCTTGACACATGACCCTGCATGTCACCTTAGTAAACGAGTTGGGAGTCTTGACTTAAAAAAAGATTTTCAGCTTCTTTAGAGCTGCCTGAGATTGCAGACATTAAAGCTAGGGTCGGTAATTTTGGAAAACTAGCATGAATTTGAATGTAGCATCTCCTCAGGGCTCTCCTAGCCCCTCCCACTCCTCCTTCAAATCTCTCCCCGTAGTTTTTCACTCTCAAGATCATGCATTCATTACCATCAGGACATAATGATCATTTTAACCAGCATAACAGAAAGTGTTTCTAAATCAAATTACCAACCCGAGCTTTACGTGCAGAGCATGTTGACAGACCAGCCATGGCAGTTTGGGGGCGTGTCCTCTTTTCCTCTCCCATCATGCCCGGCGTTCCCTCCCTCAGCTCCACATGGGGCTTAACTTCCTGTACGTGGCCGGTCTTCCTAATCACCCCTCGCTAATCCAGCCTGTCAAACCCAACCTGACGCCGCGGTCGACCCCCCCCTCCCATCCCAGCATCCACCCGCCGCACCGCCGCCCGTTAATTAGCTCATCCAGGCCCCAGCTCGAGCTCGCTGGGAAAAAAGATGGAGTGAGTCCTGCAGCCCTCTCCTCGCTCTCTGGAGGCCCCGCGTCGTTCAAATCGAGCCGAGCCGGGGGCGGCGGGCCACCTAGTTCACAGCAGGTGTGTGTGCAGGTGTGTGTGTGCAGGAAGTGAGCGTGATAGACTCGACCCTGTGTGTGTGTGTGAGAGCATCGATCCATCGATTGTGGTCGGCGTGGCCCTGCGAGCGCCGCCAGGCTTAACTGTTATTACTGCGGCTGCTGTTTAGCTGTCAGTCATTAATTAATGCTCTCACTGTGTCGGCGCCGTGCACCTGTCACTCACGCTCTGTTCTGATATCCTGTCAGCGGTTTGATTCCTGCTGATGATCACAGAGAGAGCGTATCGATGACTTATGGACTCACTCTGAAGCTACTCAGATACTTAAAGCTGCTTTATTTTATTTTCTGTTCTCTTTTTCTGACCATCTTTTCAACCTGTTTTTAATATTCAGCAATGATTTCATTTAAACACTCATCAACAACTGAAAATAGAGGATTTCATATGACTTTATTTACAACTTTAATGTTTAAAAGTCCTTTTACCAGCCTGCGGCACAGTCACCAGATGGTGGCACTAGCTCATCTAGAAGCTGTTTACCTCCTGCCATTATATAACCACAGAAGAAGACAGTAGTGAGGCAGGATTAAAGAAACTGAGACACCAGGAAAGTTTCTTTTAGTTTAAGAATGATTCAGAGGGGGTGCTGGTTTGGCGGAGTGGTTAGCAACCAGGCACCCCATGTACCTGCTTCTGCCGGTCCAGGTTCGAATCCCACCTGTGACCAGTTTGCAGAGTGTCTTCCCCTACTCTCTTACCCCCTTTCACAAGCCTATCCACTGTCTCTCTCCTATCAATAAAGGCACAAAATGCCCAAAAAATATATTTAAAAAAAAAAAAAAGAATGATTCAGAGGAGCTGAACATCTTTTAGTAAGTTATCACTCGGGGACTGAAAAGGTTAAACTAGTTTAACTCTAACAGCATGTTAATGGCAGTTTCCACTGGGTGTTAGCATCGAGCTAACAAGCTTAAAATGTTTAAAAGATTACAAGAAAGTCTAAAATGATCAAGTGTAAAAAGATAAAATAATATGACAAAGATACATAAACAAATATTAAAAGTAAAAGTGTCCAACCATAAAATTCAAAGCTTCAATTTGAACATAAAGAAAAAGCAATACAAATAAATGAGCACATAACTAAAAATCATTAAAATGATGAAGTTCTGCATAAACTCAGGCAGAATAAAAAAATTGGACTTTTTTTGCTTTAATTGACAGAATCATTTCATGATGTTCTGATAAAAGGATGTCACAGTGCAGCAGCTTTTCAGTCTTTAAAAATCTGTAAAAATCAGTTTTTAAAAGTCTGTTGCAGCACCTTTGGTTTTATCTCAGGTCGTTTTCACACCTGCAGCTCTGCTGTTTGTTCTGATTTGATCCGAACGGACTCAAATTGTCTTAAAACTTTAGGGAATGTTGGTCATGACTAAAGAAATTCTGGATGTGGATCCTGAATCTTTTTCAGAATTTGTTGTTGTTTGTTGAGTTAGCTGCAAAACAAACAAAAAAAGGGGTCCAGGTTCGACTGTAAGCGAGCAGGGCCCACCTCTTTACGAGAGCTTCATGGGTTCAATTGTTGTGTTCCTGTTTGATCAGATTCACTGAGATCAACTCTCCCAGATGATTGGATGTGAAATCAAGGTCAGATTCTGGTGTGAAGCTTCTTCTTTTTTTTTTTTTTTTTTTGGGGCATTTTGTGCCTTTATTGACGGGACAGAGAGGCGGTTAAAGGCTTGTGAAGGGAGAAGAAAAAGAGTCGAGGAGGAAGCTCTGCAGATCTGCAGGAGCATGTACATGGGTCAAGCCTGGAGCTTACCACTAAACCAAACAAGCATCCTGGTGTAAAGTTTTCTTTGTCTGGTTGCACCAAAGAATAGGGCCGAACGATTTTAGGAAAGATTCGACTTTGATTTTTCTAAAGTTTCTTCAAATTAAGCTTCAGTGTAATAATCACTATGTTTACAGTGTAGACAACAGTGATAATAATAATAATACGTTTATTTATATAGCACTTTAATTTTTTTAAGACGGAAGTTCCCAAAGTGCTTTGACAAAGAAAAAACAAAGAACAATAAAATACAAAAACTACAGCACAAGGAATAAAAAAAACAGAAAGCTCAGTTCAAAGGCACTCTAACAGAAAGACAGAAAAGACACGAACAAGAAGAGTTAGGGGAAGAGTGACTGACTCTTCAGGTGTCAGAGACTTTGGACCTTTCCAAATTGAATTGAATTGAATTTATTTATTTGATAGAGACGATGCAGTTTAACATTTCTCCATCATTGAGCATGAATCTGATGAGCTGCACAGAGAGTTTACAGCAAACGCTAAGAAAATTTACAATATTTACACAGCATAAAACAACAAAAAAGTTTACAAAACAACAATAAAATACAAGTAATTACACAAACCAGTTCAAAATAAGTAAAAAAAAATGTGGCAAACTAAGAATGAGCACAGCTCTGATTTGCTTTTAGCACTTGATCTTTGTAGAGAAAATTTTAAATCTGTGGTTAATTAGATTTCGGTTGGTGATGAATTCCAGAGTTTAGAGCCTTTAAAAGAGAAAGCTGTCAAAATGTGGACTTCCATTTTTGTATGGTACAGGAACCCAGACAATACAGAGACCATGCAACATAAAATGAGACCATGAGGACTGAAAGCAAGAGACAGGGCAGCAAATATAAAAATAATGAATTATAATGACGATAAAATAATAAAATAAGAATAAGAATAAAAACAATGATAAAAAAGAACAGACATGAACAATTAAGGCCTAAAAGGTTACCTATGAAAAGATTAAAAGTGATAAAAGCAATGATCAAAAGCACATAACACATTATTTATCGTCTAATATTGATGATAAATAATCTGTTTTCATTATTTAAGGGATACTCCGGCTTCTACTCCCAAACAGAGGCTAATGATTCTTCCAAACTGAACCAAAATGTGGACTTTGACCACGACACTGATCTGATCTCTGGCCTCTTGGTTCATCCTGGATCAGATTTTTCGTGGAGTTAAATTTTCCCTGCAGGACGGAATCAGAGAAACTTCGCTCAGTTCGATATCTGACGTATATTTTTAGTTCTCCATCTTTCCTCTTCCTCCTCTGTGAGGATCCACAAACCCTCGGCGTTCTGCTCTGCTTCATGTCACAAATCACTTCACTACATTTGACTCTGCGAACTCTCCCGGGACGTCCCGAACGCCCCCGCCCCGCCCCACATGCAGAGGGGGAACATGTGTGTTTGTTTCTCACAGATCCTGCAGAGAAGGAGCCGGAGATTTAAAGCCTGTGATGCTCTGTAATAAACCAGCCTGCACATGTTGTTACAATAATTGCAGAAACATGTTTGAACATCATTTTTGCTGTTTTTCTTTTATTGGACTCGTCTTTTATTTCGGCGAAAACTCGCTGCGACGTGAGCCTCGTCTCAGGGAGGGTGCAGCCTCCCTCCAGCTGTTTCCTGGGGGACGTTTTTGAGCGTAACACCGCTGTATGCAGATTATCCTTGACCTTTACTCGACCTGCTCTGGTTTTACACCCACAGCTTCACAGCCAGGCTGAGACCTGCACGCAACACCTGCTGCAGGTACCTGGCTGTGCCGCTAACAGACGAGGAGAGCTCTGGTGCAGCAGTTAGGGAACATGCAACCCTAATTTTCTTTTTTTAAGTCGAGCAGAATGTTCAGGATCATTTTTAAGAGTTTTTTCATGTGTGTGTCACAGCAGGAGGGTTTAAATGTTAAATAGAAGAAAGGGAGTCATTGGAGGTTTGAACATTAAAATGAAGCAGCATGTGGTTTGACTCACTGCATCAATAAGGATTTATTTTATTTAAATAAAACATATGGAGCCCTTTAAATCAGTGTCATAGACCAGAGGCAGATCCAGTCTATGGACTAAACATTTCAGCTCCAAAGGTGTAGGACTCTTGTCTGAGGAGGTTGCTGTGTGGAGTTCAAATGTTCTCCCTGTGCATGGTTGGGATTTCTGCTAGGGGTGCCAAATTATCGCGTTAATTGAGATTAATTAATCACAGTCATAACTAGCATGCTATTTTTTAAAATCTCATTATTCTAATTTTTAATCTCATTTCTATGTTTCTATCTCTGTTTTTGTTAGAGAACGTGCAAACATTCCTGAAATTAGGTACTTTGGGGATTTAGAGGTTAAGAGTAAACAAATGAAAAAGAGCAGCTTTTAATCCTCAGCTGAGCCATATAAGACACTAGATAGCACGGTGACACTTTGCACTGCATCACCTGTAGAAGTGGACTAAAGTCTGTGAAGTCGACCAGCTCCTGAGTCAGTCCATGTCGAGTCCTGTGATGATCTGCTGTAGAGACAGAGTGATGTTCACCTGCTGACTCTGAGGGATCAGGACTAGGGGTGTCAAATTATCACGTTGATCACTTCTAATTTCAGTCCCGTTATTTTTTTTTATTCGCGTTAATCTCATTTCTATGTTTTGGTATTTTCAGAGGGCAGAACCTTAAAATATCAGAGCAGCTGGTGATTGGACGATCAGTCCACTCGTCACACTCTTCACAGACCAATCACATCAAGCCACAGTATGACGTAGCAGCTCGACCCTGTTGTTAGCCATTAGCTTAAACTACAAGAACTTCCGTCCTTAGACTGTCGTCTTATCTTACATTAAATGATTCCACACAGATGTGTCATCTGCCACATGTGACACGAATCTGTCCAAGACAAACCACCAAGTTCTCCTGGAAACTTCTGAGGAGAGCAGATTTGATACCATAGGGTAACCATGACTACGGCTCAACATCGTTAGTGCAGCATTTCCGCGTCTCTCTCGGTTTCCCAGCAGTGATCTCCGGTCAGGGGAAGAGTAAAATCATGATTTCCATAAGAAAACGGTAAGACACATTTTTGGACTACCACGACAGTCTACTGTCTTCTTTGGCTGCTGGTTTACCGAGTTTTATTTTTTTCTTTTCCTTTTTTTTTGCTCGGTGTTTTAATTGTGTTTGTTGGATGAGTGGGGTCGAGGAAAATCATAATGTCCCATAAGAAAGCTCGATGTTCTTTTCTCCTCTTTTAAAGGAGAAATCGAGTCCATTTCTGATTAAACTGCAGATCTTTCTGCATCCACAGAGATCACTTTTACACGCTGCTGTTGTTTTCAAACATGCAGTCACTTCCTGTTGTCGTCACATAGCTCCGCCTCTGTCCCCTGATTGGTCCGTTAAAGCTGGAGAGTTTTTATGCATTGGGTTGAACTGTCATCAATTCCCAACTGAAATAGTTTTTTGGATTCATTTCCCTGGTCCGGAGTGACCCAACATCAGCTAGACTCAAGACGCCAAACTAGAGATGCACGATGTTGGATCTTTGCCGACATCCAATATGCCGATGTTTTTTCGATTCATTATCGCCAATACAGATATTTCAGGTCAGGAGCACAAGCTCTGTGCTTAATAAAAATGTAAACATGATTAAACACTATAAAAACTTTTTTTTTTTAGGCGAGGATGAAATTTCCAAATGATTCTGTCTTCTATCTTCATCTACTCTGTCCCAGTAACACATATACTGATAATTCACATCTGGACAAATCTCTCAAGTGTTACTTTATTATGACACCAGAATAATTCAAACAGACCTTGTGGTTGCAGAGATTCACTCTTTTCTGTATGAGGATGTCATTTTGGAGCAGAAGGCTTTAAAAAGGGGCTGAATTGGTTAAAGATGTCTTCCTGTAACTTCCTGCAGAAACAGACCTGTCTTTAGTTCTTCAGCTCCTTCTGGAACATCTCTGCTCTTCGTCCTCGTGTTTCTGTCTCTGTAAACACGGTGTGACGTTCACAAACTCAAAGCTGCAGAGTTTAACTCGTCCGATCGACTCTCATCGATCCTCTGAGGTTTGCAGCTTCCTCCAACTTTATGATCCATGATGTGCAGCTTCCGGCCTCCGATGGAGCGAGCGACATATGTTCTCTATTAAAGCAGTGAGAGAGAGAGAGAGAGGGGGACGACGACGATGATGATGATGATGATGATGATGATGATGATGATGTGGTGGGTGGAGGAGAGAGAAGAGGAAGTGGATGATGGGAGTTTCTCTTGGGAAACCTCGTCTCCTCCAGCTGAGTGCAGATGTTGCACCGCCCGTCCAATCCCACAGCCCCCAAATTCCCCGACCTCTTCACCTTTACACAAACTGTCAGCAGCAGCAGCCGCTCGCTCGGCCTCAGCACAGATTGTTCTGCTCTGGTTTCTGTTTCTGACACAGAGACGCAGAATCAGGCCGTTAAAGTTTGAGAGAAGGTAGACGATAAGTTCTCCACGTCCTCAACTAAAGTGGGTTTAGAGTTAGGGTTTATAAACAGGGTAAAACTTTTTAAATACAAACTTTAGAGTGATTATGTCACAGCTCAGACTTTATCTAAAAGTCCTGCAGAGACTTGAAGGTTCAGTGCTAAATCTGTCCTGTCGTTGGTGTTCCTGCTGTTGTAGTTTTAGTTTTGTGGAGTTTTTCTGGTTAACATGGACATCCCGTTTGTCTCAGTTTATTTAAATACAAAACCCAAAACCAGTGAAGTTGGCACGTTGTGTAAATCGTAAATAAAAACAGAATACAATGATTTGCAAATCCTTTTCAACTTATATTCAATTGAATACACAGCAAAGACAAGATACTTAATGTTCCAACTGAGAAACTTTATTTTCTTTTGCAAATAATCATCAACTTAGAATTTCATGGCAGCAACACGTTGCAAAAAAGTTGTCACAGGGTCATTTTTACCACTGTGTTACATCGCCTTTCCTTTTAACAACACTCAGTAAACGTTTGGGAACTGAGGAGACCAATTTTTGAAGCTTTTCAGGTGGAATTCTTTCCCATTCTTGCTTGATGTACAGCTTAAATTGTTCAACAGTCCGGGGTCTCCGTTGTTGTATTTTACGCTTCATAATGCTCCACACATTTTCAATGGGGGACAGGTCTGGACTACAGGCAGGCCAGTCTAGTACCTGCACTCTTTTACTACGAAGCCACGCTGTTGTAACACGTGCAGAATGTGGCTTGGCATTGTCTTGCTGAAATAAGCAGGGGCGTCCATGAAAAAGACGTTGCTTAGATGGCAACATATGTTGCTCCAAAACCTGTATGTACCTTTCAGCATTAATGGTGCCTTCACAGATGTGTAAGTTACCCATGCCTTGGGCACTAATACACCCCCATACCATCACAGATGCTGGCTTTTGAACTTTGCTCCTATAACAGTCTGGATGGTTCTTTTCCTCTTTGGTCTGGAGGACACGACGACCACATTTTCCAAAAACAATTGTAAATGTGGACTGGTCAGACCACAGAACACTTTTCCACTTTGCATCAGTCCATCTTAGATGAGCTCGGGCCCAGTGAAGCCGGTGGTGTTTCTGGGTGTTGTTGATAAATGGCTTTGGCTTTACATAGTAGAGTTTTAACTTGCACTTACAGATGTAGACGAACTGTAGTTACTGACAGTGGTTTTCTGAAGTGTTCCTGAGCCCATGTGGTGATATCCTTTACACAGTGATGCCGGTTTTTGATGCAGTACCGCCTGAGGGATCGAAGGTCACGGGCATTCAATGTTGGTTTTGGGCCTTGCTGCTTACATGCAGTAATTTCTCCAGATTCTCTGAACCTTTTGATGATATTACGGACCGTAGATGATGAAATCCCTAAATTCGTTGCAATAGCTGGTTGAGAAATGTTGTTCTTAAACTGTTGGACAATTTGCTCACACATTTGTTCACAAAGTGGTGACCCTCGCCCCATCCTTGTTTGTGAATGACTGAGCATTTCAGGGAAGCTGCTTTTATACCCAATCATGGCACCCACCTGTTCCCAATTAGCCTGTTCACCTGTGGGATGTTCCAAATAAGTGTTTGATGAGCATTCCTCAACTTTCTCAGTCTTTTTTGACACTTGTGCAGCTTTTTTGAAACATGTTGCAGGCATCAAATTCCAAATGAGCTGATATTTACAAAAAATAACAAAGTTTACCAGTTTGAACATTACATATCTTGTCTTTGCTGTGTATTCAATTGAATATAGGTTGAAAGGGATTTGAAAATCATTGTATTCTGTATTTATTTACGATTTACACAACGTGCCAACTTCACTGGTTTTGGGTTTTGTACAATCAAAGATGGCAGTCCATCCCCATTTTTGCACAAACAGCCATGCTGAGCTCTCCTGAAAGAGGTGCTTCATTTTCAGTGAGGACACAATTGGCCCACACAAACAGGGTGACGAGTTAAGTCATCACACCGCTGTGGGAAAAGCAGCAGCAGAAATAATAACTTAGTAATGAGGATGTCATTTTGGAGCAGAAGACTTAAAAAAGGGCTGAACAGGTTAAATCATGGAGCGAGGCCCACACTGATGAACATGTTACTTGAGGACATTTGACCTCTGCTGTTGATCAGTGAGTAGTTTTGTGGGTACGTTAGCCTGCTAGCAGACTGAGATCAGCTGGACCATGTGGACATGAAACGATCCAAAGGAAATACGACGGTTTGTGGCGTCGTTTTCAACTGAATCAGAAAAAAACAACCGCGCTGTAGGAGTGAAAAGCACCTCAGCTTTTCATTTTACAAAACAAACATTTTAAAATCACTGTGACCTGGAGTTTGCCTCCAGCTTTATTCAATTTAAAACATTTAATATCCCAATTTTAGGAGCTACTGCGATATCAAACAGAAACTCGTTTGATTTGATTTCTGCTGAATTTTAGTCTGAAACTCTGATATCATGACGAACCCTCAGGCTGGACTTGTTTGTCAGTATTTAAGCTTAAAAAACTGAACCTGATGGACTGACAGCCAACAAACTCGTCTGTCCATGATCCAGTTATCTGCTTTTTTATGTCAGCGCTGCCTCATCGACTCGTTTTACTGGCCGATGTAACGGCAGCAGTGAATTATGGGATATCTTTGAGGAGGGTGGTGGTGTAAACAGAGATAAAGAGAGTTAATGAGCCGGAGCGTTTTATTGGATCAGACGGTGTCGCTGCCTCAGCTGATGTGACAAACAGGAAACCAGGCGAGGTCACATGACCCGTGGGGGGTGGGGAAACATGATGATTGACAGCTGAGGCTCTCCTGCAGTCTTCAATTAAGGCCATAAGTTTGGCTGTTTATGAGACATGATGTTATAAAATATACTTAACAGCGTTTTTACCGTGAGGCAGAGCAGATGATGGAGGGCAACTCTCTCTCTCTCTCTCTCTCTCTCTCTCTCTCTCTCTCTCACTCTCTCTCTCTCTCTCTCTCTCCTGGTTAAAATGATTACAGGTGTATTCCTGTGTGCTGTCCAAATGGCACAAACGAGTGAGCGATATCTGGAAAAGTGGATGTAACTGGCGAGGACTCTCCCTCGAGTCCATCCCCTTTTCCAAATGGCTCACGACTTCTTTGTGCCAATTTAATAACACAAACAAACGAGTAAAGTGGCGTTTGATACTGAAAACAACAAAACAACATGCACAAATATGTCAGTTTGAACATCTGTTATACTTATGAACATCATTTCTGTCCTCAAAGAGGCTCCATGAAAGCCTGAAATACTTTTTCCTCACATGATAACAGATATTTAGAATAATTTTTATACCCTTTACGTTGCAGTACCATGTCCATCTACCAGTGGGTGAACTCCCAAGTTACACATAAATATTATCTATATTTTATTTAAAGCCAAAAGATATTTTATTATCGGTATATATAAAACCAGAAAATGTTTAAAAATACCTTAGGGCAAATTTAGTATTTGCTATTTAGATTTCACATAATTGTGTATATTTTATTTAAAGCCAAAAAGAGGAATAAGGGCCTGAAGTTATAAAACAGAAAATGTTTATCAAACCTGATTTAGGATCATCGTGTGTTGGTCCGATGTGTGATTTAGGATCATCATGTGTTGGTCCTTTGTGTGATTTAGGATCATCGTGTGTTGGTCCGATGTGTGTTTTAGGATCATCGTGTGTTGGTCCAATGTGTGATTTAGGATCATCATGTGTTGGTCTGATGTGTGATTTAGGATCATCGTGTGTTGGTCTGATGTGTGATTTAGGATCATCGTGTGTTGGTCTGATGTGTGTTTTAGGATCATCGTGTGTTGGTCCGATGTGTGATTTAAGATCATGGTGTGTTGATCTGATGTGTAATTTAGGATCATCGTGTGTTGGTCTGATGTGTGATTTAAGATCATCGTGTGTTGGTCTGATGTGTGATTTAAGATCATCGTGTGTTGGTCTGATGTGTGATTTAGTATCATCGTGTGTTGGTTGTGTGTTTTAGGATCATCGTGTGTTGGTCTGATGTGTGATTTAGTATCATCGTGTGTTGGTTGTGTGTTTTAAGATCATCGTGTGTTGGTCTGATGTGTGGTTTAGGATCATCGTGTGTTGGTCTGGTGTGTGATTTAGTATCATCGTGTGTTGGTTGTGTGTTTTAGGATCATCGTGTGTTGGTCTGATGTGTGATTTAGTATCATCGTGTGTTGGTCTGATGTGTGATTTAGGATCATCGTGTGTTGGTCCGATGTGTGATTTAAGATCATCGTGTGTTGGTCTGGTGTGTGATTTAAGATCATGGTGTGTTGGTTTGATGTGTGATTTAAGATCATCCTGTGTTGGTCTGGTGTGTGATTTAGGATCATGGTGTGTTGGTCTGATGTGTGATTTAGGATCATCGTGTGTTGGTCTGATGTGTGATTTAAGATCATGGTGTGTTGGTTATGTGTTTTAGGATAATGGTGTGTTGGTCCGATGTGTGATTTAGGATCATCGTGTGTTGGTCTGATGTGTGATTTAGGATCATGGTGTGTTGGTCTGATGTGTGATTTAGGATCATGGTGTGTTGGTCTGATGTGTGATTTAAGATCATCGTGTGTTGGTCTGATGTGTGATTTAGGATCATCGTGTGTTGGTCTGATGTGTGATTTAGGATCATGGTGTGTTGGTCTGATGTGTGATTTAGGATCATGGTGTGTTGGTCTGATGTGTGATTTAGGATCATCGTGTGTTGGTCTGATGTGTGATTTAGGATCATGGTGTGTTGGTCTGATGTGTGATTTAGGATCATGGTGTGTTGGTCTGATGTGTGATTTAAGATCATGGTGTGTTGGTTATGTGTTTTAGGATAATGGTGTGTTGGTCTGATGTGTGATTTAGGATCATCGTGTGTTGGTCTGATGTGTGATTTAGGATCATCGTGTGTTGGTCTGATGTGTGATTTAGGATCATGGTGTGTTGGTCTGATGTGTGATTTAGGATCATGGTGTGTTGGTCTGATGTGTGATTTAAGATCATGGTGTGTTGGTTATGTGTTTTAGGATAATGGTGTGTTGGTCCGATGTGTGATTTAGTATCATCTTGTGTTGGTCCGATGTGTGATTTAGGATCATCGTGTGTTGGTCTGATGTGTGATTTAGGATCATGGTGTGTTGGTCTGATGTGTGATTTAGGATCATGGTGTGTTGGTCTGATGTGTGATTTAGGATCATTGTGTGTTGGTCTGATGTGTGATTTAGGATCATGGTGTGTTGGTCCGATGTGTTTTTTAGGATCATCGTGTGTTGGTCCGGTGTGTGATTTAGGATCACGGTGTGTTGGTCCGGTGTGTGATTTAGGATCATCGTGTGTTGGTCTGATGTGTGATTTAGGATCATGGTGTGTTGGTCTGATGTGTGATTTAGGATCATCGTGTGTTGGTTGTATGATTTAAGATCATCGTGTGTTGGTCTGATGTGTGATTTAGGATCATTGTGTGTTGGTCTGATGTGTGATTTAGGATCATCGTGTGTTGGTCCGGTGTGTGACTCTGGTTCCTGCTCGGCTCACGTTGGCTCAGCTCGGTCTGTGGGGGTGTTTTTGGTGAGTTCAGAGGGTCAGGAGGGGGTCTGGTTTTGTCCTTGGTGTCTCTCCTTTGGCCCAGTTCTTCTCTGCGGGGCCAATCCGACCCGCCGGTGGCGCCGCTCTGCTGCCAGGTCGCTCATTCCCACTGAGGGGCGATCGACAGTCGAGCTGGCTGCACGCCCTCTCTCTCTCTCCCATCCTCCCTGTTTCTCTTTTCACCACTTTTTGTTTGTTTGTGTCCTCGTTTCTGGCCAAACTTGTCACCATTGTGCTTGTTTGGGCTGAGCACGAACCATGACCAGACCTACCTTTGGTAATTATAATAATATAGATTATACATGCTCTTCAGAAGGGATGTGAGACAGTACAGGTTTAATATATCTATATATTTATTTTACTTCAGAGCTGTTAAAATAAAAACAGATCTTCTCTTTGTGTGGGACTTGAAGGTTTAATGCAGAAATGTTTGTAACTAAAATGTTAAAAATAACTTCAAATGGATAATATTGAGTTTGACAAATACAAATAAATTTTTTGATGGATAACAGAGCTCTACTTTTTAAACATCAGTTATCAAGTTAGCTTCTAATTTGTATTAGTCAAATTCAATATTATTTATTTTAAATTATTTCTGATTGCTTATTTTGCTCCAAATGTTTGTGAATCTTTGTCATTACTGTTATCATTTTAAGCATTTGAGTTCTTCTCAAAGGAAATTTCTGATTTTTTGATTGTTTGGAGGTTTTTTCTTATGCTGATATATCCAAGTCTATTATTTCCAAAAACCAACATTCAAGAGCAGAGTTTTTACTTTTCAAAAAACTGTCTTGATGTGTCAGTGTGAGAGTCTGTGTTAGGATGTAAAACAACAAAAATCAACACTGACTCTTGAAAAATGAACATTTTGCTTTTTAAATATACCTGAGCAGTGATGATGAGGTAAAACAATAAGGAGTGTTTGTGTATGCCGAAATTACAGCCCATATATGGGACATAAATGGGCAAAATATCACCTGTACTCATTTAGCTTTTTTAGCCAATATCTAAATACAAAACTAAAACATCATGTAGCCTTAAAAATACCTTCAGTCTCTTCTTCAGGAAAAAGTAATCAGATTAATCTTTTTTGCCTGCCTGGTGTTTGGGACCTCTGCTCTATACTCCTGTAACTTTTGGAGTTGAAGCTTTACCAGCCAATCACAGGGCTGGTATATAGAGACAAGGGCCCTACTGATATGTTTTTTTGAAGCCAATGCCGATATTTGGCAGAAAAAATACAGATAACCGATTAATTGGCCGATTAATTTATGATATATATACAAAATGATTGTTTTTAATTGTTCCTAAAACACTTACAACAATGAATATATGAATTACAGGCAGAACTTTTTACTGTTTTAAATACTTTATCCCTAAGTATTTGTTTAACTTTACAAAACAGAGGAATTTTCAAGTCCTAAACCATACAGAAAAGCTTTGAAGCTCTGAAAATTAATTATAAATCCTTTAAAAGAGTCGCTGTTTGTCTTGTACTTCCTGTTGATGAAATAATAAGAAGGTTGGTTATAGTCCAGGTGGAACAACTTTTCAGTTCTTTAGTAAAATTTAATCAGATTAATCCTTTTTGCTTGCCTGCCTGGTGTTTTGACCTCTGATCTATGCTTCTGTAACTTTTGGAATTGGAGCTGTACCCAGCTGACACTGGCCACCAGCCAATCACAGGGCTGGTACATAGAGACAGAAGACTGTTAACACTCACACACCCAAAGGTAGTTTAGATAATCCTTAAAGCATGTCAAAAGAGTCACAGCTGACCTCGGAGTCAAACCTACGACCTTCGTATTGCGAGGCGTCAGTGTCAAATCAGCTGGACAAAGTTTTTTAATAACAAAATAAATTCTTAAAGTTCTGGTTCACATGCTCACATGTTTCCCCGTGGACTCGGGTTTCGGCTTGTGCTCGGTTTGCAGACCTTTCCCGGGTCGGTCTCTGGGGTCAGATCGAGTTTTGTCCACCGTTGAGTCATTCATAAAAAGTGTTTGAGTGCAGCTGGACTCAGCAGAGTGTGTGTCGGCCTAATAAAGCGGCCGGTCTCCGAGGAGGAGGCGGAGCCGTGATCTCAGTTCATTAAGTGACTCGGTCCTGCAACGTGTCACGGCGCTCGCTCACACTCGGCTGCTTTTTAATTAATCTGTGTTTCTCCTGCAGACCCCCCCCCCTCCCCCTCGTCTCTGATCCTGTCGTGTTAACACCTCGCCAAACGCCGTGAAGCTTCGGGAAGTGCAAGGAGAGGGGAGAGGCAGGGTTGCCAGATGAAGTGCAGGAAATAAGTAACTGTGCCAGCTTAAGTCTGTGGATGTGTGAGGTCACTTCCTTCATGGACGGAGTCTTAAGTTCATCTTGAGCCGTCGCTGTCACTCTGTCAGCCGAGTTACACACATAAACACGCACTAACATCTGCTCTAGGGGTGTACACGACGGTTTGACTGCACTAACCATGTCATTCAGTCCAGTCTCACTGCAGACCTGCGGTTTGTTTACATCTTCACATCATGCTTTATGCACTGGAGTGAAATGGATTGACTAAAGACTGTACGTTGTGCACCCGTCTAGGGGAAGGTATGCAACAAATTTGAAGGGAGAAAGAGGTAGGAAAAAAATCGCTCTCAGTCTCCAAATGTAAATACAAACAAAACAATTATCAGATTTTAAGCAATTTATTTACAAATTAAAACAAGACAAAGGCAAACGGTATACATATGAAAAAACGAAAAAGAAAAAGGGTACAAAAACAAAAGGCAGCAAAGGCTGGCACTCAAAACAAGGAGTTACCCAAGAACTACGAGAACTAACATTTTCAACAAACAACCAAAAACTACCGATTACAAAAATTACACTTACACACACAGCATACCAAAGGAGAGAGCAGCTCCACAAATAACAAACGAATATTATTGCACGACATGGCCGGGGCCCTAACACTGTACAAAGTGATAATCCCTCATGCTTTGTTTGAACATTTGTCGCCACTAAAAGATCACATTGTTTCAAAATGAATGGAATATTTATAGACACAAGAGAAGTTAAGATGCACAAAAAACAGATTATAAATTGACATGATGGTGATTAAACACGAGGAAAACAGCTGGTCTCTGTATGTTCTCCTTTTTTGTTTAAAAAACACAAGAAAGCCAAACTGCCATGAGTCAAGCTCCATATAAAAGCTGGGCAATCGCAGCTCATGAATCCCCATTGTCGACAGAAAATAAACAGTGCTGCTAAATTTAAGGTGGACTTTAAGGTGGACTTTTACCCGACAGGTCTAGATGAAGCATCACAGTTCATCTCTGCTGAAAGATTACCATGCAAAGCTTTCAGGATTATCACTTCATATCACGCAGAAAAAAGTGATGTTAACTGTCATAATATTTGACGTAAACATGTTTAGACTCCTGTGCTGCCTGCTGGCCTTTGCTTTCCTCCAGTTTTGCTATATATTGCTTCCAACTGATGCCAAAATGTCCTAGCAAAGGGTCATAAGAAGGTGATTAAAAACTGGGGATGCGTGATATTGGTAGTTTGATATCAGTATTGGCCTAAAAAGCTCAGTATTGTTATGGCTGATATTAAAATTTTGCAGCTATTTACAGCCAATTTATCAGCCACACATATTGGCTGGAATATCGGAAAATTATACAAATGTTCAAAATTGATGCGCCTTCTTGATTTACTGTTTAAAGTATAAAAAAAAGATACTTGTGCCATAATGAAAAATAAGTAGGGATGCACAATATTATTGGTTTGGTATGGTCCAATATTGAAATTTTAGCCCATATATCAGCTGAAACATCGGCAGATTATGCTAATGTTAAAAATTGATGCACCTTCTCATCACTGCGTGGGTACATTCAAATATTGAGGGTTTCATTTTTGCAAGAGTTAATTGACGTTTTTCTTGTTTTACATCTGTTCCTTGCAAAAATGGCAATAATGAATAAGAAATATATCGTTAGTTGTTTACTGTTTAAGGACACAGACAGTTAACTAGAAAAGCACTCGCCACAGCCCTCATCCATGTTGTGATTTTCTCCAGAAATATTAGTCCTACTTTTATGTCATCTAAATATTTAGATTCCTTGACCATGAAAACATACCATTAGCAATTGGATTCATAATGATATCTATTTTAGTTCAGTAGTTATTCACCAAAATCACATTTTTCATCATGGCAGTTTTCTTCTGGATCAAGCTGCTGAGTTTTTGAAATTACAACAAGTCCGATTGAACACTCCAGATTCCACAGTATCTTGGTTATATTTTGTCGTTTGTTCCAAGTCTGTGTCTTTATTTGTTCCCCTGCTATGACGGAAATCCCAAGGATATCTAAATTTTTCTTGTTCTGGATCAGAGAATCCAGAATTTTGATCCAGATCAGTCTTTGTTATCTGTAGAACCTGTTGGAAACTTGTCCTGCATTTTTTTTCCAAATGCTCTAACTATTTTTGGTGGAGTAAATGGTCCTATCTCACAATGTTAAAGAATCCTTTAATCACTCCCAAAATCAAATAATTTGTTCCTTTTCCCAATCCGAACATTTCCTGAAAATTTCATCGAAATCCATCCATAACTTTTTGAGTTATGTTGCTAACAGAGAAACAAACAAACAAACAAACAAACAGATGCCAGTGATAGCATCACCTCTTCTTGGGGTTAATAACATTTATTTTAGTGTAAATTCAAGCCTACCAGTGCTGGAAGACCTTGAAAATGCTCCTTGAAAGTCCTTCAAAAGTGCTTGAATTTGTCCAATCCCTGATTATTTAATGTGCTTGAATTAGCTTATAATGAGCAGACCTGGCAACCCCAGGGAGCTGCAGCGTTTGGGGAGCAGAGACATCTCTGTAAAGATTTAATTTGAAGGTTTTTCTTCCCGTGTCGGAGCTTTCTTCACTATTTATCAAACGTTGAAGGTCCCAGCCTGCGGTGAGCGCTCTGACAGCCGCTGAGTTAGAGAGGGAAGCGTTTCTTTTTCACCTGTAGGGCTGCAGATTTTAAAATTCCCTCTAAAGTCTCTGTCAGAGTTTTTGTTTCCCCTCGCAGTTCAAACAGAAACATTAATTCTGTGTAAATGATGTTCAGTTCCTCCCCTTTTAAAATCGGCCTTCATCGTTGCTGTTGGCCTCTCGGCGGAGTCAGAGCTTTCATCTCGGCGGAGGATGGAGTCGCGTTAAAACAACTCGATTGTCTAAAAGCGATGCTGGAAAACGGCGTACAAATTTAATGACAGCGATTATCTCAAAGGCTGCAAACCGTCTTTGTTCTGTTTCCCCGCCGGTGCAGCTCCCCCCCTCACCGCTCATGCAGAAGTCTCTCCAGGTGAGGCTGGTTTCATTTTGTAAAGCAGAAAGACTCACTGTGAGAAAGTTCTCCTGGAGTTCATCAAACTTCACAAAAACATCAAGCAGCCCTAAAAACACCTACAGTCTCTTCTTCAGGAAAATGTAAAGAGATTAATTCTTCCTGTTTGTTCTGCCTATATTTATGATGTAAACATCAGAGCACAGTTAGTTAGTTAGTTAGTAGGTGATTTATTTCATTCATATTAGGGCTGAGCAATTAATTGCAAATTACTTTAAATCGCAATATGGCTTGTTGCAATTTTCAAATCGCAGAAGGTTCAATATTTTTAGCCCAAAATGTGTTGAACATTTTGGCATTGTGATGTAGTTTTTTGCAATTTCACACCTAATTTTTACCTCTATTCAAACACTTTTTTTCCCACTTTTGGACCATTTTTACCTTTTTTTTTTTTTTTACCCCTTTTTTTTTTTTGCAACTTTATGCCTATTTTGCCCCCATTTGTCTTTTTTTGGCCGCTGTCAGAACTATTTTTGGATTTTTTACATGGTTTTTTAAATTCAATTTCTGTATATTTATGGAGTAAACATCAGAGCACAGTCAGTGCTGCTGTGGTGTATTTATGTAGTAAACATCAGAGCACAGTCAGTGTTGCTGTGGTGTATTTATGTAGTAAACATCAGAGCACAGTCAGTGCTGCTGTGGTGTATTTATGGAGTAAACATCAGTGCACAGTCAGTGCTGCTTTGATTTATAGTCCTGTAACTTTTGGGGTTGGAGCTTTACCCAGCTGACACTAGTCATCAGCCAATCACAGGGCTGATATATAGAGACTTGGGCCCGACTGATATGTTTTCTTTGAAGCCGATGCTGATATTTGGCAGAAAAAAATAAGCTCTAACTGTAGTTTTTTTTTAATTTCAGTTTATTTCCTGTCAGCGCTTGGCCTCCGTATTTCCCTGACTGTAGTGTTTGTGTGTTGTGTGTGTGTGAGTGTGTGTGTTTGTGTGAGTGTGTTTTTGGCGTCCTGGTGCAGGTGGCGGTGGTCGAGGTGTGCTCGCCTCACGCTGTGTAACACTCGTGTCCTCTGTTCACGCTGACGCTGCAGTGTCATCAATGAATCTGGCAGCAAAAAGAGTGAAAACACCGCAGCAGCAGAGAGACGGGAGGTTATGGCAGCATCGCTTTCTGCTGCAAAGAAAAGGAAACAAACGGGAAAATAAAATAAAAACCAACACCAGGAACTGACAAAATAAAATAAAAGGAGCAGGAACTACAGAATTTAAGAGACAAAACAAACAAGAGGTGAAACTGAAGAAAAGTTTAAAAGATGAAATTAACAAGGACCAGGCAGAAAAATGTGAAAGAGCAAAGAAAGAAGGTGCAGGAACTGAAAAGTTAAAGCACCAGGAACCAAGAAGAGCCAAGAACGCTTGATCAATTTAAGCAAAAATCCTTGACCAAGAACTTAAAGCAAAGAACCTCACAAGAAGATCGGGGCCCATGAAAATCAATAAATTAAGAGCAGGAACTTTAAAGTCAACAAGCAAAGAAACAAGGACCAGGAACTAAACACAGAGTAGCAAAGATAAGAAAAGCAGGAACCAAAAATGTCAAAGAGCTGAGAAACAAAAAGAGCATACAGTACCAGGACCATGGTATTAAAGGGATGACCAAAAAATGAGGACCAGGAACCAGAGGAGGACAGCTTGAGAAAGTATGAGAAAACAAGAACTAAGAAAATTTATGAGTATAAGGTACTAAAAAGTAACAGAGGAAGGAAATAAGGATGGGGAACCAGTTCTTTAAAAGGGGGGGAAATAAGTATAGGAGTAGAAATAACAAAGTTAAGGACCAGGAACTAAAAAAGTTGAAGAGCAAAAGAACTAGGTCCCAGAACTTAAAAAGCAAGAACCAAAAGAAAAGCATCAAACTAAAGGCAGGAACCATGAAGTTAAAGGCAAAGAATCAAGAGCCTAAATGATACAGGAAACCAGGAACTAAAAGTAACAGAATAAAGGAACAGGAACTAAAAAAGTTGAAGAGCAAATAAACAAAGTCCTAAAGACATAAGAGCAAGAACCAAAAGAAAATAACTAAAGGCAGAAAGCATGAAGTAGAAAGCAAAGAATCTAAAACTTACATGATACAGGAAACCAGGAACTAAAAGTAACAGAATAAAAGACCAGGAACTAAAAAAGTTGAAGAGCAAATAAACAAGGCCCCAGAACTTAAATAGCAAGAACCAAAAGAAAAGCATCAAACTAAAGGCAGAAACCATGAAGTAGAAAGCAAAGAATAAAGAGCTTACATGACCCAGGAAACCAATAACTAAAAATAATAGAATAAAGGACCAGGAACTAAAAAAGTTGAAGAGCAAATAAACAAAGTCCTAAAGACAAAAGAGCAAGAACTAAAAGAAAAGAAAAGAACTAAAGGCAGAAAGCATGAACTGGAAAGCAAAGAATCAAGAGCTTACATGACCCAGGAAACCAAGAACTAAAAATAACAGAATAAAGGAACAGGAACTAAAAAGAAGGAGAGTACATGAACAAGGACCCAGGAACTTGAACCAAAGGCTGAGCAGTGAGTGACAGTTTGCGGCCGCCTCTCTGCGAGCGTCCTCTCGGCGTTTGTTCGGCTAAATGAAACACTCAGGACCGTTTTCACCTGCTCCGGCAGGCAGCGGCACATATGGCCCACAAGTTAAAAATAAAGACAATGCGCATACATTAGCATCCATAATGCAGAGAGAGCCCCATTTAATATGCTAATTCTCTGAAATATTACTGAACACCTTCTGTTCCCAGAGAATACATTTGAATTTGCAATTAGAATTATCCTGTATAATTAATGAAAAGCGTCAATTTTTGGCTGCTCGCTAATTTGATTAAACATGTTGATGAGGCGTTTAGAGGCACCGCAGAACGTGGGAGAGCAGAGAGACGAACCTGCAGGATCCTGATAGGTGATGAGGGTGATGAAGGTTAGAGGGTATAAGCGTCATGTAGGACGTCAGAGCGAGGAGGTCACCGTGATGTCAGCGCTCAGTGTGTGTCAGCTGTTTGATTTTAGTTTAGTTTATTTCATTTTGTAATTAAATAAAACCTTAAATATAAACAAAAAAACTCGAACAGGATCCACTGTCAGCTGGAGGAACCTACAGTTTCTGCTCTAAAGGGTCAGAACTAGGGCTGGGAAACAGGGACCAAAAATCAGGTTTTTATATTATTTAATTTCAAAGATGAAACAGTATAACTGATTTTTATTTTTTTTACCATAAATCAGCAGATTTCCACCCATGATTTTGTACAATCATCATACAGAGGTGTCATCGTACAATCACCTTTTCAGCTTTTTTTTTTACTCAAGATTGGAGCAGAAATACAAGTGTTCAAACTTTATTTTATCAGACTTTTATTGGTCCAAAATTATCCATGAGGGAGATTTGATGATCCCATCCCTGCTGAGATTTAGCATTTCACTATCTTACAGCCGATAAGAACGGATCGTCTTGTTGATCAATCAATCAATCAATCAGTCTTTATTTGTATAGCACCAATTCATAACAAGTGTTATCTCAAGACTCTTTACAATAGAGCATAAAGCTCTTTATTTTATGGATACACATATATGCATAGATACATACATACATATAAAATACACATATACATATATATACAAATATATACATCCAACACCAACATGAATCCATATAGCCAATCATGAATCCCTCCATCATGGCTCAAGAAAAAACCTTCTGTTAAGCAGCAGGAAATCTTGAATGTGGATCCCAGTCTCATGATGAACAGCAAATCCACACCATGCTGTGTTGGTGTGAGGGTGAAGGAAGGGAGGTAAGAGGAGACAAGTGGACTAAAGTAAGAACTAAAATTAGGGACAGATCCATGAACCATAGACCTGTTGTCTGATTTATTAGAGGGTAGCCTCTTGAGATGCTACATCTCATTTTCAAGAGGGTCCTCATAGTCCTCACAGTTGATGAATTGTGTTTTTTCTTGTGACATTAAAGGCCTAAAATGAAGCATTGATAATAAAGTAATGCGATAAAATGTACAATAAATAACAAACACAGGGTTCCCATGTGTCCTGGAAAACCTGGAAGATGATTGCTCAATATTCCAGTCATGGAAAACAAATGGAAAATGAGGAAACAAGTGAAATGTCCTGGAAAAGCTTAAATTGTCCTGGAAAATTATTTTTCTCCCTTCTAGCTTGAAACATAGGAAATTAAGTAAAAATGTACTTGAGTAACTAATGTACACGCAGCCAGAAAATGTGAGTAGGTAAAATAATGAAAGTTAAAGCACAAAATATTAAAAAACTCAAAACAATGGGGACAAAAAGAAATAATAAAAAATTGACAAAATAAAATTTAGGCTAAATTAACAAAATCTGATCATAAAAAAGCAGAGTAAATAAAGATAAAAAAAAATACATATAACCATAAATTTATAATAGTAAGACACATAAAAGCCAAACAGATAGCTAAGAGACAATGTTAGAAAGAATTAGAAACAAATAAATTCTAAGATCAATATGATCAATAGCTAGAGATATAGTTCATCAACCTCTTATCCTGTTTTTTAGAAGGCTAACTAGAATTGAAAACTGCCCACAGCAACAATGTAACTTCAGTTGGTTATGTGACACTGGAAAAAGTCCTGGAAAAGTCCTGGAAAATGATTTCTAGAAAAGAGTGGGAACCCTGCAAACATAAATTCTGTTAAAAAAGACGTAGTAAAAGCTGACCGTTGACATTCTTAATGAAAAATGAAAATAAAACCCCACAAACTCTGTGGATATGTCAGCTTGGTTCTGGTGAATCTTTTTTCTAAGCAGATATTTTGTTTTATTTTTGTGTGAAAATTAAAAGACAAAATAAAATTCATAAAGTTTTATTGAAACACACAACAAAAGATAGAAAAATAGTTCTAGTATTATAGCTGGCAGCAGCAGTTTTTTATATTAACAGCAATCTATGCAGTGAATTACTGTAAGTGGGAAAAAGATTGTGGGAAAAATAGCAGCATGATACCATAAAATCCACAGTTTTTTCTATGAAATGTCCACAATTCATTACTTAGAAGGGAAATTCAGGAATACTGACCAATAGAGAGCAGGAAGAGGCGGAGCTACGAGCGAGAGGACAGCAGGAAGTGATCTTTTTTTATTTAATGTAAAACAAACATCAACTCTTTAAACTGCTCTATGGAAATGATGTTTACTCTCCATGTCTGACGTGCTTGATGAGTCTGTTAGCTTGTATTCTTTACTCTGCAGTAGTATGTCCGAACTACGCCGTTACGTGCTTGGCTGGTTATTAATGGGATTGATGGAACAATCGTCTAATTAGGTGCAAACAGTCCGTCAGGTGAGTGAGGTTAGATCTCACTGTATGTCAGACTAAAGTGTGAATATCAGAGATTTAGACTTTGCAAAGGCTTCTTGGTTATTACATCACATCTGGAAACAATTTTTTTTTTAAGAAAAGGAAAAATAAACCAAATTTTCCCATTTTTATTTTCATTGTGTCTGTTTTCGTCTTTTTGTTAAATTAGCCTCCAGGTCGTTTGAGGTAAACATGAGTGAACCCTGCAGTGCATGCAGGTAAACAGGGGCAGCCTTCATTTCCCATGATGCCTTGTTTCTGTGCTGACTCTTTGACCCTCTGGGTTGTTTGTTGTGTCTGCAGCTATCTCATCCTGATCTTTCCTCTCCTCCTCTCTCATCTCTTCTAGTGTCCCTTAACTTCCTTTCCTCCTCTCTGTACCTTTCCTTTCCTTGGCTCCTTTCCTCTCTTATGATTCTACTCCTCTTTGGCCATGTTTACACAAATTTAAGAACAACCGAAAACAGAGTTTTCATTGCATTTATGCCTCCTGTTTACGTGAAAACAGAGCCCTGAGTGCCTGAATTCACAAACTTTAGAAACCAGAGAGGAGAGTTTTTAAAATGTATCCCTGCCTGGCTCCATGTATACGGGATCAAGGGTTTTAAGGTGATCGCCGATGTCACCACAAAGGCTGCACACATACCAGGAACAACAAAAGCTTCATCGTCTGAAGGGTAACATGTGAGCTGCTAACCATGCTCGCTTTGTTATCCAGACAAAACTATCCACACGGATTTGTTGTCTAGTAGTGAAACTCCTGCGTCTTCATGCATCCACTCGGCATTCTTGTTTGGATCTTCTTCTTCGTTTTGAAAACACAGGAAAACTTTTCTGATTCTGATGAAAACGTTTTCATGTAAAAGGCGCTTTAGCCTCTTCCCCATCCCTCCTCATCCTCCTCAGCATGTTGATCACCTCTCCCTTTGCTCTTTTCCTCTTTACTTTCCTGAGTAAAGCTTCATGTGTTTTAAAGTTTTCACTTCTGGTGAAGTCAGAGTGAAGCTGCAGTACCAGCAGTGACCACGGGGGCAGTGTCGGGCGCTGTGGGTCAGAAGAAGACTGACGGACATGTGGGGTAGATGTTGATGATGGTCATTAAGAAGCATAAACTGTGTCCTCTCCTCATTTCCTTTCCTCCTCCTTTGTGTCCTACCTCACCTTCATCCTTCAGGTTTGTTTTATCTCCTTGTCTCCTCTCCTCTCTCCCTTTCCTCTCCTTACGTCCTTCTCTCCTCTCCCCTCCGTCATGAATATGAATGTTGTGTGTAATAAAGCGTGCCTCATTGATTGAGGCGTGTTTGTTAGACACAGATCAGATTATTATGGTCTGTTTGGCCTCAGGATGCCTCTCAGTGTGTTTACATGTATGTTATTAATAAAACCACAGAAACACAGAAAAGATGAAACTACAGGAAGCTGCAGGGCTCATTTTTAAATTCATGACTCGGTGATGAAAACAAAACATGTTTGTCTGTAATTACAGAGTTTTCTGATTATTTCACACTGACAGTGAAGCTTCACGCTGCAGCAACAGATCATCCTGATGATAGGCTAAATATTTAAAGTTTGTTTTCTGGAGTTTTTTATTCATGTTGACTCTCTAACATCATTATCGTCTTCACCTGGAGGAGAGTCTGTCTGCTTTAGCCTCAGTTTTAAGTTATTTAATATTTTGATTTATGTGTATTTTTAGTTTTAGTTTAAGTCTTTTCGATGCTGTGACTCTCAGATGATTGAGATCAGACATGGACACTGTGTGATTCTTCTGGTTTCTTATTTTAGTTTTTAATGAATTTTCCTTTTCTCTCTTGGATGCCATCGGAGCAGGGCAGGGAAATGTGCACTAAAATGTGTCTTGATGTTTCCTGTTTCAGGCTGTTTGGTGGATTAGGCCTTGAATTTGATGCCAAAATAAAACTTCCTACCTCGGCCTTAAATCTGAATCATAAGATTAGGAAATATGAGCTCTTGGAAGAATCCGGTGTACGCGGTCAATTATATTTAATGAGGGCTGATTTTTCTTTTTCGCTGTATATATTAGGGGGTCGTGATCCGTGTTTCCTGTGCTGATTCTGGATCTTTAAGAAAACATCTGCAGCTGAGAATCAGATTCAGCTTTATCTGCGTAATGAAGCTTCATTTATCTCCAAGGTTAGAGCGAGGATTCACGCCAGGACGACTGTGGAGGCTTCGTGAAGGTTTGGACGAGGTTAGGATATACGATCCTCAGCAGAGCGAGGACACACACACACACACTCTGATCCCTCAGGTGTTTTAAACTGCGAGCACAGGAAACAGATTTTGGAGAGAATTCCTGGGAAATACCAGAATCTCAGCGCTCCCAGTTTCTGCCTTTATTTAAACTCTCTCTCTCTCTGGCTCTAGCTCGGCCGTCTGGATGCCATTATCTGTGAATGATTTCATCAGTAATCCACTTTACAGCAGAATGGAAATCTAGAAATATGAGTGTAGACCTCAGCCAGGACGAGGTGTTACCGTCAAGTCCTCTTTCTCAAGTACTGAACCAAAACAAACAAATAAGAGGCCTGCAGAGATCTGGTCTGATGTTTAAGATCAGCAGAGATCTGGTCTGATGTTTAAGATCTGCAGAGATCTGGTCTGATGTTTGTAAAGATCTGCAGAGATCTGGTCTGATGTTTGTGAAGATCAGCAGAGATCTGGTCTGATGTTTGTGAAGATCAGCAGAGATCCGGTCTGATGTTTGTGAAGATCAGCAGAGATCTGGTCTGATGTTTGTGAAGATCAGCAGAGATCCGGTCTGATGTTTGTGAAGATCAGCAGAGATCCGGTCTGATGTTTGTGAAGATCAGCAGAGATCTGGTTTGATGTGTGTTAAGATCAGCAGAGATCCGGTCTGATGTGTGTGAAGATATACAGAGATCCGGTCTGATGTTTGTGAAGATCAGCAGAGATCTGGTCTGATGTTTGTGAAGATCTGCAGAGATCTGGTCTGATGTTTGTGAAGATCAGCAGAGATCCGGTCTGATGTTTGTGAAGATCAGCAGAGATCTGGTCCGATGTTTGTGAAGATCAACAGAGATCTGGTCTGATGTTTGTTAAGATCTGAAGAGATCTGGTCTGATGTTTGTGAAGATCTGAAGAGATCTCGTCTGATGTCAAAGATCAGCAGAGATCTGGTCTGATGTTTGTGAAGATCTGCAGAGATCTGGACTGATGTTTAAGATCAGCAGAGATCCGGTCTGATGTTTGTAAAGATCAGCAGAGATCTGGTCTGATGTTTGTGAAGATCAGCAGAGATCCGGTCTGATGTTTGTGAAGATCAACACAGATCCGGTCTGATGTTTGTGAAGATCAGCAGAGATCTGGTCTGATGTTTGTGAAGATCAACACAGATCCGGTCTGTTGTTTGTGAAGATCAGCAGAGATCCAGTCTGATGTTTGTGAAGATCTGCAGAAATCTGGTCTGATTGTTAAGATCTGCAGAGATCTGGGGTCTCATTCATAAAAGAGTGCGTGGAATCCTTACTAAAAGTGTACGTGCGCCAAAAACCCCGAAATGGCGTGCACACAAAAAAATTCAGATTTATAAAACTGTTCGCACGCACACTTGCACGCAATTTTCCATTTATAAATCAAAATCCACCTGGAGAAGTGCACACGTGGAAAAGCTGCAAATCCCGCCCCTCGCACGCCCATAATTAACCATAAATGGTCAATGCAAAGCACCTCATGAATATTTGGGTATATAAATAAGCCTTTCGATCATACGCTTTTACAGACAATGGTGACCGAAAGAAAAACCATAAAAATGAATTTCTCGGAGACGGAGATTGGAGTCCTCATTGATGAGGTGGATGGCCGGAAAGGTATTTTATTTGGGTCTCACAGGACAGGAATCTCCAACAAAAGAAAGAGCAGCGAGTGGCTGTCCGTCGCTGCTGCTGTTAATGCAGCAAGTGCAACAGAGAGGACAGTGTCGGAGATCAAAAAGAAGTGGTCAGATCTAAAAGTCAAGGCGAAGAGGAGGAATACTTCATCCTACGTCGGTAGTTTGCTGCAGCAGTGGATCACAAACTTCACAAAAATCGGAGAATGACACCACGTCACTGCTTCATGCATCCATTGTGCCAAAACACCCACCTTCTTCATTACGCACGAGTAGCCTATATCTGCAATGTTTCCATGTTAACGGACCCAAACTGATTTCTTTACATACTTTCTGACAGCACGCGTCAGTTAGCAGTCTCCCTACGTCAGTATTATTATTAATCAAAGTTTTGATCGATAAACAAAAAAATGTTAATTTTTGGCCACATTTTTTTCCTGGGAAACTCCGTCTGTTCTATTTATGAGGATATGTAGTCCGAATGATCATGTCAGAGATGCCCTGATTTAATCCCCACACTTAGATTATTTACAGAATAAAGATGTGCAGCTGATGAAGATGTGCTGATGGAGGAGGAGAAGCCACCGCCATGTCTCTGTCACTCTGTGCGTCTTGACGCAGGCATCTTTATTACAACTAAAAATCGCACTTGTTTTCATTCAGATATGAATGAAAACTGGTGGCTCTGAGGTTTCTGTGTTAGTCTAATTTTTAACTCTACATCAATGAAAACATTAGCGTCCGGTCCTGTGAGGTCCTTCCGGATAATGAAGGCGAGACAGTGCTGAAGAAATATGTATGTGGCGGACTTTTAAAAAAAAATTTTTTTTTTTTGTAGCCTATATTTTCATAATGAAAGTGACTTATAGGAAACGTCCAATTACACGCGTTATTTAAAGCCCAAATAAAACAGTTAGTTTGAATGGTTATGATGACGTGGATCTGTCAGTAAAGTTTGATATTTAGTGAAATAAAATGTTGGAGAGACATCAACATGTATCTGGAGGCTTCAGTTCACTGCTTACCAGTGCGCACTGATGTTTAAGATCAGCAGAGATCTGGTCTGATGTTTGTTAAGATCAGCAGAGATCTGGTCTGATGTTGGTAAAGATAAACAGAGATCTGGTCTGATGTTTGTAAAGGTCAGCAGAGATCTGGTCTGATGTTTGTGAAGATCAGCAGAGATCTGGTCTGATGTTTAAGATCAGCAGAGATCTGGTCTGATGTGTGTTAAGATCATCAGAGATCCGGTCTGATGTGTGTGAAGATCAGCAGAGATCTGGTCTGATGTTTAAGATCAGCAGAGATCTGGTCTGATGTGTGTTAAGATCATCAGAGATCCGGTCTGATGTGTGTGAAGATCAGCAGAGATCCGGTCTGATGTTTGTGAAGATCAGCAGAGATCCGGCCTGATGTTTGTGAAGATCAGCAGAGCTCCGGCCTGATGTTTGTGAAGATCAACAGAGATCTGGTCTGATGTTTGTGAAGATCAGCAGAGATCTGGCCTGATGTTTGTGAAGATCAGCAGAGATCCGGTCTGATGTTTATGAAGATCAGCAGAGATCTGGTCTGATGTTTGTGAAGATCAGCAGAGATCCGGTCTGATGTTTGTGAAGATCAGCAGAGATCTGGTCTGATGTTTGTGAAGATCAGCAGAGATCCGGTCTGATGTTTGTGAAGATCAGCAGAGATCTGGTCTGATGTTTGTGAAGATCAGCAGAGATCCGGTCTGATGTTTGTGAAGATCAGCAGAGATCTGCTCTGATGTTTGTGAAGACCAGCAGAGCTTCGGTCTGATGTTTGTGAAGATCTGCAGAGTTCTGGTCTGATTGTTAAGATCTGCAGAGATCTGGTCTGATGTTTGTGAAGATCAGCAGAGATCTGGTCTGATGTTTGTAAAGATCTGCAGAGATCTGGTCTGATGTATTAGATCTGCAGAGATCTGGTCTGATGTTCGTGAAGATCAGCAGAGATCTGGTCTGATGTATTAGATCTGCAGAGATCTGGTCTGATGTTTGTGAAGATCTGCAGAGTTCTGGTCTGATTGTTAAGATCTGCAGAGATCTGGTCTGATGTTTGTAAAAATCTGCAGAGATCTGGTCTGATGTATTAGATCAACAGAGATCTGGTCTGATGTTATGAAGATCTGCAGAGATCTGGTCTGATGTTTGTGAAGATCAGCAGAGATCTGGTCTGATGTTTGTGAAGATCAACAGAGATCTGCTCTGATGTTTGTGAAGATCAACAGTGATCTGGTCTGATGTTTGTGAAGATCAGCAGAGATCTGGTCTGATGTTTGTGAAGATCAGCAGAGATCTGCTCTGATGTTTGTGAAGATCAACAGAGATCTGCTCTGATGTTTGTGAAGATCAGCAGAGATCTGGTCTGATGTTATGAAGATCTGCAGAGATCTGGTCTGATGTTTGTGAAGATCTGCAGAGTTCTGGTCTGATGTTTGTGAAGATCAGCAGAGATCTGGTCTGATGTTATGAAGATCAACAGTGATCTGGTCTGCAGATCTGCAGATTTTTTTAGATGCCAATTCTATTTTAAATTGCGATTCTACAATATTGCTGATATTTGCAATCTTTAGTTAGCTTTTTTAACACCAGAGAAAAAGATGAACAATGATGATGCCTACAGACTGTATCAGGAAAAATACACATCACATGTGAGTCTGTTTTTAGGATTTATTCATCAATATATTTGAACCAGCTGTTTATACTCTCTCTTCAAAAGCCTGGACTGACTTTAAACGTGGCTTATTAACACAGACTAAAATGATGCATTTAAATTTAGAAAAAAAAAGATTTAAAAATCATCAAAAAATCCAGATATTTATGTGAATATGAAACATGAAATGGTTAAGTATTTAAAATAATAGTGATGATAATGGTAATAGAAGCTTTTAAAACTTTAAATCCCACAAACAAAATATCAGTTCTTTTGGTTTGTTTGCAGTTTTTTTCTGTTTGATTAAACATTGACAGTTACAAACAATGGCGTGTTTTGTTAATTTAACACATTAAATATTCCTGAAGCTGGCGACAAACAGTTGAGCTGGGAGTTAAAGTGTTATGACAACATTAGAATAAGTTTGTTAGTGTTTTTAGTTTCCTGAATAAGCTGTGATTCAGTAAATATTTGGACATGGATGCTGAGAGTCCTCTAAAAGCTCTGAGGGTTAAACTCCTGCAGGATCGTGTGAAAAAGCAGAAAGGAGGACGTGTTGATTTAACAGGTCGACTCTTTCCGTCCTGTTTTCTCTCCTCTTTCTCCCAAAGCCTTCCTCTCGTTTCCATCCTCCGTCGAGCGGGTGCGGCCCAAGGTCAGGCCAGATGGTGCGGCTGGCTTCACCTTGCTGCTGACCGCTGGTCCCAGCGCTGCAGAGCCGAGCTGCCGCCAAACAGATGGAGAATATCAGCGAGCTTAAAACCCCAAATCTGCAGAGGAGGCTCTGCAGCAAGCACACAGAAAACATGTTTTCTCCGAGCTGTTTGTGCCAATTAGAGCTCATTTTTCTTTCTCTGCTGCTGCTCTTAGATATATATATGTGTGTGTGTGCGTGTTTAAACCGTCTGACTTCAAAGGAGAGTAAATTACATTTACTTTGTAATGCTTGCATCATTATTCCGCCTCTCAACCAATCAGCACTGAGTGTGTGTGTACAGTATCCTGATATTACACAACCACATGGACTCAAGTACTTTTACTCGAGTACTCGTCTCTCCCACGTCAACGCCATCACTCTGATGTTCAGACATGACGCTCGTGAAGCAGTCAGAGATGTTTAGGATCAAAAAGGAAACTCTGCAGAGGATGATGAGGCCAGATTTAAGGTCTGATTTAGCTCTTCTTTTTCTTATTTATCATTTTAGTGACTCTGGTGAGCTGAGACCACAGAGTGAACAGAAAAGGAAGGATATCAGATCTCTCACACTGCAAAAACATTTCTTAAGACTGATTTTGGTAAAGAGATCATCATCATTTAACTTTCATTTGATGTGCTGGTCATTCAGATTCTACGGAGGAGTGTAAGAGCAAGTGAGATGGAGGAAATAATGTGGGGAAGTTGAGAATAAAGTTGAAATTTCAAGGGTATACTGGTTTGGTGGAGTGGTTAGCAACCATGCTTGTCCCATGTACATACTTCTGCCAGTCTGGGTTTGAATCCATCCAAGCATATCCACCGTCTCTCTCCTATCAATAAAGGCAAAAAAAATGCCCCCAAAAACAGATTAAAAAAAATGAAATTTCAAGGTTAAAGTTGAAATGTTGAGACTAAAGTTGACATTTTAACTTTAATCTCATCATTTTTTCTCCGAGCTCTTTCTCTTTGGTTATATAAAGAGTGAAGTCTTCCAGAACTTTCTCAGATGGTGGCCGATGTTTGTTACTGTTTATCGGGGTTGTGGAGGAGGGGCACAGAAAGCAGTGTGGATTCGCTGATATAGTTTAGAGAGACGAAGGACATGGACGATGAAAAACCGTCAGTCTGAGGTGATGGTTCCTTTATCAACATCCATGATGCAGTAGACACTTTTGTTTTTGTTGGTTGTTTAGTTTAATGTCTTGGTTTTCTGGTAAAAGTCAAACAATATCAGACAGAAATCCAGTCACACAAACTTAAAACCTGGAAAAAACTGGTGGTTGAGACTAGGACTGCAACTAACGATTATTTTCATAATCAATTAATCGGGTGATTATTTAAACGATTAATCGGATAATGACACATTTTTTTCTTGAAACAAAGCAGGCAGAGTAGTAGCAGTCCGTCTATAAAGTATTCAATAAAATAAGGTGCTGCTGAATGTATCAAACAAAAATAATCTTTATACTGAGGCGAGTCTTCGTCCATCTCCAACACGCCGACGTGCTTTCTCAGCTCAGCTCTTTCATAGAGGTCGTGCTCCCATGCCAGATGAAGTTGGCCTTAAAATGTTTGCAGGTGATCATTTGCTTTGCTTTGTTGAGCGTGACATGCTCCCAGCTTTTGGAGGTTTTTGGTCGTTCGTGACGTGATGCTGCCGTGGACGCCACCATTGTGAATCCTTCTGCATGTTGTTGTGTGCAGCGTTCTTATCGTCTTGTGAAGTTTCCGTCATGTGACACAGAATCGTTTTATTCCTCTTCGCTCGATCTGAGCAGCAGCAGGAAGGTTAAAGCGGCATGAAGAGATATTGAAATGAAATGGTTGGAGGCAGGCCCCAGGCGATTATTCAAATGACCAGGTTTTTATTTTTTTTCTTTAATTTTGGTTCAATAAAGCTGGACGTTGAACCCTCAGCAGTCAGACAGTTAATTAAAACTGTGAGTGCAGAACGAGCTGTTTGGAATAATAATGATCATAAAGAGGAGCGTTTGTCAGGCTGATGAGAGAGAGGGTCAGCGCTGATCTCAAACACACCAAAGACTTCATACTGAGGGGCGTTCAGGAACAATCCGTCATCACATACTCAGACTGACATCAGAGCCGAGCAGGTACAAATGGACTTCACCTCCTGCTCGACCCGCTCACACATTTAAACAAACCAGCAGAACCAGGAGGAGTTTTAAAACTGGAGCTGCTGACGAGCATCAGCCCAGAGAAGGGACTTAATGTTACCTGAAAGTCGACCTTTCTCCTCATTTTTATGATTTATTTTCAGCTTTAAACATGGAGGGAAGTTTAGAGATGCCCCTTAAGATGTTTAACCTCAACCCCCCCCCAAGTATTACCATATTGTTCCTTAAAATAATATATAATCTCCTTTTAAATTTTACAATATGAGTTCTTTCTTGAGGAACGAGACAGTGATGTTAAATTAGAGAATACATTCTACCCATTCTACCTAAAAGAAAAATACAGTTAATTTAAGGGGAGAATATATTCTCCTTTTTAATATTACTGTATTGTTCCTTTAGGTAGACTTTATTCTCTCCTTGAATATTACCTTTTTATCTCTGCAAGTAGAATATATCTTTTCTTAAATATCACTATGTTATCACTTTAGGTACAACTTACTCACCCTTAAATATTATTATATTTTTTCTTTTTCTCAATATATATTCCTTTTTTAAAATATTACCCCATTTACCCTTGAATAGAATGTAAATACTACTGTATATTTTTTCCTTTAGTCAGAATATATTCTCCTCTTCAATGTTAGCATATTATCCGTTTAGGTAGAATATATTCTCCATTAAATATTACTACATTTTTTCCTTCATCAATCAGAATATATCTCCTTTTAAATAATATCAAATTTTTTGCTTTAAGTAGAACTTGTTCTCTCTTAAATATAACAACTTTTTGTCCTTTAAGTAGACTTTATTCTCCTTTTTAATATTACTGTAATGTCTCTAGAAATGGAATATATTCTACCCTTTAATATTACTGTATTGTCTCTATAAATGGAATATATTCTCTTCTTTAATATTACCGTATTGTCTCTGTAAATTGAATATATTCTCTTCTTTAATATTACCGTATTGTCTCTATAAATGGAATATATTCTCCTCTTTAATATTACCGTATTGTCTCTGTAAATTGAATATATTCTCTTCTTTAATATTACCGTATTGTCTCTATAAATGGAATATATTCTACCCTTTAATATTACTGTATTGTCTCTATAAATGGAATATATTCCACCCTTTAATATTACTGTATTGTCTCTATAAATTGAATATATTCTCCTCTTTAATATTACCGTATTGTCTCTATAAATGGAATATATTCTACCCTTTAATATTACTGTATTGTCTCTATAAATGGAATATATTCTCTTCTTTAATATTACCGTATTGTCTCTATAAATGGAATATGTTCTCCTCTTTAATATTACTGTATTGTCTCTATAAATGGAATATATTCTCTTCTTTAATATTACTGTATTGTCTCCATAAATGGAATATATTCTGCCCTCAGTCGGTGATGGAGTGAGAGCCAAAGCAAACATATTTGACAGCATGTTAAACATTAATTAAAAGGTTAGTGTGTGTCTTGGTTTGGATGTGGAGCAATAATTAAATCATGTTGTACATATTAAGAATTTACTGCTCAGGCAGGCGGAGCAGCGAGAGTGTTAAATGAATCATAAAAGTGAAGAGGGGAGCATGTTTTTTATAAATGAGTCTGAAGTGCTCACACAAACCATGACTGTCATTTAGACCTTAGCAGAGAAGCTGAGGGTTCATCAGGGGAAGACTCAGATTAAGGTTCAGTTTTTATTCAGGTAAACTTGATTTTTGATCTTTAAACCTGGAAAATGAATCTGCTGTTGATCAAGCTCTCAGATTTAAGATCTATTTTAATTAGAGCACGGGGAGAAAAGTTAACAATAAATTAATAAGTGTACCCTGGTGATGCTGCCTAGAGACTAATATGTAATAAAAGTATTTCTCAGAGCTGGTTGGTTCTTATTAAGAAATAAAGAGTTTTGTAGGATGACCAACAGCTCAAACGTTTTATTAAGAACATTTAATCATGTACATCTACCAGCGTGGTTATATACTTATATATATTTTTACTGGCATATGTTTTTTTTTTATTTGCAAGATTACACAAAAACTCTTGCATAGATTTTTCTGACATTTTCAGGAGATGTTGGTAACGGCTCAACTTAGAAATGATCAGATTGTGGCACTGATGGGACCATTTTCTAACCCGGGACCAATCGTTTCGGCTCACAGCTTTGCAAGATGGACCTGCCCGATGACAGTCAGAATCTGGAGAATTCAGCAGCTTTGCAAATTAAGAGCTGACTAATCTACAAAACCCAAAACCAGTGAAGTTGGCACGTTGTGTAAATCGTAAATAAAAACAGAATACAATGATTTGCAAACCCCTTTCAACCTATATTTAATTGAATACACAGCAAAGACAAGATATTTAATGTTGGATCTGAGAAACTTTGTTATTCTTTGCAAATATTAGCTCATTTGGAATTTAATGCCTGTAACATGTTTCAAAAAAGCTGGCACAAGTGTCAAAAAAGACTGAGAAAGTTGAGGAATGCTCATCAAACACTTATTTGGAACATCCCACAGGTGAATAGGCTAATTGGGAACAGGTGGGTGCCATGATTGGGTATAAAAGCAGCTTCCCTGAAATGCTCAGTCATTCACAAACAAGGATGGGGCGAGGGTCACCACTTTGTGAGCAAATGTGTGAGCAAATTGTCCAACAGTTTAAGAACAACATTTCTCAACCAGCTATTGCAAGGAATTTAGGGATTTCATCATCTACGGTCCGTAATATCATCAAAAGGTTCAGAGAATCTGGAGAAATTACTGCACGGAAGCAGCAAGGCCCAAAACCAACACTGAATGCCCGTGACCTTCCATCCCTCAGGTGGTACTGCATCAAAAACCGGCATCACTGTGTAAAGGATATCAGCACATGGGCTCAGGAACACTTCAGAAAACCACTGTCAGTAACTACAGTTCGTCTACATCTGTAAGTGCAAGTTAAAACTCTACTATGCAAAGCCAAAGCCATTTATCAACAACACCCAGAAACACCGCCGGCTTCACTGGGCCCGAGCTCATCTAAGATGGACTGATGCAAAGTGGAAAAGTGTTCTGTGGTCTGACCAGTCCACATTTACAATTGTTTTTGGAAACTGTGGTCGTCGTGTCCTCCGGACCAAAGAGGAAAAGAACCATCCGGACTGTTATAGGCACAAAGTTCAAAAGCCAGCATCTGTGATGGTATGGGGGTGTATTAGTGCCCAAGGCATGGGTAACTTACACATCTGTGAAGGCACCATTAATGCTGAAAGGTACATACAGGTTTTGGAGCAACATATGTTGCCATCCAAGCAACGTCTTTTTCATGGACGCCCCTGCTTATTTCAGCAAGACAATGCCAAGCCACATTCTGCACGTGTTACAACAGCGTGGCTTCGTAGTAAAAGAGTGCAGGTACTAGACTGGCCTGCCTGTAGTCCAGACCTGTCCCCCATTGAAAATGTGTGGCACATTATGAAGCGTAAAAAACAACAATGGAGACCCCGGACTGTTGAACAACTTAAGCTGTACATCAAGCAAGAATGGGAAAGAATTCCACCTGAAAAGCTTCAAAAATTGGTCTCCTCAGTTCCCAAACGTTTACTGAGTGTTGTTAAAAGGAAAGGCGATGTAACACAGTGGTAAAAATGACCCTGTGCCAACTTTTTTGCAACGTGTTGCTGCCATTAAATTCTAAGTTGATGATTATTTGCAAAAGAAAATAAAGTTTCTCAGTTTGAACATTAAATATCTTGTCTTTGCTGTGTATTCAATTGAATATAAGTTGAAAAGGATTTGCAAATCATTGTATTCTGTTTTTATTTACGATTTACACAACGTGCCAACTTCACTGGTTTTGGGTTTTGTAAATGTAAAGATCATTGCAAGGCACAGTTCATCAAACTGAAAATCTAGAAACTCTCTCAAAGCCGTAAAGTCGGTTTATCAGGCAGCAGAGACTTTTTGGGGTCTGAGCTGAGGCAAGGTCGCAGGTTTTCCCTTCAAATCAACGTTCCTGCTGTGCTCGTCTCTGTTTGTTGTAATATGTTGCTCATGTGCTGAAGTCTTTTATTGCAATCTCACACTGTGCTCTCCTGACAGGTGCCTTATTTGGAATAGTTTTCCCCTCTTTTCTCCTCCTGTTGTCCTTTTTGCAAGCACTTTGAGTTACATAAGTTGTAGGAAAAGCGCTTTATAAATAAAGTTTGATTGACTGATTGAAAAAAGAAACCAGGATTTACATCTGTAGACCTAATCATAAAAAGTCAGACTGTCCAACATGACCACTAATGACACAAAAACAGGCTAATAGATTTATATTTCAAAACCCAAATATGATAAATGTTTGATAAAGCTGGATTTTTTGAGCACAACAAAGACGTTAAAAATCCTAAATAACCTCTGAAAAAGTTGTGTGATGGAAAAGCCTCCCCATTCACCCACCTGATCTCTGATTTCTGGAGGTCTGATCTTCACTCTTCAGATTCTATGACATGTTTTTCTCTAAGATCTGACGTCTAAAATCAGCCTCTGAGCTAAAATCTGCTGGACCGTGATGAAATACACGACAAACCTCTCTCAAACGTCAACTTTTCAGGAAAGAAATGCCTCTTCTTTTTTTGCTTTTACCTTGGGGCGTTTCTGGAGTTTATCTGGCGGGTTTTAGGAGGATTTCATCAGACGAGGAGCTGAAGGATCGTCTGCGTCCTGTGAGGATAAAGAAATCCTTCAGTTCAGCACGAAGGGCGCGGAAGAATAAAATTAATTTCCAGATTCAGACTAAAATATAAACTGGAATTATTATTATTATTAAGATCAATAAACAAACAGAATAAAGACACAGAAAGGAAGTTTTGTTGGAGAGTAAAGAGGTGGTGAGTGTCTTCTTTTAAGGACTTCAGTATTTTTATTTAATGTGTTGGGAGTAAACTTTGACCTCAGAAAGACTCCAGCTGACCCCGAAGCTCCCCATCGATTAGTTTGAGTCCCTCAGAGCTTCATGTGAAGACTTCGGCTGCTGACCTTTCTATTAACCCTCCGTAAACCACAGCTGTCTCTGAATCCACCACAGAAACTCTTCCAGCAGTTTTTTTTAATCAAGTTTGATAAATAACTTAGAGGCAGAAACAGGGCTCGACGCTTAGCATTTTCCCAAGTAGCATGAGTGCTACCAAGTTGAAAATCTAGTAGTACACAAATATTTTTAAGTAGCATGATGAAAAGTTAGTAGTGTAGAAGTAGTGTGTTTTTCTTTAATACAAAGATATGCAGTCAACGAGGAGGCATTTGTAAGCAGAATTATTAAAGATGCTATGAGGAGTTTCTAAGTAATTACAAAAAAGTCTCTCTTTCAGATATATGCCTGATGGAAATACACACTTTAAGATGAGTTTTATAGCATCAAAATAGGTTATCTATAATTGCTATTACTTAGCTTCACGGTCGGGTCGGACAGGGCTTGACTGGCCTGGATACTCAACTTCAGGAACAAGACAATTAAAACTAGAGCAAATTTATATTATTCAGACACGTCTTAGAGCACCGGGCTGTAAGTAGCCATATATAGCCGACTACAAAACTACGATACTAAGTTTTCCAAAAATTGCTTGTTGTCACACATCAAAAACTACCGCTACGTAACTAGAAAGAGATACATTACCTCGTGGCTTTGCATCCTGTAAGTTGTTGAAAAAAGAAGTTGTAAAGCAATGCAGAGTTCTGAGGAAGGTCCGAGCTGCATTCATTAGCATCACAACAAACACACGCTTTGGCTTGGGTCACATCTTTACGACAGTCGCTGCACGTGCTCATGGGTAGCAGTCTTTATGTTGCTGGAAATAGATTCTCCTCATAGCTCCTTTAATTTTAGTTAATTGGTGTTTTAGTTAATTGATTATGTTCACCTGACACAAAATATCATTATCGATATCAGTATTGGTGATGATTTGGAGGTATTGGCATGTTGGATGTAGACAAAAATCTATTATCTCTGGGAATAATAGTACAGTTTGTTTTATGTCCATCTTTGAGCAAGAAAACAACAAGACAGATCTTGTTGTTTTCATGCCACAAAGAAATAGTTGTTTGGTTTTGTTGGTGATCAGAATGTGGATCCTGGATTTGATTTAAGGGTTTGTTAACCCTATGAGAGAGATGTTTTTATATTTTTGACAATAACTTGTCTAACAGTGTCTGTCTGAAATGCCTTGGCCTAAGCTCAAACTCTTGGAGCAGTGTTAGTGGCTTTAGAAAATGACTGGACGGATGTTTTGCAAACTCAAAAAAGTGAAGATCTCTGCAGCTAAGATTGAGTTTCTCAGATAAAAACATGCTCTGCTTTCAGGTCTTTACATTCGGATAATTCATGTTAAATTAAATTCTAACTTTAACAAACATATTTTGCCCCTGGAGCTGCCTGGAAGAGCCTTGAAGGTAGCCTGGAGTTCCCCTGACTGCAGCTCCAGAGTCACCAATTATATTTGCATGATTAATGGGACAGAGCGAGGAGTTTTATTTCCTTTTATTTCGCTTTATTTCATTTTATTTTAGTGATGCTGGGTCCCATATCTTCACCTGAGGAAGCCCAAGTTTGAGTGTTTGTTCATCAGGATTCAAGGATGTAGTGTTGAGACTTTCAGGTTGTTTCCAGGCAGTTTCAATGTTATTTTCCAGGCGAGCTGAGGGTTGTTTTGTGACGGCTTTTAAGTTGTTTTCAGGTCATTATCAAACTTTATTTCTGTCATTTTTCATGCGATCTCAGGTTGTGTTTAGGATGTCCTGTAGTTGTTTTTCAAGTTCTTTCCAGTATATCTTTGGGATATTTTCAGGTTGTTTTCTAGTAGATCTTCTGGCTGATTGGATTTTTTTACAGTTGATTATTTTCTTAAGACTGCAAATCAGCTGTTTTCTGGTCATTTCCGAGTGATTTGAACTGATTTATGCCGTTTCCAGGTTATTTTATGCCTATTACTAAAACAATAAAGGATATTTCTGGCTGACTTTGCTTCCAGGCTGTTCTCAAAGTTTTTCTTAAACTGTTTTCTGGCTCCTTTTGGTTGCTTTACAAGTTATGTAAGTCTGAGTTTTTTTCCAGGTTGTTAATGCTGTTCTGAAGTTTGTTTGATTGTTTTTCTAGCTTGTTTCCTGACCATGTTCCAAAGATGTTTTTGGCCTTTTCCTGGTAAATATCTTTCCTAGTGCGATTGTCCTCCAAAGTTTTTCCCATGGTGTTTGTATCTGTTGATTATTTTGTGGTTGTTTGCCAGCTTTTTACAGTCTCTGTGGTATTTTTCAGTGTTTGTGAAAATGATTAACTTTGGAGAATTTCAACTTTATTTTCATCTTGTTC
Source organism: Scarus forsteni (assembly GCA_036419115.1). Lineage (NCBI taxonomy): Eukaryota > Metazoa > Chordata > Actinopteri > Labriformes > Labridae > Scarus > Scarus forsteni. The sequence goes on from JAZDUH010000383.1 coordinate 38,067,177, forward strand.
AGAGGTGGATTTCTAGCTTGTTTACAGGATATTTCTGGTCTGTGTTGTGGTTGTTTCTATCTCCTGATGATTTTGAGGATGTCGTTGAGTGTTTCCAGTTGGTTTGCAGTCATTCCACTTTTCAGAAAGTTTTTTGTGGGCTGTTTTTCGTGTCACTCTGGTTTGTTCGCAGACTGATTGTTATTTTTTTTTTGCTGTTTTGTGGATGATTTACTGGTTGTTCTCAGGATATTTTCCAGAACAACTGTGTTGTTGTTTCCTGGTTATTTTTCAGGTTTTCTGTCCATGAACAGTTTCCAGGGTCATCCCTCAGGGCATGTCAAGGTTGTTTCCAGGTTATGTTCAGGCAGTTTTCCTCTAAATCATCTCCAGGCCCCTTCTTCGTTGTTTCAGGCTGTTTTTCAGGCCTCTCCTCCCATTTTTCCTGATATGTGTTTCTGTTTAGGATTATCCAGCAGCAGCTGCTGATTTGTCGCTCCCTCTGTTGAACAATATGCTGCCAAGCTGTGCACAAAAACTGCTCCACATACTGAACACTACAACTCCCATGATCCCCTGGGGCTGGTGTTCGCCTGGGTCTTTGGAGGGGGGGGCAGCTTCTGCCAGTCTGTGAATGTTTTAAATATTTGATGAACCGGACTGACTGGTGGTTCTGAGGGGAGGGCGGAGATCCCTGCTGTGTGTTTAAACTAGGTATGATTTTGAACAACGTCACAAAGGAGCCCAAAAGTCAACATCAAACTGATATCAAGTCAGATCAAACTGAAATCAGGTCAAATTAAACTGAAATCGATTCAAATCAATCTGGAATCAAGTAAGATCAAACTAAAATCGACTCAAATTGGACTTAAATCAAGTCAAATCAAACTGAAATCAAGTCTGATCAAACTGAAAACAAGTCAAATCATACTCAAATCAAGTTAAATCAAACTGAAATCAAGTCATATCTGATTGAAATCAAGCCAAACAAACTGAAATTTAGTCAAATCAAACTGGAATTTAGTCAAATCAAACTGAAAGCAGATCAAACCAAACTGAAATCAAAACACTGAAATCAGGTCAAATCAATCTGAAATCAAGTAAGATCCAACTAAAGTCAACTCAAATTTGGACTGAAACTGATTCAAATCAGACTGAAATTAAGTCAAATCAAACCGAAAACAATTCAAATCAAACTGAAATTGAGTAAAATCAAACTTATATGGAATCAAATCAAACTGAAATCGAGTCTACTCAAACTGAAATCAAGTCAAATCAATATGAAATCAAGTCGGATCAAATTGACTACGTAAGATCAAACTGACATCCAGTCAAATTAAACGGAAATCAGGTCAGATCAAACCAAAATCGAGACAAATCAAACTGAAATCAAATCAAACTAAAAACAAGTCAGATCAAATCAGGTCATATGGGATCAGCTGCTGGTTGTGAAGCTCAGTTTTGTGCACACACCTTTAAACACGTTGTTTAAATCCTTTAATCTGATTGGCTGCTCTGATCGTCCGCTGCGTGTTTTCCTGAACACTCAGATGTTTTCCTCTAAATGTTAAATCTCTTCTCCTGTTTCCACCTCATTTTTCTGCGCTGATGTCACGCACACGTTCTCAGGAACAGGACTCTCTCTGTGCGGCTGCAGCGTTGAGTCACTCGTATGATTTTTCGATTTGTGAGGCTGAATCCGTGACGCTCCCAGAGTGTGTGTTTGTGTGTGTGCTGTGAAAGAGGAAGAGTCCACTCGAGTAAAAACAAAGTTCTGCTTTTCCCGTCTCCGTGAGGCGCTATGAAATAATTATGGGATGTTCTGTTCTTCTGCGCTCCAGGAAACTCAGCTTGTGTTCTTTCTTGGTCCACAGCGCTGCAGCGTGTCCGCACACTCGCTCTGAAATCTCACCTCCAGCGAGCAGGAGGCTGGCGAGCACGAACAGGGAGAATATCCAACGCTCTCGTGTTGAAACATTTGTGCTGTCGTCGTTCTGCTGGTGACTGTGAACGCTGCCTCAGGAGGGTTAGAGGGTCGATGATCAGCCACAGATATTTAACTTTAACACAGCAGGGTTCTCAAACGGTGGGGCACGGCACTCTGATGCACCTTAAACCATCATAAATACAACATAACTGAGATTTACATTTACTCTGAATATAAAGGTTCATTTGTTATAAGTATCTTCCTAGTCTGTCAAATTCAGTCGGGCGTTTGTTAGAAAAAAAATTTATAGAATAAAATGATGAGGTGGTAAAACCCGGGATGCCCAAACTTTCTGGACCACACTGTAAAAAGGTTGTGGTAAATTTTACAGTTATTTACTGGTAACAAGATGCCAGCAAATTACTGTAAATGTCTTTCCAGCAGCATTACTCTATATAAATTAACAGAAATATTACTGTAATTTCTATAACTGTTTAACTTCTGTATTTTTATTCAAGGCATCATTACAGTCTTTCAGTTTACAGCATTATTACTGCATTATCAAAAACAGCATCCTCCTGTTTTTTATTGACCGGATCATTATGCTACAACTTTTCAATGCATTTTAAATTACAACAAAACTTGCCATATTTAATGCACATGAAGATATCTTTAACTATGTTACGGACCATTTATTAGAAAATAGAATTTTGTAAATAAAGTAAATACATCATTTCTTATCCAATAAAGTACAATTAATCAAACAATGGTTTTTGCACCCAAATAAATGAAACATTATCTAAAAAATCTTACCTGCTACTGAACAGTTTTCCTGGGAAAAGTGTTTTCTCCTGATCCATTGCCATTTTCAGTATTTACTGTATGGACATTTTACAGTAAATAACTGCAGATTTTAATGTAAATGCTGTTAATTTTGCAAAAATATGATTTTTTTCCCCAATCAGAATCAGAATTAGAATCTGGTTTTATTGCCAAGTATGCAACACATACAAGGAATTTGACTCCGGCAGCTGTTTTCTCTAGTACAAGGAGGTAGACACCAACAAAACTCAATAAATTAAAATAAAATAAAATAAATGGAAGTGTAAAAACGAGGCTGGAATTAAATAAAAAAGAGGCTGGGATTAAGAAGAAATATACATGATCAGGATCTTAACAAATGCAGTGTATGTTAAAATGTGCATCAGGAATATTTACAAGCATTCTGGGATATTTACAATTGAAGGGAGGAAAGTGCAGATGTGCGATCAATAGTGCAGGTATTAACTGTTTAAAAAGGTTTTTGTGGATTATTTCTTGCTTGTTTGACGGCTTTTTCAAACTAACTGTAGATTTATTTTCCTTTTTTTAAAGTTGTTTTTAGATTGTTAAGAAGCAGTTTTCCAGGATATTTCTGGTCTGTTTTGTAGCTGAATATGTTTCTAGTCTATCATAAAGTTATTTCCACTTTTCAAAGCAGTTTTCTGGTTTCATTTCAAGGTTGTTTTCAGGCTGTTTTTTTGCTAGTCCAAGGGAGAATATAGGCTATTTTCAGGTTGTTTCCAGGCTGTTTTCCAACATGACTTTGGGTTGTTTCCTGATTGCTTATTATTGGGTGCATTCTGGTGTAGTTTTGAAGGTTGTCAGCTTGTTTTCAGATTATATTCAGGTAGTTTCCCACCAAAATCATTTCCAGGGCCCTCCCTTATATCCTGGTTGCTTGCTGGCTGTTCTCTCAGGTCATTTCCAGGCTGTTTCCAGGTTGTTTTCCAGGCCTCCTCTTTCATATTTCCTCGTGATTTTTATCATCTGTTTAGGATTATCCAGCAGCAGCTGCTGACTTGTCGCTCCCTCTGTTGAACAATATGCTGCCAAGCTGTGCACAAAAGTGCTCCACATACTGAACACTACAACTCCCATCATCCCCTGGGGCTGGTGTTTGTCTTGGTGTCGGTGGTGAACAACCTCTGCCGGTCTCTAACTGTTTTAAGGTTGTTTTCAGACTGTTTTCCAGGCCGTGTTCAGAATGACTCCCCTCATAGCACCAACAGAAATTAATTATTTTTATTATTTTCCCTCATGTCAGCTTAAATCTTGTTATTGACTTTGTTTCTTTAAATAAAACTCATTATTTCCTTTTTGTGTGCAGGCATTAAAAAATGGGCCAAATGTCCTGTTTGATGTCATTTTGTCGAAGGAAAGCATCTCCTGACCCCTGATTAACCCTTTGACTTCCAAACTAAGAAAATACATCTGCAACAAATTATTGTTGGTAAAATTATTTTCCCTTTCTCTTCATTTAGAAAAATTTCAGGTTTTATTTTTCAAATTACCTCATTGGGAAGCAGATTTGTTGGTCAACCGGCTGGTTGCCTTGCCTTTTAAGGGTTATCCTGGGCATGAATAGATTTCTTTCATTTCAGCAGCAAAATTTTTGTTTTTCCTATGAGAACAAAGCAATTAACCCAATTTTCTGAAGAATCAGATAAGTTTTTATCATCAAATTTATTACCTTGAACTTAACTATTATTGTTAGAGGATCTGGAAGTATGCAAAAAGATTGTTTCTTACTCCGACTTAGCTCTTACTGTTAGATTTCGGAGGAAAAATGATTCACTTCTGATTTTTTCAGTTTTCAAACAATTATATTTATGTATAGCAGTGCCATCCATTGCATAGAAACTGGTGTTACAAACATTATTAAGAGAAGTAAGTCTGGAAATATCGACAAAATGGGCTTTCAAAATGTTACATAAAGTGGTAAGGCAGCAAAAGGTCAACCACACGGTTACAATGCCAGTCAAAGCGTTACATTACATTTTATCTACATTTATATTCATATTCTATAAATGCAAACTTTTTGTTCATAAAATAGCTTTAAGATAGACAGTTTCAGGGAAATATTGTCTCCTTTTGTTGCTTATGTTATTGTGTTATTATTATTACGAAAGGTAATTAATGAAAAACGGACAAAGACATGTTTAAGAATTTTTAAATACGGGGTGCTGGTTTGGCGTAGTGGTTAGCACCCCATGTACATGCTCCTGCCGGTCCAGGTTCGAATCCCGCCTGTGACCAGTTTGCAGAGTGTCTTCCCCTACTCTCTCTCCCCCTTTCACAAGCCTATCCACTGTCTCTCTCCTATCAATAAAGGCACAAAATGCCCAAAAATATATAAAAAAAAAAAAAAGAATTTTTAAATACAATGGTATGTAAGGCTGGAAGATGTAATGTTTTCTGATCAATGTCGCCATGTCTGCAACGCAGTCATGTGACCTCTAAAGCTGCAATATTTTGCAGGATCTGTTCTGTCGAATATTTAACACATTTGCTGACAGTTTGTATTTTACAGAAGTACGATTAGCAGGTCAACAACACTTCTTCTGTTTAGGAGTAGAAGTTGGAGTATCCCTTAAAAATGAAAACAGATTATTTATTATCAATATTAGATGAATAGTGTGTTATGTGCTTTTGTCATATCTGCCAGAAAAATCACAGTTAGATCTTTTCCTAAAATCGTTCAGCTCTAGTGGTAAGGCATCAAAAGTCAACCACACGGTTACAATGCCAGTCAAAGGGTCAGCGAGTCCATTTTGAGCTCCACAGCCTGTTTACCTTTCTCTCCCATATCTGTCATTTCGAGCTAAGTTACATTCTCAGGCTCCGTGTTTAAAAATAGCAGAACTCACCTTTAATAAACCCCTCTCGGTGTCAAACGATTAGCCTCTGAGTGATTCGTCCCTGCAGACAAACTCCTTCATGTGTTCTTACATCTGGTCGTCAGCCATCGACCCGACGATGGAGTCATCACCGTTTCAGCGTTTTTTCCCTGTCATGGATTTTATGTCAAATTATTTTTAATGCAGAAAAATTTCCCTCCGGCCACAGAAGGAAACGGCGAGGGGGGGGGGAATCTGCTTTTTTATTGCGATCGATTCAGATTGATTAGTTTCAGATAGTTAAAGCGACACCTCCTCCTGAAGCTTTATCGGCAAAGACAAAAACGCGGAGACGAGCGTCTGTCGGCGTGGCCCGGCCTCCCTGAATGCATAATGGTGGCACTCAATATTTCAGACGGAACAAATGAATAGCACGAGGCTCTTTTAGCAGAATAAACTGCTTTTGCGTGTCAAGACAAAGTCTGGGGAATAAGGGAGCGAGGACCTAATGTGTTGTGACAATAGCTGTGTGGGGGGGGCGGAGAGAGAGACACAGGCAGATCTGTTCCAGGGACCGTTTTAGTGCCTCATCAAATATTTAGTTTGATTGTACATGGTCCTGTAATTGCCATCTTGGCTTCTGAATTATTGATGGCGTGTAGCAGAGCCAAGGAGGGCCCTCGACCACGCGCACACACACACATGCACGCACACATGCACAGGCGCTGGTGTGCTGTAATAAGGCCAGACAAAGCAAACACACACACACAGGCAGAGGCCGGTGAATCATGGCGTAATGGTAATGGGCGTGCAGCAGCTCCTGTTTCATATCCTAATTAGCAGCCGAGGAGCACGGTGTGAATTCTTCAGTAATTATTTGAAGAGGGCGTTTCAACAACACCCAGAGTCAATATTAGACTTTACTCATCCTCCTAATGAGCCCAACGCCGTCCCCCCTCTTCTTCTTCTTCTGATGTTTCTGCAGCTCAAACCGCCCGCGAGCTTCTTCCTCCGCCTTTGTTTCTCCCGTTAGCCGATGAGCTGTGACGCCGCGGCGGTCGGCGGTTAACCAGGACGGATTGTTGCCGTTAGTCGTTTCCGTGCGTTTAAACCTGAAGGAGGAGGTGTGTGCACGCCAAGCAAAGCCACAGCGCCAACTACTGGCCTGGCATGTACACTGCAGCTGACCCATTAGCATCAAAACATTCATGTTCCTCATGTTAATCAGGGGTGGGCAAATAATCCCTCAGCGTGGCCTGACAGGTGATTCAGAGTATTGGTAAGACAAGAATATAAGCAACAAAAGGAGGCAATATTTCCCTGAAACTGTCTCTGTTAAAGTCATTTAATGAACTAAAAGTCTGCATTCATTACAATATGAATATACATGTATATGAAATGTAACTTAATTAACCCTTCGACTGGCATTGTAACCGCATGGTTGACTTTTTGCTGCCTTACTACTATATTTAAAAATTTGAAAACCCATCTTTTTCTGTTTTGGAAAGACAGGTATATAAGCAACAAAGGGAGACAATATTTCCAAGAATACAGGGTAAAACTCCCTGAAACTGTCTCTGTTAAAGTCATTTAATGAAAAGTTTGCATTTATGAAATATGAATATAAATGTAGATAAACTGTAACTTAACCCTTTGACTGGCATTGTTACCGTATGGTTGACTTTTTGCTGCCTTACCACTATATTTAAAAATCTGAAAGCCTATCTTTTTCTGTTGTTGTAGGACAAGTATAAAAGCAACAAAGGAAGACAATATTTCATAAAGACAGCAGCTCTGATTGGATCGCTACACAACTTATCCCACCACCACCAAGCTAAGGCAGCTGTGATTGGATGTCCCTCTGATCTCATCCAAATTAACGTGTGCACTTGTTGTTGTTAGTTACTTCCTAGTTTTTGTCAGGAGAAAAATGTTGACGAAAACTATGAGGAAAGAAAGTAGTCAACAAAATGAACAGTGGTAAGAATAAATAAAGTTCGAGTCTTTCTGTCAGGTTTGACCGTTTGGTTGCCCTTTAACTCCTTTTTTTTTAGATGTTTTTCACATTTATAATTTCACATTTTGAAACTTAACTGCCTCTATCCTACACTTTAACAGCCTTAGTATTTTAATTCATCTTTAAGCCTTAAATCTGCAGATATCCACACTGTTGAATAGGGCTGTGTTTAAAAACTATTTGATTTTAATCAATTTGCCTTTAAATGGTTCATAATCCATCCATGAAATTCAAAGATTGATCTTTAATGTGGGTAGTTTTTTCTTCATTGGACGTACAGAGAAGCAGCCTGTGGTATCAACCCTGCTAGCCTCGCGTGATCAGCGTTTAGCGCTGCTTTCCACTGAACAAGATCTCGTAGATGTTGCTGCATACAGTCAAACAAACATGGAGGAGGTGAGCAGCACTATAGGGACACCACCGGAGAGTTTAAAAGCTGATGCTTGGACCTATTTCAGATTTAGTCCAGTTTTTAATTGTTGGTGAAAGTGTTTGTTTAGTTTGAGTTTTTGTCCATGTGCTCTTGTTTTTATGAGTTACTGTCTAGTTGACAACATTTACACAGCTCTGGTCAGTTCAGTGTGATACTCTTCCTCTTCTTCTTCTTCACTGCCTGCGAGCTCCTTCCTCTCCTCTCTCCCCTGCACGGTTTGTTCGTTAGCCACAAACAGATGAGCTGTGACGGCGCGGCGGTCGGCGGGTTAACCAGGACGGATTGTTGTTGCCTCGCCGCGGCCCCGGCTCGCCACGCTTGCTTTGTGTTTGTTTCACTTTGTCACCAGTAAGACGAGGTGACGGCGCTGCTGCTGCTGGCGGCGTGCCGGCCCGGGCTCGCCGGGTGGGCGGTCGAGTGGTAAAGTGGCGGCGGCGGCAGGTGGCGGGTGGCGAGGTGGCTCCTCAGCGAGAGAATCAAACTGTGAGGGCGAGCGAGGGAGGGGGAGAGAGAGGGAGCAGCGGCGGCTTTTAAAAATACTCCTGCTGAAATATTGATTTTTTTCTGCTTCTTTTTCTTTCTGCCTAACGTAATAAGTGAGAGACTCCAGGGAGTGTGTGTGTGTGTGTGTGTGTGTGTGTGTGTGTGTGTGTGTGTGTGTGTGTGTGTGTGTGTGTGTGTGTGTTCTCGTATGAACTGTGTGTGTTCATCAGGGCCTTGTAATCCGAGCTCCACGTAATTGCTTCCCATAGTGCACTGGGTGTGGCCGGGCTGACATCATCTGGTCAAAAACGCTGAAGTCAGTCCAGCCCCCCCCCCAGTGTGAGCTAAATTAGCTTTAAATCGGCTCCACTGGAACATTTACCTCCACCTCCGTCATGTTCCTGCAGCCACCGTTTAAAGGAAGTTTAACAGTAAATCAGTGCCTCTCAACCGGAGGGTCACGGCCCTAAAATGGGCTCCAGAGCTTTCTGCATGAGGTCGACAGTAAAATGGCTGCACATGCAAAGTTTGGTCGTTTTCTTATCTTCTAACCGTGGCTTTGCAAAGTTTCTTTTTTTGTGATCACCTTTTTATTTTGATTTTAACAGTTTACAAAAGGAAACCAACTATATCAAAACAACAAAAAATTTAAAGCATTGAGGGCAAAAATGTCCGTGTACCAAAATACATATGCAAAACTCCACAGTAGGTTCCCTTTAGTTGTTGTTACCTGAGTTAATAGGTAAGCCCAACAAATCCTGAACTGCCCTGATCACCCTCTGTTTGCTGAGTTCGATCTTCTCCCTTCCGGACGACATTACAGAATGCCTAGAACCAAAACTAGGCGAGCCAGAACTTCTTTTAATCCAGTTGCTATTGAAAACCTTCATTCATTGGCCTGACCAGGTTCTTCTTTTCTTGTGCTCATGCGTCTTGTGGATAGAATTGATTTTAATCATTGACTGTGTTTTGTCTTTTTATTGAATCTCTTTTTATCTGCTTTATCTTGTATGTTCATACTGTTCTTACTGTTTATCTGCTGCACAGCCCTTTGATGACTGAATGCACTTTAAGGGTTTTGCCTGTTTCTTGGTCTTTGGCATTTTTTGGTTTAAGTGCCGCCCCAATTTCACTTGAGTTCAGGATTTTCCAGGATTTTCCGGATTTTGAAATGCCTGTATGATTTATGTGTTGTTGTGTACTTGTGTGCTGATGCCTGCTGCTGAGACACAATTTTCCCACAGTATTATAATAAAGTTGAAGTTGAAGTTGAAGCATGAAGTGTCCGTAGCACCGTGCCCATGAACAGATGTATAAAATTGTACAAATGTTCAAAGAACAATAAAAGAAAAAGAAAATAACCCACCAAAACAACATCCAGGCTCCTATCTACATAAAAATATTATAAAAAGCGAGTTATTTAAGCATTTATAAAGGACATTTATTACAATAGATCACCTGTTGATGACAGAGTCCTTTACTCCATGGATACGGGGAGTGGAGGGAAGAGGTTGTGGATGTTGTGATGATGCTCATTTGTTTCCCAGTTATCAAACTTAAAGTAAAAACTGAATAATGAACATGTGACCAAACAGTTCAAACATAAGTACACTCATGTATGCCAGCACAGTGGGCCCCGTCCTCATGAATCAGTCCACCTACAGTGATCTAAAGTCCACCTACAGTGGTTCAGTTCCTGCAGAAGTGTCCCGAGGTCTTTGTCCTGCAGTGATTCTGGTCTTTCTGCCTCTCATTGATTGTGCTGGGCTGTAATGAGGTGACAGCTGACACCAGCAGACTCCTCCTCTCTCATTATCTCCACTTTCTCTCTAAGAGGCTCAGATGATGAAGAAGAAGCTCCTCACCCTCCTCTTCACTCCCTCTGCTCTGCTTCATGATGACGAAGTTAGAGATAGAAACAACATAATGCAGCTCAGTTACAAAATGATTCATTGAAATGTGATGCAACACAAAACGATACGACGATATGAAGCCATAAGATACAAAACCACACGCTGCACATCAGGATGCAGAATGAACAGTGGAATAAAGATTTGCTGTGCTGTGTTTTCTTCTTGGGTAGTTTTGCTGTAGGCGTTAGTGCTGTACAATTAGAGCTAAAAATGTTTCAGAGTTTTTTGTTCTATTTTATCCAGTAAGAATCCAGTGAGCTGAATTAATGGAGGACTTTAAATGAACTGAGTGTTGGACATTAAAAACAACTTTTGCTCGTGTTTCTTCTTGAGCTGTAGTTACCTAACTTGCTTTGGGACAATGTGCTGAGGAGCAAGAAAATGGAAATTCAAATAAGCTGTAGAATCTTGCTACATGACATGTTTGGTTACTAATAAAATTACTAATAAAAATAAAATTACAATAAAAAGAGAATCCAGCCAGCAAGTCTGTTTTTAATTGATACTGTCCTCAAAATGGTCACACTTCTACATCCAAAGTGTTTAGTTTTTTACACATTTATTGTTTATTTACTGCCTTTATCATCTCTTCAATCAATCAAACTTTATTTATGTAGCACTTTCCATACAAGATATGTAGCACAAAGTGCTTTACAAACAGATGAAATAAAATGAAGGAATCATGACCCAAACCCACCCACATCCAGAATCCTTTTACCCTTTTATGCATCATGTCCACTACAGTAAACAGATATTTGAAATAAATTTTATACACCTTATGTTGCAGTATCATGTCCAACTACAAGTTGGTGAACTCCCAAGCCCTTGTCTCAAGTTTCAAATAAATATCATCTTTGCACTTTTTTATTTATTTATTTATTTATTTATTTATTTTTTAATTTTACCATATGGAGATATTGCATTCAAAATCCAAAACAGCTGACGGAGGGAGATTTGGTATTTGGAATTTAGATTTCACATAGTTTTGTTCCTTTGTATTTTAAATTTTGGTGTAATTCACAAGTGAATAGTTTGATTAAACAGCAGTAACATGTATATATATATATATATATATATATATATATATATATATGTATATATATATATATATATATATATATATATATATATATATATATATATATATATATATATATATATATATATATATATATGGGCTGGGTATTGATTCAGATTTGCTGGATCGATTCGATTCGATATAACAAGATCTCAAATCGATTCGATTCACGATTAAATTTGATATTTATTCAGTCTGGGATATCTTAGTTAAAATGGTGCTGTAAGTTTAAAAAGTGACCTTTTGACCTGGTTTTAACCTGGATTTAAATCAATTAAATCGTTTTTTTTAACCCAGCCCTAATATATATATATTCTTAAGATTTTGCTTTTTCTTTATTTACTCTCAATAAATGTTTGTTAAAAAGTGTTTGTGGATCTAAATCAAGTTCCACTAAAGTACGATGTTGATGCACGGTGAAGTGGACAGATGTAAAACTACTTTAAAATATAACATTGAAAGAAATGACCATGATTTAGAACTTGTTTGAAGTTAAAAAGAAGCATTGACAAAAGTATTCCTTTGTGATTTAGTAATTCATGCATGACAGAGTTAAAGATCTACATTTAATTGAACATTTTTCTTCTGTTTTGAGCTCCTGAATCGTGCAGCTCAGGCTGTTTTCACATGTGCTGCACGCTGCTAAAATCCAATCAATTCTAAATCAAATGGTCACTTCAGAGTCTAAACTTGAATCATAAACTCTGTAAAGATTTCCGTCTCTGGTCTCCTGCAGTGGGTCATTAACGCAGAGCGATGAGCAGAGACGAGAGTCTGCAGCGGTGATGAAAACAGGAAGTGTTCTGTGGAAAATCAGCTGCTGGGAAGCTGTGATGTTTCTGTGATAATCCGATTAACTGCAGTTTTACTGAAAACACACACACAGGAAGTGCATTAGGACACACACTGATGCTCACACATATACATACAAACATGCAGAGTGAAGCTGCTGCTCACTGGATACTGTCTCTCCTTCAGACCATTCTCTGATGGACGATGTGTGTGAGAAAGCACCAACACGAGGGCAGAGAGTCGTGCTTAAACGAAGGTCACACAGACTGTTAGGGGTCAAATGATGAGCTGAGGAGCGTGCATGAGCATGCATGAGCATGCATGAGCGTGCATGCCTGAATACACTGAGTTGCTGCCATGTGATTGGCTGATAGGCATCAACTGACTGTTAGACAGGTGAACCATCAGTCTGAGTCTCCCTGTGCAGCTGTGTCTTTGTCCACGTCAGGGTGTTTTCCTCAGTGTGTGTGTGTATATGTGTATTTTTATCAGTGTATGTGTATTTATCAGTGTGTGTGTATGTGTGTATTTATCAGTGTGTGTGTGTATATGTGTATTTATCAGTGTGTGCATGCATCAGTGTGTGTGTTTGTGTGTATTTTGTGTTTGTTTATGTGCATATTTGTGTATTGATGTCTTCTTGTTAGTTTTGTGAGGCTTAAATGTGTACTTAGTGTGTATTATATGTGTGTGAATGATGTGTGTGGTGTGTTGTGTGTCTTGTGTGTGTGTATTGTGTGCGTATCGATCGGTATCAGCTCTCTGAAGGACTCGGGGATCGTCTGAATGGAGCTCCACATTATTCTGTTCTCGGCCATAAAGGGCATTACAGCAGCAGATCAGCTTTCAGTCGATACACACACACACATGCACACACACACACACATGCACATACACACACTCCTGGTGTGTCATTTTAAAGGGCCATTCCCCCAAACGTCAGCGAGCACAAAAGGACTGAAGATGTTTTTGAGCTCAGATGTTTGCAGAGGTTTTTGTCGTCATCTGTCGGTGATGTTTGTGGTTTAAAAATAATATTCGACCCTTTTGAGTCCATTTTGTTGCTGTTTTATGAAGAAAGTGTCGTTATGGTTTCAGCTTAACAACTATCACATAATTGTTAAAATAAAGATCGACCTTTTATCTATGGAGCAGTTTTGGGCTTGTATTGTTCCACAGCATTGTAACTTCAGTAATGAACATTATTCCACTTCAAGCTAGGGCTGGGATATATATTAAATAAAGATTTTTTTTCATTCCCTTACATAAATTGTAAGTAGTTTAAAAGTTTGAAAAAATATGAATATTAAATCTTTACAGTTTTCATGATGGTGGCTCTGTCAGGTTTTACACAAGCACTTTTATAGGCTTGTATTTATTTTATATTAGATTAAATATTGATTAGACAGAAACATGTTAACAAGCTGTGACAATCCCTCGGCTTTCAGTGTTTATGTAGGCAAACCTGCCTGTGTTAGAACTACATAATCTACATTTTATGACACACTCTTTGATTTTAAGAGGGAAATTCTGATTGATTTAGGAATATATTTGACAACATAAAGGCAGAACTTGATTCATGTAATTTTTTAGAGTTTGTTTGCTTGGAGAAGGAAAGAAAAAGATTAAAATCGTAAATCGAGTTAATCAACTGTTATCTTTTTAAACATTTGAATTCCTCAGAAATGAATTTCTGTTTTTTTGACTGTTTGGAGGTTTTTTCTTCCCCTGAAGTATTGATGAAACACTGTTTTTGGGGTTATTTAGACATTACAAATTCCTCAAAAGCATGGCTCTTTGCCCAGCAGTTGAGCTGCAAGTTAAAGGGTTAATGTTTTTGTCAACAAAAATGCAAAAACAAGAATATGAAGCAGCGTTTTGTTGATTAAAATGCTGCCAAACTTTATTATTTATACATATTCAAGAGGAGAGCAGAGTGAAATAAGGTCAGGAGTATAAAAAAGAGGCTAAAAGACGATTTAAGGTCTTATTTATGAGAGTTAAGAACTGTTTATCTTTACTCTAACTCAAAAACTGACTAAAAACTTAACTTTTTGTATTTTAAAATTCAGTAATTACCTGTTTAATCCTGTCCTGGAGAAATAAAAGCTGTAAATCTCTAATTTAATCTCCTGATTTGAGCTAAATGTCGGTGATTGAGTGCTGAAGTCGGCCTCACTGGGCTCCTGCTGGGTGTTTTTTTAGGATATTGTTACCGTCTTATTAAGGTGGAAATCGATGCTGGCCTCGTTTATAACCCCGCCCCCCTCCTGCGCTCTCCCAGCATGCCTTGCTGAAGAGGCCTCAGTGGGGGGGGGGTCTTCTGCAGAGGTTATCCCCTGGTTAATGTGACATGTCTGTCTGCGACCTTGCCGCTTGTTAACTGCTCGGATTATTATTGTGATAATGTGGCAATTAAAAAAGAGGCTCCATCAGAGGGGGAGGGCGATGGTCCGAGAGACGGATGTTCACGGATTACACGCCGCTGTGAAACGCATTAAGGTGGCCATCCATTCTGACCCCCCCCTCGGTTATAACGGCCCGTCCTCATTGATATCCATCCCCAATCAATACTCCTCTGCTGCCGTAAAAACGGGCGTAAATCAACACGCAGCGGGCGAGAGATCGGACGAGAGGGAGGGAAAATCAAAAGATGGTTTCTAATGAGGCCACATAAGTCTGAAGGAAGAACAGGCTGTCTTTAAACGCCATCGCCGCTGCTGCATGATAATGTCATAGACGGCGAGAGACAAGAGACCTGAAGCTGGTTTTAGTTTATTTATCTACAGACATGAATCCCTGATTCATACTGAAGAGGGTCAATGTGATGACAGGATCTCATACTGTTCATTTAACTGCTTCATTTCATTTCATTTTTTCATTGATTTCATAAATATGAAGCTTAAATAAAATCACTGCCAAAGACAAAAACTCCAGACCCAAGACAAGATAATGTCCATCCAACATGTTTGAAAAGGAGGGGGAGGAAGTAAAACAAAAAATTATTAACTCCCACCATTTTTCCAAACTTTTATTTGCTAACTAAAGCAGATGTTATGCACATACTCATAAATAACTGTGTCCACGCACACTCATTTCTTTTGTGGATGTCGCAAAATGTATTTCCGTCTTTGATAGTATGTATAATTTCAAATACATAAAGATAATTACATATATTTACGTATATATCATATCATCACACCATTTAATTTTCATCATTATAGGATCTTGTCGGGCTGATGAACGATGGACAAAATTTCATATCACGATATTGATATGATAAGAAATGACTATGGGTTCAGTGAAAACCGAGCACTTTTTAGAAAAATTAAAACATCATAACCCAAAAGAACGTGGAAAGTGCAGTTTTATTTATGAGAAATCTGTGTTGTTTATATTGTTGCTTATTTAATATTTACATCTTGAATGTTCATATCTCAATACCGATATGATAATGATATACCGTACAGCCCTAGTGTCTTATGTCATCTAGTTGTACATTATTTTAAACATGTATTTACTTGGAAATTTCTTTATTTCCTGTTAAACACGTCATAAATAATAATTAACCCTTTAACTACCAGGTTAACAGTTTGGCAGAGGTCAGCGATAAATTCAGGGAAATTTAATGTTTTAAAAACTGAACAAATCAGATTATTGATATGATTCTGTCAACATTTCAGAGAACAGAGAAAAGTACAAACAAGCCAAACCCCAGGAGGTTCAACATCTAATATTTGATAATGTGATGACATAAAAATGCACAAAGATTACGGATAAAATTTACCAGAAAAGGCAGAAATGTTTGGAAATGAAGTAGCAATTAAAAAAAACTGATGAATAACAGATTTTATACAAATAAATCATCATATTAGTAAGTTGTGCAGCATTTGAAATAATAATTATGGTAATTCTGATAAAAAAAACTTTTAGCTTTTTGAACCTGTAAATTCCACACATGGAGAAAATCAGTTGTTTTGGTTTGTTTGCAGTTGTTTCTGTATCCTATAAAACAGTGGCTTCCTTTTTTTTTAATAATTAGATATTACTGAATTTATTGACCTCTGCCAAACAGTTGAGCTGGGAGTTAAAGAGTTAAAATAAAGTAAATATTCATCCTGTCTGACGATACTGCAGCAAAAACAGACACCTGTGACATTGTTGAATTAAACATAAAAACAGAAAGTAAAGAATTCAGATTAAACATGGATCATGCAAAAGTTATTTGTTCATGAGTGTTTGTACAATAAAGACAAAACTGTAAAGGCAGGAATAAGATGTTTTTTTTTTACTTTTATACAATCATATCATCCTTCTACATGCCAACAGACTTGTTTTTGTTTTTTTAATAGATTTTAACGTATCCTCCAGTGAAGTTTGTCCTTTTCTTCCACTGTAGTCGTGTTTTCTGTCCTGTTCAGATCCATGAGGAAAAAAAGTGGAGCAGAAAATATTAATGTTTTTGTCAACAGAAATGTAAAATAAGACATATGAAGCAGTGTTTTGTTGATTAAAATGCTGCCAAACCTCATTATTTATACATATTTAAGAGGAGAGCAGAGTGAACTTAGGTCAGTGAGTGTGTAGAAGAGGCTAAAAGATGATTTAAGGTCTTATTTAAGAGTTTATCTTTGTTCTCCCACAGACTGCTGTGGAGTAATAACTGGATAAATCTTTGTTAGAGTTTTCACGTGAGCTCTGCTGCTGCTCTCCTGATGTGATCGAGCGTCCTGATTCATGTGACAGTGAAGCATTGTGGGTAATCAGGCTGAGCCTGACCTGTCTCTGTTTGCTTTGTCTTGCAGATTCTTCCTAAAGTTCTTCCTCAAGTGCAATCAGAACTGTTTGAAAAATGCAGGAAACCCTCGAGACATGAGGAGGTTCCAGGTAAGGCACTCACCTGTCCGCTATGACCCCAGCTGACCTTTGGCGACCTTGACTGACCGTGGCGTACCTGTGTGTTTGTTCACAGGTCGTGATTTCCACCACAGTCAACGTGGACGGTCATGTGCTGGCCGTGTCAGACAACATGTTCGTCCACAACAACTCCAAACATGGCCGCCGCGCCCGACGCCTGGACCCCTCTGAAGGTTAGGTTACACCTGATCCAGAAAACAAGATGGAGGACGGCGTTTGATTTAACCGCCACTCCTCTTTACACCTTTTTACACTAGTCACAACTAATTTAATAGTCGACATCGTTGTGGTCTTGGATCAATGGATAGATAGATAGATAGATAGATAGATAGATAGATAGATAGATAGATAGATAGATAGATAGATAGATAGATAGATAGATAGATAGATAGATAGATAGATAGATACATACATAGATACTAGGGATGTCCCGATCCGATATTGATATTGATATTGGTCAAAAAAACAAATATCGGATTATATCGGCCTGCATCCTAAATCTCTGATATCAGCACTCCGATACAAGCAGTCCATTCTAATATATTTGTTTTTTATTTTATTCAGTTGTTGAATATGCTTATGTTTAAGTTCAACACAGTGGTTATTTTGCAATTGGTGAAATATGTTTTTGTTTGATTTATTGAGGTCACTTTTCAGGGTCTTCTAATATTTTTTATTCATGTTGTTTTAACTGTAGTATATTCTTATGTTTAAGGTTAAAATTTATTTAACCTATTGGTTAATAACAAATGGGTCAGTTTTTCTCATACCTACTATTGCTGCCTACTGTTCTCTGTTTGAGTAATCTGACCTGATCAAGCCTTTTCTTACAGTCCATACTACAAAATAGGTAATAAAAGTCTGTATGATTCCTGCTGATATCGTATCAGATTGATATCAGTATCGGCCAATACTCAAGGCTGCAATATCGATATCGTATCGGAGGTGAAATAGTTGTATCGGGACACCCCTAATAGATACATAGATACATAGATAGATAGACATTAAGCAGCAGATAAAATAAACATATTTGAACATATCAGAACATGTGAGAAAAGCCAAAAACAGTGGAGTCTACCGGTGCTTTGTGTTGTTGAGAACAGCTATTGCAGAGGGGATGAAGGATTTTGCGTAGATGTGTAGATTGTGTAGATGATGGCTAACCAGCAATGGAGCGCGGAAGTTTGGGAGCATTTTACCAAAACAAAAGAGAAGAATGTCCAAAATCTGCAAGGCTGAACTTTCCTTCCATGGCAGAACGATATCGATGCATAAGCATCTGAAAAGGAAGCACGTCGAGGCTGATTCAGCTTCTGATGAAGAGAGACAGTCGTCTCAATAAGCTAATCGGCTAGTTAGCTGCTAACTTTAACGTCAACAGTCTGGTGATTTCCAGGGACAGTCCCTGTTTTGGATGACCTGTCCCTGGTTAAAGCTGTCCTTGAAAATGTGCCTGATTTCAGTGTTTCACTATTGTGAGTCTACTAGAACAAAGGTTATTACTACAGCCGTGTAGGAAGCAGAAAGTGTGAGAGAGCAGGCTGAGCGCAGACTAAGACAACAGTTATTGTGTTGCCAGGTCTGCTCATTATAAGTGACTTTGGGTTTGCCTTTCTGTCTGTGTGAATCTCACATGATTATCATACAACTGTACAGGAGCCATAGTTGCCAGGTCTGCTTATTGTCAGTGATTTGGGCTGTTTAGTGGAAAAGTTTTCACCAAAATAAAGCTGTATAGGCTCAACATAAAACTTAGATAAAGCCTGACTTTGTCTGTTTGGTTAGAAAAATCAGGGTTAGACTGTTTAGTGATAACATATAACATGTTCCACCTCCAAACTAAAGGATGTAGAATAAATAAATTAAGGGGGAAAAAGGAACTATGTCACTGTGAAATTGAAATGTAATGTAGACTTAAATCAAAACATGCTTTTTAATTTGGTGTTGTCAACTTTAAATTAATTTATTAAAACTGAAACATTAAAAGTTGAATAAACTGCCATCTTAATTCTCTTTATTTGTTGTTAGCACATCTTAAACACTTAAAGCTGGAAGCTAATGATGGTTTTACAGGAGCAGCTACATGCTGGTAAAGTTAAGCTGCATGATGTGTTTAGTCGACTAATCACAGAAAATAGTCGTTGACTAGTCGACTATCGAAACAGTGGTTTGTGGCAGCCCTACTTGGTCTCCATGTTCATGATTCAGAGTCTTTACTGCAGGAAATATTGAACATGATGAAACCCGAGGCAGAAACGCTCCTTTAAAGACTCGGGCACGTCGCTGTGAAACCTCCGCTCCGCTGGCATGTCTCCACCCGCCTCTGTCAGGAGAGTACGCGAACAAACGCTCCGTTCTTCCAGCGTCCGCAGCGACCAAATAAAATTCATCATTGGTGTATAAACTTCACACGCTGAAACTGGAGTCTGAGGGCCGCAGCAGAGGTAACATTTCCTCTGAAGTAGTAAACTTTAATACCTCTCTGCCCCGTCCCCGCTCCAATAAAACCCTCCTGGCTCGCTGTCCGCCATGACATAAGTCCTCTGTTTGATTCGGCACACCCCGAGTGCCAGACGGGTGGGGCTAAACCAAACCCGGGTTCAAAACTATGTGGGTCAAGATGAAGTGGACTTTAATTTATTCACCTGGATGATTTTAGTCCTGTGTGGGAAACACCACCCGTCTGGCACCAACAGGAGGGCAAAACAAACTCTCCAAACGTGTGAAAGCTTTTGTTGCTGATGAGAAAGTTTCCGAACAGCCTCGCGCTGCGTTAGAGTCTCAGACTTTGGAAAGAAAGAAAATGTTGGTCAGGGCAGGAGTGGACTCAGGAAGTTTTTAAGGATTTTTTTAACTTTGTACGAGGAGACAGTTTAAACATTTTTGACATTAACTGGCTCAACAGCATCAGAAACATCTGGGAGGAAGTTTGTTGTCCTGGAGCATCTCTAGTTTTCAGTAAACTTAATTTTTTTGACTATGTACATTGCAAGAAATTAAGATAACAGGCTAATGTTTGTCTAAAACTCAGCTAAATAAAACCATTAAACCACAAAGGAGCAGTTATAATGCAGCCTGAGCCTAAGCTCTGTCGTGATTTTACTGTTTCTGTGCGTGCATAAAAATAGAGATTACCAAGTTTACTTCCATTGCTTACTTTAATGTGACTCCCATACTGGTTGATAATTTCATTTCCTAAAAATCTTCAAACATAAAATTAAAATTATCATTTAAATCATGTGACATGATCAATACAACATACTGTTCCCTCTCTGTCTGTGTCTGCAGTGTGAGTAACATTTAAATAAAAATACAATTAACTAAACTAAAGAATAAAAAACAATAAATAAAATAAAATGAAATGGACATCGTAATGTTAAATCCAGCATTGCACAATGTGCATTAGCAGCTACAACAGTCCAGGTGGAGAAAAGTGAGCCAAATGAGTTTAATAACTTATTTTTTGTGATAAAATCTACAGACTTTACTTATTATGAATGTTCCCAGTAAAGTTGGCTGTTTTAATTTGGTTTTATGAAAAGTATAAAAACAAAGATATTTTATTATTCTACCAGACTACCAGACTGAAGATCTTTAAAGTCTTAGAGTGTCTTAAATTTAATTATTTGAATTTAAGGAGAGTCTGGATGGCACTTCTGTCAAATCTATTTTGGGATAATAAAGTAAAACTAAGACAAAATTTGCTGTTTTAATGCTTTTTGGTGAACAATGGGGACTTCTGCAGACAGGTGATCTCTTATGTCTGCGTCTGTGTCCAGTTTTAATGAGCATTTACAACATCCTGGCTCATTATTATATATGTAAAAAAAATACAATCTTCCTGAGAAAACCATCATTTAGTGTTCTGGTGCAGAAGAATTGTTTTAATTTTAGTTTGGTCCCTAAAATGTTTTTTGAAAAGTTAAATTTGATTATATAAATTGAGCAGATTGACTTTGTGACATTTAATATTGTAATATTTCTGTACTATAAAACCCAGAAGACAGACAAAAGTTTATTTTCATCATTACATGACTTTGACTATCACTCCCAAGCATCATCGACAACCCTCCCCACCCGTCTGGGACACCGTAGAGACCAAAACAAACCCTATAAATTGCTGCCACAGGCCTCCCCATGTTCCTCCTCGCTCTGCACTTCACCTCAACTTGTTTTAAAGTTTGAGATTCTTCCAGAGGAGATGGTGTTCGTTTGTTTTAACCTGCAGGGAACACCAGACGGGAGGGGGCTAACAATGTGAGGGCGACACAAAGTATCAACGAAGCCTCTCAGTCAAAGAAAAGAACAACCAGCTGATGCTTATTCTTGGCAGTTATTTGAGGTAAGCTCCACCCCTCTGGGATGTAAAAGAAAGTGAAACAAACTCTCCAATAAAACGCCATGAGACACACTTCAAAAGCTGCCCCGTCCTCTCCGTTTCTCTCCCTGAAGTCGACGTCTGCAGTTCCCCTCCACTTGTTTTAAAGTCCTGGAGCAGATGAAGTCACGGGCTCGCTTGTTTTAACCGACTTGCAGCACCAGGAGGGTGGAGTTTATCACGGCGTGGGCAGCTCAGGCAGGATAAGGTCGCTGATCAAAAGAGAAGCTGCAGACGCTGACCTCCGGTGAGCGCTGGAGCTTTTATCACTTACTGTTTGGCCTGGTGCGGTAAATCCCACCCGTCTGGTCCGTCCAAAGGGATAAAACAAACATGACACAAATATGTCATTGTCGAGGATGAGATGTTTTTGTTCCTCACCTGCGGAAACACCTCGAGGACGAATCAGAGGAGCGTTTAAGCATTCATGAACAGGAGTGTTTGTGCCGTACGGTGTCCTGCAGGGGCCAAAAGGGGCCCGTTGTTTACCCGGCGTCCCGTATCTCAGCCCACAGAGGAGCGCGCCCGCCTTTCATCTCATCCAGACCGGGATGTTTTCAGAGGCGATAAAGAGCCTCAACATCTGCTCCCGCCTTTGTCACCAGCCCTCAGCCCCCCCCGTCTCCACCGTGAAACTTTCCACCGCCTGCTCCTCGCCTTTGTGCTCCAGAATCCCGCTCCGCCGCCGTCGCCGCCGCCATGGCTAACTCCACCCCCCTCAGACCTGTTTGTTTACCGCGGCATCAAAAGAGAAAATTAATAAGGAGATGACAATCGAGTCCTTGGAGCGGGAAAACCTCG
Organism: Scarus forsteni; assembly: GCA_036419115.1. NCBI lineage: Eukaryota > Metazoa > Chordata > Actinopteri > Labriformes > Labridae > Scarus > Scarus forsteni. The sequence goes on from JAZDUH010000383.1 coordinate 38,089,554, forward strand.
ACCCTCGGCTGCTGCTGCTGCTTCTCTTTCATCTGGAAACTCAGACACTCTTTCAAAGTTTGGCCAAGTTCTCCTCAAAGCCAGAACCAGAACCAGAACCAGAACCAGAACCTGGACTGGACTTTAGCTCCATGGAGGCCTGCTCATCCAGAGACTGCGCAGCACTCCAGGAGGAGGAATCTGAAGAAACTTGAGTTAAAATCAACAACATACACATCAGCCACTTTATTTCATACACCTGTTCAACTGCTAGAAGCAAATCCGCCAATCACATGGCAGCAACTCAATGCATTTACGCATGTAGACACAGTCAAGACAAACCTGCTTAAGTCCAAACTGATCATCAAGAAGGAGAAAAAAAAGGATTTAAGCGACTTTGAATGTGTTGTTGGCCGTGGTGGGAGAAAAAAACAGTTCACAAGAATCGAGATTTTTTGTTTGACGATTTTTAACCCTTTACCTCCCAGCTCAGCTGTTTGGCAGAGGTCATTAAAAACGAGAATATCTGATATGTTTAAGAAAAGTTGTAGTTCTTTTAGGAAACAGAAAAACATGCAAACAAACCAAAATAACTTTTAATTTAAAGGTTCGACAAGCTAAAAGTTTTTATTCAAATTATCATTATTATTAATATTTTACATATGGAAACACTCACTGATATGATTTATTTATATAAAGTCTGTTATCTATCAAAAACCTTTTTGTGTGTCAAACATAGTATCATCTATTTTAAGTTTTTTTCCATAGCTACTTTATGAACAAACATTTTTGTCTTCTCTGATGGATTTTGTCCCAAATATTTGTGCATTTTTTGTCATCACATTATCAAATATTAACTGTTTAAATCTCTAAATCACACTAAGGAATACCTGGTGTGTAGCGAACAGTTGAGCTGGTAGTTAAAGGGTTACATCGATTTTTTTGTTCAAATATCATTTTTTTTCCAAATGTAAATGCTTCATTTTAGTCTGTGTTAATAAGCCACTTTTAAAGTCAGTCCAGTCTTTTGAAGAGAGAGTATAAACAGCTGGTTAAAATATATTGATAAATAAATCCTAAAAACAGACTCGCATGTGATGTGTATTTTTCCTGATATAGTCTGTAGGCATCATCATTGTTCATCTTTTTCACTAGTGTTAAAAAAGCTAACTAAAGATTGGCAAAAATTGGCAATATCATAGAATCACAATTTAAATCGAATCAGCACCTAAAAAATCGAATCGGGAGAAAAGCCTATCGACTTAGTGGAACTAAATAAAGATCCACAAACACATCATTGACAAACATTTATTTCAAGTTAATTAAAGTAAATGAAAAGTCTTAAGTATAAGTTTTATTTCTTTGTAATCAAACTACTCACTTGAGAATTTTACCGAAATGTAAAATAAAAAATATAAAATTATGTAAAATCTGAATACACATATAACACCAAGTTTGTCCTTCGTCAGCTGTTTTGGATTTATGATGCAATATCCTAATATGGTAAAAAAAAGAAAAAAAAATGTAAAATGTTAATATTTTTATGAACCTTAAGACAAGTGTTTGGGAGTTCATCTTTTTGCTGGTGTTAAAAAAGCTAACTAAAGATTGCAAAATCAGCAATATCGTAGAATCGCAATTTAAATCGAATCAGCACCTAAAGAAATCGTAAAAAATCAAATCAGGAGAAAAGTGAATCAACCCAGTCCTAGTTGTTGGTGCCAGAATATGCTGGGATTTTCACAAATGATCATCTCAAGGGTTCACAGAGGATGGCCTGAAATAGAGAAAATATCCAGTGAGCAGTAGTTCTCTGGGCCAAAATGCTCCCTCTCTTCTCTGCTCTGATTTTGTTTAGTAAAGGTTTATTTCCTTTAATGGGCTCTCCATTATTAAAATAATCTATTTATCTCCACTCTTAAAAAAATGTTTTTATTTTTTTAAAGTGTTTCTCCTACTCTGTAGCACTTTGAGACTGCAAAAATGTAAAATGCAATACAAATAACATTTATTATTATTCTTATTATTATTCCTCTGCTCACCATGCACCAGCTGTTACTGTAAAGTCCGGAGTCTTTGAACGCCCCGTTATGGATCAGGTCTCCGGGTAAACAAAGGGAAACACGGAGCTCTGACTGGAATATAAAGCCATCCTCCGATAAAACGACTCCTGGTCCGGGAAAAGGCCGTAAACCTGCTCGGGTCGGTCCGCCTGTCTGACTCAACGTGACTGGACGGTCCAGTCTGGTCCTGGAGGAGACTCTGTTTATGTTATTGATCGGCATGGCAGTGGAAAAACGATCGTTTAATATGTATTAACAGGCTGCTGCTCATCAGGGCAGAGACGGGCAGCAGCTCACTGATGGTCATAGGCAGAGGTCACAGAGGGACTAAAAAAATAAATATGACATACAGAGTGTCCTCGACTGTTTAAGACTTTTTATGCCTTTAAACTGAAGATTTTAGCTGAAACAGTAAAAACTGTATCCACTCCATGTTTATCAACATACAGGGCCCATGAAGTCTCTTTACAATTTAAAAAAATCATCACAAGGCAGTTGATAAGACATCTTAACCAGATTTGTTTTATTTTAATCAGTGTTTATTAAAGTTTTTCTTCTGTTAATTGAAAGGCTTGTCTTCCACGATTGATGTTTTCCTTACATGTTCTTGCTCGCCCACTCCTCTCTTTATCCAACATAAATTCTTTGTGTCATTCATGAATTAAAGGACGTGATGGTCGATCTCTTCCATACTCAGTTCTGTAGTTTTGCTGAGTCTGAATTTCCGATTTTGTCTCAATAGACCAGGATACACATTGTGCTTTCTCTTAAGGAGTAGCCATTTTATAGAGGTTTTATAGAGGTAAAGAGACTTTATGGACAGCCTGTATTTTATTTCTTTTCTTTGCTTGACAGATGCTTGATTTTAGAAACTCCAATCAATCAATCAGACTTTATTGTCATTGCACATGTCACAAATACAGTGCAATGAAATTTTTCTTTACAGTTCAACCCGTCCAAGAACAAAGACATTCACACGAGCAGAGCAGCGCCCTGTTCTCTTAGTTAGGAAAAGGGAGACATCAGAGAGAGAGGAGGAGAAAAAAAGGCTGATCCCACACTATGCAGAGCAGCTTTTCTCAGCTGCTTTAGGACAGAACTCAAAGTGACGATTTTAGGGGAAATGAACTTACTTTTTGGGGTATTTTTATCCAGAGTTTTTATGTGCAATAATTTGACCTGGTTGTTCACCTTTTATTTTTAAACCTACTAGTTCTCCAAGTGCACACTGGTACTCACAGTATCCACATCGTTCACCTGTGCGTATGTCTGTAGATTACAAAGTGCACATGCAGGAGCAACAGGACAAAATATACATGAAATATACAAGAGCGTTAGTTTGTTTTGAAAAGTGTGGGGGGTGGCTACTGCCAAAAGTTACTTCTGAGAAGTGCTTGGGATGATTGACTTTAACTGATCGACTCAAAGTTTGTAACAAAAATTCAGTGAATTAGCCGCAGGAGAAGAACAAATCACAACATGAAGCCTTCCCTCAGCCAGCAGAGGTGTTGATTTGACGGGAAAACCTGCAACCTTGTCTGAGCTCAGAGTCAACTAAGTCTTATGGTGCGTTCACACCGGACACTACTTGTACTACCTCGGCGATCACTCTCCATTCAAAGTCATGTACAGCCACGATGGGGCGGGGCTAACCCTCCTGCGATGCAACAGCCGCGTACAAAACGATCACTTCACTCGTCGCACGATGTCAAAGTTAAAAAAAGGTGATCTATTCAGGCGATGTCGTGTGTGTCTGTGCAGAAACAGCCAATCAGCGGTGTATGTACGTGTGACAGTACCCTAGACAAACAGTTATTCATCCGGACTGCAGGACGGATGAGTTCCGTCTAGGCGGAACTAATGTCAGTGAGGACATTAGTTCCGCCTAGACGGACCGCAGTAAACTCACAGATAATGCTGCTGCTTCATCAGCTGCAGTGTTTTGTGGTTGATAAGTGAGTGAAAAGGATACAGCTGGAATAATGTCCGCTTATACATCCTATTATATGATATATGAAATGATCGCGGTGAAACTCGAGTGGACGTGACGTCACCGAGCGATGGCCGACAGCAACGGTGACCAAAATGAGGTATTTATGGACGCGCGACGCTACGTCAGTGGGCGACGCGATTTTGGTAGCTGAGTCGCTTGCGATGTGAATGCAGCATTACACAGTCAGTCAGATGTTGTTTGTTAGTTGTAATCGAAGCGTCTCATTCATGTCCCTGTTTCTTTGTCTCGAAGCAGCCACGCCCTGCATCAAAGCCATCAGTCCGAGCGAGGGCTGGACGACCGGTGGGGCCACCGTCATCCTCATCGGGGACAACTTCTTCGACGGGCTGCAGGTCGTCTTCGGCACCATGCTGGTCTGGAGCGAGGTGAGAGCCTCTCCCTTTCTGTTGTTTATTTATTTTTCAAAAATATTTTTGTGGACTTTCTCATTTTAGATTACAAACATACAAACACACATAACAACATCCAAAAAAAAAATACTAACCCCAACCCCAAACAAGGTCCTCAGCAGGTAGAAGGTACTCAGCTCCTTGAAAAAAAAAAAAAAAAAAAAATTCAAGCTCTGGGGGTGCTGATTTGGTGGAGTGGTTAGCAACCATTCACGTCCCATATACTTGCTTCTGTCGGTCCGGATTTGAATCCAACCTGTGACCAGTTTTGACCAGCCTATCCACTGTCTCTCTCCTATCAATAAAGGCACAAAAATGTCCCAAAGAAAACCATAAAAAAAAAAATCAAATACTGTAAGAGTAAAATGTAAATATATATTTATAAAAATGTAGTTCCAAGGAATCACTGTGCAGAGTGTCCATAAAATGCAAAAAAGGTTTCCACATGTCATTGAATTCTTCAACTTTTAGAACAGTGATCACCAACTGGCGGCCCGGGGGCCACATCAGGCCCCTTAAAGCTTTCCATCTGGCTCTCTAATAACCATCATACAGAAAAAGATCAGGGCGCATATATATGTAATTTATATTTAGATGAAACTTTTTGTGACAAAAAAAAATCAAGATTTTAAGAAAAATCATGTTCTAAAATTAAAGTAAAAATTCTCAAATAAAGAATGATTTAATTCTCTGACTTCTTGCTTTTTTTCAACATGATTTCTACTTTTATTTAGAGTTCTGTTTTTTTCTTCTCATAATTCTAAATATTGGCTGTTTTCACAGACTTTCTGTTCCTTTCTGTTGTTCTTTTTTGCCCTTGTGGTCTTCCATGTTTGCAAAATGAAATAATGTGCAGAGTAAAACCCCACGTGGCTGCTTAAGGACTGAGGAATGGGACTGATAGTGAATTATATTTCAAGATGCTATGAGGAGAATCTATTTCCGGCGACATGATCAGGACCTTGAACATGTTTTCATTTTAAGGCTTTTACTCTCTTGGCTTGTAACAGACAGAATCAAAGACTTTGGGATATATGTGCAACAGGCATAATTTGGGTTAAACAGGAATTATGCACTCTGCTAATCTTGAGATCAAATGAAGGGTTTCCTGAAGTTTTTGACATCCCTACATGCAACGATTCAAAGTGCCTCTTTCTGTATTACACCTGTAACAGCTGTCGGGAATATTGGGATTGAAATGTCATTCCTCTGTGGGAATATCAACCTGTAAGTCATTTCTCCAAGAGGATAAAAAAGAATTGGAGTTTTCCCTCGAACCATCTAAAAGCATGTTATGTAGCTTTGATAGCTGACCCCTGCCCTTTAAATTATTAACACTAAATTGCTCAATCAGAGATAATGGTGGCTCCACATTAGTTTTATTATGAGCATGAATAAAACTTTTAGTTTGTAAATATTTAAAGAAACGCTTCCTGGGGAGGTCATACTTATCCACTAACTGTTTAAATGACATCAGAATTAGACCAATAAATACATCTTTCATTTTACTTATCCCCAAATCTATCCATTTCTATCCATTGTTTGTGTTATTTATCTTTTAAACCTGCAGCTCCTCGTCGACTCTGAGGACGTGGAGTTTGCAAAAGTGAATTTATTTGTTAACAAGTTTTCAGTTTCAGTCAAAGTTTTCTGAGCGATCTAATTTCCTGGGTAAAAACTTTAGTTGCAGCATCAGAGCTGTGCAAACAGCTGCACACTCTGCACATCCTGTTCTCCATCATCTGCAGCTCCGCTCACATTCATCCACACACTCCCGCATTAGCAGAAACACCTGCGTCTGAATCTGCGGCTCCGAAAATATGGAGATTGAGCGCGTGCAGAGGAGCAGGAGGAGCCGCGCAGACGGAGAAACATGAAATATTGAAGCCGGTCCAGAGGAGCAGAACACCTGGCAGGGAAGGAGGCGTTATTCCTCTGCTCGCTCGCTGCACATCACACGCCGACGCACCGCACTTTGATCAGAGGATGGTGACCCAGATCGCAGGAAGACGGTCGGACTGTTTGGAGAAAGTTGGTCCTCCATGAAGACCAGGATGTCTCAGAGAGACTGTAGAGAATCAGGACGGAGAGGAAGAGGGAAGATAGATTATTTAATATAGAGTTAGGCCGTCTGTGGACTTTAGAGCTGGAGGTTTAAGGCCAAAGTGTTTTAGTGTCTACTCGAGAACAGGACGGTCCAGAAGCTGAGAGCAGTACTGTTGTGTTACTTGAGACCGGTCTTGGTCTCGAGACCACATTTTAAAGGTCTTGGTCTTGTCTCGGTCTCAGACTGGCCGGACTTGGGATTTTCCGTCAAGACCGATCCAGACCAACACTGATCTGCTGTTCTTCAACATCATTAATCTGAATAAGGAAGAGCACTTGGTTAAACAACAAAAAGCTTCAGTTCATGTGTTTTTTCCCCTGTGATGACTGAAACCTTCCCGGTCTTGTGACTGCAGGACACCCTGCTTAACTGTTTAACCTTATATTTGATTTTAAAACTGATTTTGATGGTCTTGGTCTGGTCTTGGTCTTGGTCTCGACTCGGTCGCGACTCCCAAAAGTCTTGGTCTCGGTGCATTCTGGTCTCGGGCAAGTCTTGGTCTCGGATAGTGTGGTCTTGAGCACAACACTAGAGAGCGGAGATAAAAACAACACTGACATCACAGCTCGCCGGCGAATCAGAGACGGGAGGTTAAACAGAGTCCAGGGCGAGTGAAGTGGCGACAAAAGTTTCTGTATGTGCGTCTGCGGTGTGAGGCCACCACGAGGTTTTAGAGTTGATGTGGATCCAGGCGGAGCTGCAGGGGCAGGAGGACGAGAGCAGACCTGTAGAAGAAGAGCTAAAGAGAGAAAAATATATTAACAACAGAACAGAGATGTGCAGGAGGGGCCAAAGAAACCATTAAGGGCTTATCAAGTCACCTCATAAAGAAAAGAACAAGAAATAAAGAATCTTTAGTTCAAGCAAATAAAATTTGGTCAAACAGAATGATGCTCAACTCAGTGTTAGCAAAGGAGAGATGAGAGAAGAAAAAATGTTCTAATGGTTGTGATGGTGCACTGGTTGATTGATTCATTAAAACTGTTTGGTTTATGCATTTAGGACGTTCTGGACTTTTTATTGGTTCATAACTTCAGACTTTAAGACGGACTTTGTTAGTCTTTCATGGAGATGATGTTGAAACACACATTAGCTGAAACAGACATGAACAGTCAGGACCTACGATCATGCACCGATGCAGAGATGTCGGTCCTGAAGCAGTTTTGGGTTCAGTTCTTTGCTAAAGGACAAAACCGACCACCGTTCAGTCCCCAATCCAAGTCCTTGTGGACGGAGCTGCTGCCAAACTTCTCTGATTGTTTCTCTTTGTCAGGCTCACTGCAGAAAAAGGTTTGAGGTTTATGGTGCTGCAGAAGTTTAAAGTTGTTCCCAGCGTTGCACCAGAGCAGTGGACGAGCTTCTTCAGGAACAGTTTTGACGTCAGACGTGTTCTGAGTAAATACTTAAAGGGAAACTCCGGTATTTTGACACCTGGACCTTATTTTTAGGTTTGTGCATGCTCATATATTCACTCAGACAAACATCGTGCAGCTCGGAGTCCTTCAGAAGTTATTTAGATCCAACCGATGTAGCCGCACTTAGCGGGGTCCACGGCAACGGAGCTTCAGCGCGGGACATAATCTCTGCAAAATCGCTCGTCTCTACCACAGCCCGGCTTGTCATTGCAGAGAAATCCTCCAGAGTAGTCAGACATATATTCCTGGATAGATCCATACGCGTGTCAGCCGGTTTCAAGTCCCACTCTGAGCAGCTAACACACTCCTCTTCTGTTGCTATAGGTGAACACTGTCCACAAGCGCACCGCTAGTTAGCATTGAGTCGTGGACGTGCTCCTGTTTGTAGTTCTCAAGCCAGCTGTTCGTCTCTCTCCCTCTTCATTCTTCTCTCATGGAGCTCCTCGTCCGTGTACTCAGACTCAAACCGGTCGTCGTAGTCTGACTCTTCGGCATCAGATAAATATTCTGCCATGTTGCTCAGCACTGCCGGCTAAAAGTAGGTCAGCTGTACCTTTGTGTCGCGCGGCTATGACGTCATCAAAAGTTTGTTTACCAGGTCAGCTGACCCACCTGAAGAGGGTAGATGAGCTGACTTTATGATAACACTGGTGATGGATGAAAAAATATAGCCAAAATGAGCGATTTTGCAGAGATTATGTTCCGCGCTGAAGCTCCTTATAGGGCAAAATCGCTCATTTCGGCTATATTTTTTCATCATTTTTGCATCATTTCACAAGAGACAGAATGTATATACATGTTGTATATCCATGTTACATATTGGATGTATAAATCAAACAGTAATTGAAACATCCTTCTATGTCTCAACAGTATCTTCCTCAGCGAGTATTCTCCCTTACATTTTAGCTTTTTTATTTTATAGACACCAAAACACATCAAACATGAACCAAGAATGTCACACTCATTCACCAGATCTAGATTCTCTCACACCACAGGTACCTCAAGAGTCAGAAGAAAAAAAATAATTGATAGAAATAGTTAGTCTCTCATGATGTAAATTTCATGAATGAATTCAAACCAGTCCTCCTTGTTTGTGGCATTGGGTTGCAACCACTTTCTAGTCAAAGTTTTCTTCCCTGCAGAAGGTAATATTCTCGTTAGATATTTATCAGCTGTAGTTTGGATTACTTTTGTTTTATCATATTTATTTTTCAACGACAACACTGTGGCAGAAAGTGCTTCATACATGGGGAAATTAGTATTATAAAATTATTTTTAAACTCAAACTCAAGTTTATTCATATAGCACTTTTCATACATAAATACTTGCAGCCCAAAGTGCTTAACATCGCAGCAGAACCTAAACATGACATCATTACGTGAGAAGAGTAAAAGTAAACAAAAGTCAAAGCAAACTCAATGCAAAAAAAAAAGTAATATTTTAAAAGAACACTTAAAAGCAAAATAAAATACATTGAAAACATAGTAGAAATAAAGTGTTTTCCTTAAAATAATAAAATAAAAATCAATATTAATATTATTTTAGTTGCAAAAATGAAAAATGAAGCCTGTGCTGAAGTACCAAAGGCTGCCGTTCCTCTATTGTCCACCAGAGGCTGGCAGCAGGACTCCTCTGTTTGAGAGCTCTTTTGTTCCTTTTTTATTTTTACCAGAACAGAATGAACCCGTTCTTACTCCAACAACACCTCACACTCCCATGGCGACTCTGATCTGATGATTTTGTGTGTTTTTGTCGTCCAGCTGATCACCCCTCACGCCATCCGGGTCCAGACCCCCCCACGTCACATCCCCGGTGTGGTGGAGGTCACGCTGTCCTACAAATCCAAACAGTTCTGCAAAGGAGCGCCGGGACGCTTCGTCTACACCGGTAAGACCAAAAAGGCTTTGACGCTGTTTGCTGTTCGTGGTTTTTAAGGCAGAGGAAAAAGTCTATGAGGTTTATAGAAACTTAAAACCCTCTCCATGATGGTCCAGGTCAGGGGGGACTCCCATCTTTATGATTATCTCCAGCAGTTTCATTTCTGTTCTTCTGATAACGTTATTTGAATGAATGAATGAATGAATGCTTTATTTTGGCTTATATACAAAAAAAAAAAAATCATGTTTATGCAAAAAAGAAAACAGACAGCAATCAAAAAAAGGAATAAGCTGCAGCCCCAAGGCTTATTTTAGCCTATCCTGTACCATCATAGGACTAACTGAATAATTCACAGTAAACATCAGTACTTTTACATCATTACAAAACACAGATGGCTGAAACTGAAAACCAAATTCAATCAAATTTCATTGTAACCTTTGATAATTTTAGATTTAAAGTCTTCTTAAAAACTAACAGAATTACACATCTTTATTTCATTGTTTAGTTCATTCCATAACTTTAAACCCAAACACACATCTGTACTTAGATTAATTCTGACTTTGTGAGTTTCAAACATTAGCAACCCCCGTAAGTTATAAATGCCCTGCCTTAGCTTAAACTTTTTTTTTAATTGAAACAGGAATTGTGTTATTTACCACTCTAAACATAATTTCTAATGTTTTTAAATACATTTTAATGTATGTGATCTTATAAAAAGCTGATTTGTAGGATCACGGTACCTAACTTCATTTATTAACCTAATAGCTAGGGGTGTAACGGTACACAAAAATGACGGTTCGGTACGTACCTCGGTTTTTGGGGTCATAGTTCGGTACATTTTCGGTACATTATAGAAACAACACAAAACCATTTGCTTGTTTAGCACGTTTATCAAACCAAAAATTTGTCATTATACAAACTGAAAACCAAAATATATTCAATGTGCTGCTTGGTAATGCTAATAAGTTAAATGAAAAAAATAACAACAAATGTATGAAATTAAAAACAAGGAGTTTCTTTTTAAATTCCTGGCTTAAATGTGGACGACTGGGTACTTTATACCGGGGCTCAATCACCTTTAGCATGTGTTTAAAACCAGCATTTTCCACAGCTGAATATGGTCTTAGATCTGATGCTATAAAAACTCTGATGGATGCTGTTATCACTTTGGCCCGATCTAAACTGTCAGGGAGAGGCTGCTTGAATGCAGACTGAATTTACACTACAGTGGCTTTTTTTCCTTACCGTGGAAATCTTCACACTTGAGTGGTGCCGTTTCAGGTGAGTTAGCATGTGTGACGTGCTGTCAGAAAATACCCGACCTCAGTTGAACAGTATCGCCACACCGCAGTCGTTTTATCCACCTGTCTTTCTCCGTTGCAATATTTCACCAGGAAGCCAAAGTGTTCCCAAACAGGAGATTTCAGTGCCGGGGGAGGGTCTCCAAGCTCCAGTTGGTCGTTAGCAGTAGCCATGATGCACAATTCAGACACAAGCTCCTGTGGTTATTGAAGCTCTTTGATATTCGTCTTCTGATTGGCTCGCCGTGAGACGTCACGTCCACATGATATGTACATGATCACAAGAGCACGAATCACAGACCACTTTCCTCATGAATATTAAAAAGCCTTCTCTAACCACGCCAATCGTAGACGAATACCCCCGTGAATATTAGAGCCATGTGCAGCGGCTAACATAAACGTACTGTACTCGTTCGAATACAGCACTGTACCGAACTGAACGTCCTTTTGGAGCGGTTCGGTACGGATCCATGTACCGTTACACACCTACTAATAGCTCTTTTCTGTAGTTTAATTATTGGATCTTGGTTCGTTTAGGGTGTTAATACCTTGACGGATCATTTTCGCTCTCCAAAGAGGATCGTTCAAGCTCACATAAAGATGTCCATGTTGTACAAACTCCTCTTTTAGTCTTATTTTACTAACATTAAGTCCAGTCTTACACCTGACTGACCTCTTATGAACCATTTAACGTGCTGTAAGGAGTTTTCAGGGAGAATGAGCACATTTTTCTGCCTTGACTTTGATTTAAGGAGAGTTTTGGTGATATTAAAACACAAAATAAGTCCCACATTAAATAGATAATTCTTGTAATGGTAAATGAACATGTAAAGGTCCATCAGGTGCTTCATCAGCTGTTTTTTAACTCCTATATTCCCCTTAAAATCTTCCCTTTAAGCAGCTTTTAAGGTGAGATAGCCGAGCTTTATTTCAGACACATTTACTGAAATGCACGCGGTGGATTTTCTTTGGAAACTTTTGGCCGTGGAGGAGAATTTAAATGAAGGAGAGCATCATGTTTGTGCTGCAGCCCTCGGAGCTTTGGAGGATTTTAAAGTGAAGGTTTAAGGTGTTGATTCTGAAGGATCAGGCGTGTTTTGGACTGTAAAACAGTTTCCTTCACCTGAAGATCTGGAGTAAACATCTTCCCCCGATGTGAGGACCCTCCTCCTCTCTGCAGCTCGTCCTTCGCTCCTCTTTGTCCGAGCTCCAATCTTATCTCCGCCGTCAATCGCTGCTTTTGCCGCCCGATTATTCGTGAGAATATCCAGATGTCATTCAAAGTAGCAGAAAGGTCAGATGGAAGCTGTTTAGCGTGATAAGTAAATGTCATTGCGTGGGGCGGTGAAAGAGGCGAGCGTGTTCGGGCGCTCTGTTTAACACCCGTTTATCGCGCCTCCTTCCCTCCTCGCGCTCCTCGCTTTGTCGGACCTGCCTCCTCCTCTGACGGGACGCCATGGTGGACCCTGACAATGGACGGTCCGGCCGCGGCGCCTTTTGCTATGCTAATCGGAGATCCCGTTTACAGATAGGAGGGCGGCCCCATACAGAGGTGTGTGAATGGAGACTGTTATCACCATTAAAGTGTTCAGCTCTGAAACGACTTTTTATCCAAATCATCGAATTTTAGGAGAATGTCTTCATCGATGGTCAACAGGTGACAGGAAGTAACGAGATTTAAGGCAGATGGATGGAAAAGCTCCTTAACCCTTTCATGCATGATGTCCGCTACAGTAGACTGATGTTTAAATACATTTTAGACCCTTTAGGCAGTGAGCTCACAAACACTTGTCTTAAGTGTCATAAAAATATTAACTTTGCACTTTTTTTTTTTTTACCATATTAGAACATTGCATCATAAATCCAAAACAGCTGACGAAGGGCAAACTTGGTGTTACACCTGTATTCAGATTTTACATTATTTTTATTTTTTATTTTACATTTTGGTAAAATTCTCAAGTGAATATTTTGATTTAAAAAGCAATAAAACATATACTTAACTGGACAAAAAATCGATTAAATCAAATATGTTGAATTATTTTCTGCAGAAGATTTAAAAAATTAAAAATCTAGATTTTTTTTCTTGCCTTAGTCCAATTGTAAGTAGTTGCAATTTTTGAAAAAATTACAATTTTCATGATAGTCAGCCTTGTAGTTTTTGCACAAGCTCTTTTATAGGCCTGTATTTGTTATTTAAGTAGATTAAATATTGATCAGAGAGTTTCATGCTAATACTGTAAAACACCTCAGCCTTTTAGTGTTTATGTAGACAAACCTGCCTACGTTTATACTACATAATCAACCTTTTATGACCCAGACTTTGACTTTAAGAGGGAAACATTTAGACAACATAAAGGCAAAACTTGATTTGTTTCATTTTTATGTCACTGGGAGTTTTGTTTGTTTTAGGGAGGGAAAAATCGATTAAAATCATAAATCGACTGTTGTGGAAAAAAATCTGAGATTTTATTTCCAGGCTATATCGCCCAGCCCTAAACCATATACTTAAGGCTTTTCTTTTACTTTAATTTACTCTTAATAAATGTTTGTCAAAGACGTGTTTGTGGATCTATATTTAGTTCCACTAAGTCGATACGCTTTTCCCCCGATTCAGTTTTTTATGATTTTTCGATGCTGTTTCGATTTAAATTGTGATTCTACAATATTGTTGATTTTTTCAATCTTTAGTTAGTTTTTTTAACTCCAGTGAAAAAGATGAACAATGATGATGCCTACAGACTATATCAGGAAAAATACACATCACATGTGAGTCTGTTTTTAGGATTTATTCAGCAATATATTTTAACCAGCTGTTTATACTCTCTCTTCAAAAGACTGGACTGACTTTAAAAGTGGATTATTAACACAGACTAAAATGAAGCATTTAACTTTAAATTTGAACAAAGATCCTGATACTTATGTGAATCGATTTTCTCTCCCATCCCTATAAGTTACCATTGATACTGTTGGTGCTGAAATAGACAGATGCATAACTCCCTCAAAATAAAACATTAATTAAAGTGACCATGGTTTTAACTTGTTGGAAAGTAAAAACAAACATTGAATTAAGTATTCTTTTGTGATTTAATGATTCACGCAGAAAGAGTTAAAGTGTATTTTCAGATCATCACAACGATTTAAGATCTCTAAAAATATCTAAAAAACACTCACTTAAGTCTAATAAATCAAAATTAAAACAAAAAATAGAAGACATCTCTAAAAACAGACTACAAACCAACACTTTTTAAAATGTGTTTTTATTTTCAAACAAGTTAAAAATCATCGTCATCGTCTTCAGCGTTGTATTTCGAGGGAGTTATGCATCTGTGCTATAAAGTAGACACCGTGTATGACTACGTACATAAAAGAAAAAGTGAAATCTGAAGTATACCTGTTAATGTTTTTTAATCAATACAGCAAAACCTAAAATAAAAATTACAAAATGATGTGAAATCTGAACGCAGGCATGATACCCAATTTTCTGTTCATCAGCTATTTTGAATTTAAGGTACAGAATTGGGATATGGTAAAAATGTGCAATAAAAACAATAACAGGGGTTTGAGAATTTGCCACCTGGTAGTTGGACATGTACTGTAATGGAAAGGGTATAAATTTATCCCAAATATCTGTACTGTAGTGGACACCATGCATACAAGGGTTAATATGTTAAAAACCTTATCAATAAAACTTCCAGGTAGAAAAAGACACAAGAAGAGATTTTTTGATTGTTTTAAATGTAAGTTGTTTGAAGATTTTTAAAGCAAATCATGAAAACTTCTTTTGTTATTGTAGGAAAATTAAAAAGCAAATGATTAGCATGAAAAATAACTTTATTGCCAAAAAGTACAATCCCTAAAATGTTTCTTTTCGCCATAGAATAATTTTTCTTTAAGAAGAAATAGCTTTTTTATCTTAATGTAAACATGCAGCATCTCTAAACCGTCCTCGGTGTGAAATGATTCAGAAATCCTCCACAGGACGAGGAGATTCAAACTGATTAAAAACTCTGAATGGCATTAATTCAGTAAATTCTTCTGTCTGCTCCTTCAAATCAGCAGATTTTTGTGTTTGTCGGCGTCAGCAGAATAATCCACAAACCAGATGAAGAGCCGTGAACATCTGACTTCAGCTTGATTGACAGAAACAACAAAAAACCGAGTGTCCCTGAAGGCATCGTGGGCTTGAACCCGACAGGTGGCCGCATCACAACGCCGCTGCGTTTTTCCTGAAACTCGCCCAAATCTTCTCCCCGCTCCTCTTGCCAGCGCGGCGGCCATATTGTGTCGGTTCAGCTGATTTACACATCCATATTTAAAGAGAGCGGGGACGGGGCGGGCGCCTCTCTGAGCGCGCTCAGTGTGCCAGCTGAGCGGCGATGTTCCTGAATGTTAAATGAGACGAGTTTTAATCCCAGAAAGGCAACAGTGATGATGAGGAAGAGGAGGAGGAAGAGGAGGAAGGGGAGGAGGAGGAAGGTGATGTCATTTCCTTTATTTTCCATCGCTGGAAGCAGAAAGTTTGACTTCACTGTTCGCTGGATTTTAAGACATGGGCGGGCTTTAAGTCGATTTTAAAGACCAAGAAAATGCACATATAACAAAAAAAAAGTAAAATATGCCAGAAATGATATAATCCAGATGTTCATACTTCAGCATGTGCTGAAGATTCTACAGAAGAGTTTTGGGGTCATGTTACAAGGAGAAAATAATATTAGGGAAGTCAACATTAAAGTCGAAATTTCAGGAATAAAGTCGAAATGTTGAGAATAAAGTTGACATATAATGTTATTGTACTTTATTGTCATCATTTAGACTTTAATGTCGACTTTCCCAAAATCATTTTTTCCATCTAAAATGACCCTAATGCTCTTCCTTAAGAATTAAACATCTGAGATGCTTTTTAAGTCTTTCTAACTTTCTTACTCTTTTTTTTATTATTTTAGAAAGTTTCCATCCTTTTTTTAAAGACATACAGTATATATAAAACTTGTTTTATAAAGGCAATTAGATTTTACTGATTAGCCTCTATATTTTCCTTGCACTTAGCATTACCAACACTCTTTTTTAAGAAGAAATATTATTCATGGAATAAGGAAATCTGATGAGTGAAATCATTTTTGCCAACACTTTAGCTTTAGTAGAGTACATTACATCATGAAATGTTTGATTAGATTAGATTGAACTTTATTAATAATACCATTGGAAGACTTCTTCAGGGAAATTAATATAATAAAATAAAACAATAATATAGTAACAATAATGATAACAATATGAAAATGCTCTTTCCTGTCCTCTGTCTTCCTACTCTTCCTCCCCCTTGGTGAGGAGTTGTACAGTCTGATAGCCTGAGGGAGAAAAGACTTTCTCTGTAAATACATGACATTAAAATGTTAGTAATCATATCTAATGACAGAGAAATGTATTCATTACATAAAAAAGCAGCTTCATTGGCTTCAAGTCTTTTTAAGTTTGTTATGGCGGCTTCATCTTATTCTGATCAGAACTTTTTTATTCACTCTTTCCAGTGTTTTTAATCCTTTTTAAATCAACAGAATGATAATTCAACATTTACTCTTTTGGTTTAGTTTTTTAAAATATTTTATTTAACCTTTAATTAACCAGATAAATCCCACTGAGATCAGGATTTAATTTTCAAGGGCAACCTGGCCAAAAGGTCAGCAGCACACGCCAAATATCAAAACAAAAGGAAAAAAAAGGTTCAGGCAATAAATTTAACAACAACAATAACTTGACAATGGAAGAGCAGTAATGTTTAAGGACAGCTACATTTAAAAAAGTATTGTTAATGGGATTCTCGCTGTCTAATGAGCAAGAAGGAAAACTTTGAGTTAAATTAACTTATTAATGAAGAGATCTGACTTTTTAAAAGCTTTTATTTGTCACTTGGAGCAGGAGCAAAGTGTTTGAGGCCCTCGTGGCAGCAGAAGTTTCCCATCCCTATGAAGGGTTTGAATAGCGGAGGTCCTGGTGCAGGTAAAAGGAGAAACTTTGAGGTCATTGAATGTTTGGGTTGGTCCTTGAAGACCTGACGTGGTGTCATTTTATCGTCAGTCTCAGGAAATCGAACCTCCTTCCTCTCCGATCAGACTGAACTCCTCCTCCTCTTCCTCCTCCTCTTCCTCCTCCTCCTCCTCCTCAGCCAGCCGCTGGAGGTGAATCGAGGAGCAGTCGGATTCGAGTGATTTCCCAGAATTCTCCTCTCTCTTCCTCTCTGCAGCTTAACGCAGCTTCAGGACTTGATCCCGAGGCTTCGCTCTGAGAAAAGGGCCACGGGCGAGAGTCTCTCCGCAGAATGACAAATGGGAGGAGAAGGGGGAGGAGGGGCCGAGCCGCTCAGTAAAGACAGAACAATACACAAAATCACAATTATAATTTCTAACATTAAATTATTATTATACATTTAATAACAGCTGTGTCACAGGGATTTATCAAAATTAAAGACTAAACATAATAAATGCCCAGAATCCTATCAATGAATTAAACAAAAATACACATTTATTATGATATTAACATGTAAAACTAATGAATAAACAAGAACTGAATGATTAACATTTAACCTGATTTAAATGATCCTTTTTATGATCATTATAAGTTGAGATTTTAGCACTACGTCTTTTAATTCTCAAGTTTTTTTCTGGTTTATAACATTATGGTTTTGGGATGGATTTATTCTTTATTTATTCCAGGGTGCGTCACATTGAAAATAAATAAAATCTGCCTGATTTTATGAGATACTATCTCATAAAAACAGAAAATGATTTATTTTGGAGTTTCCTGTTTTTATTAGATCTAGGAATCTTAAAAGTAATGAACATGTCACGCATGTTAGACCTTATTCAGTTTTATTTCCCGCTCGGTTTGAAACTTTGGGACATACTTGTGTCTTTGAGTGGTGTAGATGGTATTGTTATTAGTTTGTCCACATTGCGCAGACACCTGAGGAATTTGCAGTTGTTCCGACGCAAAGCCCACTCGGATCTGCTCGACATTGCAGTTTTTGTACAGGATCAGTTGGACCAGTACGGCGGGCCGACCTTACCTGTGTTGACCACGTACCTGGTTGATAAATGCAGCAGTCAGTCTTGAAGCAAAGCGTCAGGGGGAATCCTGTTTTTACAAGATAGTATCTCGTAAAAACAGGAAAATCAAAAATAAATAAATTTCTGTTTTTACGAGATAGTATCTGATAAAAACAGGCAGATTTTTTTTTATTTTCAAGTGAGTGCAACAAGCCACCGTACATTCACTTTCATTTCTTTTTTTGGAGCTTTTTGACTAGTTTTATACACAGATTTGCCTTTTTTTGAAACATTACAGTTGGTTTTAATAATTCCTGGTCTACTTGCTTTCATCAGCATTTGCATGTATTACACCGTAGGCAGCACAAGCATCAAACCTGTCTATCTTTATGACTTTAAACTGAAGAGGCTTTGCCTTAATTAGAGCAGTTAATCAGTCATATTGATGGCTCATACATGAGGATTATTGTTCAGTGTTTAAGCTGCTGTAAGCCTGGATGTCCAGGGGGAAATCAGGGCAAAAATCTGGCATAAAATCACGGTTTCGTTAGCTGAACAGAAAATGTATTTAAATTTGATTTGTTTAATTGGTTTGGAGTTTTATTTTTTGTTGTCCTGCAGCTTTTGGTCTTCTTTGGATTCATAAATTTGGTTTATTATTTATTTAAAATAAAGTCTGATGCAGTTTTCGACGGTCCAGGCTCATGAATGTTCGGCTCTGCAGGTTGCATCACTCCCTCCTCACCAGAGCTGGTGGTGTTGGAGGAGCCGGGCGGTGCTGCTGGGTCCACGCCGCCGGCCTCAGAGGTTGTAATGCTGGGATCAATGCAGCCTGCAGGGGGGAGGAGATGGGGGAGGAGGACGGGTGAGGAGGAGGTGATGCTGTGGGATCGATGGGTGCTGAGTTATTGCGGAGCTCGGCCACTGATTTTTAGAGAGCTGTGTTTTCCCAGGAAAGTCAATACCTCCAGGCTCCTCTCATTAATTTCAACCCCCAGCACCTCCCCCGCCCTCCCCCGTCCTCACCCCTCCTGCTGCAGCTGCACCGGGGATCTGCAGGAGCCCCGGAGAGGCAGCAGGAGGGGGAGGCAGCGATGATGGAAGGGCGAGATTCAGCTGACAGGGGAGGAAGAGAGGTGGAGATGAAGAGGGAAAGGTGGTTTAGACTTTGAGCAAAGGTGGACTGTAGCCTGGGGCCTCGAGCTCCAGAGCCTCGAGCTCCAGAGCCTCGAGCTCCGGGGCCTCGAGCTCCTGGGGCCTCGAGCTCTGGGGGCCCAACATGATACAGACATTATCAACAGACTAACTGTCACGTGTGATGGAGTGAGGGACGGGAATTGATAAGATGTTATTGCCACCAACAGGACTCCAGACTAACTCTCGCATTGGTTGCAACAGTACACCTAAAAAAATTTTAAGGGCACCAGCACAAAAAATAAATTTCCCTACAGCCCTGATTGTCTTTTTTTTAATGTCTAGTTATCTGCATATACATTAATCTCTTTTGGAAAAGGAGTGATTCATAATTGACCAGTTGGCGATGGTATGTGGGTTTATAGAAAACTTTGGTAACACTTTACTTCAGAGGTCCGCAAATTTCATTGCACTTAGGTAATAATTAGAAAGTTTTTTCTAATTTCTTTGAAATTACCCCCAAAATTTCATGAGAATTTGGTGAAAATTAGCACATAAATTCTTTAAAATAACGTCCAATTTATTGCCGCAAGTCAGAATTGGTAGGTTGCTGTTTTTTCCAGTTTCTTTAGAAATGTACTCCAAATTGAAGGTAAGAAGGTGACGATTAGCAAATAATTTATTTGAAATTAAATCACAACCCACCACAAAATGTTTTTAGAAGTATCCCAACATTTCTGCTGTTTCCAGAGAAGCAGGTGATGAATAGCTGCTTAGTTCTTGAATACAGAAGTTAGGTTTATTGTTTCCTGTGATAATTACCTTTGAAATGTTAAGTGAATAATTCAATTTCCCAATAAGCAGTTGATAGTTAGCTATTTGTTATTTAACTTCACCAAGTTTTTTAGTACCGAGTTTGTTGATATGCATAATTGAGATCACATGCAAAATAGAGATGAATGATATATCTTTATGATCAGGCCTATAATGTTTTACATTACTTTAAAGAAGTTATGTACTTATTTTCACCAAATTCTCATGAAATTTTGGGGGTAAGTTCAAAGAAATAAGAAAAAACTTTGTCTAATTATTACCTTAGTGCGATGAAATTTACGGACCTCTAAAGTAAAGTGTTACCAAAACTTTTTTTGGGGGGGGGGGGGCTCAAAATGAAATTTTCACAGCACTTTTATGTCCCCACCAATGTCAAAATCAAACCTGCGCCCTTGGTTTATTTTACAAACAGTTTAGTTTTTAGTCTAACGAACATTTAGTAAAGCAAAAAGGAGAATTTTAAAGAGAGAGTTACTGCTCATTACAGCTTGTTTCCTGGAAATATTTCTATTCCTCATGTTTCCTTCACTGAAATGCATTTTTTGGTATATCAAATCACCTCATTGGCCATACTGAGAGAGTATCACCAGTTAGTCGTTCTGGTACACTTCTCCCCTCCATGACACTGCTGATACTCCGTCTAGAAGGTTGATAGGCCAGCAGCAGTAACTAAGGGGGCGGGGCTTTTGCCAAAGGTCAGTTGGTTTTTGATTCCCATCCACCCGCTCTAATGCTCCATTTTAGTGTGAGGTGTTGGAGGTGTTGGAGGTTTCTTGTTGGTTTTTCCGCCTCTATCTGTAAGTAGGAACCACGCAGCAGCTGCTTGTTCCCTCAGCAGGTTAAGGAGTCGCACACAGAGCTGGAGTCTTCATGATTTACCTGCTGCCCTGAAGGAGGCTCAGCTTTCACTCTTACTCAACATGCAGGAGGGGGTTTCCTCAGCCCGGGGGTGAGGCGGGTGATGTTTCCTCTGGGGGGGGGTTGCCTCTGGCAGGCCTCGACCTGCCCGCCCCCCCGCCCTCCGCGGTGAGGCCTGCTGGGAGCAGAGTGTCTGCAGAGATGGAGATGACATCATGTGCGATCTGCTGAGTGTTCAGGCTGCTAACGGCCAAAAGCGAGCGGACAGCTGAGCATGATTGGTTAATGTGCAGCTGGATCCAGACCCTGGTCCAGATGTGCTGCAGCAGTTTGTGCAGAAACATGAGCGAGGATCCAGGTCAGGCTCCCCAAATGATCCTGGGAAAGTCGGGCTCTTCAGTCCTGATGCTTTCAGGGACGGGAAGTCCAGGCTCCTGGATCTGGACCTCGTATCTTCTCTGTTTGAAGATGACGTCGTCCTGTTGGCCTCCACAGGTTTGAACCTGCAGCACTGAGAGGGTTTACAGCAGAGTTTAAAGGTGATTCAGGAGGTGAAGAGGGCTGGAGTCTTGCTCATGGGTCAGGGTCAGGTGGACTTTAAGAATGATCACATCTGCAGATTTGTGTGTGTTTAGTCTGTTGATGGATGGATAGATGGATGGACCAATCATTTTTCCTGGTTGTGGTGGATGGATGAGCGAGAAAATGGATGAACAGTCACTGATGCTGGATAACTGAAGACTGGATGGATGGATTTTTCCTGATTGTGAATCAAACGGTCTTTATTGTCATTATACAAAATGTACAACAGATAGCTAGTAAAGTATACAAAAATAGTATAAATAAAAAAAATAATAGGTTGTAAGAAGACTTTAAATGTACAAAATATATACAAGATGAAATAAAATCCTACCGTACAGCACAGTTGTGCTCTATGTACAATATGACAATATAAATATTAAGAATGAAAATAGTCCTGCTTCTAGTTCTCGATATTTCTATTGGATATTGCACTGTATATGCTAAGTACTTACAGTGCAAATGGTCGTTAGTATTATATGAGTGATTGAATTTTTCCTGGTTGTGATGGATAGATATATGAATTCTGGGTGTTTGACTGGATGGATGGATCTTGATTGGTTGGTTAATTGATTGATTTGTTGGTTAATTGATTGATTGGTTGGTTAATTGATTGATTGGTTGGTTAATTGATTGGTTGGTTGGTTAATTGATTGGTTGAACGATAGATTGATTTATGAATTTCATAGACTGATGGATGGATAGATGGATGCATGTTGACTGATTGATTGTCAGATAGGGCTGGGTATTTCCAGAAACCCCACGATACGATACGTATCCAAATACACATAAATTGTAGACGTTGACCGTGCTTTTAACAGAATTACCAGCAACTTTTGTTTTTATTACAATAAGAAAAAGAACAAGCCTGGCTTTTAAATAATTACTCAACTTGAGAACTTTAATCCAGGTCCCCAAAGATTGTAGACTGAAGTTTAAATTTGAAACGTGCTTTATCATGTAGGTTGGCTTCTACTGTGCCATTTTTAACATTTTACCCAAAGTGTATTTACAACAACTGTCCAAACATTGAGGCTGTATCGATTCTGTAGAATCCGTATCGATACACGTATCCCCAAGAAGTGCATGACGATATTTTGCCGTATCGATATTTTGAGCACAGGCCTATTGTCAGATAAGGAGCTGGCTAACTGGTTGTTGACTTATTGATTAACTTGATAAACAGATAGAATAATGGACATTTGGATGAACAGATTGATTTTCTCTGATTACCGTAATTTCTCAAATATAATGTGCATCCAAACTTTGCCCAAACCTTACTCTCTCAGACAAATACCCAAAAGCTGCATTTTTCTTGTCCTTCATTATCTTTTTCTTCTTCAAAAGAAATCCCAAATATTAGATTAAAACAGTTTAAGTTTTAGATGTGTTGCAATGTTGGAGAGACAAAACATTTAACTTATTCAGCTTGTGCTCAAGTACAACACACATCTAAAAATACAAAATATGAGAAATTACAGTATGTTGGCTAGCTAACAGGGTGGATGGATGCTGACTAACTGATTGGTCGATTAATTTGATAGACAGGTGGATGAATGAACAAATGGTTGGATGGATTTTTCCTGCTGTTGTTGGATGGACCGTCAGGATGATGGATGCTTTCACATTTTAACACAGGACTCTATGGAGACTGACTCACTGCAGGACGCAGCCTCTAGTGGACACCTGGTGAACTGCAGCTTTAGGCTCTGTCAGACTCTCTTCATGTGTTTATAAGTGTTTATTTACATCAATGAGCTCCACAAATACAAACTAACCTACCCAATAATTAATTCAGACTAGTTTGATGATCAAATGGTTAAACTTTTGCTGAAGCTGGAGTTTAATTTCCCTCTTCATCATCATTATATCTGATAATAAAGATGATTTAATAGCAGATGTATTGAGTAAATTAGCCCTGATTGTCGTGTTTTTGTAGTAGTTGTGTATTTGCTCAGTAAACGTTGATACTGTAGATTATCACATGTTTAATATCACCAATAATCAGAGACATGCAGACGCCCTGCAGCTCCTGTCAGGACCACTGAAAATACAACCGAGCGCTCTGAACGTTTTGTTCTTCCAACTGTGACACACTCACACACACACACACACACACACACACACCCACACACACACACATACACACACGTGGAAAGCATTAGCAGATTGTTCCATCAGGGTCTGCTAAAGGTCTTGTGAACATGTAACCGAGAGGAGAAAGTTAAACCTCAAATCTGAGACGCTGTAAAGTTTGCCCCCCCTCTCTCTCCCCCTCTCGCTCGCCCCCCTCCCCTCTCCCCCCCCTCCCCCACTCACTCGTCCTCCCTCTCCGTGTTCCCGTTTGTCCTCTCGACATGTGAAGCAGCGCTCACTAATTGACTTCTGAATTTTTATTGTTTAATTACTGTCACAGTAACACATGGAGGCAATTAAGTGTGAGCGGCTCAGGATCACTTTGTATGGGGGGAGGAGAGAGAGAGAGAGAGGGGGAGAGAGAGAGAGAGGAAACAGTCTTTATAGTCCGAGCTGATGTTTGATCGACTTTACGTCAGCGTTTTGTGTCGGTCTTTAAGCTTTTAGTGAGAAACTCTTCAGGCTGAATTCACGTTTACTCAGAAAAGTTTGGCCTTGAATCTCAGGGACAGAGTTTGGCTTCATCTTTAGTGTCATAAGAAAATAAAACCATTAAATAATATTCACTGAACTACTTTATGCATGCTGATTGTTCTGGTTTGTGGTCCCCATTTGGTTATTTTATGCATCCACTTTAAAAAATGAAGCTCAAAATCAGGATTTTTTCACTGCAAAAAAGGATTTCTAAGAAATAAAAAAAGCACGTTTCTAGATTTTTTTTCTTATGTTTTACCTAAAAAGAAAAATTATCTTGACAAGCAAGATGTGTGTTAGAAAAAAGTCTTATTTCAAGAGAATATGTCGAACAAAATCTTAAAAAGTACAGCTAAAATTAAGCAAGTGTTGCTGGTAACAAGCCACAACAGTGGTTTGAATGAAGTCCCAACAGAAGAACAAGATTATTCTACTTTTTTAAAGATTTTGATCAGTTACACAACTTCTCAGTTTAAGAAATCACAAAAATATAAGTTGAATCCATTTGCTTTATTTACCGTACAAGCATTATTGACAGAACCCTGAAGAAAAATCTTCACAAAGAACTTTTCTCAAATTCAGGGCAATTTTATCTAGTTTACAGACAAATTCCATCTGGATTTATCAGCTAGTTTTAAGAATTCTAGCCAAGCAAAATTTGCTTACCCCAATGTCAGATTTTTTTGCTCAAAACAAAAAAACTGTAACAAATTTAAGGATATTTTGCTTATTTTTAGTAAGGCTGTTTTTGCAGTGTTGCCACAAATATTTGAAAATTTAAGGAATCTTACTTGATCCTGATCTGGCTGATATGGACCAAAAACTTAGTATTTATTCCTGGAGACATGTGAAATAAAACTGGACATTTTGACAAACTTAAATGGAGATAGCAACGTGCTAAGTTGAATTAAGATCAAACATCATTAGTGCTTTTCTGAAGGACCAAACATTAGGCTATTTGATTTTTAATTTGAAAAGAAATGTAGACAAACTCCTGCTCTTACATACTTTGTGTGAAAATAATGAAACATGTGGATGCACTGATGGCAGATCCTTTAGGTTTAATTGGCAACGGCAAAATGTCCCTCAAAATTAAACTTTGTAAAGGAAAATGATAAAATATCTATTATTTGTCTTTTATGAAGTAAAATCAACCGTATTGGTGCTTTTCCAACATCTTACAAAGTCTGAGAGACCAAAAAACTTGCAGTTTTGTCTTTAATATTTCTTTAAAATTTGGATAAAATCTTAAGCTTCATTCCTTTTTGTTTAAAAATGATATTTTATTGGATTGTGCTGCATCCATTTATATCTTGATGGAGCAATTGACCTTCTGCTCCATTAATGCAGACCATCAGTCAGTATAAAAATACAATTTGAACAAAATCTGCCATGAAAACACACCGTTTACCGAAATATAAATCTGTGCATGTTTGTTTTTGTGAAACCTCCTTTTGTATTTTTAAAGACATGAAGGTAATCAAACACCTTCACTCAGGCTGTTGATGATGAAAAACTCACATCTGTCTGAAAACACGGACAGATGTTTTACCTGCTGATGTTTAAAGTTCGGTCTCACCTGCATGTTTAAAATCACACCCAGTTATTCCTCTCCTCGCTCGCCCACCTGCTCACAGAGAGAGAGAGAATCAGCACGAGACACCTGATCAATCAGTGGAGTCACTAACACCCTCCTCACCCTCCTCACCCTCCTCTCGCCTCTGCTGCTGCGATCGATGCTCATAGAAATTTCATGAACTTAAACTGTGATTGACAGGCGGCCCCCGACCACCGAGCCTGAGAGCGGGGTGAGGTTTCAGGGGAGGAGGGGGGGGCGAGGGTCCTCGACAAAGACGACAAAACAACGAGCAAACAAAGTAAATAAACAAGAAAACAATCAGAGGAGTTAATTAAAGCAAACAATCAAACATCAGATCATCTGAGTGCAGAGAAAAGTCTGATGTAGGTGAAACCTCAGCAGCTCGAAGGGTTTTGACACATTTCTGAGTTTTGATGGATAAAAAAGTTTCTTTTATTCCTGCAGTTGATGCTCATCAGTGTCAGTTTAGCTTATATGCTAATGTGTTAATCAGAGGCTTTCACCATGACGGAGCAAACAGGTGACCTGCAGCTGCAACAACGGAGGAGTTTTGAGGCCTTTGTTTAATTTTTAAACTGCACATGTACTGTTACTGTACATCAAATTAAGCCAAGAAGCAAAGAGCTTCTCCAGTCCTGCCCTGTCCTTACCAATCAGATACAAAACTGAGTTATAAAACAAGACCAACCAATGTAAATTCATGGGTAATAGTAACCCCCTTCTCCATATTAATCACCAAAAGAACAACAAAACTTCCTAATATAAGTTAGCACTTTAGAAAAATCAGTATATACATTATATATCCATATAATACAAATCTACATATTACAAATACAGTGCAAACATAATCAAACTTTTTAAATGCCAACAGTATTCATAATCATCCATCTCATAATAATATATATGTACTAAATCTTCTCCATAGTATTTCTGTTCTAAACTACATTTTTAGTTACTATAGTTACTTACATGTGTTAATAGTAATCAGTATTAATATACATACCTAAAATAACTAATATGCTCACAAATTGTTTTGGTCTAAGGCCGTGTTATTGCTTAATTACTTGTATGAATTTAGTAATATTTGTCTATAGTGTAATTTAAATATTTGCATGTTATTGAACATTTTTAAAGTGACATTCAGGCTGTTGCAGTGTTTGACTCCACAAACAGAAAGTTTAGGTTTCTAAACTCTGAAACTTTAACAGTTTTTTTGTAGGTCCAAGTCAAAATGTTGTCAATATATAAAATTATTTTAAGAAACAGCATTTTCATTGGATCGTTTTTATAAAAACTTGTTGTCATTGGTTAACTTCAGGTTTAAATGTATTTATGTTCATATTGTAGATATTTTATTGATTCTACTTTTCCTTCATTTAGAGACAAGGGTCTTCAATCCAATCCACTTTATTTTTACGACCAACATGCAGGAACAGTGAAATTAAAATACAATAATAGAATTTAAGACTTAAAACCAAGCAATACAGAACTGTAATGGCAAATAAAAACTAATTAAAACACATAAAACAGAAGAGAATTTGAAAATAATTCTGCGTGTTCTAATCTTACTTATTTAATGTTTATTACACTGTAATCTTATTTTAATGTGATATTCCTGCTGCTTTGCTATGAAAGATGAACTGAAACAACAAAATTTCTCCTGCAGGATTTTAAAAACATTTCTGATTCTGCAGAAAACTAACAAACTCTGGAAGATGATGCTCATTTAATGTCCTGGTACTTTAGGTTTTCTGATCTTTTTATCACAAAACCTTGAATAAAGCAATAACATGGACACACTGTGAAGAGAAACAGACCCCTGCATTATAATGTAAGGATCTTTTTAACAAGTTACCCTAAAATCAGCATAAATACTTCAGTTTAATTTAAATTAGAGCTCATTTTACGTTTGTTTTCTTAAAGTAATGTCTCAAATGTGCTGTTTTAAATCTTTTAAAGTTGCCATTTTTCTATAAAAAGCATCTTTTAACTTCATTTTGGAGCCCACTGCAGAGTCACTACCACCCTGTTAAGAATCACAGCTTGAAAAGGGAAATATTGTCTTGGATTTGGTTTCATTTTTTACTCTACTCAACTCAACTTTATTTATAAAGCACTTCAAAAACAACCACAGCTGAGACAAAGTGCTGTACATAAATAATCAAGACATAAAACAATTTAAAACAATGCACAAAATAAAAAGGTAAAAGCACTAAAAGAGTTGTTTCATTGTTTTTAAAACTATTTTAAAACAATAAAACAAGTAACTAAAAACAAACCATAAAACTTCTTTTATATAGAAGAAGAAGAAAACATCACTGTCACGTTTAAAGTTGTCATAAAAACACAAATGAATCCATCTCAATGGCCTCTTCTTCTTCTTCTGTGGATATGTGCTGACTTCCCACCTGATGCTCTGATTGGTTAAACCTTTCTGATCCCGCCGTGTGATGTGTAACGATGCGTTAGCGTGGATCACTCGGCTGTAATGAAACAACACCTCGGTCCCTCCCGCTCCTCTTTGATCTCGCCTCTCGTCTCGTCTTTTAATAGACAGCAGAAGAAGAAGAAGTGTGCCCTCCGCCGGGGGACTTCCTCCTCCGTCAGCTCCACATTTCATATATCAAAGAGCACGGCGGCCCGCTCCACTTAGGGAGCTAACGGGGACTCCTGGAACTAATGTCGGGTAATTAGCTGTTTCTGCGGGGGCATTTTCGGCCGCGACTCAGAAAATAATAACTTCTCAGGTGGGGGGCCTATTTCTTTGAGGCACTCGCCGCTCGGCTCTAATCAGGGAGGTAATTATTCCCTGATTAACGTGCTGGATCTGGGCGGATGTGCGCTCTAATCACAGCGGCGGTTTCGTCAGCGGACGCTCTCCGAGGAGGAAGCAGAAGGGAGTGGGAGTTCTTCTGTCACTCCGGTCCCATGAGTCCCAGGACGACTGAGGGGAGATGTTCATGTGGGTTAGAGACGAGGAGGCTACCTGCAGAGCTTTAAACAGCTTTAGAAATCAGGGATCATCAACTACACTGATCCAAGGGCCAGATCTTTCCTGACATACACTATATTTCCACCTGTCTTGACTCTCATATGAACTTCAGTGCCATCCCATTCCTAATCCATAGGGTTCAATCTGACGTGGGTCCACCCTTTGCAGCTATAACAGCTTCAACTCTTCTGGGAAGGCTGTCCACAAGGTTTAGGAGTGTTTATTGGAATTTTTGACCATTCTTCCAGAAGAGCATTTGTGAGCTCACACACTGATGTTTGACCAGAAGGCCTGGCTCTCAGTCTCTGCTCTAATTCATCCCAAAGGTGTTCTATGGGGTTGAGGTCAGGACTCTGTGCAGGCCAGTCCAGTTGATCCACAGCAGACTCTGTCCTCCATGTCTTTATGGACCTGCTTTGTGCTCTGGTGCACAGACATGTTGGAAGAGGAAGGGGCCAGCTCCAAACTGTTCCCACAAAGTTGGAGCATGGAATTGTCCAAAATGTCTTGGTGTGCTGAAGCATTCAGAGTTCCTTTGACTGGAACTAAGGGGCCAGGCCCAGCTCTTGAAAAACACCCCCACACCATAATCCCCCCTCCACCAAACTTTACACTTGGCACAATGCAGTCCCACAAGTATGGTTCTCCTGGCAACCTCCAAACCCAGACTGGTCCATCAGATTGTCAGATGGAGAAGCGTGATTGGTCACTCTAGAGAACGCGTCTCCACTGCTCTAGAGTCCAGTGGCGGCGTGCTTTACACCACTGCATCCATGCTTTGCATGTCACTTGGTGATGTGAGGCTTGGATGCAGCTGCTCGGCCATGGAAACCCATCCATGAAGCTCTCTGCACTGTTCTTGAGCTAATCTGAAGGCCACATGAAGTTTGGAGGTCTGTAGAGATTGAGTCTGCAGAAAGTTGGCGACGTCTTCTCACTATGCGCCTCAGCATCCGCTGACCCCGCTCCGTCAGTTTACGTGGCCTACCACTTGGTGGCTGTGGTTCCCAAACACTTCCACGTTCTTATAATCCAGCTGACAGTTGACTGTGGAATATTTAGCAGTGAGGAAATGTCACCACTGGATTTGTTGCTCAGGTGGCATCCTATCACAGTTCCACGCTGGAATTCACTGAGCTCCTGAGAGCGACCCATTCTTTCACTAATGTTTGTTAAAGCAGTCTGCATGCCTAGGTGATGATTTTATACACCTGTGGACATGGAAGAGACTGGAACACCTGAGTATGATTATTGGATGGGTGAGTAAATACTTTTGGTACTATAGAGTAACATAGTTGGATTTCTTCAGAGCTGTTTGCATTCCTTTGCCCTTAAAAGTGAGATCAGTCCCTGTCACCCATACTGCTGCATACTACAAGGAAAGACTCTAGCTATGACTGTAATGGACTTTCATATTTTCCAGCTCTTTGTTAGGCTCCAGTATCCTTTTTTGTGTTTAAATTCCAGATCACAGGTGGCCTTTTGTAAAACAGTTTTCATGTGGAGTCATGTCTGATTAAACAGTTACAATCAAAGATATTTTGGGTAAGTTCATCAGGAGTTTTGTGGATTTAACAGCAGATAGATGCCTTTGAAACCACAACAAAACTTTTGCCCTTGATATCATAAAAACATACAAACTAACAAACAAAAAAACAAACAGACGCCGGAAATAACATCACCTTCTTGTTGAGATGATCATCATAAATAAACTTTAAAAGAGAAGAGTGCAGATAAGATCCGTTGAGTCATATTTGCAGTTAATTTCATTAACTTGTTATCACTTTCAGGGCTGTTTGATCGTTGTGATCGACTACTGTGTGTTTTTTCTGTTGTTGTTGTCATAGTGCAGATTATTAGTTTAGTTCTTGTTTAAGAGTTTATTTAAGAAAGCTGTGCTCCAACATGCAGGTTTATTTTCCCTGCAGCGATGGCTGATGTCAGTTCATCTCCGGTTTTAGTTTTTAACCAGAGTTTATTTGAATTTGTCGTTGTCTACCTCCTCCTTTTGTTCATGTTTAGTCCATCGTCCTCCTGGTTGTCGGTCCACTCCTGCGTCCCCCCCTCGTCCGTCTCTCCGCTGAGCGAGTGATGAATTGAAGGTCTGAGGAATAAAACATGGGATCAATAAGCAGCTGAAAAGATGCATCAGGGTGTTATGGCTGCTCGTCCGCGTCTGACGCCGCTCGCCCACTTTGACGAGCAGCAAAACAAATCAGGCGTCCACTTACGCCTCGCCGTGTCGTGAATCTGACAGCCTCCCCCCCACTCCTCATCTCGCCCTTAAGGAAGTGAGGAATCATCAGTGGCGGCGATCTGCGAGCAGCGGGGCCAAACGCCGCTCTGACCTGCATCAATCAGAGCGCCGGGGGAGATGGGAGATTGCAGCACATGGAGCAGAGCTGGGGGGGGGGTATGGAGTCTATTTGAAATGATAAGTGTAATACAGGGGGAAGCCACGCAGCGCGGCGCCTGATGGAGTCTATCGGGGACATGACTGCGCCTCCGACAAGGCCATCAGCGCTCAGACAGAAAGGTAAAGGTGAGCAGATCCCCAAAGTGCAGATTTCATCTCCGGCTGTAAATATGTACAAACCATCGGCGCAGAAAAACAGATTCCCACTCACAGAGCGAGGGCTGGGAACGCTAAATAAACGTAAACAGCAGCGAGGAGAGGATGTAAACAGAGGCTTAGAGGATGTATACGCGCTCCCGTGGAGCATGCAGGCCTGATGGATTGTGGGAGCTGCTGGTGTGAGCGGGGTAATGAGCCTGCTGAGATGTTCCAGTAATCCAGCATCCTCCCCCCGACCGCTCGTCCTCTGATCCCACATCAGCCCCCGTCCACAGAAGAAAACACCGGAATGATCTCAGAGCGAGGAGAGAGAGGTGAGGATCAGGTCGGCCTCGGTCTGAGCCCGTCAGTGAGGAGAGGACAGGTGAGGCTCACCTGGAGCTCGGCCTGAAACGCTTTAAAGGGGCATCCCAGTTCCCTGCATCACCTTCATCCCCTCGTTCTTCTCCTGCTGCTTCAAGGGTTAAGCCTTCTACACTCTGGACACTTTTACATTCTAGATCAATCAATCGATAGCCAGGAAGCCCACATCGAATAAAATGCTCCATATAAACACCTCAATGAGAATAAACAGGCCAAATCCAAGTAGAATTTCATTCATTTGCACAGGGGTAGTATATTCCTTTTCCCAAATCGATTAAAAGTAAAATCATGTCTTGTAAATGGTGAATCTGAAAGATGTCAGGCTGGGTTCTGTCTGCACATGCTCAGTCTCGACATAAACGAGCTGTGACATTTATGGCCCTTTTCCACTAGCACGCCTTGGCCCTACTCTACTCGGCCCTACTCGATTTGCAGCGCGTTTCCACAAGCCTGGTACCTCCTAAAACAAGCTAGTTTTAGTACCTACTCCGCTCTGGTTCCAAGCGAGCTGAGTCCATACTAAAAGATGACGTCACCAACTGCCGGCTACTGATTGGTCAGACAATGTCGTCATTGATGAGTCATGACCACGACGACCTAGCATGCTATAGCTACCGTTAGCTTACCCTCATCCGTCTTTTCTTTGCAGCTGGATTGCTCTCGTCCTCGGCTTCATTCTGTTGTAGAGCTCCCAAAACTCTCCTGTGCTTCTCAATGGGGATATTTCTTCTTACCACCTGCAGCCTTCTTCTGCTTTCCTTTTTTACTCAGTTTGTGACAAAAAGACACAGATTGTTGTGTTGCGCTCAAAATGACGTCACCACAGTGTCGCTCAGCTGTTAATATCTACACTGCACCCCGTATGGCAGGCGACTGTGGCTAATGGAAAAGCAGCACAAGGCGAGTAGAGTAGAGTAGGGCTAATGGAAAAGGGCCATTATTCACTTGAAAATATGCCGGCTTCCACACACAGCACACAGCACTGATCTGTGTCTTAGTTTGTTTTTAATACAAACTCTCAAAGAACTAAATATTATACATGGTGGGTAACGATAAATACTGAACTATTTTAAAAAGTCCACCAAAAACTCAGCAAAGCCGGGATAGACCAAAACGTCAAACAAATAAGGAACCACTGGAAAAGTCTAAAGGCTGGCAACTATAAGGCTCAACAGCACAACCCTCAAATAATTCATTAAAACACCTGCTTACGGCCATCTTTGATAAATCATGTGATGTTTAAATAGATATGAGCGTATCACATGTCTGTAAAACAGCTGTTCTGATTAAATGTTGTGGCACATGTAAACACCAGATCGGAATAGATCACGTCACATGTAAACAGTTCACCTGAGATCTTCAATCAGAATGAAAAAAAGTCTGCATGGAAACCTGGCTAATCAATCAATCAAACTTTATTTTTACAGCACTTTTCTACAACATATGTAACTCAAAGTGCTCGCAGAAAAGGAGACAGGAGGAGAGCAGAGGGAAAAAAAACAATTCCAAACTAGGCACCTGTCAGGTGAGCACAGTGTGGGATTGAAATAAAACACCTTAGCACATGAGCAACTTATTACAACAAACACAGAGACGAGCACATGGGGTTAAAAGGACGAGGGGCAGCCAGCAGGTGCGTTGATTTGAAGGAAAACTTGCAACCTTGTTGTCCAATAAGGTGACTTTCTGGCCTTAAGAGAGTTTCTAATCCAGAGCAAAGTTCACAGGATGTTTGTGTGTTATCTGCCCCGGGTTTGATGCTATAATCCACCATATTTACATCTATTTTCTGAATAGATGTTCTTTAATGTGCCTTGTCCCTAGGCCTGTCGCGATAATCAATAAAACAATGAACCGGACGATAAATAAAAATGTCCTCGGTAAGTTTGCCAGCCTTGATAAATTGACGTGCATGCGTGTTTGTTTTCCTCCTCTCTTTCTACCAAACAGGCTGGATGAGAAGATGGCTCACTCCGTCCATCTTTCTCAGCGCTTGGGCGCATTGGTTCTATAGCAGAATGAGCGGTTAGGGTTAGTGATGCATCTGTCATTCATTCAATCTTTGTGGAGGAGGCGTAGCCGCTTGTGGGTACACACACAGAGCTGAAGTGAGGAGTAACTAGGAAACAAACACAAATATGAATAATGGCATGGAAGCAACGGTTCCTAAGCTGAATGCCACAGCTCAAGTGTTGGAATATTTTGGTTTTAAACAGAATAAAGAAGGTGTGAGCTCACCGACGAGCTGATATGTCGTATTTGTTTGAAAGTGGTGGAAGGGGTGCAGCGGAGCCTTCGTTCTACAGTCAGTGCTTAATGAGGCGGGTCTATTTTTTTTTGTTTTCAATTATTATAATGATTTTTTTTACACGCAGTTTTTCCAAAAAGACAGTCCATTTCATTTTCATTGTTTTTCCCTCTTTTTCTGTCTGTTTAATTTATTATATTTTTTAATTTATTTTATTTAAAAGCTCCTAGCCTTCCATTACAGTTTAATACTCTTAAGAAATTAAAGTTCATTGCTTTTGACATGGTGTACTCACTTTATTACGACATATAATTGCATTAATGAAAAAATGATGTTTCAAAATAATATTGACAATAATATCATATATCGGCAATAATTTTGGGACAATTATCGCGCAGCAAAATTTGTTATCGTGACAGGCCTACCTGTCCCTGTTAAATAAAAAAATAAAATTGGACCTTTTTACAGAATCATTTAAATCAGTCAGATTAATCAAATGTATTCTCTGACACTGTCCACCAGTTCAGGTTTGGACACGTCTGCCTTGCCTCACCTTAACCTTCAGGGACATTTATTTGACGTAGTCTTGACCTTTGACACCTGGGAGGTGAGCCTGTTTGTGTTTGCTTTGGCTCTGTGTGGGATCAGGTGTCACCATGGGAGCAGGAGAGGTGCTGTGATTGGTCAGGCAGGTCTGTGGGTTAATTAGTTTGGACAGCAAAGACATTTTCTGTACTCACATCTAAAGAGAGAGAGAGAGATGGACCCTGCACGGTTTATCAGAGCATCAGGCCTCTCCTTCTTCATATTTAGAAACTTTTTATTTAAAAAAAAAAACAGACAATATGCAGTTTTTACTGAAAAATGCTCAGGCGGAAGCAAAACATCTTATGCTACACAATTCATGGTGTCAAGTGGGAAAAGAAACAAAAAACGAGATAATTAACAAAAAATGAAAGAAAAAAAAAGCATGTAATATTTCATGCATACAGACATACTCATGCAAATACATAGCTCTTTCCCCCTTTTTTAATTACAGCCATAACTCCCAAATATAAATGCACATGATGATTTTTTGAACATAACAAAGGAAGAACATTGTTTAAGTTTGAGATCAGCTCTATTCCACAGCTGAACCCCTTTAACAGAAATACATTTAGGTCTTGTTTCTTTTTTGTCCTCGTCTTCTACTTGTTATTTTTGTTATTGTTCTTAGTAGTATTTTGTATATATGTTATAGATTTGTGAACTGAATTAAAATGCTGAATACCAGAACCTCAATAAAGAGAAGTTTAAAAAAAAAGATTGCAAAATCAGCAATATCATAGAATCGCAATTTAAATCGAATCAGCACCTCAAAAAATCGTAAAAATTAAATTGGGAGGAAAGCGTATCGTCCTAGGCCTAATAAGAAGTATAAATCAGTTTGGACAGAGTATTTGACTGGGATTGCACTTCTCTAACGGTTCAGCCAAGTTGTAAATCAACTTCTTTGTGGTCTGAATTCAACACAAGCGGACTTTCAGCAGCCAAACCCACTGATGTACTGGGCTGTATTTACTGTCATTACTCTATTATTTTATTTTTACCTTACAAACTTGTGCAGGTGTGGTAGTGAAAGGCCGTTAGCTGATGATCAAATCCTGTAAGAATTTCTTTTATTGTTCCAAAGAATTCAAATATACTCCGTTTTATTTTATTTGATCATTTTCCTGCTTTGTGTCATTTTACCACATGTTGAATGAACTTCATAGGACAGCTGATCTCCTCTAACCCCGCTCCGACACCTTTAACGTCATAAATGTGAGCAGGACGTGTGGGCTCGTTAATCGCCCTGCAGATGCTCGCCGTTTCTTCAGCAGCTGCAGGAAGTGAACATCCCTGCTCATAAACGTGTAAACGTTCGCAGCTCTGACCCGCTGTTCCACCGCGTCTCCTCTCATGCTACAAATCTGCCGTCAAGAAATTAGTTTAACGTGTAACCCGCCTCCCCTTTCCTCCCCCTTTCCTCCCCCCCGTCCTCTCCTCAGTCACTTAGTCGCCTAATAACGGAGCGCTCCGATCAGCAGGACGCCATCCAAGCGTTTGATCACTTTCACAGAGAGCAGAGGCAGAGAGAGAGCAAACGGAGGGAGCGATAAATACTTGATTAAATATATAAAGAATCCCCCTCCTCTGCTCTCACCTCTGAATTATCTCCCCGTGCTCCTCTTCTGATTTATAAAAAACATCAGGCGACGGCCGCGGCCTCCTCGCTCGCTCGCTCGCACAGAAAAGAGGAGAGAGAAAAATCAATACAAATTACGATGGAGAAAGTGGCACTGATGCCTGGAATTGCAGCATATGTTTACACTAAATCAGGCAATCTGTCTTCATATGGGCGGTGTAATGCGTGGGGGGGGTGGAGGGGGGAGGAAGAGGAGGGGGTCAGGGTTCGCACCGCCCGCCGCCGCTCTCCAATTACTCGAGCTCTTTGCAGGGAGGCAGCCGGTATCGATTGGCCGGGAGGAGCACGGGGCCCTGCAGGCAGCCAATGGGGCGCTGGGGTCAGAGTGCAGGGAGATTTTAATAAGGGGGGGTAATGGGCTTAATTGGTGTGAGTGCGTGGTGGGGGGGGGGGGGGGTTCATTAAAAGCCTCCGCCTTCGTTTCTGCCTCCATCCTCTCCCCACGCCGTCACGATGACAGGAAACGGATCAATTCTCCCTCCACCATGTAAACATGCTCGCCTTTATTCACCAGGTTGTCGGTTTGATTCTCTCCTGACGATCAAGGCTGTGATCAGGTGGTCAATGGAAATAATAATACAAACTACAAAACTGGAGGTTTATGGGATAGTTTATTAGAATACTGACAAAGCAGAACAGGTTATCGTTCTCAGTTATATAGACATTAGGGGCTATAACAATACATGTATCTGTATTGAACATTTTGATACAGTGGTCTCGGTTTGGTACACCCTATGAACCGAACAATACGCAGTTTTGTATTTATTTATCCTCGAGCACAGATCCGCTGAGCTGCGTGCGCAGCACCTCCCCTTTCATTAGGTCAAGCTGCTGAGACAGAAGAAGCTACATACGCTAGGGTGCTGCAACATGGCGAGTGCTTTACCTTCAGCTGAAATTGAAGACCCTCCACTATCATTCAGATCTGGTGTTTGGGACTACTTTGGCTTCCGTGTTAAGTATGACCCTGATGGTAAGCGTGTCGTGGACAAAAACACAACAGTATGTCGGAAGTGCAACACGATGCTAAACTATGTCGGGGGAAAACAACAAACGCCGACATCATCCGGGTGTTAAAACAAGTGGAACCAGACAGAAACAACAAGCAGCACACGTGCTACAGACTTTACCTGGGTCAATTAGACAGCCAGTTAAAACATTTAAAATGTACTCTGAGTTACAACAAATGTTGGTTATTTTAATAAACCACAAGTAAAAAAGGCATTGAAATTTCTTATATTTTGTATCGAAAAAGTATCGAACCGTGACAGAAATATACTGAACCAAATCGGAATTATGTGTATCGTTGCACCCCTAATAAACATGTGTGTAACATTCTAATATATAATCTAATACAGCAGTTATGCATATTCATACTCTGGTCACTTCAGGTCCAAGACATCTTCTCTCTGTGTTTCTGTTTATGGTAGACTGTCTGTGCGTTTGTCTTCTGCATGCATGGACAGCAAATAAGATATGGATAGATGAATCAAATAATGATAGATGATACAGGAATGAAAATGAAATGAAAAAATACTTTATTTATCCCAAAGGGAAATTCAGGATTGTAGTAGCTCAGATTGTGTTCAATAATAATAATAATTTTAACGATAATAACAATAATAATAACAATAATGGAATGATCTTCTGTACCTCTCAGTCTTACATCAGACCTGAAGAAGCCTCTCACTGAACAGAGCTACTACAATTTGAAGCCACCTGGCTGCGCATTCCAGAATAGAAAAAGTCATTGAAGAAAAGAATTGATCCATGACTAAAATATTGATGCATGATTTGAAAATTCATGCTATCAAAGGCAGAGCAGTGTATTCACGCTGCACATTTAATAAGAAAAGCAGCTCAGGTAGACTTTAATACTTTAATAATACAAAGGTTTGCAACTGGTGGTGTGGGGGCCACATGCGGCCCTCCCACTCTTTTAATATGGTCCACAAGTCAATCTGAAATAAAAGGAAATATAATTCAGTGATGGAAACATAAAAAAACATTCCCAAGAAAGTCAAGTAAAGTTAATTTATAGAGCACCTTCAAGAAGACAGCAGTCAATCAAGTGCTGTACACAGATACATAGAAATAAATAGATATAACAATTAAAACAATAAAAATGGAAAAACATTTTAATAAAACAGTAAAATTATAAAAACTAAAGTGCCTGTGATTTGTGTGACCTCACCGATGAAACGCCAGGGAGAAGAAGTGGGCCTTTAAGGAAGATTTAAAAATCTCAAGAAAAAAAGAGCTTTAATTTGCTGTCATTATGTCTTTATAATCCCATATTGTGCATTACTAAATGTTTGTTAAAGTATAAAACCTTAATTGTTAGTAAAGTAAAAACCATGATCCAATTTTAACAATACCACCCCCTGTCACTATGGACAAAATTAATGTGGCTCTTTTGGTTACCAAAGTTGCACATCCCTGCTTTAATACCAACCAAAAGACGGAAAAAAACATTTTGCTTCAAATACTGTTCAAACAGCCAATACAAACAAAAAAAAACTGAAATAAAAACCAAACGTAGGAACAAAGGACTAGATGAGAAGGTAAAAAATATTTTAAAAGTAAAAACAAATGGTATACATAATGATATAATTATAAAGAAAAGGATAAAAACAAAATGCAGTTTTACCCCTCATACAGAGCAACCTAACCAAAACCATTTTTGAGAGAATTATGAAACTTGAAAAAGGACCAAGACCAAAATTTTACAACATATAAAAACTAAAATGATGCCGACAGTCCATCACTGATGTCCATGCACGTCTCTGTATTGATTGGCCTGTTCCCATCATGCCTCCTGTTTGAGAAGGAGATGTTCACACCAGAAAAACGTCACCAGTAAAAACTGGACTTTCTTATGAAACAGTTTTTTTCTCTGCTGTGCAGTGTGGATTTAGTGATATTTAAGTCTTCCTCTCGAGTTGTATCTTCGTATTAATGTGATGTCTGAGGATTTTTTTACAGAGGCCTGAATATGTTTGCAGAAGAACTTTTGATAGTCCAGCTCTGTATCCACGAAATAAAATGATAGAAATAAACTTTAAATGTGTGGGAATGTGTGGACGGGATTCATTTTTTAAATCTGGGCTTGGTGAAAAAGTTTGCCCCTGATTCTGTTTCCCTCAACACAGGAAAAAAGACCCAAACATAGAGTTAAGACAGAAAACTATTCACAACAGGTTGACCAGAGTTCTTCACCAAGTGGAAAAGAGCAACAAAACAAAGTTTCTCCACCTGCAGGAGGCTCAGATTGTTAAATATCAACAAAAATGACGATAAGAATATGGTTATTGTCAATTATTTTATTAGTTACTGTCAGTTATTTGGATTGTTTGTGTGAATTCCTCTGGGATTAGAGTAGAAAAAGCTTCTCAAATGTCTTTTTATCAATGAAAACAACACAGCTGATGTTATTTTTGAACAGTGACGTGTTTCTGGAGTCCTGGGAGCCTCGGCTGTTCCTAGACATGATGAAGGGGGGCTCTGCAGAGGAAGACACTGTAATACATCACAGACCTGCAGGGATGCTGCTGTGATCACTGTGGGGGAAGGACAACGAGAAAAAACACGACTTAATAACAGAAACAGAGAAAAACTGAGTTTGAACCAGTTTAATCACAGGAATAAACGTGTTTAAAGCGTTTGTTATGATCAGAAGGATCCAAACTCTTCTGCTTCGGCATGTTTGATGAGAGTTGTCTTGTGTATATAGAAGGTCTAAGATCCCTAACATGAGAACAGGATTCAGAGCTCAGCTTAAATATTAGATATACAAAGTTTTCACAGTTTCAGGTTGATCCCTGTCGGCTTCTTCATTAGATGTTCAGTTAAACCTTAAAGTAAAACTAAGAGTTGACTTCTTTGGACCGATGCACGGTTTGAAAAATCTTAGAAAGACATGACTCACGGTGTAAACCTGTGAAAAGTCTGATCCACAGGTGGCTCAGGCATGCTGCTTATTTGGTTTTTAGCTGCTGTCACACAGGAAGTGATGATCCTTGTGACCAGTCAACAGCCTGCAGGGTTTTATCCTCACAATGCGAGAGGATCATCCTGCGTATAAAGCAGAATATGGACAATATTTAGGTTTTCTTGGAAGCTTCTTCAGTTACCAAAGAGTCTGTACATCACACTCACTTTCTTTTTGCCTTTCCCCTTGTTTTAAATCAGTGCTAACAAACCCATCAGAGGCAACAGGTAGGGCTGAATGATCTCAGGAAAACATCTAACTGTGATTTTTCTGGCAGATATTGTGATTTTTTTTCTGGATTTTCTTCAAATCAAGCTTCAGTGTAATATTCACAATGTTTACAGCATGAACAACAGTAAAGAAATGAGTGATCAGAAGCACATAACACACTATTCATCATCTAAGATTGGTGATTTAAAGGATTCTCCAACTTCTTTTTGCTAACAATTTTTTATTTGCATTATTTAGAACAAATACACACAAATAAGTGCAAAACCAAAAGGAACAAAAAAAACCCAAGCAGCATTTCGTAACATGTTATGACCTATCTTATATTGGAAATAGAATAGAATAAAAGTGTAATGACTTGAACCAACAATGTATTGCATAAAGGAAAGTAGGAAGTCATATGGATATTAAGAGAAGAGAATCAGGACGATTATACATAAAGAAACAAGCTTTTGGATGTCTGAGGTTTGGACTGTATGGTACTCTAAAGCTAAGTAAATCAGACAGGGCTGCACAAATCATTCTCCAAAAACACAACCCCCTCAATCCCAGTACATATGCATTAATGAACCTATCTCATCAGAAGAGCAAAGCTCACAATTAGGAGAAGGTGTTAATTTCATCAAGTGGAGCTTCCTGGCAGTCAGATACAACCTGTGTAAAAATTTAAAGTGTATTAATTTATGGTTGGAGTTTTTGGAGGTGAGATCTAGATTATTCCAAACTGTGGCCCAACAGATATCATCCTCAGAGGAGTTAAGGATTCTCCAACTTCTGCTCTAAACAGAGGCTTTGTTTCTGTGTTGTTGACCTGCTTATCAGCCTATGTGAATGTAAATGTAAAATATTATGTATAAAAAAAGTCAACACTACACATCCTGGGTCAGTCAGGAGCGCTGCAAAAAACTGACGCTTTGGTGATCACGTGATTGCGTTGTCTGAAATTCTGATTTCTAACCAAAAATGTTAAATCTTCCAGCTCTAGCAATAAGCTGTAAAATAAATCTTTAGATACATTCTACTGTTTGGGTGAAGTCTCTGCAGAGCAGGTCCACTGATATAAACACACAGCTGTGCAAAAGCTTGACTTTAAAAGTCAAAAACTGGACTAATTAGAAAGCCTCGAATGGTGTTGTGCTCAATACCTCTCTATCCGAGACCAAGACCTACCCGGGACCAAAATGCACCAAGACCAAGACTTTTGGGAGTCGAGGCCAAGACTGAGACAATCTGAGACCATGACAAGACCAAGACCATTAAAATCAATTTTTAAAAACCATGACAAGGTTGAACAGTTTTGTTTTACCAAGTGTTCCTCCTTATTCACATTAATGATGATGAAGAGCAGCAGATCAGTGCTGGTCTTGATCAGTCTTGATCGGTCTTGACGGAAAATCCCGAGTCTGGCCAGTCCGAGACAGGACAAGACCTTTAAAATGTGGTCTGGAGATGAAGACCGGTCCTGAGTAACAACACTAACTCTGAAACTGTTTCTCGTCTCCAGCAGCTCCAGCTCAGTTTCTCTTTCAGCTGTGATGCAGATGAAGAGTTAAGCAGCTCCTCTCTCCCTCTATGAGTGTAAATGGGTTTTTTATTCAATTGCAGCATTTCCCATAGTGCCTTTCACTTGTTTTATAAGTTGGGATGTATGTACGCGGCGTTTGCTGCTTGTGTCGTTATCTCCATTCATCCTCCGCTGCTCTGCATCCCCCCAAAAAGTCTCTTTGGGATCCTTCAATGAATCCCCCTTTCATCCACGCCGGGGCGAGGTAATAGATTCAGGCCGCCGCCGCCGCTCGCAGCTTCCTCTCGGGGAGGCGGGAAGGCAAGAAATCCAACATGGCAGCCCCTGCGGCGAGGGCCACGTCCCTCAGCGCTCTGTCACCCTTCAGATATCATCCCCACCCCAGTCGCAGCCTGAAAGCCCTTTTTCTCCTGAAACGGGCTACGACAAATTTGATTTAGCAGCTCGCCGCGGCCCATTCCCGGGGAAAGAAAACAAATATTGTTATAATGGTAATAACATCTATTTGGAGCGCGGGCGACAAACGGCGGCGCGGCCCTTTGAAGGAGACCCCTCTGCGCTGCGTAGAGCTGCCTTATTCTTATTCATGAAAGCCGCGGTTATGCATATTAGAGCAAACTAGCTATTCTACTCAGCGGCATTTGGTGTGTCAATCATCCTTACAGAATACAAGAGCCAACGGTGACAAAGCGGAGTGGGCAAGATCGGCTGACAAATTGTCCCCAAAGTCAAATTTGACAGCCTTTTATGATTAATGGGCTTGATTATGGAGAAGTGTCTCCCTGAACTCATTTCCGGGTGTTTCTCCTGCAGCATGGAGGGAGCGAGGGCGAGGAGGAGGAGGAGGTGAACGAGCAGGAGAAAGAGGAAGGTTGGATTGAATTAGCCGTGCAGAGTGAGGCCTCACACTTAATAACCAGGAGAGAGAGACTGTGTTAGTGCTGCAGACGGACACACTGACCCGTTCATGTTTGACCTGCAGCTTCATTCAGCCTCTTTATTCTTTACTCACTGATGTTTAAGGACCCGGGGCTCTGTTAGGATGTTTTAGGTTTAACCTCTGCAGTTGTCTGCAAGCTCTCCAACAAAAACACAAGAAAAAATGAACTGTTTTCAAAATCCTCGCCTGATCATATTGTTATTAAACCTGCTCTAATTCTGCATCACTTGATAACAACAGTCCAGAAAAGATGTAATAATGCTTAATTATTCATTTTTAGAATTTTACAGCCACTCCAGCATCTTTTCAAAGAGATATTCACAATAAAAAAAAAGTTTTCTTTTTAGGCAGGGTTGAAAATTTCAAACCATTCTGACTTCTATCTTCATTTACTCTGTCCC
Source organism: Scarus forsteni (assembly GCA_036419115.1). Classification (NCBI taxonomy): domain Eukaryota; kingdom Metazoa; phylum Chordata; class Actinopteri; order Labriformes; family Labridae; genus Scarus; species Scarus forsteni. The sequence goes on from JAZDUH010000383.1 coordinate 38,132,845, forward strand.
AGTAAAACATATACTGATAATTCCACATCTGGACAAATCTCTCAAGTGTTATTTTATTATTGACCCCACCACCATCCAAATTTTTTATTATTATGACCCCGGATAAGTGGAAAAACGAGGGTAGAAACTGAGATATTTGAGTCAGGAACATGCTGAATGTTGGTGGTGATTCATTTTTCCAAAGGAGGAGTTTAAATTTTTTTTGGCAAAGTATGTCATCATGATCAACTGTCTACATGTTTTTGAGTCCAAGTGGTGATTAATTACATCACTTAACAGGTATACACATGGGGAAAGCTGAAATTTAAGTTTTAAACATGATTTTGTGAAAGAGGGAATCTTTTTCCAGAAACTTTTGAGTTGGGTTCCTTCTTTGATTTTGCGCCGTGGACAGTTTGGAGAATTTTCTTCAGAGATTTTCTGTTTTTATTTGAATAAAGTCGTAAACATGTTTGGTTATCCTGACGCCTTTTCCATCTTTTTCAGCCCTGAACGAGCCGACCATCGACTACGGCTTCCAGAGGCTACAGAAGGTCATCCCTCGCCACCCCGGGGACCCTGAGAGGTTACCTAAGGTCAGTCTCCAAGTCGCTGCGTCATGCTCGAGTCAGAGTTCAGGTGTGCCTGTCAGTAAGAGCTCACCTGCAGTGGCTGTTTGTCCCTCTGAGGCCACCGTAGCCCACCTGCACGGCCTCACACTGAGCTTTCCTGTGATACTGGAGCTGCCTGATTTGATTTGTTGGTTCTGGTTGGCGTGCTCTTGGCTCTGCGGCGTCTCGGCGCTGCCAGCGAGCTGATTGGTCCTCATCCTTCGACCAGGAAACAGCTGTTCACGAGGAAACCTCACCCCGCTTTGTTTGTCTCGGCTGGTTTGGATGGTGGGAGGTCACAGGCTGATGGAGGAGCTGGTTATCAGGGAGTAACTGATCAGACTTTTAAAGCACAGAACAGGTTTTTATTTAAGATGTTCAACACAAACTTATTTTTAAAAAAACGAGCAGGTGGAAAAATCTTGAGTCTGTCTGCAGTCAATCTAAAATGACCTGAAGTGGATCATTCTGCATGTTCTTAATGAAAACAGAGAATAAAGCTGAGATAATGTAAACATTATTTTTAACTCAACAGCTCTATTATTATTTTAATCTTATACTGATTAACATAACGAAACTAAAAGCATTTCCTCAAATTCTGTAATTTAGATTAATTTTGACAAAAGGTGAGTTTGTTAATTCGGCTCATTGTCCTGCTTTTTAAATCTGTTACAGTTATATGACAACTTAAGTTACATAACCATGTGTTTATGCCCTAGGGCTGGGATGATACGCTTTTTTCCTGATTCGATTTTTTAGGTGCTGATTCGATTTAAATTGTGATTCTACAATATTGCCGATTTTTTCAATCTTTAGTTAGCTTTTTTAACACCAGTGAAAAAGATGAACAATGATGATGCCTACAGACTATATCAGGAAAAATACACATCACATGTGAGTCTGTTTTTAGGATTTATTCAGCGATATATTTTAACCTGCTGTTTATACTCTCTCTTCAAAAGACTGGACTGACTTTAAAAGTGGATTATTAACACAGACTAAAATGAAGCATTTACATTTGGAAAAAAATGGATTTAAAAATCGTCAAACAAAAATCCAAATAGTTATGTGGATTGACTTTTATGCCCACCCCCATCCAGGGAATAATATTCATGACCTAAAAAGATTTTGGATCTTAACGTTGATCATCACGGTGAGCCTTAAGGGCAAAAATAAATAAGAAGTTTATCGTGCACACGTAAAACTGTCCTGTGCAGAGGCCTCATGCTTTTTATACCACGTGTCATATAGTTTGAAAAGTTATGAATTAAAGTATTTTACAGACTTTATTCAAGCACAGAACATGTTTTTATTCATTTATTCTGAATGAAAGTGGAGAATAAAGCTGAGGTGAGACTGCATGATTTAAGCATTATTTTTGTCCAACCCAACATTTATAGAGTCTTAGGATCCATCAGCCTTTAAGATAAAATGTGTTAAACTGATAAATTGTTCATCTGTAAAATCCCTCATGAGACTTTTGACCTCCTCTATTAAACAAAGACTTGTTTTCCTGTTAGCTTAGCCTGCTACCTTCCCTTTTATAACACCACTTTAGTCATACATGAAACGATCCAAAGGAAATGTGACCATTTAAAGGATTTATTCAGCTGATTCAGAGCTGTAGGTCTAACAAACACAGCTCATATCAGCTCTTTACTTGTTGTAAATTATTGTTCTCCATATTGTTCTCCTAATATTGACCAATGATGTCACACTGCGTGTTTTCTCCTATAGCAAAAGCCTCAGATCAGTTTTTCTACAGTCTGTTGTTTCCTGATCAATAAACAGGAAACATGCATCTGATCTTTTACTAATATCTTTACACACAATAATCCACCGATGCAGAGATCTCTATTAACACCTCTTACTGAGCTTAAGGATAACCTTTGACCCTGAGGTTCAGATGTGCTGATGGATTTTTTTGTTAATCGAGAATCTGAGACACCAGCAGAAAAAGAGGAAGAGGCTGATTAAAAATTCTAATAACTCTTTGACTACAGCTCGGCTGTTTGAAAGAAGTCATCAGCAAATTCAGGAATATTTAATGTTTTAAAAAACAAAACAAATCATTTCAAACAAATCAAAACTACAAACAGGCCAACACTGTTTTCCTGGTGTGTGATTTAAAGGTTTAAAGAGTTAATATTTAATAATGCAATGACATAAAAATGCACAAATATTTGGGACTAAATCCATCAGAAAAGGAAAAAAATGTTTGAACATAAAGTAGCAAAAAAAACTTAAGAGGTTCAGTCTTTAACCCTTTAACTTCCAGCTCAACTGTGTGGCAGAGGTCATTAAATTCAGGAATATTTAATGTGTTAAATAAATTCAGAACGTCATTATTACCAACATCATTACTTTAAATACTTAACTATTTACAGATATGATGATATAAACACATATATAGTCTGTTATTCATCAAAAACATTTTTTGCGTTTGTCAAACTCAATATCATCTATTTTAAGTTACTTTAGTATTTTTTACAAATAATTCTGCCTTTTCTAACTGATTTTGTCCCAAATATTTGTGCATTTTTGTGTCATCACACAATCAACTGTTGGCTTTTAAAAGTTTTCAATCCCACACCAGGAAAATATCTGTTTTTGGTTTGTTTGGGGTTTTCTTTGTTCCCTGAAGTGTCAGTGGAAAGGGTTAAAATAATAACGGTAATTCTAATAAAACAATTAGCTTTTCAAACCTTTCAATCCCACACAAAGAGAAAATACAGATGCATGAAAAAGTATGTGAACCCTTTGGGATTACTTGGGTTTCAGCTTAAATTGGTCATAAAATATCTTCTGATCTTCATCTATTGGCCCGTTTCCATTAGCCCTACTCGACTCTACCCTACTCTACTCTACTCTACTCGACTCTACCCGGCTCTGCTCTACTCGCCTTGTGCTGCTCTTCCATTAGCCCCAGTCGCCTGCCCAACGGGGTGAGCAGCACTGCGGTGATGTCATTTTAAACAAAACACAACAAAATTGTGGCTTTTTGTCACAAACCGAGTAAAAAAGGAAAGCAGAAGAAGGCTGCAGGTGGTAAGAAGAAATACCCCTTGAGAAGCACAGGAGAGTTTTGGAAGCTATACAACAGAATGAAGCCGAGGACGAGAGCAATCCAGCTGCAAAGAAAAGACGTATGAGGGTAAGCTAATGGTAGCTACAGCTAGCATGCTGGCTCGTTGCGTTCATGACTCATTGATGATGACATTGTCTGACCAATCAGTAGCCGTCAGTGACGTCATCTTTTAGTATGGACTCAGCTCGCTTGGAACCAGAGCGGAGTAGGTACTAAAACTAGCTTGTTTTAGGAGGTACCAGGCTAGTGGAAACACACTGCTAATCGAGTAGAGTAGGGCCAAGTAGAGTAGGGCCAAGGCGTGCTAGTGGAAAAGGGACATAAGAGTCACATCACTAGACAACCACAGTCTGTTTAAACTAATACAGCACAAAAAATTATAAGTTTTCAATTTTTTATTGGACACAACATGTAAACAGTCACAGTGCAGGGTGGAAAAAGTATGTGAACCCTTTGGCTAATTACTTCTCCAAGAGCTAATTGGAGCCAGCTGTCGGCCAACCTGGAGTCCAGTCAATGTGATTAGATAGGATGTGCTGGTTAAAGCTGCCCTGCCCTATAAACACACAAAAAAAGATCTTCTGAGAGCACAGAAGAGCTCTCCGAAGATCTACCATCAAGAACTGTTGACTTCCATGAAGCAGAAATCCAAGTAATCCAAAACGGTTCACTTTTTCATGCAACTGTATCTTGTTTTGGTTTGTTTGCAGATTTTTCTGTATCGTAAAAAATCAATGACTCATTTATTTGTACATAATCCAGAATTTATTGACCTCTTCCAAACAGTTGAGCTGGGAGTTAAAGGGTTAAAGCTCAGCTGATAAAGTGGCTGGTTCATGTGAAGGCTGAAAAAATCGCATAATTCTCCTTTAAGATGAACGTTTGTGGTGGAATCTGTTAGTTTGGTTTCAGTATTCAGCAGCAGACATCTGTATGCACACACACACACACACACACACACACACACACACCTGCTCCGGTTAGTATGAAGAGATTATTCGTGCGCCCGGCGGTGGCGAGCTAACTGAGGCAGATTCTTTGAGGCAGCGAGCGGCGGCGGCGGGCGGCGAGCGTCAGATGGGCTCTGACACTCGAAAGCAGCTGCCAAATTGAAACCATTTATCAAAATCTGACATCGGAGATCCAGTCACCAAAAAAGCAGTTTATTTGTAAATTGATACTAATAGCGAGCACGCGGCGTCTGGCCTCTGCGATGGCCTGATTTGCTCGCAGTGGGACGTCAGGCCCCTCCCCCTCCGCCGCCAGGCCCTTTAAATATTTATTTATTCAAAAGAAAACTCAATAAGGCCACAGGTTTTTCCCTCGCAGACATTTTGGACATGAGAGAAAATCACAGCTGGAGGAGCAACGGCGTGCTGACAGGACGGCGGCGGTGGAGGGTTAACTCGGCCTGTCACTTCTCTTTTGTTCGGCGCTCGGCGAGGACAGGAGGAGGCGTGGAGAGAGATGTTTGGGCAAACGGGCTCGTGTTGTAGGACAGGCGGGGCGACAGAGAACAGATTGATTTGTTGTCGAGCGTCAGGAGGAGGATTATGGGAGCGGCGTGGAGGCAGAATGGGAGTGACTGCTCGCCAAAACACAGACGCTGAATATGGAAGAGGAGAGGAGGAGAAAGATCTGCAGGAGGAGATCTGCAGGAGGAGAAACTTCACATCTGTGCAGATTCTCTTTAATCCAGGTCATGGTTATCCCGAATATTCAAAATCAAGGCAACTGGACTGTGTTAAGTTTTAGGAAGACGTTTCAGTCCTCATCCAAGAAGCTTCTTCAGCTCCTGGTGACCCTGTTAGTATCTGCCAATGTGGCAAGACAAATATTACCGTAATGTCTGACATATAACATGCATTTTTTTTTTTGCTCTTAAATATTAGTATGCATATTGTTCATAAGCATAAGAAAAACAGAAAGAAAGGAAGCGGAGATAATGAAGGACAGAGCAACATCTAAAGTTTTGAGCGTTTGTCTGAGAGAGTAAGGTGTGTAAAATGTGTACTATATTTGAGAAATGATGGTACTTGTACCATGCCTTTGAAATAAGATGCAGGGCTCCAGACTAACTTTTTGCATTGGTTGCAACCATGCACCTAAAATGTTTTGTGGTGGGCCTATGATTATAGACCTAATCATAAAGGTATATCATTCATCTCTATTTTGCATGTGATCTCAATTATGCATAATGACAAACTCGGTCCTAAAGAACTTGGTGAAATTAAATAGCTAACTATCAACTGCTTATTGGGAAATCACTTAACATTTTTAATTAATACAGGAAACAATGAACCTAACTTCTGTATTCAAGAACTAAGCAGATATTTATCACCTGTTTCTCTGGAAATAGCAGAAATGTTGGGATACTTCTAAAAACATTTTGTGGTGGGTTGTGATTTAATGTCAAATAAATTATTTGCTAATCGTCACCTTCTTACCTTTCAATTTGGAGTAAATTTCAAATAAACTAGAAAAAAACAGTAACCTACCAATTGTGACTTGCAACAATAAATTTGGACGTTATTTTAAAGAAGTTATGTGCTAATTTACACCAAATTCTCATGAAATTCTGGGGGTAATTTCAAAGAAATAAGAAAAAACTTTGTCTAATTATTACCTAATTGCGATGAAATTTGCGGACCTCTAAAGTAAAGTGTTACTTTTTTCTCTGTTCCCCTGAAATGTGAAGGGAATCAAACAATGATTTGATTTGTTCTGTTTTATATTACATTAAATATTCCTGAATTTATTTTTTACCTCTGCCAAACAGTTGAGCTGGTAGTTAAAGGGTTAAAGAGTTCAGCATTTGTTATAATTTGTCCTAGAAACCACAGAAACATCAAAGTTTCTTTCTAAACATCCTGTGTGCTGAATCAGAGTATTTTTTATTATAAAGTTTGTTTCACAAGAAGAGGAAAAGTCTGTGCACAGCTTTGACCAGAGGGGGCGCTACACCCAGATCAAACTGAACCTCAGCCCTTTCCTCCTCTCCTGTGATGATTTGTGAACCCTAACGTGCAGATTAAGCGTGTTTGGCGTGTAGCGTGTGCACCTTTAGCTCTGATCATTGACCCCCATCCTGACTCCTGAGGGGGGGCACCCGTCCGTTCGGGGATTATTAATTCGAGCCCACTTCATGAATGAGGAGATTTCCTGCTCTCATTGAGAATAATGAGCAATATCAGATTCATGAGCTGAATTTTAATCTTGTGCGTGTGAATGAATTAACCCCACGCCATGTCCCACATCATTAGAGGATCTCTGCGCCTGATAATCGCTAATCTGGAGATCCGCCGCTCCGCAGCTCCGGCTCCGCGCACTGGTCCATCCATATTTTATAGAGATCAGCGGGGCGGCGGCGGCGGTTTCTGTAGCCGGGCTCGGGGTGATTTATCATTGTTAAGGCTCGCTGTCTGATGGCTTCTCCTCCAGGGTCACGCTGATCCCTGCTCGCCCAGCACCTCCTCAGCTGCAGAGCCGGCCCCCCGTAATTAAGCCCCAAGAAACCAAGAGCAGGAAAATGGAAAAAATAAAGAGGGAGGAGGAGAAAAGAGGAATGTGTCAAGAGATGGGCGCAAGAAGGGCAAGGTCAAGACGGAGCAGCAGAGAAACACTGGGCGAGAGAGAGAGAAGTTTTATTCTCAGCTTTTGAAGAATCAAGTTAAAGGAAATGATGTTAAACTCAGTCAGCACACGTCACTCTACAGTAGGGCTGCCACGATTAGTCGACTAGTCGTGACTAAGTCGATGATCAAAATGGTCGACAGCTAATTCAATAGTCGACGCGTTGTTTTGTCTTGTTTAAGCGTTGTTTTCTCTCAGAACTGCCGCTGTACCTTCTGCCTTTCTGTCTTTGACACGTGCAGTCGTGGTTATCAGGGTCAGCCTTGAGGAAGAGTTTTGCCCAAACAGTATCACGGCTAACCGGCTACGGAACTCAAAAGTTTGGGAGCATTTTACCAAAACAAAAGAGAAGAATGTGCAACATCTACAAGGCTGAACTTTCCTTCCATGGCAGAACAACGATGATGCATAAGCATCTGAAAAGGAAGCACGTCATGGCTGATTCAGTTTCTGATGAACAGGAACAGTCGTCTCGATAAGCTAACAGGCTAGTTAGCTGCTAACATTAGCGTCAACAGTCTGGTGACCAGACTGGCGTAGTCCCTGTTTTGGATGACCTGTTTCCGGTTAAAGCTGTCCCTGAAAATGTGCCTGATTTCAGTGTTTGACTATTGTGAGTCTACTAGAACAAAGGTTATGACTACAGCTGTGTAGGAAGCAGAAAGCGTGAGGGAGCAGATGAAGACAACAGTTATAGTGTTGCCAAGTCGGCTCATTAAAGTGACTTTGGGCTTGCTCTTCTACTTGTGTGAATCCCACATGATTATCACCCAGCTGCCACTACAAAGCAGACAAAGCAGAGAGTGCGGTTGGTAGTTTGTACTTTCTTGCACAACTATGCAGGAGCCATAGTTGCCAGGTCTGCTCATTGTAAGCGATTTGGCCTCCAGCTGCATGCTGGTGCAGTACGCTGCAGTTCATGATGATGTGACGAGTCGACTTATCACAAAAATAGTCATTTGTAGCAGCCCTAGTAGTCATATCATACCGTATCGAGATTTCTGGCATGAATATTGAGATCTGAAGTTTTGTCCATATCGTTAATCCGTCTATAGTTGAGTTAACGTCAGTGAATCGAGATTTGATCAGATTGTGCTGTAAAGACGATTCACAGCCCTGACCGACTCTACCTTTAATGTCAGAGTCCAAGCGCTCGCACTTGATGTAAGAAAATCCAGAGTGTCAGCAGGTCGATTAGTTTAAACATAAGAAAAAGGGCTTTTCAGTCTAATATGTGGTCTTTTTGATTGTGAAAACTCTGTCTAAACTAACTTCAGATCAACCAACAAACAAATGATGGAGAGTTGGCTAGCAGTGAGATTCTACAGTTCTAGTTCCCAATTCTGCTTCATCATTTTTAGAGGGTTAAAAAAAGTGATTACTTGTAGAATAAAAATCTGCCTGATTTGAATCAAAGACAGCTTTATTAGTACATTTTTATGAGATTTTTGGGGGCCCATGGACATCTGTTTAACTAATGCTAAGTATTCAAAAAAAAAAGAACTTTTCTCTTTTCTGATGTGCCAGTTTGTGCCTAGAAGCTGCGTCTCCTCCTCTCTTGGCAGAAGTTTGACTTTACATTTAGAACCAAAGTGCAGGCTCTCAAATTTGTAGAGCCAGTGACAACACTGGAAAAACTTTTTTAAAAACTTTGAATTGAGTGTTTTTTTCATATACACAGAGGGAGAGGAACACAAAAACTCAGAGGAAAGTTTGTGAGGTACACCTTGGCTTAAACAGCTCGAGCAGTTACATGATATCACATTGACCAACGACAAGTCATAAAAACGCTGTTGCAAAAACTGTCCCAATTCTCCCACCTTTTAATAAAGATTGTCCCTTGAAGTCTTAAATAGAAAGTTATCTTTTCCATTGCAAAGAGCTCCTTGGCTATGTCCAACCACTAATACCACTTCCTCGTTATTACTTTTTTATATGCAGCAAACAGGATTTTACACAGATACCAGTCTTTTACCAGGGACCCTAGAACCCAGAACCTTACTTAAAGTCAGGCATATTTTTATTTTTGGCCTAGTGAACTGATTATTTCCCCTCCGTAAACATTAACCTTTCATAAACACAAATTATTATAAACCAAACCTGATTTAAAATAATCTGAATATATATGTTTGTTTAAGTTTGTTATTGATTATTGTAAACAGCTTCAAATTAAACTGTGAAAAGAAATAATAAAGTTATAATGCAGGAAAACTATGGATATTAAGAAGCTCTGCCAAGGAGGTTATGGTATTTCGGGCGTATATTTGTTCATTTCTCTGTTGGCAACATAACTGAAAAAGTTATGAACTGATTTTCGATGAACTTTTCAGGAAATGTCCAGATTGGTGGAAGGAACAAATTATTAGATTTTAGGAGTGATCCGGATCCGGAAAACTGCTGTGATGAAAAATGAGATTTTCGTGAATAACTACTGAACTTAAAAGACATCGTTATGATTTCATTTGCTAATGGTATGTTTTCATGGTCAATAAATCTAAATATTTATTATTGGAAATGTTATTTTAGTTTATTATTTCACCTCTTTAGTGATACAAACTGGTTTTGTATTTTAAATCATTGTAAAGCCTGATTTAGTTGCCTTAGCAATAAGGTACAGCGTGTAAGGATTCTGCATTTGTGGACCGAGCGCCACGGCTAAATGTGCCGTTAACACCTAAAAATAAACATTAAAAAAATTCCTGGAGAAATCCTGCGGTTGCTCAATGAAGTAAAGGTGAGGAACGGTCATCTTCTGGTTTCTACAGTCTTCATGTACATCTTTTAGCAAAACAGGAAAAACTATATCAGCCTGCTGATGTCTTTTCATGACAAAGATTCATGAGTTTAAATTAATTAAAATGTTCTTACAGATAAAAATAGGCTGAAATGTTCTGGACCAGGACTCAGATGTCTTCCATTTATTTTGCTGTAAAAACATCACTTATATTTAGTCTGCAGAATGTGATGTTGGAGTCGATTCAACAATTTAAATTAATATTCCAAAGCTTTAATTTAACGTGGACATTCTCACAGGAAGTCTCCACATTCTTCTTCTCTCCAAAGTAAAAGTCATCTTGATTCAGACCTGAAATGAACTTACAGAGATGATCAGATTAGATCAGTTTGAGTTTCATTTGGGGGTTTCACTGAGATGATTGAGTCCACTTTAAAGGAACATTTCACATTTTTCTTCCCTCTTGTTATGATGTCAAAGCAGCAAGCCGTGAAGTTTTAACAAATCTCAGAAAGACGATTTGAGACGAAGGTGCAGCACGAGGCTCCAGATTTGTTGTCTAATCTTTCCAAACTGTCCAGAGACACTTTTCTCTATTGCTCAAGACTTTCACAATAAAACAGACATATGGCGTGTTGACAGGTGTCTGGACCCGCCAGCACGGGCAGCTCCGACTGTTTGGAGGTGTCATGTTCAGAGATATTTCTCTCTTAGGTGCTTTTCTCATGCACAGATTTTATGAGCAGAGCACAGGAGTCAAGACTCAGATTCATCCTGGACGAGCTGAAGCTGAGGATGGATTTGTGATCATGTTTGGATCATCTTATAATTCAGCTTTCTCCAAACCCGGTCTGGCTGTCGTGGTCTTTTCATGTTGGGTGGAAAATCCCGATTAAGGGGTCATAAGCTATGTTGCCAAAAGTATTGGCTCACAACAGCAACTCAGCCACCAAGTGGTAGGCCATGGAAACTGACGGAGCGGGGTCAGCGGATGCTGAGACGCATAGTGAGAAGAGGTCACCAACTTTCTGCAGAGTCAATCTCTACAGACCTCCAAACTTCATGTGGCCTTCAGATTAGCTCAAGAACAGTGCAGAGAGCTTCATGGATGGGTTTCCATGGCCGAGCAGCTGCATCCAAGCCTCACATCACCAAGTGCAATGCAAAGCGTGGATGCAGTGGTGTAAAGCACGCCGCCACTGGACTCTAGAGCAGTGGAGACGCGTTCTCTGGAGTGACCAATCACGCTTCTCCATCTGACAATCTGATGGACCAGTCTGGGTTTGGAGGTTGCCAGGAGAACCATACTTGTGGGACTGCATTGTGCCAAGTGTAAAGTTTGGTGGAGGGGGATTATGGTGTGGGGTGTTTTTCAGGAGCTGGGCTTGGCCCCTTAGTTCCAGTCAAAGGAACTCTGAATGCTTCAGCACACCAAGACATTTTGGACAATTCCATGCTCCAACTTTGTGGGAACAGTTTGGAGCTGGCCCCTTCCTCTTCCAACATGACTGTGCACCAGAGCACAAAGCAGGTCCATAAAGACATGGAGGACAGAGTCTGGTGTGGATCAACTTGACTGGCCTGCACAGAGTCCTGACCTCAACCCCATAGAACACCTTTGGGATGAATTAGAGCAGAGACTGAGAGCCAGGCCTTCTGGTCCAACATCAGTGTGTGAGCTCACAAATGCTCTTCTGGAAGAATGGTCAAAAATTCCCATAAACACTCCTAAACCTTGTGGACAGCCTTCCCAGAAGAGTTGAAGCTGTTATAGCTGCAAAGGGTGGACCCACGTCAGATTGAACCCTATGGATTAGGAATGGGATGGCACTTCAATTCATATGTGAGTCAAGGCAGGTGGGAGAATACTTTTGGCATAAAGTGTAGCTCACAGTATAACCCCTACTCTAGCAGCCACATAGGGATGTGTAAATGTGTTTGATTCTGGTCAGGTCAGACCGACGAATACTTGAACGTGATTGTGGGGGAGAAACCTGCATGAATGACCAGACTGCAGCTCAGGCTGAAAGATTTACCATTTCTGATCAAAATTGCTTGGTGTTGACGTTGCGTATGGTGTGTGTAAAAGTGGCTCATATGGTTGTGTAGCTGAAAACTTCTGTTTAATTTGATGTGCAGCATGACTATATTTCTACATGAACAGTTCACTTTTTCTTACGTTGTTATTGAAGAGCGTGAAAGCATTCCTGAAATCAGGTACTTTTGGGCAGAAGAGATGAATGTTACATTCTTACATTTTATTTCAGTTTTGAAGTGGACAGAGTTCATGCGTGTTTCTTCTTTATAAATGCATTTGGATGGTAATTCTTTCCGACAGTTTTCATCCTTGCCTTAGAGTAATAGCTTTTAATGTCTGATGGTGTGGTGTAATTTTCAGTCATCTTTGTAAATGTTACTGTAAGCATATGGCCCTTTTCCACTAGCACGCCTTGGCCCTACTCTACTTGGCCCTACTCGATTAGCAGCGTGTTTCCACTAGCCTGGTACCTCCTAAAACAAGCTAGTTTTAGTACCTACTCCGCTCTGGTTCCAAGCGAGCTGAGTCCATACTAAAAGATGATGTCACCGACTGCTGGCTACTGATTGGTCAGACAATGTCGTCATCGATGAGTCATGAGCACAACAACCTAGCATGCTAGCGGTAGCTACCATTAGCTTACCCTCATCCGTCTTTTCTTTGCAGCTGGATTGCTCTCGTCCTCGGCTTCATTCTGTTGTATAGCTTCCAAAACTCTCCTGTGCTTCTCAAGGGGTATTTCTTCTTACCACCTGCAGCCTTCTTCTGTTTTCCTTTTTTACTCAGTTTGTGACAAAAAGACACAGATTGTTGTGTCGCGCTCAAAATGACGTCACCGCAGAGCCGCTCAGTGACACTGCACCCCGCTGGGCAGGCGGCTGGGGCTAATGGAAAAGCAGCACAAGGCGAGTAGAGTAGAGCCGGGTAGAGTAGAGTAGAGTAGAGTAGGGCTAATGGAAAAGGGCCAATCGTGAATTTTGCACTGAAGCCTGACTTGAAAAAAAACTGTGAATTGAATTGAGGATGCTGTACAAGTTAACCCTTTAACTGGCACTGTAACCGTGTGGTTGACTTTATGCCACCACTGAATTCAAAACTCTGAGAACCCATCTTTGTTTTTTCTCATTCACCTCTCTGTAAAGTATTTGTAACACCAATGGGTGATACATAATTGTTCAAAAACTAGAAGAAAAATCCATAGCTGCATAGCTCCTCAGAAATCGTACAGAAAGAGCAAACACTGAAGTAAGGAAAAAAATCTCTTCATGTATTTCCAGATACTCTCACAATCATGATTTACTTGGCTAAATATATAAATTTGGCTCTCTTTGATGTTTTCATATGAAACTATGAAAAAAACAAAAATAAAATCTTTGGAAATGAAATAATCCTTTCATGCCCAGAATAACCCTTAGCTGGCAAGTCGATCAGCAGGTTGACCTACATGTCTGCTTCGTGTTTTGGTAATCTGAAAAATAAAACCTGAAATGTTGCTAAATGAAGAGGCAGGGACACAATTTTAAAGGGGTTAAAACCAGCAACAGTACGACACACAGTCTCTGCCAGAGAGATGTTCAGGTCAGGATCAGATTATCCAATCAGCTGCCTCCGTTTGTGGGCCTCATATCACTCCCCCTTTACCCCCCCCCCCCCCCCTGCAGAGGTGTGGGTCAGTGATAAGAGACGATGATGATAACCGGGAGCCAGTGCATTACCGCATCGATCCAGGCCTTTCAGCGCCGTTAAAGCAGCCGCCGCTCTGATTGCCGGCACTCGCGCTGACAGGAATCCGATGGCGCTGTCTGTGTGTGTGTGTAGGTGTGTGTTATTGTATTATTGTGTGTGTGTTATTGTGTGTGTGCAGGGTGTGTGTTATTGTGTTATTGTATTATTGTGTGTGTGTGTTAGTGTGTGTTATTGTATTATTGTGTGTGTGTGTTATTGTGTGTGTGCAGAGTGTGTGTTATTGTGTTATTGTATTATTGTGTGTGTGTGTTAGTGTGTGTGTGTGTGTGTGTGTGCAGGGTGTGGCCCAGCAGCTGATGTGTGTGATGGTGTGAATGGGGATGTCCATAGTGGAGCCAGCTCTGCAGGGCTGGGCAACACGGACCAAAAATAGATCCAGGTGTGATTATGGCTTTAATGATTTATAATTTTATATTTTTAATAATAAAATAAAACCACTGATAATAAAATAACTGAATTGTTCATGTTACGATTATAGGAAAACTCACTCAAATGTTTGTTTTTTTGTCTGTTAAAGCGACTCGAGCTCCAGTGTTACATTTTCATCTGTAGTTTTCGATGATGGTGCACAGTGGTGCAGTGATTAGTGCTGTATGAGGGATCTATATGTTAGCCTCGTGATTGACTGGTGACCAGTCCAATAATGGATTGGATACATGCATGAATAAAACAAGTAGATTTGGATGGATGAAAAGACAGATGGATAGATGGATGATGGTAGAGGACTGGATCATAGATTGGTGATTTGATGATGATTAAGGGATGGATGGACAGACAGAAGGAGAGATTGATTAAAAGAACAATTAAATGGATCAATTGAAAAATTAAATGATTAATTTTTGGATTAATGGATGGAGGAAAGATGGAAGAGAAGATGGATGAATCAATGATGGATGGTTGATGATTGGATAATCAATCTGTAAATGAAAGCTAATAGATTTATGGATGAATTGTTGGATGGATAAATGGGTTAATGATGGATGACTGGTTAGAAAAACCGATGGATGGATGGATGGATGGATGGATGGACGGATGGATGCACTCATGAAATCAACGGATAGATGATTGGTCTTGAATGATCGATGCTGAGTCGACTATATCGTTGCTCTCAGGCCCAAACTTTTGCTGTTGGTCACCTTCCAAGCTGCTGATTGTGTTTTATGAACTTTTAACTAAACTTAAGTAAAATAAAAAATATTTATAACCAGAAAACAACAATATTCATGTAATCATTGGTCAAGCGTTTTTTCATTTCCTGAAAAGAGTTTGGAGGTTTGTGCCTGACAGTGATACTGCTTTAAATCCACATCTAAATGTAAGAAATAAACTTAATAAGAAATTATTATGCACACTTATTCAGGGTCGTCATATTGAAGCCCATCAGCTTTCTGTCTTCTTCTATGGTAGAAAATATTACAGTAACATCAAATATGGCCGAACAACAGTGGCCTTCAGTCCCATCACCTCCACATAACCACAACAGCAATGATCCTGAACAAATAGGAAATAAAAGAATGGACCAAATGTCTAAGAACATAAAAACCTGATTATCACTTTCTGTCAGTCAGTCTACCCTGCTTCTTCTTCTGCTTTTTCTTCAGCTTCTTCTTCTTCTGCTTTTTCTGCTTCTTCTTCTTCTGCTTCTTCTTCTTCTTCTGCATCCTCTGCTTCTTCTGCTTCTTCTTCGTCTTCTTCTGCTGCTTCTTCTGCTTCTTCTTCTGCATCCTCTGCTTCTTCTTCTGCTTCTTCTTCTTCTGCTTGTTTTGCTTCTTCTTCTGCTTCTTCTTCGTCTTCTTCTGCTTCTTTTGCTTCTTCTTTTTCTGCTTCAGCTGCTTCTTCTTCTTCTGCTTCTTTTGCTTCTTCTTCTGCTCCTTCTTCTTCTTCGGCTTCTTCTGCTTCTTCTTCTGCTTCTTTTGCTTCTTCTTCTTCTGCTTCTTCTTCGTCTTCTTCGTCTTCTTCTGCTTCTTCTTCTTCTTCTTCGGCTTCTTCTGCTTCTTCTTCTGCTTCTTTTGCTTCTTTTGCTTCTTCTTCTGCTTCTTCTTCTGCTTCTTCTTCTGCTTCTTCTTCGTCTTCTTCTGCTTCTTCTTCTTCATCTTCTTCTGCTTCAGCTTCTTCTGCTTCTTCTTCTTCTGCTTCTTCTTCGTCTTCTTCGTCTTCTTCTGCTTCTTCTTCTTCTTTTGCTTCTTCTGCTTCTTCTTCTGCTTCTTTTGCTTCTTTTGCTTCTTCTTCTGCTTCTTCTTCGTCTTCTTCTGCTTCAGCTTCTTCTGCTTCTTCTGCTTCTTTTGCTTCTTCTTCTTCTTCTTCTGCTTCTTCTTCGTCTTCTTCTGCTTCTTCTTCTTCTGCTTCTTCTTCGTCTTCTTCGTCTTCTTCTGCTTCTTCTTCTTCTTCTCCTTCTGCTCCTTCTTCTGCTTCAGCTTCTTCTGCTTCTTCTTCTTCCTCTTCTTCTACTTCCTCTAGTGATGATTCTTCTGCTTAATTTTCTGCTTCTTCTTCTGCTGGTGATGATTCTTCTGCTCCTTCTTCTTCTTCTGCTCCTTCTTTGGCCATGAAGAAGCACAAGAACTCACACATATTCACACACACACAAACACACACATATACACATAAGCACAATCACACACTCATACACACACAGAAGCACACACTCTGGGAGCAGCAGCGAGGCCTCGGAGGCGTCATTAACTTGAGAAGGCTGTTGTGTCTGTCAAGACCTAATGAAAATAGAAAGAGGACACACACACAAATACACACGCACACACACTTTGACTTAATCCCACATTTACACAACTCAAAACAAGTACACAAACAACACAACACACACTCAAGAGCAGAGGTCGACTGAGTGTGAAAATTCTGCATCCGTGAGCGTGTTGATTTTTTTAAAGCTGTGTTTCTGCAAACATGTGATACAAGTAAGTAAGCGTAAGTGTGTATAGAGTGTGTGTGTGTGCAGAGTGTGTGTAGAGTGTGTGTGTGTGTGTGTAGTGCGTGAGTGTGTATAGAGTGTGTGTGACGGGCAGCTGCTGCCTCTCGGCGTCTCGCTGCTGCAGCCGAGCAGAGGAGACATTAACTAACTTCTGTTTTCTAATGGAGATTAATGAAGCCAGAGGAGCAACACACACACATGCACGCACACACAAACACACACACATAGAGACACACTCCTCTCAAACTGAGCGAGGGCCTCTCACAGGTTCACTTCAGTGTTTAGGAGTTAAAAGGTGAATTAAATTATTTTTAACAAACTTATATTTTACTCAGAACAGAATTCTTCATTTGTTTTCAGAATTATTGATCAATACGCTTCATTCAGACTGAATTCCAGCCTTCATCTTTTGTTAAGTTAAAGACAAAAATATTAGTTATTACAAACTAATCCATGAGTGAAATATTCACAACAGTTTAATTTAGCCTGAAAATGCAATTTAAATGTCTTTATGGTCATTTGAAAGATGTAAAAAAATACTTTTATGAATAGATTTGAGGGGAAAAAGAGAAACTGAGGAAACAAACGCACACATATGATCTGCACACACATGCACACACACATGCACATGCACACACTTTTGGTGTTGGCAGAAACATGCTGACAGATTGTCCAACAATGGAGCTCACTGCTGCTGCTGCTGGTTTGATTGACAGGTGGCCATTCATTCATTGCACACACACACACACACACACACACACACGCCTGCACTTGATTAAAGCTACAGATCGTCAGCATTACTCACCTGATGAAGTGGATTCAGGTGTTTTGTGATTAAATGAATCTGTCGCAGCTGCAGGAGAGCGTCGTGGTTCAGGCCTGTTTCACACCTGAAGCGCCTTACCTGTGTGACAGGAGGTGTGTGTGTCTATTTTTATCACTGCCAACATGTTTTAGAGCTTCAGACTGGGAGATCGAGCCACATACTGAAAATCTCAAGAACAAGATGATCTTCTCCTCCTTCTTCTCCTCTCCTCTCCTCATTAGCACTAGCTAAAGCATTGGCTATTCTATCTAGGGTCCAACACACACAAGGGCAGACAACGAAAAAAACAACATAAGCTCCCCATAAGATATACAAAACATATACATACAGAACATAACAAAAATGGCCGTCCATTTACAAACATGGTGCAGAAATGATGTTATAAATACAATTTAACACATCAAATTTAAGACACTCCTCAATTCCAAGGGAAAAAAGAGGTGAAAATACATTTCATATATTTTATTAATAATCATTAATGTTATTAAATACTGTTTCAACAGAGATTTAAACCTATCCTTGGTGTTTGCCTGAATGATCTGCAGTTATAATGAATTTTAACTGTGGCTCTGTATCAAACTGATCTTTGGATCACACCTGTTCTCACTTTTAAAGCATGAACCTGTTTTTAATTGCACTCCTTGTTTGGTGGTGATGTTGAGCTAACTGAGAAGATATTCTTAGATATGATTCTCTGTTTTTTTCTGCAGGCTGCACACAACTCTCAGCCAAAACAGACAAAAAAATGAAAAAAAAAAAAAAAGTTTTATTCACCGTAATGCAGCAGGTTTGTGCAGGAGAGTGTGTGACAGAGAAGATTCAAACCACTTCCTCTTCCTGTTTGTCTCCTCCTTCTCCATCCTGCAGGTTTCAGCTCAGTTGGTCATGAATCAGGCTTCCTGTTTGGATATTAATTTAGTTTCTTCCTAAACTTTCAGAAACTCATTATTGAAAAAGAGTTTCCACCAGGGTCACACACTCTAATATTTCGTTGTTCCTCCTTTATCTCTGATCACAGTCTCATTCTCTGTCTCATTGTTTCAATAAGCTTCTTCAATGTCACAGATTTGTCCCAGATCACAGCACTGCCCCCACAGACTTGGACAGTAGGCACTAGGCATGATGGGTGCATCACTTCACCTGCCTCTCTTCTTCCCCTGATGCTCCCATCACTCTGGAACAGGGTCAATCTGGACTCATCAGACCACATGACCTTCTTCCAGTCCTCCACAGTCCAATCTTTATGCTCCCTAGCAAACTGAAGCCTTTTTTCTGCTTAGCCTTACTGATTAGTGGTTTTCTTAAGGCTACACAGCTGTTCAGTCCCAATTCCTTGAGTTCACTTCACATTGTGTGTGTGGAAATGCTCTTACTTTCACTATTAAACACACCCCTGAGTTCTGCTGTTGTTTTTCTTTGATTTGATTTGGCCAAACGTTTAAGTGATTCACCAATCACCATCATTCAGGATTTGATTCTGACCACATTTCTTCCTTGAAGACGATGGTTCCCCACTATCCTTCCAGTTTTTAATAATGTGTTGGACAGTTCTTAACCCAGTTTTAGTAGTTTCTTCAATCTCCTTAGATGTTTTCTCTGCTTGATGCCAATGATTTGACCCTTCTTAAACAGACTAACATCTTTTCCACGACCACAGGTTTCATGATTCCCTTTTCTTTCTTTCGTTATGTAGGGAAATAAAGTAATTTTGGGCGGTAGCTCCTGGCTGAAGTAGTTGCAAAGAATGCAAAAAACAGTGAGCCAGCACTCAAACACACAATATAAAAATAGAATAATAGCAGAAATAGAATTAGAAGAAAAAGCGAAGGTAAGTGAGTCAGTCAGCAGCAGTCTTTGTGGGAGAATTAGTGCAAATAATGTAAAGTTTACTGCTGCAGCTCCGGCCCTTCAGTGTCACTCCTACAAATAAATCACAGAGCAGCTGGACATAGGTTCAGTTTGACATAAAATAAATCATTAAAGAGACTTATCAGTGTACACTCTCATTTATTTTCTCAATCATGAGTAATCCTTATTATTATTATTTACTGTAAAAAGTGAACATTCAGTGTCACTTGTAGCCTTCTTAATGCAGAATATGATTTATTTTGAGATGACCTAAGTTCATTTTTATCAATCTGAATCATCAGCTGCTGGTCACCTTACATTAAGGTGAGTGTTTTTTCTTTAACTAAATTAAAGCACTGAAAAATAAAGACTTACCAGAACAACGTGATATTCATTATCTCCGCCAAGGAGGTTGTGTTTTCGGGAGAGTTTGTCCGTC
Organism: Scarus forsteni; assembly: GCA_036419115.1. Classification (NCBI taxonomy): domain Eukaryota; kingdom Metazoa; phylum Chordata; class Actinopteri; order Labriformes; family Labridae; genus Scarus; species Scarus forsteni. Next base: position 38,152,713 of record JAZDUH010000383.1, read on the forward strand.
CGTCCGTCCGTGAACAAAATAACTCGAAAAGTTATGGATGGATTTGGGTGAAATTTTCAGGAAATGTTCAGCATGGGAAAAGGAAGCACTGGTTCGATTTTGGTGTAGATCTGGATCAGCATCTGGCCGCCATGGCAAAAAATGTGATTACTGTGAATAACTACTGAACTAAACTAGATATCATTATGAATCCAGTTGCTAATGGTATGTTTTCATGGTCAAGGAATCTAAATATTTAGATGAAATAAAGGTAGGACTAATATTTATGGTCAAAATGACAATATGGCTGAGGACTGTGGTGCTGGCGGAGGTCTGCGCTCTCTAAGTGCTTTTCTAGTTCAATTCTGTTACTGAGTTGTTTTATTTTGAAGGTTTGTGACCAACAGTGATGACGCGTGAACAGGTGATTCATGCATGTAAGCAGCAGGTCAGCACTATCACTTCCTGTGAGCTTTTCAAAGTAAAATAATAATAATAAACTTTATTTGTAAAGCACTTTTAAAGACATTGGGTTACAAAGTGATTTGACAGCAGGCAGGAACATAAAGCACATAAAGCAGCAAAGCACAAGAGCTTAAACACAAAGGAGAAAAGAAGAACTGAGAAAAGTAAATTAAAATCATAGAACATTTAAGACATACACATACACAAAGCTTTAACTAAATTTAAGAGAAAGAACATTTAGGACAACCCCAAAAAGTGGGCAAAACAGTCCGGACCCAGTAACTAAACGCAGACAGAGAGGAAGCCCTGATCATCTTTTCTCATGGTTCAATTTAACACTTTATCCATGAGACTTTATTCTGAAAGTGTTCACAGTAAAGTTTATTTGTCAGTAAAGACATTTACAAACTTATTTGGACATGTTTAACAGAACAGAAACACGGGAATAAGAGCCAAAGCTGATGAATAAATCAGTTTTTCTGTTTGACAGATCTCCAGCTTTTCCCGTATGAAAAAGAAAACCCAACATGATTTCTAGTAATCTAAAGGAAAAGACTGAAAGAATTTTGTTAAAGTATAATAATAAGAGTCTCTGCCTGGAGAAAACAGGAAAGTTCAGACTGTAAGGATGTAAAGGGGAGCCTTTCTTCTCCTTCAGGCCTCCGTATTTGGTTTTTAAAAAGTCTGTTTTCTTTTTCTATTTCTGGAGCAGAGATCTCAGAATGAAAGTTTGTCCTGCAGTAAAGATCTCCTCTCTTGAAAACTGTTTCTGCTTCTTTTGGACGTTTCTTGTGACTTCAGGCTTTTTAGTGTTTGGTGGAAGTGAAAAGTTTTGCAGGAGAGAAAAAAAAATCCCTGGACGTTCCTCGTTTCTGTCAGTGAGCTGGACCGCATCCTCCGAGGTCAGCGACTGTCGTGGGAAATAAAAGCCGAGCGTGAGTGTGTGTTGGCAGCAGCGGCGGAGCGATCTGATTGGCTGAGAGAGAACAGTGTGGTGGATGGACGAGTGTTTTAGCTCTGACTCATAACAGGAATAAAAATGAGATGAGAGTCCAGAGTGAGACCCCCAGCAGGTCGACTCCAGCTGATGGAACCAGTTCAGACTTCAGGGTGGAAGATTTTAGTTACAGCTTTAACGAGCACAGGAAGGAAAAGAGCTCGAGTCTGTTTTTAACAACGAGGAGGAGCGTGTAAACTAAAAAACACGTCTGCAGGAGTAAAGGCAGAAACAGGAACACATTTTAAGACTTTAAATCTAAGATCTTACTTATATTTGACAAACATGACATCAATAACAAATCAGATTTTAACCCTTTAAGGCCCAAGACCATAGATTATAGCCAGAAAATTCTAATTTTTTGGAGCTGAGTTTCACTTTCTGCTAAAATCAATAAAAATCAAAATGTCCATAAAATTCAACATATAGATTTTTTGTATCTTTTGATACATTAGGTATTTTTGGCAACTGATAATCCATTTGAGGACATTTTTATCATTTATCTGATTGTATCCAGATGTTTCTTTTGTAATTTGTTGATCATATTGAGTAGATAGAGGTATTATAAAAGTATGTATCAAATATGATACAATTGGCTTTATAGGGTTAAAGCTGATTTATTAACCAGGTTTTTGGAAATATACTGAGTTAATGAAGCACAAATAATCATTTCAATACTTTTACTATAGTGACAAAAGTTCTCAAAAATAAACTTTAAAATGTATGTGATTTGTTGTTTTTGTTGACAGGTGGACACAGCTCAGATTATATCTGAAAAATACAAGATGGTAAAGGCAAAAACATCAATGAGAGACTCACAGAAATAAATCAGACTTTAAAATGTCCACAAAAATCAGTGAAAATGAAACAACACACTATAACTGGTTTATATCTATGGCTACCTACTGTAAAAACAAACAGTAAACTACTGTAAATCGAAATGTTTTATGGGAAAACAAACAGATTTATATTAACTTAAAAGTATTTTACCATAAAATCTAAAGTTACCTCCTGTAAAGTGTCTACATAGTTAGTTACCGTAAAGGCTAATAGATAAAAGAAAAGTCCAATTTGTCCAGGAAAACTGGCCAATAGCAGGCAGGAGTTAATTTATCAAATGTTTTTATTTTTTGTATCTATTTGTTTATTTCAAACATATTAACAACAAAAATATGTGCAAAACAAAAAAAATAAGAGGAAGTAATGAGAAAGCAGATAACTAATTTATAATATTCATCGACAGTTACAATGTACATGCTCGAAAAAGAGCAGGAAGAAATAAAACTTAACTGGTCCTACCCCTTATTCCCTGTTACAAATTACATGGACTTATGATCCATTTAAACATTCACCTAACTATTTTTATACACATAAATACCTCTGTACCCATCTGATTACCTATCCATATACTTAAACACCACACCTTTATGTACACCTAAATACATGAACATATCTTTAAATTCATATATAAATTTACATATCCATACATGTCTGTATACATACTTTCCTTTGCGCACTCAGCTTTTTTGGTTTGTTTGTTTGTTTCAATTTTTTTAGTGGGTCAAATACTTGATTACTTTAAATTTTCATGTATTTTTTTTTTTTTTTTACAAAATGATATCTCGTTAATAAATGGCCAGTGAAATAGTTTAAGATAAAATGATGCAAACTAAAATACAGCAGGTTCACTTTTATTTTAAAGGCAGAAAATACAGCATGATACTTTGAATGAACTTACAGTATTTTTGGTGTAACTCATGTTACAGTTAGTTGAATAAATGTACAGGAGTGATCCTAAAGTTTAAAATACAGTGGTTATGATGCAAATTAAAAAGGTTAATGCTACCATAAAGTAACTTACTGTCATCCTGTTCTCAGTTAGTTACTGTAAAATTAAAACATCTTTTTTACAGTGTAGGACACACCAGCGTAAACTTCCTGATTCTTGTTTTCTAGCATAGATCAGACTGCAGCTCTCTTCTGTTTCTCACTCCTGTTGGTGCTGTAATACCTCAGGGAGCTCCAGCAGAGGCCTCCACCTCCCCACTGCTGCTCCTCAGGGACTCACACCTCCTCTTCCTCCTCCTCCTCCTCCTCTCATCAGCTGATCCTCTGTGTGTGTGTTCACACCTGAGGCTGAGCTGTGAACACACACACCTTTCTTCACACTCCTGGGAGAGTGTTTACTCTGTTTTTGTCTTTACATCGAGATCGAGTCTTCCTCCTTTTTACTCCTCCACGTTTCAGACTTTTTCCTCTTCCTGTTTTTCTGTTTCCTTTTTTAAAGTCTTTCCTGTTTGTTCTTATTGACTCAAATCTCAATCCAGTCAATCATTCTTCCTCCTCCTTCCTCTCTTACCTCCTTCCATCCTTCACCAAATTCTCCTTTCTCGCTTCCTTTTGGTTCCCTTGCATCCTTTCTTCTCCTTATTTTCTCCATCCTTAAATCCTTCATCACATGTATTGCTGTAGGCTTCAGAAGTTCCTTGCCTCCTTACTTCCTTACTTCCTTTCTCACTTCTCTTCCCTCCTTCCTTTCCATCTGAAGTTTCCACTTGCACTTGCTTTCCTATTTCCTTGCTCCCTTCCTATTCCCTTCTGCTCTCACATTACTCTCTCAGTCTTCCTCCACCTCCACCTCCATCCTTTTATCTGTCCTTGCTTCCTTTCTGGTACACTTGCATCCTTTACTATTCTTGTTTCCTTTGTTCATGCCTTCTTCCTTATCCTTTCCTTCCACAATCCCTCCTAGCATCCTTTTTATCTGTCCTTTCCTTTAAGTCTTAGGAATTTTTTTACTTCTTTCCTTTTCCTTCCTAGTTTATCTCCTTCCTCTCCTTCCTCCTTCCTTCCTCATCACTCTTCAGATATCTTCCATGTTTCTTGTGTGTTACAGTCTGATTTTTCCTTTTTAATTTAAAATGTATCTCCTGTCTTTTGTCTTATTGCCTCTTAAAGGCCTCAGAACTTTCCCCTCTGTCCTTCATTGCCTCCTTACTTCCTTCCCTCCTTCCTTCCTCACTTCTCTTCCCTCCTTCCTTTCCATCTGAAGTTTTCACTCTTACTTGCTTTCCTATTTTCATGCTTCCTTTCTATTCCCTTCTGCTCTCACATTACTCTCTCAGTCTTCCTCCACCCTTGCTTCCTTTCTTGTACACTTGCATCCTTTACTCTTCTTGTTTCCTTTGTTCACACCTTCTTCCTTATCCTTTCCTTCCACACTCCCTCCTAGCATCCTTTTTTATATGTCCTTTCCTTTGATCTTTTTATCTTACTTCCTTTTTCCCTCCTAGTTTATCTCCTTCCTGTCCTTCCTTTCCTCCCTTTCCGTCTTTCCTCATCACTCTTCCTCCTCTTCAGATATCTTCCATGTTTCTTGTGTGTGTTACAGTCTGATTTTTACTTTTAATTTAAAATTTCTCTCCTCTGTCTTTTGTCTTATTGCCTCTTAAAGGCCTCAGAACTTTCCCCTCCATCCTTCCTTCCCTCCTTACTTTCTTTCCTCCTTCCTTTCTCACTTCTCTTCCCTCCTTCCTTTCCATCTGAAGTTTTCACTCTTACTTGCTTTCCTCGTTTCTTACTCCCTTCCTATTACCTTTTGCTGCCACATTACTCTCATGGTTTTCCTCCACCCTTGCTTCCTTTCTTGTACAGTTGCATCCTTTACTCTCCTCGTTTCCTTTGTTCATGCCTTCCTTTTCTTTCCACATTCCTTCCTAGCATCCTTTTATCTGTCCTTAAGTCTTAAGTTTTTTGCAGTCTTGCATTCTTACTTCCTTTTTCCTTCCCGTCCTTCCTGTCCTTCCTCCTTCCTTTCCTTCTTCCTCCCTCCTCAGATATCCTCCATGTTTCTTTTGTGTGTCACAGTCTGATTTTTCCTCCGTTTGTGTTCACCTGACTTTCGGATCATCGTCCTGTTGTTGTCGTGCTCCTCCGTCATGGTGGTGACCTGCTGAGCTGTGGGTGTTTAAATCAGACGCTTCCTCTCCTGTGGGCTGATGGGAAAACAGCCCTGGGGCGAGTGTGTGTGTGTGTGTGTGTACATGTGTGTATGTGTGTGGTCTCGGTGTTAATAACCCCCCACCGACTCGCCCTCTCTCTCTTCCTTCCCTCCGGCTACAAACACTCATCCCTCCGTCTCCTTCCATCAGCGGCCATTTTGAATCTGAACGATCGTTTAACATCAACTTTGAGCTCCGACTGCCCGTCAGGTTCAAATACACTCTGCCCTGCTCTGATTGGTCCATTAGGGTTCTATCTCAGCCTCTGATTGGTCGGTTGAGCTGGTCTGTTTGCCTCCCTGCTCTGGAGCAGAAAGTGTGTCTCTGTTCAGGTTTCATGTTTCTTTTGGATAATAAACAACATCTTTCCTTTCCTTCTTACCTTCCCTACTTCCTCCTTCCTTTACTCCTTTCACCTGTTCTCTTCTAGCACACTTTGGCCCCTCCATCATTTCCTAGTTTCCTTTCTGCATCTCCTTCTACATTTTTCCTCTATTCCCACCTCTGTCTTTACTCGCCTTTTTGCCTTCCTTCCTCCTTCCTCCCTCCTTCCTCATCTCATCCATTTTTTTCATTCCTCCACTCCTTTTCTTTTTTATTGATATCCATTTTTCTTGCCTGTCCTTCATTCCTTTTCTTCCCTCTTTACATCTTCCCTTTGTCTTTAGGTTACAGTCCAGTCTTCAATTTTTATTTTCTTTCTCTTTCCTTCCTTCTTCCTCACCTCCTCACTTCCCTCCTTGGTGTCTTTACGCCCTTCTTACTGTCTTTTACTGTGGATGTTCATTTCTTCCTTCTCTTACTCCATCCTCCCTTCCTTCCTACCTTCATTCGACCCTTTCTTCCTTCCTTCCTCCCTTCATTCGACCCTTCCTTCCTTCCGTCCTCCCTTCATTCGACCCTTCCTTCCTTCCTTCCTCCCTTCTTTCCTCCCTTTTCCTTCCTTCCTTCTTTCCTTCCTTCCTTCCACCCTTCCTTCCTTCCTCCCTTCTTTCCTCCCTTTTCCTTCCTCCCTTCCACCCTTCCTTCCTCTCTTCCTTCCACCCTTCATTCCTCCCTTCCTTCCTCCCTTCATTCCTTCCTTCCTTCCTTCCTTCCTTCCTCCCTTCTTTCCTCCCTTTTCCTTCCTTCCTTCCTCCCTTCTTTCCACCCTTCCTTCCACCCTTCCTTCCTCCCTCCCTTCCTCCCTTCCTTCCTTTCCTCTTCCTGTCCCCTCCCCCCAGCTGCCTGCTGTGTGTTCTCCTGGTGCCTGTGTGGGTTTTCTGTGGCTCTTGTTTCAGCTCTCTGTTGTGTTGTGAACATTTCAAACTGTAAAAACTGATTTTTCAGAATATTTTTTGGCCTGTTTCTGTTTCCTGTCTGATTTTTCGTCTCTCTGTGTTTCAGGAGGTTTTGTTGAAGCGAGCGGCCGACCTGGTCGAAGCTCTTTACGGGATGCCGCACAACAACCAGGTGAGTCTGCAGCTCGGCCGTGACCTTTGACCCCCTTCAGAGGAGCTCTCCTTGGGCCCAGCTCTCACAGCTCCTTCACCCCAGCCTTTCTCTCCTCCTGGTTTTCAGGAGATCATCCTGAAGCGAGCGGCGGACCTCACCGAGGCGCTCTACAGCGTCCCGCGCAGCCACAACCAGCTGCCCTCCCTCACCGGCTCCGCCGCCCACTCGGGGATGATGGGCGTGAACTCCTTCAGCAGCCAGCTCGCCGTCAACATCTCCGAGGCCTCGCAGGCCGACCAGGGTAAGAGCACGCCATTACCCACAATCCTGCAGGGCTGGGCGGGTTTACTGGAGCTCAGGAGGGCCCAGCTGCAGTCCTTAACCCTCTGAAGCCAAAGCAGCTTCTGGTCTTTTTCTCTTTACTCACTGTGGTCTCATTTTTTTTACAATATGAAGTCCAGCACCTCTATAGATTCAGGACAACCATGGCTATTGGCTGATGTGACTCAATTATGTCTGCATGCGGTGTAGCAAAACTTACAAGCTAACAATCATTATAAATAAGAAAACCGGACATTTAGTTTTTCTAGTTTTATAATAAAAAATAAATAAAAATAAGGAATTAGTGCAGCCAACACATTTTCACATACCTTCAAGCTTGAGGATCATAAGAAATGTAATGGTGTTGGTCCTACATTCAAAGAATCTACACATTTTTTCACCTTGTTTGATATTTGGAATTCCAGGCTGTTTTTATTTTTGTCACTTTTCTCTCATTATGGTCTCATATTTCTCTTCAATATGAAGTCCAGCACCTCGATAGATTCAGGACTACCATGGCTATAGACTGATGTCAATTATGTCTACATTTAGTGTGACAAAATTTACAAGCTAAAAATCCTTAGAAATAAGAAAACCGAAAATAAAAAAAATCTTGATATTTATCAAGATTTATTATATTATTAAAATAAATCATATTAATGGTTATCTGTAAAGAGGCTGGCCGATAAAACCAGCATCGATGCAGGGTCGAAATGCTGATTAAACCCTTTCACACTGCAGACAGGAGCTGATTGTTACCGGGTTTAAACTGTTTCTTTGGCCAGTGTGAAAGGGATAAAATAGAGAGCAGAGATTCTTCATTTAGCAGATGTAACATGCTTTTACAGCATCGAGCATGGCAGCATGAGTGACCTTAAAGAACTAATGAGCAACAGAGATCAGCAGTTAGGACAGTCAAACAGACAGACTCTGTTTCTGCAGCAGCAGGACGTCTCCTGAGCGTTTGGTTTTTATCTCCACACTCTTCTTCTCTGCTTTTTTCTTCTTCTTCTTCTTCAGTCTTTCTCTCAGCTCTCTGCTCCTGCTCGCTCCTCTCTGATTCCTCCCTCATGGAGTTAATGTTAATTAATCTGTAAATTGTTCTCCTGTTTGTTCCTCATTGTCTTTAAATCTGGACTGAAGTCTGCGGTTTGTGATCTGATTTATGTTTCCATTTAAACTCTGGCAGATCTGTTGTTATTGTTCACAAACATGTGAGAGATATTCTCACTGTTGTTTTACCAAACAAAAGGAGATGTGTCATTTTAAGGAGTGTTTCTTATTCCATGAGATTTATCTGGTTTAATAAAGGTTTAGTAAATAAATAAAAACCCTGGAAGAATCCACATCATCCAACTCAATAACAAATGACATATTATTGAGTTATTTTGGATTTTATTCCTCTTTTCAACGCCTTAATATCAAACATTTTTACACAGAAAAGTTCCAGAAGAGTAAACTTTTCTGGAGATTATAAAATGTCTTTTAAATCAGGGGCCACATGTGGCAAATTTAAAAATCTTCCAAAATGTTCCATGACGATATTAAAATAAAGTTATTCTTCCAAGAACACAGAGCTAATATTGTTGCAGTAAAAGTCCCTTGTCTTCATTTGTTAACATCAAAATAAAAATCGTGATGAAATCGACTTTATTCACCAGTGTGTGCAGGTAACTCATGAAAAAGCAGCTGACACTGGATTTTAATGTAAATGAATATTTTCTTCAGATATTTTCTCTTTTGTTGAATCACTTTATTGTAAACATGAAACCATTTTGCCTGCTGATAATGAGGATATATTTAAAGAGGCCCTCTTTGGCTCCAGATATTCTGATGCCTGAAAAAGTAAAATGGAAATAAATAAAGAAAACTTAAAACATGCCATCAAACACATTTACAAACCTATCAGGAGCTGTACGTTCAGGATGAGTCTCAAAATCAAATTAATGTCTTAAAATGTATCGATTTTAATAATAGAAATATTAATAAATATATATTCTTGACTTCATGTGTTTGGTGATAGACACAGCTCTTGAAAAAGATCGTTCGTTGTAAGTTTGAGATTTTTTTAAGGCTGTAAAGTTAAATATGAATTTAAAAAGCAGCACTGATGCAGGAGGAACCCTCGGCGTCTGTGTTTCCAGCACTCGTTTCTGTTTCTGACGCTCATGCGTCCACAGGAAGCAGATAGAGCTGCCCCCCCCCCCTTAACCACGGCCCGCCGGCGAACACCTTTCAGGGATCTATGAGGTCATGGGAATCCGGTCTGAAATTCATAACTGTGTGGTTTATGTGCGGCAGCTCTCCGCCCGGGAACATTACACCGAGGATGTGACCGCCGGCCTCCCCGCCGCCATCAAGTATGAAACGGCTCTTTGTGGCCCTCGCCGTTAGCCGGCGTGATTAAAACATTAATAAAAACAGCAGCTCGTCGAGTTCAGGACGACCAGGCCGGAATTTACTGCCTCATACAGACTGAGGCCTGGAGGGGACCAGAGCTGCAGGTGGAGGAGGAGAAGAGGAGGAGGAGGATAAGGAGGAGGAGGAGGAGGAGGAAGAGAAGGAATAAAGGAGGGATGGAGGTGGAGGAGGAGGAGGAGAGGAGGAACTGCAGCCTTATCCTCTGGAGCTACAAGACTCTGAGAGAGGCAGGCGTAGGAGGGATGGAGGAGTAAAGGAGGTGTGGAGGAAGAGTAAAAGAGGAGGGATGGAGGAGGAGTAAAAGAGGAATAAAGGAGGAGTAATGGAGAGATGGAGGAGGGGAGGAAGGAGTAAAGTAGGAGTAAATGAGGGGCTGCAGCCTCATCCTCTGGAGCTACAAGACTCTGAGAGAGGCAGGTGTAGGAGGAATGGAGGAGTAAAGGAGGGATGGAGGAGGGATGGAGGAGGGGAGGAGGAGTGGAGGAAGAGTAAAAGAGGAGGGGTAGAGGAGGAGTAAAGGAGGAATAAAGGAGGAGTAATGGAGGGAGGGAGGAGGGGAGGAAGAGTAAAAGAGGAGGGATGGAGGAGGGGAGGAGGAGTGAAGGAGGAGTAAAAGGAGGAATAAAGGAGGAGTACTGGAGGGATGGAGGAGGAGTAAATGAGGGATGGAGGAGGGGTAAAGGAAGGATGGAGGAGGAATAAAAGAGTAGGGATGGAGGAGGAGTAAAGGAGGGATGGAGGAGGTGTAAAGGAAGGATAGAGGATGAGTAAAAGAGTAGGGATGGAGGAGGAGTAAAGGAGGGATGGAGGAGATGTAAAGGAAGGATGGAGGAGGAGTAAAGGAGGGATGGAGGAGGTGTAAAGGAAGGATGGAGGAGGAGCAAAGAAGGGATGGAGGAGGTGTAAAGGAGGAGGAGTAAAGGAGGAGTAAAGGAGTTAAACATAAGTTTCTCTCCTCCAAACTCAAACCCATCCCGTGGCGACCTTTGAACCTGGTCTGGAAAATTTTTTAAATCGATCCTGTGCTTTTATTTTGAAAAGATTTTGTTATGCAGTGCAGTTTAATCTGGAGGGAGTTTGTTAAATATTTACTGAGTTTGTTCTCAGGTGAAGCTTCATGTTTTTGAAGTTTTGAAACAACGTCTCAGGTCTTGGACTTTTTGTTTTTTCTGTTGTGCCTGAAGCTCTGCAGAGTTTGAAAAGTTCCTGAAGAGTTTTTTTGGGACAGTCTCAGGATCAACAGCTGATTAACGCTCTGGTTAAATCTTATTAACACAGGACTTTTCAGTATAAATCCATCTAAACACAATTTCCATTAAAGAACAGATTAGTGAGTGTCAAAGGGAATTTTTCTGGACCGTCTCATCTTTTTATCATAAAATTTTGTGTCGTAGTTTATTAAATCGGACCAGGTGAGCTGCTGATGATCCTAAAACAGTTTTTACTGTTTACTGTCGCAGGCTGAAGAAATGTACTGCACTGAAGATAAAATAAAACATCAGTCAGGATGGACAAGACATCATTCCAGGAGAACACTTCTCTAAAGGATAGATTATTTACTGCTTTAAAACATTAAAACGTGGCCTCTGCCTCTAAACATTTTCACATGTGAATTAAATTCAGATGGCCCTCATGCAATATTCAGCCGAGTGTATTTGATCACAGAATATTCAGTGCATCCTTACATTAATTATCCCTGAATTTATTGACCCCTGCCAAACAGTGTAGCTGGGAGTTAAAGGGTTAAAGCTGCAGCTCGGTGTGACGTGTTTTGAGTCTGTGGTCAGATCCACTTCTCGATCAGACTGTTTGTAACGAGCCCGTCACTCTGGCGTTAATCAGCAGATCAAACTGCAGCTGAACTCTGCGCTCACACATGTTTCAGTTTGAGTCGCTGTGAGGTCGAAGGATGTGATCTGCTTCCCACACACACCCCAAAACAAACAGCCCCAACACTGCGAGGGTTTGTGCCGCTTTATTTTTTATTATTTCAGAACAATGGTGACATTTAGACGCTCCTGTGACGCTCCCTGCTGCTCCCCCTCTCTCCTCCACATGTGTTTCCCATCGCCGCTCCATCACACGCTCCTGCTGGGAATTGCGTTGGCCCGAACCAGGAAGTGGGGGAAAGTGGACGAGGGAGGAGAGGGCGCGCACTGAGCATGCTCGGGCCGAGGTCGGTGGGAACCTGCAGTAGAATAGTCTAAGTGCTTAGGAAAGGAGGGTCAGTGCTTCCTTTAGCATCTCCTTTAGCATCTCCTTTAGCATAGGATACACCGGAGCATCCTTTAGGAAAGTAAACAGGATTATTCTGTCCCACAATTCTCTGCAGCAGCAACTTTTATAAACAAGTCCTTCTGAACTCTCCTTTCTCCTTTCATAAGTCCTTCTGAACTCTCCTCTCTGCTTTCCATAACCTCATGACGTTCTCCATTCAGGTTAAGGAAAGGTGGTTAGGAAATGTGGTGAGGAAAGGGCTTAGGAGTTGAGTCAGCTGTTGGTGGTGTTCAGGCAGGTGTGATGATGTCACTGATGATGTCACGACCAGGTGAACAGGCAGTAAGCGATATATTTTGACCGTGCTGTTTCCTCCCTCCAGGTTACTCCCGTAACTCCAACAGCGTGTCACCCCGCGGCTACGTGCCCAGCTCCACGCCACAGCAGTCCAACTACAACACCATCACGTCCACCATGAACGGATACGGGGCCGGGATGACCAACCTGGGCGTGCCAGGATCCCCCAGCTTCCTCAACGGATCCACCAACTCGGCTTACGCAAGTGAGTGCAGCTCTGAGCCAGACTGAGAAAGTCGAGTCGTGAGTGTGAGCGAGCAGGAGGGACGAGTGGGAGCGAATGGACGTCAGGACGTTTGACTAAAGCTTTATTTACACCGAGCCCTGCAGACACAACAGGGAATATCACCTCAAACAGTCTGGAAACGTCAAGCGTTAAACTTTATTTAAGAGCTTTACACAAAATAAATGATTTTATAGAATATTTGACTCTAAAGAATGGAGGGGATTCAAATGTCCTGTTTGAGAATTTAAAAATGAATTGAAGATTTATTTATGATCTACTCTCACCAGACACTTAAGGGTACACCTGCTCAACTGCATGTCATTGTATAAAGCTACTCAGCCAATCACGTGGCAGCAGCTCAATGCATTCAGGAGAGTGGACACAGTCAAGAGGACCTGCTGAAGTTCAAACTGAGCATCAGACTGCAGAGGAAAGGTGACTTAGGAGACTTTGGACATGGCATGGTCCACAAACATCGCCAGGGAATGGTCCAAAAAAGAGGAAATATCCAGTGAGCAGCAGTTTTGGGGCTAACCCTTACCCTGATCTCAGTCCAGTAGAGCAGCTTTGGGTTGTGGTGGAGCAGTAGATTCTCCTCATTAATTGACTGGAGAGGTGTACCTAATAAAGTGGCCAGGGAGTCAATATTAATATTTTTCCAGTTTGGTTGGAATGAGCTTCAGCGCTGCATTAATTTAGTTTGGAAACACTTTAGAAAAACAATCATTTTTAAGGTATTAATAAACTATTAGTCAATATTAATATATGATTTACTAATTATGAACAAACAACTTATATACATTATACATGATTATTAAATCAATTACATTATTAAAAACACTGCACCAACATTATTTGTACATGATTTATTCATCATTAACTGCTGTTATTTTTATGCATAAGTAAACATTTTTAATGATTTGAGAAAACATTCTTTAACTACATTCATTATGTTTTTCATGATTAATAAATTATTTGTGATAAGTCAGTATAAATCAAACTCAAGCATTTGTGGAAAAAATCATGTTTTTAATAATGCATAAATCATAAATAAATGTTGTGCAAGTTTAGTTATAAATGGTTTAATAATCATTTACAATTCTAATATATATGGTTTATTCATGATTAGTTCAATATCAACTAATAGCTTATAAATGTCTTGTAACTTAAGTTGTAACTGATTTAATAATCATTTATTAATGATATATGATTTACAAATGTGTATAAGTGGTTTGTTCATGATTAGTATACCATCTGCTAATGTCTAATAATAGTTTATAAATGTCTTACAAATGATCATTATTTTAAAGTGTTACCTTTAGTTTTTGTAGTTTTCTGTGTGAAAAATCTTTAAGAAAAAAAACAAACACATTTAGAGATTTAACCCTCTCATGCATGGTGAGTACAGTCCACAGATATTTGGAATAAACTTTCAAACCTTTAGGTCGCAGGACCACGTCCAACTATCAGGTGGTAGAAACTTAAGCCAAACAATTGTCTTAAGTTTCATAAAAATATGATTTTTTCACGTTTTTACCACATCAAGATGTTACGTAATAGGGCCGGGAGGATACGCTTTTCTGCTGATTCAATTAAATTGCGATGCTACGATATTGCAGATTTTTGTAATCTTTAGTTATCTTTCTTTAACCCCAGTGAAAAAGATGAACAATGATGATGCCTACAGACTATATCAGGAAAAATACACATCACATGTGAGTCTGTTTTTAGGATTTATTCAGCAATATATTTTAACCAGCTGTTTATACTCTCTCTTCAAAAGACTGGACTGACTTTAAAAGTGGATTATTAACACAGACTAAAATGAAGCATTTACATTTGGAAAAAAAATCGATTTAAAAATCATCAAACAAAAAACCCTGATACTTATGTGAATCAATTTTTTCTCCCACCCCTATTGCATAATGAATCCAAAATAGCCAACAAATGGCACATTGGGCATCATGCCTGTATTCTTGTATTTTTTATTTTAATGTTTGGTGTATTTCACATGTGAATAGTTTGATTAAACAGCAATAAAACATTTACTTTAGATTTTCAGTTTTGTATTTGCTCTTAACACTTTAACTACCAGCTCAACTGTTTGGCAGAGGTCATCAATAAATTCAGGGATATTTAATGTTTAAAAAACAGAAGGAATCAAATCATTGATACTGTTAACCTTTCATGGAACAGAGAAAACTACAAACACAACAAAAAAAGATATGTTCTTCATGTGGGATTTGAAGGTTTCAAAGGTGAACAGTTGATTACGACGTGACATAAAAATGCACAAAATCAAATCAATCAGAAAAGGCAGAAAGTTTTGTAAATAAAATGATCAAAAATAACTTAAAATTGATTTTGTTAATTTAGGCAAAAACAAAAAATAAATGTTTGATGAATAACAGATAATATATACATATATATCAATCAATCAAACTTTATTTAAAAAGCACTTTTCATACAAAACATGTGGCACAAAGTGCTTTACAAACAGACAAATGAATTAAAACGAAGGATTTATGACCCAAACCCTGAACCCACCCACACCACAGTCCAAACACAGTGTTGATAAAAAGCATCATAAATAAAAGACAATAATAAATCACACTGCTGTACCCAGAACATACTGAGGAAACACCATCTTAAATGTTTAACAATGAGAAAACACTGTAGGTTAAAGTGTAAAACTAAATATATCAAAAAAAAAGAAAGAAATAAAAACAAATAAATAATACATTGAAATGAAGTAAAAAAAATTGAAAAAAATAGAAAATAAAATAAGGAAAGACAAAAAAGATAATAAAATAAAATAAAATAAGATAATATAATAATTAAAGTGGGCTGTAATTACAATAAATAAAAACACTTAAAGGTAATTCAGCTAAAAGCTAGACTAAACAGGTAGGTTTGAGTTTGTTTTTAAGTATACATATATAAACATATATGTATCTAATCAGTAAATGGTTAAGTATTTAAAATAAAAATGATGATAATAATAAAAACTATAATAGCTTTTTGCTTTTTAAACTTTTAAATCCCAAACAAAGAAAAATATCTGTTCCTTTGGTTTGTTTGCAGTTGTTTCTGTATCCTAAAACATTAACAGAAACAAACAATGATGTGTTTTTTTTTTTAAACATTAACTGTCCTGAATTTATTGACCTCCGCCAATCAGTTGAGCTGGGAGTTAAAGGGTTAATAAGTGTATTTGTGGATCTACTATATTACTGTTTATACGGCTGATGCATGGTGTCACATAACTCCTTCAAAATGTAACGCTGACACAAAATTAACATGATTTTTAACGTGTTTCAAAGTAAAATCAAACATTTAAAAAGTTTTCCTTTGTGATTAAATTTGTGATTTAATAGTTCATGCATGAGAGGGTTGATTAAAAAAAATCTTTGATTTGAAAAATAAATTATTCTAGTGGACACATCAGCTCCTAACCAGTCCGTTATTCTTCAGTATTAGCTGTATGGATGATGTTGATGTTTTAGTAGAGCTCAGACCCAGGTGATGGTCGTACCTGTGCAGGTGTCCCGTCTGTAATAACACTGAGCTTTATAACGACAGCAGCTCTCAGTAATGAGACAGGGCCGATGCTGATGCTGTTGTTGCTCTGAAACTTTGATGAACTCGCCTCGAGTCGAGCTGCTTGGAAGGAGCAGGTGTGTTTTTGGAGAGTCAAAGTCGCCCGCCGGGAGCGCCTCCGTTGTTTTGGCTGCTGTTTCAAAGAGCCCGGCGAGTCTCAGCGAGCCTCGTTTAGGAGGCATCGAGCTCTAACGGCGTCTCCGTGCCAGGTGATGTTGTCGTCCCTGGCGACCAAACAAAAGGTGGGCTCGCATCTCGCCTGGCTGAGCTGCAGCTGTGTGTGCGTGTGCATGTGTGAGTGTGTGTGTTTGTGCGTGGACCGAACACTGCCACGCATTGTTCACCTCCTCCCTCCTCCTCAGACTGTCCGCCCCCATCCATCCTCCCTCCTCCCCTCCTTTCCTAACTCACTAACATCCTCATGCATCCTCACTCCTCCTCGCTCTGGGCCGATGCAGGAATCAGCAGGAAGAGACAGACGCAGGAAACACACTCACATTCCTCCGATTCATTTACATCCTCAGCTCGTCCCTGAATCATGACGGACTCACGGTGAAGCTGCCGTTAAAGGAACAGTCCAACATTCACTGGGGTCAAAGGTCAGGCTGTTCTCTAACATGGTTTTTACTCAGGAATCATCCAGCTCACCTGTCGTCACTTTGACCACAGACCAGGACACCACAAAAGTTTAATCTCAATCATCAATCTTTATTTGTATAGGGCCAATTCATAACAAGTGTTATCTCAATAAACTCTTCATTTTATGGATACACATACCGTAAAATACCAAATAAATGCCGGGTGTAATTGATTCGGCACAGCCTAGGAGCTACGGACGAAGTTACAGAACACAAATGAGCTCACAACTAAGAAACATGATCAGACTGAACCTTAACAGTCCACATGGTTTATTTGTCTCTCTGGACGTCCTGTCAGCTTCTCCTCCCTCTGTATGTCAACAAATGCAGGTTGGTGTGCGGCGCTCTGTTTTATGACAGTGCAGTTACACTAAACGACCACAGAGGCCACTCGAGAGCAGAAAGCCAGAATCTTTCATACTAGGGCTTTGAAAATTCAAAGAAGAAGACGTTGCCGCTGCTGCAGTTTTTTTTTTTTTTTGTCCTTAACTAACGTCAGGAGGTCGGTCACGTCAGTTAGCGGTACATTGCTGCTGATCTCCACGGCTCTGGTCCAGCGACAATAAAAGTATGACCTAAACTGAACTACCAATCGTTCCAGACCAGGTTAAGAGTGTTTAGAGAGAAGACAAGATTTTAACTATTGTGCTGTAATCTTGCCTTGAAAATGTACAGGTGATATTCATCCTGGTGTAAATAAATAATTTGATCATATTTCCCGTATTTTTTCATTTATTGCAAAGCAAGATTTTTGTGAGAAAGGAATTAAATTGGTCTGTGATTGAAACAAATAAACGCCCGGCTTATATTTGGTATTTTACGGTATATGCATAGATACATATATACATATGAAATACACATATACATATACAGTATATACAAATATATCCATCCAACACCAACATGAATCCATATAGCCAATCATGAATCCCTCCATCATGGCTCAAGAAAAAAACCTTCTGTTAAGCAGCAGGAAATCTTGAATGTGGATCCCAGTCTCATGATGAACAGCAAATCCACACCATGCTGTGTTGGTGTGAGGGTGAAGAGAAAGAAAGAAAATGTAATTAATGTGGCAGTAAAGACAGAACTGAAGGTCTGTTTGGTTGAACTGCAGCACAGACAGAAGACACAGAATCGAAATATGAAGGGGGAATAATGGTGAACAAAACCATGATCAGTTTATCAATGAAGTATCTATCTGTCCACCTATGTATCTATAGTCCCTGGGATAAATGAAGACATGCTCGCTCGGGCCCTCATGTCAAAGACTGCCCTTAGACCTTAGGAAGCCCACATTCTGTTTTTATTGATCTGCCTTTTAGTGTCTAATATTTATTTATTGTTTATTTGACATGGACACACAGTAACATTGATGCTGTGCTAGGGCTGGGCAATATGGCCTAGAAATAAAATCCCAGATTTTACCTTTATGTTGTCTAAATGTTTCCCTCTTGAAGTCAAAGTCTGGGTCATAAAAGGTTGATTATGTAGTATAAACATAGGCAGGTTTGTCTACATAAACACTAAAAGGCTGAGGTATTTTTACAGTATTAGCATGAAACTCTCTGATCAATATTTAATCTACTTAAATAACAAATACAAGTCTATAAAAGAACCTGTGCAAAAACTACAAGGCCGACCATCATGAAAATTGTATTTTTTTTTCAAAAATTGTAACTACTTACAATTGGACGAAGGCAAGAAAAAAAATTCAATTTTTAGTATTTTAAATCTTCTGCAGAAAAGAATTCTAATTAATCAACTTTTTTGCCCAGCTCTATGCTGTGCTATATAAACACACACAGGTCCCAGATGCACTGCTGTCAGTGTTTGTAGCACAGTGCTGATTTTAACACCAGTCCATGGGAGGCTTTACGGATAAAAAATGTACAAAAAGAAGTTTAAAGAAGAACAGAGATACCCGAGACACAGTTCGTTAAAAAGTACATAAGAATTAAAGTATCCAGGAAAATAGAAGTTCCATAAAGAGATGAATGGAAGGTTTCATCAAGTAAACATGTACAAGCAAATAATTTATATGTGGGAACAGTATTGTTGCTGCTTCAGCTGTGATTTAACACCTTTGTTAAAGCCTTTAGAGTTATTTAGCATTTTTAGCTCAGTAGGTAGAATATTCCAGAGTTTAGGGCTGATTGACCAAAGGATGTTTTACACATTGGAGTTCGACAATTATCGAAAACAGAAGATCTTTTCTGAAGTTCTGCTTCCTGATAAAATTCCCCAACATAGACGGAACTGGACTATGTAAGCATTTGTTTAACATTTTAAGATTACAGTAGGTAAAGAAACTGTCAAAGGTAAGCGTGCTGTGTTTCTCTGATACGAGACAGTGATGCCATCAGACAGGTTCTCTGTCCATGATTTTTATTGTCTGGTTGTTTATGGATATGATTGGTTTTAAAGCTTTTTGAGAGGCTTTGGACCAGGAAGTGAGGCAGCATGTATGACATGTCCTCTCAGTGTAATAGAGTACTTCTACGCACAAGACAGAGAGAGAATACAGCACAATCAGGGCCACTCAGTGTGTTAAACTAACCATAAAAACACTTTCTGCCTTTCTGAACACTCAAGGACACTTTACAGAGTAAATAAAAACACAATTAAAATAAATAAAAACAAAAAGCAAGAGTGCCATAAGGTTAGAAAAGAACAGAGAAGTTATGGAGGGTATGCCGTATTGAACAGAAGGGTTTTTAACTTTGATTTGATGTGAGGTAGGTCTTTAAATTCAGCACGAGACGGATTAAAGTGTTTCTCTAATGATCTTAGAAACACTGAAACACTTCCACACATTAAAGTTTTATCACAGCTGCTGCAAAGATGATAAACTGGGACAAAATGCTACCATTAGCTTTAGTGAACTGGCCACCTCAGACCACCTCCATGTGCAGTCTACACCATCTGATATCAAACTGTCCTCCATGTGACCTTGAGAAGCAGCTGGATCCTCCATCTCTGTCCTCGGGCAGGTGCATGCTGCAGAGCTGTGACCTGAAAACGTGGATATGGAAATGTGAACGAGTCCATGCAGCTCCGGCTCAGCTCTGCACCACCGTCATGCACGTCTGATTCTGAGGTTAAACGGTGGGGACATCTGTGGTGCTGTGAAAATGTTGCACTGTTCCTTTAATCTGCACTGTTACCTGTGAGGAGGTGATGTCATAGGACACACACACACGCACACACCCACACACACACACGCACACACACACACACACCTGTGCAGTGTGTGGAGGAAGCTGCTGCTGCTCTCAGGTTGGTCTTTCAAAATAAAAGCCCTTCAAGTTATGGATCAACTTTGGCGGGCGTGAGCATGACCCCGGCCCGCTCCTCCTCCTCCCCTTCCTCCTCCTCCTCCTCCTCCTCTTCATCCTCCTGCATGACTCCGCCTCACCTCCATCATCACTCACCTGCTCGCCCCCCCCCCCCCCCTCTGCTCAGTCTCATTCTCTCCTGTCCATATGGTTTCTGCAGTCAAACAGAAGAGCGCCTTCGCCCCCGTCGTGCGGCCACAGACCTCCCCGCCCCCCACCTGCACCACCACCAATGGCAGCAACCTCCAGGGTGAGCATCCCACCCCCCACCCGCCTGTCAGCACCCCCCCGCCGCCGCCCCTCCTCCGTCCCCACGTGACGCCAAGAGACGGACAGACAGACGTCCAGCTGTAGAGTCTAAAACTCGGAGGAGGACAAAGTTGATCCATAACTTCTGGCACACACTGATGGACAGATGAGATCTTTATGAGTCTGTAATGATCATTTAACGAGCTCTCAGGAAACAAACAATATTATTTTCATTTCATTATGGAGACAACACCAACAAAAATCACATTTAACTTCTGGTTAAATTTATTTTACCCTTTGAACGTCAAAAAACAAAAAAGATAAATGGAGCTAACAGATTTCAATCAAACCTCAGAATTAACGTGTTCATGATATTTAACCCTTTAACTCCCAGCTCAGCTGTTTGGCAGAGGTTAATATTTAACTAAATAACACAACGCATCATTGTTTGTTTCCGTCACTGTTTTGGGAAAAGTCGCCATCATTTCCAAAACAACAAAAAAATTGGAAAGATGAAGAAACAAGCAACAACTGCTAAATATGATTCAACATCAGTAACTAACTTCTTAACGCACAAATTAGTATTGGTGATAAAATATTTCTGTGTATATTAGTAAAAGTTATAACTGGACACAACAGTAATATATATGTTCCCATAAATAGGTGAAAAAAAAGACTTTTATTGCACCAAAAGACGGTTAAAGTGGCTTTAGTTCTGTGTCACGCCCATTAAATCGTGAATTGCTCAGAGTTAAAATATGCAAATGCTGACAAATCTTGTTTGAAACTTTATATTTGATATTTTTTGTTTATTCTTGTATATTTTTCCTCATTAACATTGCCTGACTAATGTAACAGTTCGGCCCTCTTGGTAATTGCCAAAATTGCCAATCCCTGGTTTAAAAGGCAAAAGCTAATGTTATCATTTTAAATACTTAACATTTTGCTGATATGATGATATATGTCAGTCTTAATATCATCTATTTTAAGTTATTTTGCTATTTTATTCACTAAAATGTTTACCTCTTCTGATGGATTTGACCCCAACATTTGTGCATTTTTTTGTCATCTCATAATCAACTTAGCTTTAAAACCTTTAAATTTCACATCAAGAAAAGATCTGTTTTTTGGTTTGGTTTGTAGTTTTTTTCTCCTCCCTGAAATGTCAACAGAATCAAACAAAATCTGTTTTTAAAACATTAAATATTCCTGAATTTATTGGAGACTCTCACAAACAGTTGAGCTGAAACTTTATAACTGAACAAAACTGGAAAAAGTTTGCATCTTTAAGTCTAATTCCATGCCTTTTTCAGTGTTTTTTTCAAACTAATAAGTCTCATGTGCATGAGAGAAAAGTTTTTTAACAATCTAAAAAGATTTTTTAAATATAACTTCAGTGCAGCAAACTGCCTAAATCAGCTTCAGAGATCACTTATTATGAGGTTTATTATTTTTATTTTTCGATAAACAGACTTTGCCTGTTTCATTGCTTTAACAGAATTCTGTGAATTCTAGAAGTCAACCTTTAAACAAGAATAATGAATAAACATAATAAAATATAATTATGACCGTTTAAAGACTAAAATGTGATTTTAAGATCCCGATCGTTGTATATCAGAAGGTTAAAGGTCCTTTATTTTTTGCACAGATGCATCAGTTTAGCTTCAGTTTGTGTCGATAACATCTCCTTTAACAGTTGGTGTGAGCCCAGCAGATCTTATTCTCAGCTTTTGTTGTTCAGAAAGTTTTTATGGAGCTAAAAAAATTTCAGTGGGACAAACTCTCATCAGTTTCTTGTTTTAAAATGCCGTTCTGTAGCAGAACTAATGAAAAAAATCATCCTAAAACGTTGGTGTTGAGAACATTTAATCAGAATTTAGATGAGATTAAATTTGACAGAACTTTATAAATCCCTTTGGAAGACTTCCTGAGTGAGATTTAAGTTCCAGTATCATCATTTATAGCAGATGAAAAGATACGTATAACAAAATAAAGATATAAAACAGAAATATAAATACAAATAAAAACATGGCTTCTGCTCCGTCCTGTCTTCACTCTTCCTTCCTTTCCTGGAGTGAATTTAGCGCCCTGTTAAAAAATAATCACTTTATAGCATCAGATTTTCAGAGCAAAAACATGGTGCAAGTTTTCGGTTTAAATCCAAACTTTAAAAAATCTTGAATCTAATTTAATGAGTGTGATAGACCTCGCTCCATAGAAGATAACTGCTGTGGTTAGAGATTAAAATGAAAAAAAGATTTTAAATAAAAGGATAAAAACAACTTTTAAACACTTTCTTTTTATTTCTTAAAACAAAAACCTGAAACAGAAATCTCTTCTTTTCTTTTTGAGCCGTTCAGTCTGACAGTAAATCGTACTTTAACACCTTGACCTTCTCCCTTAAGCTGACTCCGCCCCCTTTGCCCTGCTGGTGGCCCCGCCCCTCTTGGTCATGTGACATGGTGTAATGCTCTGATTGGTCACCTCAGTCTGACTGATTTGTGTCTCTGCTGTCTCCGCAGCGATGGCCGGACTCATCGTGCCCCCCATGTGAGGAGGACTCCCCCTGACCCCTGACCTCCGGCCCCGATGGCTCCGCCCACCTCAGACGCCAACAGACAGTTTCCCCACCCTGACTTACCCAGAATCCCTCTGTGCAGCAGGATAAACTCTCCATCCTCATCGCCATCGTCGCCGCTGTGGGACTGAACCTCTCAACAGGAAACAGGAAACAGGAAACAGGAAGTCTGCCGCGGCTCCACGGGGGCGGAGCTTCATCGGAGGGGGGGTGTTCGGGGTCGTCTGCAGAAACAAAGTGTGAATATTAACGTTTGACTTCAGAAGTCTGAGACCGAGCGTCTCCGTCAGTTTGAACCACTGTGAGACAGAGAGGGGGCGTGGCCAATGAGAGCTTCTGATCGCTGTGACATCACACAGGTAGCTCAACGGGTTAAACCCACCAATCAGGATGTAGGGTCACATTCTGCCCATTTAATGCCCGACCAACGCAGCACAATAATTTCATATTTTACTGATTTATCTACAGAAATGTTTCTAATCAGCTGAAGAAGCTCGTGGTGCGTTCACTGAACCTAAAAAGTCAGAATTTCTGCTTTTACATGAGCTGAGATAAATGAACGTCAATCAAACGCACCATGAACCGAGTCTGAGCTGCTCCGTACAGATAATTTAATTTAAAAAATGCATTTAAAAGTAACACTGATTATTTTTCTGACTGATTAGACGTTAAAAAGTTAATCTCAGGATCATGGATGATTAGAAAAACACTATTTCTGTTAGGAAATCATAAAACAGTAAATTAAAGGGTTATATTTTAGGTTAAGAATTATAGTCTGATTCATTTCTTATCTTTGAAATTCTAACATCCATCCATTTATAATCTGAGCCGTTGGAAAAAGAGTTCATTCTAAAAAAAAAAAAATACAGCTGAGTGTTTTGAGGTTTAATTTGATTTAATGATTTTTACCATAAATGTATAATTAAACAGAACAATACAAATACATCATAAACATGTGCAAAAGTCACATGACAGCATGACCCATGTCATAATAATGATAAAAATATTAATAATAATCTTTATTCATTTAGCACTTTTAAAAAACATTGGTGTCCAAAGTGCTCTGATGACAGGCAGGAAAATAAAGACAGAAAAACACCAGAGCTTAAACACAAAGGAGAAAAGAACCAAAAAGGATATTTAAAATCTAAGAACACTTAAGAAATACACAAATGTCAAAATCACATTGAGAAAGTCAAATGATCTCCAGTTTAATTATTTCTATAACTTCATAAATTTAAGGCTTTAAATCTTGATCAGTGTGATCATCTGAAGGACAGAAGCTGTTAAATGGGCTTTTTTTTCTGCTTTGCTTCAGTTATTATTAGAACAATCTTGTTATCAGATGTTCAATACAAACAATAATAATACAGAATACAGACTGGAGGTTTATCAGATAGTTTATTCTGCTGGTTCTTCAGTTATGTAGACATGTGTGTAATAAAATATGGCAGCAGAAATCTAATACAGCAGTTATGTTTATGCATACATTGGTCACTTCAAGTACGGCCAGGTCCAAGACATCTTCTCTAATTATGGCAGTAAATAAATAAACTTTCTGTCCCTGTTCATCTGTTCTTCATGCATGGACAGCAGACTTAAATAAGGATAGAGTAAGTCCATAACTCAGATAATGACTCATGATACATGAAATGGTCCATGACTGAAATAATTGATACACAATTAAAATCCATGTGATCAAAACTTGATGTTCAAACACTTTTCTCAGTATTCGTCATAAAGTTCAGGCCAAAAGTTTAGACACACCTCCTTCAATGTGTTTTCTTTATTTTCATCTCTAACACTGAAAGTATCAAAACTATCAATGAACACATGTGGAATTATGTACCTAACTAAAAAGTGTGAAATAAATGAAAACATGTCTTGTATTCTAGTTTCTTCAAAGTATCCACCCTTTGCTCTGATTACTGCTTTGCACACTCTTCATTCTCTTTATGAGCTTCAACAGGTAGTCACCTGAAATGGTTTTCTCTTCTCAGGTGTGCCTGTCCAGGGTTCATTAATGGAGGTTCTTGCCTTATTAATGGGGTTGGACCATCATTTGTGTTGTTCAGAAGTCAGGCTGATGCACAGCCCACAGCCCTATTAGACAAATGTTAGAATTAATATTATGGTAAAAACCAATCAGCTAAGTTAAGAGAAACAAGAGGCCATCATTACTTCAGAGAGAATCTGCAGTTAAAATAAAGAAAACACATTGAATGAGAAGGTGTGTCCAAACTTTTGGCCTGGACTGCATATTAGGGACGGGACGATACACTTAAACTCAAGATATGCTGCACCTCGATATGTCGATATGCCCGGGTCACGATACGATACGTCACGTTACGATATCAAAAAAGTAAAAAACACAAACAATAACACTCTAACTCTAGAGAGGTTAGAGAGAGTGTATGCTAACAAGCAGTAGGCCCATTTTTGCCGTCTTCGTCTTTTTTAATGAGAAAGCCAAAACACTGCCTGACAGATGACTTGTATCCAGGCGGAGCGTCCTCAATTTCGACCTCATTCGGCTCCATCATTCGGCTTTTTGGAGACAAGGTAGTTGGTGCTAATGTGTGTTGTTGTCACTTCTGGTCACATGCGCTATTACCGGACGTGACGTCTTTATTTCACGATCCATTTTTTTCAAACTCGATGCATTTCGTCACGTACTGTATCACGATATATTGCCAAATGATATTTCATCCCAAACCTACTGTATATCAATCAATAATCTGAATGAATGTCAGATGACTTCCCCTTCTGCAGACTAAAATATTAGAGCATTAAAAAGCTCAAACCTGTGGAGGATCAGAAGCTCTCGTTGAGTCGGCCGAGTCCATCACGGAGTAAAACTAAAACTCTTTAAAGCTTCTCGAGCCCGGACGAGCCGTCAGACGGTCTCTGGGTTTGTTTTTTAATCAAATCTCCTTTTCTGCCCCCAAAGCCCGGACAGTCAGACTTCCTGATGAGACGTCTTGGAGCATTTTCCGTTCTGTACCATAGCTTTTAAAGATGTTTGTGTCTCTTCCCCTGATGCAGTCGTTTTCTAAAAACAACACGGAGACAAATGTTGGACAAGCATTTGTGTGACCCGCCGTTTCCTTTGGTTTTATTTTGAAAGTCTCATCAGTTCTGTTTCCAGGTGTGTGTAGAGTTGAGGCCTGCGGCAGTGTGAACACGTTTAGGTCCAGATCTTCTCCTTCTTCTTCTGATTGTGCTTATTTTCTATGTATTTATAAAGTATGTTTTTGGGACGTTTCTTTTGTGATTTAGGCCTGAATGATAGTCTCAAATATATCTGTAAACACATTTGATGTCTTAATACCTTTTAGATATTGTAAAAAGAGTGAACAAGTGAGAGGATTTTGTAAAAACAAAAAAGGTCACCACACGGTCACCCTGTTTTTGAAGCAGGACGTTAAAAGACGCTTTCATCACTTTTGTATAAAAAGCTTTTTTCCGATACGATATTTAACTTTTTGTAAACAGCATCATTTGTGTTTTACCCTGGTTCTTCTCGTCCTTTGTGTATTATTGTGAAATGTATAATCATGGTTATTTCTTAATGCACTATTTTTTCTGTTGGGGCACTTACTTACTACGAGCAATGCATCTTAGAAAAAAGACAAAAAAAGCTCAAAGCTGACAAAAGACGAAAGCTAGAACAATATGCACCGATACGTTTTGTTTCTGATCCTCGTCATGTGAATTCTTTTCTATTCCAGAAGCTTCTACCCTCATGATATCCCACCTTTACGTTACCACCAGGCCTGTGTCCTGGTGTTTAAGATGATGTTTTATCCATCTGAATATTCACACCATGCCCGTCTTTGTGTTTTTGCTGAGAACGATTTTAAAAACAGGAAGCAGACTTTTAAAAACCACAAACGCGAGTTTTTGGATCTCCATGAATCAACGTCGCTGTCGTCCGTCGATGGTGCTGTTCTCGTAAACGATCTGGACACTTATGCAACCGTGCTCGGAGTCCACGCTGCACGAGCAAGACGCTGTGTCGATGCCTTATGAGCAACTGCAGTGAAAAGCTGTGTCCCAATTCAGGAGCTGCATCCTCAGAAGACCGATTCCCTCCCAGCTGCACATCCAGGGCGGTCCCGTTTCCTTTAAAGGGCAGCTTAGTCCTGCATCACTGCAGCAAAATTAGATTTGAAGGATTATTTAAAAACATTTTCCACGTTTTAGGTTAAATATATTTGTTTAACTCTGAGTCAAACTCATTTTATCTTCATATTCTTGAATTAACTAGTTAATAAATTAATGTTTTGTTGTGTTTTTTTCTTTGATATTTTTTTTTCTCCAGTCAAACTGGAGAAGTTATTTTGCACGTTGGTCCTGACACATCAGCTTCCACCCAAAACACCGACCGATGCTGCCATTTGGAGTAAAGAGCGCTGTTATTAAGTCGAGCAGAGGCGATTGACCTGTTCAGCCCCTTTTTAAACCTCCTGCTTGAAAATGACTCATGAAGATAGAAGTCAGAATCATTTGAACATTTCATCCTCGCCTAGAAAAAACAAGTTTTTATTGTGAATATCTCTTTGGAATGATGCAGCTGCAGCTTTAGAACTCTATGAATGAATGTGAAAATATGTGAACATTACTTCTGCCAAGTTTGAGTCTGATAAAGTGATGCAGAGCAAAGTTAGAGAGGTTTTACTACAGAGTGGTCAGGCCCAATCTTGGCACAGTTTGGAAACATTAGTCCCATTTGACATTTCTGATATACCAAACTTTAGATTTACCTTTCATGTCACTTTGGTGTTCCTTACACCCAATTACAACAGTTTTTATCTTCTTCTGCTTATCCGTGGCAGTTTAAGACTACTTTTTATTGATTTTTAAAAATAATAAATAAATATCTTTTTTGTTTGTTTCTTTTTGTTAAAAATCAAGCAGAACTCTCTACACTTTCCCATTTAAATAAATCCACACAAATCAACTCAAGTTTGAATCAAAGTGAAACAGATTTGGATATTTGATAATTCATTTGCTTGGTGGTGACGCTGTGTTTGGTGTGTGTAAAAATGCCTTATATGGTCGTGCAGCTGAATATTTCCTGTTTAATTTGATGTGCAGCATGACTATATTTCTACATCAATAGTTTACTCTCCTTATGTTTTTGTTGGAGAACATGAAATCGGATACTTTGGGGCTGAACAGGTTAAGAATAAAAATATGAAATCCGACTGGCTTTGTCTGCCACCGGCTCAAACACACACATCTCCAGATCATCCAGGTCTGAAAAACTCTCCTGGTTTGGGACACAGAGGGAAAAACTCTTCAGTTCAGATGCTGCGAAGCACCGGTCAGAATCACGTTGACTTTTTACAGGAAGAGTTTCTCCTCGTCTTTAACCCTTTAACTCCCAGCTCAACTGTTAAATTCAGGAATATTCAATGTTTTAAAAACAGAACAAATCAAATCACTGTTTGTTTCCACTAACACTTCATGGAACAAAGAAAACCGAAAAAAAAAACAAAAACAGACATTTTCTTGGTTTGGGGATTTAAAGGTTTTAAAAGCCGACAGTTAATTGTGATGACATATTACGCACAAATATTTGGGATTAAATCAGTTAGAAAATGTCTGTAAAAAATCCCAAAATGATTTAAAATAGATAACAGACTTTATGTGATCACATGTATCATCATATCAATAAATGGTTATTTAAAATAGTTTTGGTTATGATAATGGTAGCTTTTAGCTTTTTAAACCTTTAAATCCCACAAACAAAACATCAGTTCTTTTGGTTTGTTTGCAGTTTTTTCTGTATTATAAACACATTTAATATTCCTGAATTTGTCCTTTGCTGAGCTGAGAGTTAAAGGGTTAAGTTTGAAACTTTAACAGAAACTTGAAAAGTTGATTTAACGCAGCTCCCAAACGTTCCCAAAACTTTTTTGAGTTTGCCTTTAATTTTTCAGTCTTTCTGAATCAGAGTCTTGCAGACCTGAAAGTCAAAAGCAGAAACGCCTCCTCAGATTTAATCCAAACGACGATGTGGGCGTGGCCAGGACTCTGACGATAGAACGATTTCACTTTATGCAAACGCAGCAGCAGCACAGACTCAGAGGAGAAGCCATTGAGTCAACGACACTCAGCGTAAACTCCGCCCACCTCTCAGAGCAGCTCGCCGTCGCCCGTCTGTTTCCCGCTCAGCGTTGTGGAAAGTTTGCTTCTGTCCGTCCTGGTTTGGAAAAGTGGGGCGTGAACTTTTTTGGATGTTTTACTTCAATGTGAACGAGGGCAGAGGTTCTGCATCTTTGTGAAATATGAAATATATCATCAGAAGTATATCAAAGCACAACGTTTAAGTCTTTAGATACGAGGCTTTCTTCTGTCTCCGGCCATGCTGTAAATAGATGCATGTTTTCTGTTCTGTTCTTTTTCTGTGATCAGTGCTTTTTGTACAGAAACAGTCTAATAAAGATTACATTTGGCTTGAGCTCCACGACGTCCTTCCTTCTGTTTTAACCGTTTAAATATGCTTTAATGGGAGTTATTGTGTTGATGTGTGGAGTGTTAAAGATGGAGGCACATTAACCCTTTGACTTCCAGCTCAACTGTTTGGCAGAGGTTAATAATTCAGGAATATTTAATAAAAACACAAAGGGATTTGTGATGACATAAAAAGCACAAATATTATTTTATACATGAGAACTTTAATGACCCTTTAATCTGAATAAAACTTAAATCCTACCCTCAAAAAGATTAAAATGACCATGAAACACCTAATTACAAATGAAAATGATTACTCTGAATCAAACATTTCCAAATTAAGTGGCTGTTTATTCTGATTTTAATATTCATTGAAGCTCGCTGCTGATTGGCCAGTGCAGGTGTCCAGAGTCTTGGTGGTAAAGATGTTGTTGGGTTTATATATTCTGAGACACAGAAAAAAAACTGCACACAAACCAAAAGACCTGATATTGTCTTTGTGTGGGATTTAGAGGTTAAAAAGGGAAAAGCTGTTATTATAAACACATTTATAACATTATCACAAAAAGCCAGTATACCTTATTGTGAAAGAATTCTAACTACACTGCTGGATTATAAAACATTATCAAACCAACATACCAGAACACATTTTGTTTCATTTTTAACTACTTGAAGATCCTGAAAAAGTTAAAACATCTGTACTTAATGTTACTTTCAGTAAGAACCTCCCAGTAACATTAAATAGTGATTTTAAACGTGTTTACGTGACTAAATATGCAAGAAAAAATACAAACATTTCAAATGCAAATATAGGAATAGTATAATGGCTGTTGTGTAACGACCAAAATAAAAGACTTGGGTGTAAAAAGGCCCATCATATAAGTTAAACTGTCCTTAACTAATTTAAACCAAACATTATGCAAAATAATTATAATTCATTCTTCAAGCTAATTCTAAACAGAAAGATACTCAAGTTATCAAAATGACCAGAATATCATCATTTAAGATTTCATCACTGGGAGTACGTAAAGAAAGAGAAAATAATAAAAGCATGCGTAAAGAAAACCCTTAATAATACTGCTCACAAGACATTTTACAACAATTTTACACTACACCATTTACTGAAAAAATGATATTTCAATTTCAATATCATCTATTTAAGTTGCATTTGCTATTTTATTAACTCAATCAATCAAATTTTATTTGTAAAGGACTTTTCATACAAAAGTTTGTAGCACAAAGTGCTTCACATAAGAAATAAAGTAACAATAAATGATATAAAAAGTAGAAAGTTGCACAAAAATGAAAATAAAAAGACCTCGTCCACCCTCACAATCCAGCTACAATGCACACACGAAATTAATTAAAAACACAAAGACATAAAAAGAAAATTATAAAACAGAAACACTATCTTTAAAAGTGAGGAAACACAGAAGCTAAAACTTTAATTATTATAAAAAATTACAAGAAATTTGACAAAAAATACCCTAGGGGAAGGAAGGTAAATAAATAAATTAATCAATATAATACATTTAAATAAATAATATGGTAAAATTAGATAACCTTAAACCAGATGTGTCATAGAAGCAGCTAAAAGAAGTTATTCATACACACGTTTACCTTTTCTGACGGATGCAGTTATATGTCATCACATAATCAGCTCTCAGCTTTAAATCATTTAAATTCCACACCATGAAAATATCTGCTTTTTGCTTCTGATTGTAGTTTTCTCTGTTCACTGAAATGTTAACAGAATCAACACTAATTTTTTTTGTTCTGTTTTTTGAAACATGAAATATTCCTGAATATTTTAGAGACCTCTACCAAACAGTTGAGCTGGTAGTTAAAGTACATACATGAATGTACATAAATATAAAAATATCTAAATAAATAAATATATTCACGTCATGTCAGGACCCGTTTCCTTTACTTAAAGAACAGCCTCAACAACCCAAATATTAAACATTATCAGGTATTTTCCACCTCTGATCACAAAGGTCCATGTTCAGCTGTGTGCGCTCATTCTTTGGAGAATATTATTGTTAATATAATTATTCTGAGGTGGAGAAACTTACTTTAGAGACTGAACTTTAAAAAGGTTCCAGCACCAGATCCTCACTGCACAGAGCAAAAACTCAGATCTGAACAAATTTATTTGTTTCATATGAAGTCGAAATCTCCACAACACTTAATAAAGTCTCATATTTATTAGACCAGTCCAGATGGATATCTTATCACACGGAATTAAAAACAAAAATAAAGAACAGAATAACGTATAATTATGAGAAAACATCTGCTAATGGAACAAGCAATCTTACTTCTATTGTACTGTCATGATTCTCCTGTTTTGAGTTATTTAGTTATTTTTTATTTTGTGGGTCAGATCTCTTGTGTTTCCTTTTGTTTTCTTGATTCTGTTCTTTTTAGTTTAGTTATCTGTTTTGTGTCTTGTCTCTCGTGTTTTCTGTTTTATTTTGAAATCCTTGTGTTCCTCATGGTGACCTCCTGCCCTCCCTTCTGTGTCTCCCTGATGATGATGAAGATTACCTCCAGCTGTGATGGTCCCACCTGTGTGCTGGTCTCACCTGTGTGCTGGTCTCACCTGTGTGTTTAGTCTTCAGTCTTTAGTCATTGTTTGTCTTGTTCCACCGTGTCCTCGTGTTTTCAGTTTGATCTCCTGAGTTTGTAGGTAGTCTGTTTCTTGTTAAGCTCTTTGGTGATTTGATTTGTACTTTGTTTTTGTGTTTGAATGTTTTTTTGTTAGTTTAATAATAAATGTTTTTGGGTTTATCTGCATTTGTTTTGTGTTAGTTTTTGTTTTATAAAATCCCTGACACGTACAGGTCAAATGTTTCTTACCACATTGGAATTGATTTTTATAAACTCAACAGTATTTTACTGTAATATCTGACTGAAGCTACTTACTGAAAAAACAAACGGTAAACTGCTGTAAATGGAAATGTTTTGTGGGAAAACATACAGATTTATATAAACAGCATTTTACCATAAAATCTACAGTCACCTGCTGTAAATGTCTACATCAGGGTTATTCAATTAGAAATTCAGTCAGGTCAGATTTTCAGACTCAGGACATGAGCTGAGCCGGACAGAGAGCAAAGTTAACCACGTAACAGAAACACAAATAGATACCAAACACACTGGATGTTTATTCATTTATCCCCTTATCCAAAAAGGCATAAACTCAATAAAGAGAAGCACTTAAACTAAACTTCTGCTGAAAAACTGTTTCTTTAAATGTAACACTTCAAACAGAAAAATTAAACACATATTGACAGGTAAAAACAGGCACGTGTTAAGGTGAGTATAAAATAAAGTGCAGATTAAAAACTCCATCTTTTGGTCACATTTGAAAGTGCATTAACTTTTCAGAAAGTGTTGCATTTAATGTCTGTAATAATGTTGGAACTTTTGTTAGACCTTGTCAGTGTTTGTAAAAATTTTTTCTGTTTTCTTGCTGGACTGACGTCCCAGTCAGGTTGATTTAAGGCCACATGAGGGTTGCTTTTGGGCCTCATGTGGCCCGCGGGCCGCTAATTGAATAGGGCCGGTCTACATAGTCAGTCACTGTAAAGGGCAACAGATTAGAGAAAATTCCAATTTACCCAGAAAAACTTGGTCAATAGCAGGCAGGAGTTATTTTATCAAATGTTTCACATTTTAAATTTGATGTTTTTTGTTTTGTTTTGCTAATAAATGAGCAGTGGAATAATTAAAGATACAGCAGGTTCACTTTTATTTTAAAGGCAGAATAGAAAATAGAGCAGTGATCCTGTAGCTGAACATACAGTCATTATGATCCAAATTAAAATTGGTTAATGCTACCATAAAGATATTTACAGTAACTTACTGACATCCTGTTACCAGTTAGTTACTGTAAAATTAAAACGTTTTTTCAGTGTATTTGAACTCATCAGGGAAATTTTTTAGTTTTCAAGTTCTTTAATAAGATGTGTAACTTGACATGTCAGGCAGTTTTTGCTTTACATAAGTCAATTGAGATTTTAAGAATTGAAATTGAATGAATAAACTTTCTGAGATTTGAGTTTTTGCAGAACAACGTGATGAAGAAACCTCAGAGCTTCACCTTTTTTTTTCTCAGTCGACCTTTGTCCCTCAGGGGGATTCAGATTGACAAAGACAAAATCTAACAGCATGAAAAACTCATTTATTTTAAAAGTCGTGACACAGATTAATTTAAATTCTTAACAGAAACAGTCATGAGTCCTGTCAAACTCTGCAGTCATGATCTGCTGTTTTATCTGTCTCAGTGTTTATCTGGATTTATGTGATTGTGTTTTTGACCTGCATGAAAAACAAACTTCTCTTTGGGGACAACAAAGTGAAGTTAAAGACCTGCTGAACATCTGCAGGTCTGTGGTGGTCTGTGCTGGTCTTTATCAGTCCTGCAGGTCTGTGGTGGTCTGTGCTGGTCTTTATCAGTCCTGCAGGTCTGTGGTGGTCTTTATCAGCCCTGCAGGTCTGTGCTGGTCTATGCTGGTCTTTATCAGCCCTGCAGGTCTGTGCTGGTCTTTATCAGTTCTGCAGGTCTGTGCTGGTCTTTATCAGTCCTGCAGGTCTGTGGTGGTCTTCATCAGTCCCACAGGTCTGTGTGGTCTTTATCAGTTCCGCAGGTCTGTGGTGGTCTGTGGAGGTCTTTATCAGTCCTGCAGGTCTGGACTCTGTCACTCCAGAGCAGAGGGGGGTTCACGTCAATTTTCATTCCGACATAGAGAAAGTAAATTATGAATAACTTTTCCTACCTGTTAAAGAAATTCTCCTCAACAAACTGTTATGAAAGATGATTAAGAATCATTTAATTTCTGTTTTTAAATAGTTTCCCTCTTTCATGTCAGTAATGTGGACATTTATTTATTTATTTATTTATTCATTTTTTGTCTTCATTTACGGTCATTTTATCTCTGGAGTCATTGGCAACATGATCCCTCATAGAACTCACACGCACTCATACACACCACTCACAGTTTCTATTTGATCTTATCATTTTTTTCTTCTTTTTTAACTGTGATGGTTTGTGTTTTGTTACTAGTTTGTCATAACTTCTGAGTAACTCTTCGCCTCTTCCTCAGCCTCATATAACTTGTTGTCTTTGACTTTGGTGTATTTCATAATTGTGCAAAATAATGAAAAAAAAGTAAGGCAGGTGTTTGCTGTGGGTGTTTCAGGCCTGATCAGCTTGAACTCCAGCGTCAGCAGCTGTGAGACAGTGGACGGCCAAACTGCTGCAGCCAAAACAAAAAGAAGAAGACAGGGTGCTGCGTGGATGCTAACGGCGTGGACTCGCGGTGATGGCTCGGCGCCGCAGAAACGCTCGCTCAGGATTTACTCGGTAAAGATTTAGAGGCAGAAACTCTGGCTGCAGCGCAGAGAGGATGAGGAGCGTCAGAGAGGATCTTATAAAGTCTG
Organism: Scarus forsteni; assembly: GCA_036419115.1. Taxonomy (NCBI): domain Eukaryota; kingdom Metazoa; phylum Chordata; class Actinopteri; order Labriformes; family Labridae; genus Scarus; species Scarus forsteni. The sequence continues at coordinate 38,187,441 of JAZDUH010000383.1, forward strand.
AGATTTATTCTGGGCTGCTCGGGTTCAGCTACGGCTCAGGTGAGGGAGGGGAGAGGGATTAGGGAATGACGAGGAGGAGGGGAGGCCCTCCTGTGACCCTTTAACAGATATGAAGCCCTCAACGACAAACTTCACCACACTGAAGTTTATTTATCTGAACTACGATGTGCTGATCAAGGCCAGAACTTTAACAGCCTCACAAGAGTCAAAGTTTAAACATGACACACATGACTCACTAAAACCTTTTAAGAACATTTTTAACACTGCTCAGAGTTCAGGGCTTCGCTGAAGAGCTTTATCACGACTGATTTGTTTGAAATCGTTTTAGAAATTCAAAAGAATCTTTAAATCAGCATCTTTAATGTGACCAGGGTGATATTTACAAATCCAGATTCACAGGGATGGAAACACATTTACCTGTTTAGAAATCTTAAGACAAACTCAAGACCTACCCTTTAAGTCTGTCTTTCAGTTTAGTCTGTTTATTATTATTTCTTATGCCTTTTTATTTATTTATTTATTCATTTAATCCTCTTAATCTGTTTTATGTCAACATTTATAAAGTTCAGATGTTATTTGGAATTTTGTTCTTTGTTTTCTGCTTTTTTTTATTATCCTACTTTTACTAATGTTTGACTTATTTTATCATTTTATTAATTAAAATTGTATCTATGAATTTATTGATTTATTTACTTTTCCCTGTAGTATTTCTATCTAATTCTTTATGATTTTAAATGATCATTTTACTCTCAGCTCCTCTGCTTCTGTTTTCTTTCAGAGTTTCCTTTTTGTCTGTGTGTGTTTGATGGAGTGAGCTGTCTGTGCTACAAAGTGCTATTCATATCTGTAACTATTAATTTATAGATTATAGGTCAGTTAAGATGACGATTATAGGTTCTGTAAACTTTTGTAGACTCATATTTAAGCATCGCGTTTCACTCTTTTTGTCCCTTAAACCCACCCGTAGACAACATGGTGGATCGTTACGTCCATAGATATACGTACATAGAACACTAGATGTGACACGCCCCTCACGCCTACATCAAAGCTAAGCTAGTAGGGGCAAAGTGTCAGGGCGCTCCATGGCTGTCAAAGGTGTAAAGATTAAAAACACTAACCCGGCACACTGCGCTGCATCCAACTGTAAAATACGCCGAACAAGTGAAACAAGGAAATGAGGAATAACATTTAATAAGTAAGAAAAGTTTTTTGCTCTTTTTTCATTGTTGAATCTTGCTAAGAGTTTCCAGTCTATGAGAGCTTCAGTAACTACTTTGCTATTAGTGAAACACTAATGCGAGCTAGCAGCTTGACAGTAGGTGGTTTGATTAATGATGATGATTGATAGTATTAGATGATTAATGGTGCCTTTAGTACAGTTACAGAAGCATCAGTAGGAGTACTAAAAGTAGAAGCAGCAGTCACAGTAAGAGTATAAATGGCTGTTAGAGTAGAAGTAGTGTCAGCTTTTAGCATAGCCAACTGTTGTTGCAGTGTCAGTATTAGCAGAAGTAGTTGGTGAGCTGCGACTACTAATCACATTACTATTACTACTACCACTACTTCCAACAGAAGTAAGACAGCCTAATTCATATAAATACAGAGTACTGATTTAATGACAAACTTCTCTAACCCTCAATGTGACTGATATGATTACTTTATCTAAAAACATAGTTCTGATCTATGTTTATCTTTTATACTTATAACAACACATCTATGAAAATCGGTTTAGAAATGAGCAAATCACGACTTACTTTCAATGTAGATGTAATGCCTTGAATGAGAATGTGGCCCCATCCAAGATGGCCGCCACATAGGCACGTCGCTTAGTGGGCCGCTACAGCGTGCATGTATCTAGTGTTCTATGTTTATCTATGGTTATGTCAGCCTCCACAGAGCGTAGACCCACGGTACATAGATATAAAAAGATTTTTCTAAATTAAGAAAAAGAAAAAGAAAGTTTTACGAGGATGATTGTTTTCCTGTTTTGGAAAACATCATATTTTATATTCACGTTTCTGTTCAGTGAAATTCTGCCATCTTCTACACACGACACCTTTACGTCAGTCGATGACGGGGTCCTCTCCTGAGCGAGGATCTGTACAGGATCAGGATCTGTGAGCCGTGACTCTGATCACTTTGATTTAGTTATTTTTCTGTAAATATTAATAATCAAACGCTGACGGAAGCGTTCACGGAGTGGCGTGTTTTAGTTTCTCAGGCTCTGCTGGAGTCCAGCTGCAGAGGGCCAAAGATCTTTTTTCAGCTCAGAATACTTTAAATATTTTATAATCAGAGGGGGGGGGGGGTCGACGCTGCAGGTGTGTTTGGTTTGGACGAGGACTCGACTTTAGTGACATGATGTCACCGCCGCCCGCCGTCCATCTGCGACTTAAACGCTGAAGAATTGGAGCGTTTCCTGTGACCTGATGATGTCATGGAGATACGAGCCGGCTGATGGGGGGACTGTAAGTCATCTCTCACAGGAAGAGCCCGCTCGGCCCTCGCCATGACACCGGGCCCTCGCCAACACGAGGAGGAGGAGGGGCGTAAATCACTCGCTCGCCAGGACGAGGACCTGGATCAGGACTTAAATCTGACCAAGTGTTGCTCAACACGGACTCAAACAGAGAACATTTGTTCAGCCTGAGGACGGAGCGGCCCGCGGGAGTCAGGTTTCAGGCCGAGGACGCTTTACCACCAATCACATGACACTTTAGTAAACAAACAAATAAACAAACAAACAACATTTAAGACTCCAAAACATTTTATTACAGCCCGACTAAATGAGACAAAAACAACAAACAGGCTGAGGACGCTTTACCATGAATCACATGATGCTTTAGTAAACAAACAAACAAACAACAACAAGAACATGTAAGACTTAAAAAATTTTATTACAGCCCGACTTTAGACAAAAACAACAAACAGGCTGGAGACACTTCACCACGAATCACATGACGCTTTAGAAAACAAACAAACAACATCTAAACTCCAAAACATTTTATTACAGCCCAACTAAAAAAAACAAAAACACGTCTTCAACAAACAGGCTGAAGACGCAGCGCACGATTAAACTTTTATAAAACAGAAATATGAAAACAGAGAATTAAAAGGTCAAATTAAAACTGATTCATCAAATCCAAACGGCCTCACAAACAACAAACATTTAATTTACTTTAGGACCAAAAAACAAATGAACAAACTGTTTATCAACCAAGCCCTTCATCCATCCATCCATCCATCCATCCATACATCCATCCATCCCTCAACCAAGACCTCTATCCACCCATCCATCCACACATACATAAACCAAGGTCTCCATCTTTATCCATCCATCCATCAATCACAATACAGGCCTTTCATCCATCCATCAAACTTCTATTTAAACAGCAAACCTTCCATCCATCCGTCTGACTATTGTGTATCCATCCATCCATCCATCTTGATGTCAATTAAGTCATCCATCTATCCATAGTTGGAGCTGTTTATCCATCTGGTTATCAAACAACTATCATTTACACATCCAGCCATCCATTCAATTATCCAACCTCATACAACAAACTTTCACTTGAGCCTTGCATTTGTGTATTAATTCATTGAACTGCAGTTTGAACCATCTATCCATCCATCCATCCATCCTTGTATCCTCCAATTCATCCATCCATCTATCCAATCATCTTTTTATCCATCCTTTCATCCATTTGCTCATCCATCCAACAACTGAACCATTTATTCAATCAAACCAGGCATCAATCCATCCATAAATTACACTTTATGTTTTATCTGTTAGAGACACACATGAAGTTAAAAATCAGGGGTGAACAGTTTGGATCAGCGACAAAACGGAGAAGAAGAAACAGCAACAACCAGAAGAGGAAAAAAAAGAAGATGGGGAAATATTCACCCCGACACACCTCAGACTGCAGGATAATCTGATGGGACAATCTTAGAAAACAGGATAATCTGATGGAACAATCTTAGAAAACAGGATAATCTGGAGATTGTCGTCCTTGGTTGGGAAGTTGGAAGAAAAACCTCCTGATAATCTCTGCCTTGCTTTGGAGTATAATTGACATTTAATTAGTTTTCTTAGAGAGCGTTGCAGTCTCAGCTTCTTTAATCACTTTTCTGTGTTTCAGACGTCCGTCCTCACACTGCTGATCACATTCAACATTTATTTCTTCTTCTTTTATTTTATTTCAGTCCACGAGCAGAATCGTTGACTTTATTTCGCAGCATTAAACCTGTCCACACTCTTATCTTCTTTAAGCAGGTGTGGTGAAACAGGTGTGCTGATTGGCCGACAGGTGTTACCTGATCAGTGTCAGAGTCAGCGTGTTTTTTAACACCTGAAAGTGAATCCAGGAGAAGCTGTCAATCAAACATGCCACGTAACGGGCCTGTTTGCAACAGCTGCTTAAAAAGAGGTTTTTAATGAGTGTGAGCGTCTGGGCTGACGAGAGATTCAGATTTCTGCAGCTCAAACATTTAAAGGTGCACACAGGAGCAGCTTTGCTCACTTTTGTCTGATAATGATTAAAATTAGCACTTTTTAAATTAATGTTAACCTCCAGTCTGTTTTAATCCAGGCTTCTTAAGAAAGAACAGGTTTAGCTTCAGAGGTTTTTAAAGACCATCAAGTTTTAAATGATCTGAAATCAACAAAGAAAACTGTGCAGTGTGGACTTTTTCACTTATTTATATTCTTCTTAAATATTTTTCAGGACTATAATCTTAAAAACATGACACAGAATGATCTAATTAAAGCATCGATGAGCTGGGTCGTCTTTCTGTCTCTCATTAATGTTTAATGACGACCCGATTGCTAACAAGGGAACAGAAGTTAAGAACATAACAGGAAACAGGCATAAAATAAAACATATTTTTATATATTTTTACACTCATGTTGTATGTGAAATATGACTGCTCCAGAATGTTCTCCTGCCTGTGAAGGCCCTCAAAACTAAGACTTTTTAAATTTCTTTTTCAGGAACTAAAATTGTGAAACAGTCACAGGTTAGCATTCCCCAATGATCATACCTGAAGGAAAAATACTTGTAACTTAATTTTCAGGCGATTAAGACCAAAACTTGTGCACATGCATGTTCAAATTAATTGAAAGGTTCCAAAAAGTATTTTTTTAGCAACATTTTTTTCCAGGGTGTGAAATGACAAAAACGTCCTGTTTTAGTGTGGACTTGGAAAAGTGCTTAAAGTCAATTTAAAGTTAGACATGACCAAACCTTCTGCACCAGAGTGGTGTCCTGCCTGTACAGGTCCCAAAAGGTGACGGTTATGCTTATTTTTGAGGATCAAAACTGGCATAAAAATGATATGTTAGCATGAGGGTGTTTCCAAAGCCAGACCTTAGATGTTAATTTGTAAGACAGATATGACCAAACCGTCTGCACCAGCATGTTTTTCAGCCTGGTTTACAGCCAAAAAGTCACGTTTGAGCATATTTTTGGTGGGGGTCGAAATGGAAAAAAGTCATCTGTTAGCATTGGTATTGTTACAATTTACTGTTCTACACAAAAAAAATGTTTTAAAGTAAATCTTATTATTTTTGTTTCATTTATATTTAGTATAGAATTACTTATTTGGACTCCTGAGTAGATAATTCTGTTTCAGTGGTTGAATGTTCCACCTAAAAATGTGAATTCAGTTTAAATTTCTCTTTCTTAATCAAAATGGCAAAACATCTAAAGCTCACTTAAAAGTCTGTGTTTAACTCTTCATTAAGATGGATGCTTCCTCATTTCTCTTTCAGGTGGTGGAATAGATTAACTAAGCACTAAAAAACAATAAAAAGAATCCAAAAAAGAACAAATAAAGAAATATAGATCAACTCACAGCAAAGAATAACTTTATTAATGCTGCAGGCAGAATCAGCTCCTCTGCTACAGTGTGTTTTTTTTTGCACTGAGCAGTTATGTACGCCACCTTATATGATGCTAACAGCGCTCGCAGGTTTACAGAAGTAGCACTCACAAAGCGGGATGATTGTTAGCAATATCCGGCACGTTTTGTGCTAAAAAACTGCAGCGGCTTATCAGTGTGATTGGGGTGTTATGTGTTAGAGTGCCAACTTACAAATAAAATGCATTATTATTATTATTAACTTAATTTATTTGCTTCATGCTGTCCGCTGCCCACATTTTTAGACACAGTAAACACACTGCGGTCTTTTCTCGTCTCCCACCGTGGTCACAGTGAAGCCAAGCACTTCGTAAGCTTCGTAAGCCTCGGGTTTTGGGACACTTTGGTTTATCATTATCTCCGCCTTTCTTTTCACTCCTGTTACATATTTTTCCATGCTGTCTCTCGAGGGTTTGTTCACTGCTCTTTAGATTTCCTGTTCTGTGCTGTGTTTGCACATGCTCGGTGCAAAAAAAACCAACATCCACCGCAGAAATAATACCCCCTACACACACTCTAACAATGACATTGACACTGCCACCTACTGGAGTGGATGTGCAATTACACTTTATTGTAGTACGGCCCTAAACTCATGTTCCCCGGTGTTACATGCGCCCCACTATTTAAAAAGGACTGCTTTAATATCATGCAGAGAAGTGTTTCCCCCTCTGTGCATGCTTCCTCCTTCAGCCTCCATGTGTATCAGGCCACACACGTGCACACACACATGCACACTCATGAGAAAGAAGGTTAATGAAGAGCGGTGACTGTCTCGTTTCCCTCCATCAGAGCCGTTAGCGTTCCCATGAAGAGTGCGAGCAGAAACGGCTCAAACGTTCGTAACGATTGTTTTTCTGCACACCTCCCTGTGAGGACACTTTACACCTGCTCCCTCCTTCATCTGTCTTCATTTTTCTGGACCAGGCAGGATGTTTGGCTTGGCCGCGGCCCGCTCCATGACTTAATCCCTGGGTGCTATTGTTAAATTTTTCGAAGCTAAAAAATAATGAAAACCAAATGCGGCCCAGGGACCCCGCTTCAGGTTTCAGGGCCTGCGCTTTAACAACGCCGCCTTTCCAGCACGTCGAGGCCAAATAACTCACTTATGTTTCCCTTGTAACCTTACGCCAAACATGAGATCTTTACTTTGTCAGAGCTGCTGAGTATCAAACCAACTGTATCAATAGGAAAACAGTTTTAATAAGCGTCCCCAGGCGAGGCCGGGAACACCTCTCACCTGGAAGCTATTACAGCCTGCAGGAAATGGAGGCAGAGATCGAGTGCTTCCCAATAACGTGTGTCCCCCCGGAGAGAGCAAATATGTAGATTCATCATAAAACATATCGCAGCGCTCGGGCCGAACAGACGAGAGAGAATCAGCAGAGACAGCTGGGCACCGCCGACACAATATCGCACAAACATCTGTGGAGGCAGCGTGCAGATAACGTTTCATCGCTCATGTCGAACGGGCTCTCCTGACAGACACGCTGTAAACACCTTCTGCAGATGGAGGCATGGGGCTGTACGGAGGGCAAACACTGCCAAAATAATATAAAACATAGAAAAGAGACTTATAAATATGATCAAAAATATAGATATATACAGACACGCTGTAAACACCTTCTGCAGATGGAGGCATGGGGCTGTACGGAGGGCAAACACTGCCAAAATAATACAAAATATTAAAAAAAGAGGAATAAATATCATCAAAAATATAGATATATGCAGACACACTGTAAACACCTTCTGCAGATGGAGGGCTGGATCTGTACAGAGGACAAACACCGCAAAAATAAAACAAAATATGGAAAAAAAAATATGATCAAAAATATACATTTATATAATCATGGTGTAAACACCTTCTGCAGATGGAGGAAAATAGTTGTATGGAGGACAAATACTGCAAAATAACTACAAAATAAGGAAACAGGGCGATGATATATGAAGAAAAACCTGAAAATATCACACTATCATGGATCAGTATGGAGGACAAACACTGCAGCTAATATGAAATATTCAAACGAGATGAATAAGTAAAATCAAAAATATAGATATAACATGCAGTCATGCTGTAAACACATTCTGCAGATGGAGGGATGGATCTGTACGGAGGACAAACAGTGCTAAAAAAAATCCCAAAAATATAGATACAAGAAGAATGTGTGATTAAGATATTAATTTATCATGTATTCATGCTGTAAGCATCTTTCAAGACAGATGGCTGTAAGCCTATAAAAGTGCTTTTGCAGTACCTGACAGGGCCACCACCATGAAAACTGTAAAGTTTCAGTATTTAGATTTTTTCAAACTTTGCAACAACTTACAATATAAGTCAGTGAATGAAAAAAATTTTGATTTTTAATTTTTAAACCTTCAGCAGAAAATAATCCAAATTAATCGATTGATTTGATATATTGCCCAGCCCTACTATAGCTTAAATTTAAGTTGTGCTTGGTGTTTTTTTTTCCCAATTCCACACTGTGCAGGTGCCAAGTTTGGAATTGTTTTTTCCCCTCTCCTCTCCTCTTGTTTTCTTTTCTGAGAGCACTTTGAGTTACATATGTTGTAGGGAAAGTGCTATATAAATAAAGCTTGATTGATTGATTGAAGTTATGCTTGCCTTTATTTTAAATCAGTTAAAACATTAAATATCATCAGAAAGGCTGAACGACTCTCGACTTCAGGAAATGAATAAAGTTCCTGTAAAGTCTGGTTGATTTCCCACTGAGCCCTCTTCACTGTTAACTCCTTCATAACTTCTTTGTCCTGCAGCATCGGGCCTCCGTACATGCTTTTGTCAGTTTGGCAGAATCTTTGGCCTTCGCCTGATGAGTTTATTGGCCGTCCTTCGCATTAACGTCCATTAAAGTGCTCTTCTGCAGGTGATGAGAATCTTCATCGTCTCCATTGAAATTCCTGCAGCGGAGCGATCATCATCAGGCCGGTCTCCGAGGCCGAAATCAGCGTTAATAAATCAATCGTGGGCCCGGCGAGCGCTCCTCGGCTCCCTCAGCTGCTTGCTAAACAAATGGATTCAGCATGTTTAATGAGGGAGGGGGCGGGGGGGTAAGTGATACCTGTAATGATCTCTGCAGACCTGGAACCACTGGCACCCGCCCAGGCCAGCGCTCGGCCAGGGAGATGTTTGGATGAAGACGCGCTGGTCGTTTGGCAGATTTACGGCGTGCGGGAGGCCGTGAATCAGGACGGCGCTGAAACGGGCCACACACTGACATCACAGCCCGCCGGCGAATCAGAGACGAGGAGGTTAAACGGAGTCCGGGTGAGCAAAGTGATGACACGGGCAGATGAGGATTCAGGAGGAATTCTCAGGTTGTTTTTTGGGAAACGCAGAGTGGAGATAAAAGTTTCTGCATGTGCGTCTGCGGTGTGAGGCCACCACCAGGTTTTAGAGCCGATGTGGATCCTGACGGAGCTGCAGGGCCAGGAGGACGAGAGCAGACCTGCAGGAGAAGAAGAAGAAGAAGAAGAAGAGACGATCCTCATGCTCAAACTAAAGACAGAAATAGAGTCCGGAGAATTACTCCTAATGAAGAAAGGATCCTTTAGAAAGCTTACAAAATATAAACATGTTTTATGTTTTAAAGCCAACTTTAATAGGTACACCTTGCTCATTCAAACGGGCCAAAAACCCGTTTAAACCCGATGTAGGTACCAGATCTGCTAATGACGTCACATATCTACGGCAGTTCTACGTGGCCAAACCACTCAACACTAGATAGATCGATATGTGTGTGATAACTTGATGCAATTTTTAAGTCTTTATCGCTGTACTTCAGCTACTCATTTATGCTGTAATTTCGTTTAACTACTCTTGGACAATTAAATGACATAAATATTCAAACACGTAACTGTCTAAACAAAATGTAACTGTCACAACATCGTCCTGACTGCAGGAATTTTAATAAACTTTTCCACATGTAAGTATTAAAATTACACAAATGGTTGTCCATTTTAATACTGAATACTTAAGTCACATTTTTGGACCAAAAAATACTGAAATCTTCATCAGAACATCATTAAAAACTACAAAAGTCTACGGTCAGTTTCTCTCCTCATGTTCCCACTGTAGATTTCTTCAGTTCATGTCGTCACTCTGTACACAACCACACTTCTTTAGGAGTTTGATTATATCATTTGTTACTCCTGTTATTCGTCTCTCGCTGTCTTCTTCTCTTCCATGTTGCTGGGTGATGCTAATGTGGGATCCTACCAATGACGAAGCGGGAACGTCATCAGCAGGCGCAGGTTAGAGGGACGGATCTGTACCTACACCGGTAACAATCAGCTCCTGTCGGCAGTGTGAAAGGGTTTTATCTGCAATTCGACCCGGGTCGACTGACCCTGCAAGTGACAGGTTTTAGGCCTGGACCACACGGATAAAGATTTGAAATATTCCGAAACGCACATTTTTCTGTCCAGTTGGGCCTCTCAACCACACGAACACGGCGATTTCACCCACATAAACAGAGATTTTTTTGAACAGATAAAAAAGTGAAGAAATAAAAAATATCCGTTTCAGTGGATCGGTGTAGCGGTGTTAAACGGAGCTGGTGTTGACGCGATGACGTCAAGCGCTGAGCAACAAGTCACTGTAGCAACGGTTGCCAACAAGAACGATAGCTGACATTTACCGCGCTATCTGTGTTCTTTGCACTTTTTGTTACAGCTCTACTGATGAATGTAATGATGTAGCATCGAAGGCACTCCACTGCTGCGCCACGTCGCAGTATTATCATCATCTTCTTACTCTGTTGACTGCTTCTTCCTGTTTTTGACTGTGCATGCTCATAACATTCTTCTTCTATGGTTTCCACATTTTGCTAACCTGCCACATATTGGCCAGGCATGGCATTGCAGCTTCAGAGGCGATGTTTCAGTTTTGCCTCTTCGTATGGACAGAGGTATTTCTGTGGTGTGGACAGGTATTTTTTTTAAACGAGGACAAAGATATCCGGTCAAAAATATATCCATATTCATGTGGTCCAGGCCTTAATCGGCCCATCTCCAATCGGCTTCAGTGGGAACGTCACACCCAGGTCGACCCACTAGTTTACGTCATGACGTTGGCGTAACGTGTCCACGCCATAACATCACTCTCGTTACCGTCGCATCAACAAATTCCATCCTTCTTCATATCGTCAGCACTGAGTTTGCACATGTTTAAAGAGGGAGAAAAGTACAAAGTAAAGTAAACTGTGTCCGCTGCCTCCATGCTCCTTTGCATTGTTTACGTGGACGTGTTTCGTCACTTTTTACCCGCATTGAAAACATCCGCGGTGACTTGCTAACTTTAGCGTGAAAGCGGTAACAGATTCAGCAAGGAGCTGAAACATCCCTCAGAGATGTTGGTCCACATCTCCACAAGAGCATCACACAGATGCCGAACATCCATGAGGAGAATCTCCTGCTCCACCACATCCCAAAGCTGCTCTACTGGGCTGAGATCTGGTGACACCACCAGCAGCAGCCTGAACCGCTGAGCCAAGGCAGGATGGATCCATGCAACATGATGCCATGTAGTGTTGTTTTTGGCGACCTGTTTTAATTTTAGTTTTAGTCTAGTCTTCGTGTCAAACTATAATTTTAGTTTTTATTAGTTTTAGTCACATTTATACTCTTTTTAGTCAAGTCAAGTTTCAGTTGACTAAAAGTCTGAGCATTTTAGTCTTATTGTAGTCAGAATTATCCATGACTATTTTTGTATAGTTTTAGTCAATGAAAACTGATGACATTTTAGTCTAGTTTTAGTCAATGAAGATTGCACTTTAATCTCATCTCTTTTGAGCAATGCAATTCTACTTAATCCACTTCATTTAGTACAAGTACTTAGTGCAGAGTACTGTAGATGTAACCAAAATTTTTTCTAAGTCATCCATTTCACAAGTCAAACATGGATATCTTATAATTAGATTATTACCTTATAGACTCAAGAATACATTCAATTCCAGACACGGAAGATGCTCTGATTTGAATTTAGAACACATTTATTTTACCTCTCAAACATGTAAGAAGTGCACACACTTAAATTTGAATAAAATAGCTTCAAATGACGATGCCAGAAAAAATTGACATTACATTAAAGTTTAGCTTAAAGACAAACAAAGTGCTTGAATGCTTGAGGTACAATAACATTATGAAAAGTGCAAATAAAATGTGTGTGTCTGTGTATTTGTTGTAAACTGAAGTCAGATTTTGCATCATAAAAACTATTGCAAGATATAACACTGGATGGGAGGACCTTATGGAGATATGAGATTGGAAACATGGACTATATAATGTGGAATTTGTTGACAAAAAAGAACAAATAACGGTACCGAATCATGCCAACTACTGAACCAAATAACCAGTGTGTGTGTGTGTGCTAGGGCTGAACAATTTTTTTATTTTTTCAGATTGAAATCGCAATTTTAGACAGTGCAATTTTGTGATCGCCAAAGCAGCAATTTTTTGCAGCGCTCCTGACTGACTCAGGATCTGTTGTGTCAAGTATTATACACATACTGTTTTACAAATTTGTAGACAATCTATATGTTAAAAGTGCTGGTAAGCAGGTCAACAACTCAAAGCTTCTGTTAAGGAGTAGAAGTTAATGAAAACAGATTATTTATCATCACTACTGAAGGTGAATAATATGTTAAGTGTTTTTCATCATTTATTTCCTTACTGTTGTCTGTTATGGGGAGAGATTTGTCTCAAAATGATTCACACAAATCTCTTCATGATTTTCACATGTGTTTTTCAGATCCACAAATATATCAATAATATTCACATGTGTTTTTCAGATCCACAAATATATCCATAATTTTCTCATGTGTTTTTCAGATCCACAAATATATATATGATTTTCACATGTGTTTTTCAGATTCACAAATATATATTTGATTTTCACATGTGTTTTCAAATTTTGTGAGTGCATTTATCATGACTTATCATTTGTAAATCTTCAATTCTGCTTGTGAACTGTTGGAAGTGCGTTTGTGGATCAACTGACACCTGCATTCATTTTTGAGACAAACGTAACGCAGTTTCCTAGAAATGCACACACATATTTGGAGGGATTTATCTCATTAATATGCAGACAAATATCCATGAATTTCACATGTGTTTTGCAGATCCACAAATATAAACATAATTTTCTCATGTGTTTTTAGGATTCACAAATATTTTTACGATTTTCACATGTGTTTCTCCGATCTGCAAACATATGCATGATTTTCACATGTGTTTTTAAGGTTCACAAATATATCCACGTTTTTCACATGTATTTTTAAAGTTTGTGAGAGCATTTATCATGACTTATCATTTGTAAATCTTCAGTTGTGCTTGTGAATCATTTAAAGTATGCGTTCAGGATCAACAGACACGTGCATCTATTTTTGAGACAAACGTACGCAGTTTCACAGAGATTCTCACACACACAGGTTGAGAATATTCACATGTGTCTCAAGCCCCGCCCCCTCCATCCACTAGGCGGCAGTGTTGCTGTCTTTGTTTAACAGGGGGCGTCAAACGGCCTGCTCCGGCTCGGTGCTGTTGAAGAAGAAGGAAGCCCCTTCAGGAGCAGAAAGGCGCCTCAACTTAGAAGCAAAAGCAGCCTAACCCAGTCCGCCAGTATTCATTTCTGGCCCCCGCCATGCTCTGGAGTGTGTCTTTTATATGTGTATAATGTTTATTCATTTTTCTGAACAGAACTTTGACGATCATTAACAGATGAACGTAAACGCACCAGGCACAGCATTGCTGCAGACCGCTGACGCCTCCTCCTGCTGACTGGGCAAAGTCAGAAAGATATTCACTAATCTGACCCTCTTTTCAGTCACTGTCATGAAGACTGGAAGCTACAGCCCGCTTTTTCCTCAAAACGAGCCGTTCTCCGAGCCAGACAGCTTCTATTTGTATCAAAGTGCTGTCGGTGATGCTCGACGGCTTAGGGAGCGTCGGCAATTCACCATAGCAAAGGAAAGCGGTGAATGAAAATATATAAACATTAAACTTTCTTTAGTGAGCCGTGAAGTAGGCTAAACCAGAGATGTTTGATCCTTAAGATAAGTTCTGCAACAGTACCGTTCAATTATTATAGTCATTACCTATTAACAGAAATTAATATTTTAAGAAATAATGTGTCCTGTGTATATCTTGATATTTTTTAACAAACTGTGACATTTTTTAATGAATAACACAAGGTCTTGTGTAGTGTGTTACAGTTTTTCATGGTGACAGTACTGAGTTTTCATTCACCGCTTTCCTTTGCTGTGGTGAATTGTCGACGCTTCCCTAAGTCGAGCATCACCGACAGCACTTTGATACAAATAGAAGCTGTCTGGCTCGGAGAACGGCTCGTTTTGAGGAAAAAGCGGGCTGTAGCTTCCAGTCTTCATGACAGTGACTGAAAAGAGGGTCAGATTAGTGAATATCTTTCTGACTTTGCCCAGTCAGCAGGAGGAGGCGTCAGCGGTCTGCAGCAATGCTGTGCCTGGTGCGTTTACGTTCATCTGTTAATGATCGTCAAAGTTCTGTTCAGAAAAATGAATAAACATTATACACATATAAAAGACACACTCCAGAGCATGGCGAGGGGCCAGAAATGAATACTGGCGGACTGGGTTAGGCTGCTTTTGCTTCTAAGTTGAGGCGCCTTTCTGCTCCTGAAGGGGCTTCCTTCTTCTTCAACAGCACCGAGCCGGAGCAGGCCGCTTGACGCCCCTGTTAAACAAAGACAGCAACACTGCCGCCTAGTGGATGGAGGGGCGGGGCTTGAGACACATGTGAATATTCTCAACCTGTGTGTGTGAGAATCTCTGTGAAACTGCGTGCACGCTTTGTCTCAAAAATAGAGGCACGGTCTGTTGATCCACGAACGTATTTCTTTTAAATGATTCACAAGCACAACTGAAGATTTACAAATGATAAGTCATGATAAATGCTCTCACAAACTTTAAAAATACATGTGAAAAACGTGATATATTTGTGAACCTTAAAAACACATGTGAAAAATCATGCATATGTTTGCAGATCGGAGAAACACATGTGAAAATCGTAAAAATATTTGTGAATCCTAAAAACACATGAGAAAATTATGTTTATATTTGTGGATCTGCAAAACACATGTGAAATTCATGGATATTTGTCTGCATATTAATGAGATAAATCCTCCAAATATGTGTGTGCATTTCTAGGAAACTGCTATTGTCTCAAAAATGAATGCAGGTGTCAGTTGATCCACAAACGCACTTCCAACAGTTCACAAGCAGAATTGAAGATTTACAAATGATAAGTCATGATAAATGCACTCACAAAATTTGAAAACACATGTGAAAATCAAATATATATTTGTGAATCTGAAAAACACATGTGAAAATCATATATATATTTGTGGATCTGAAAAACACATGAGAAAATTATGGATATATTTGTGGATCTGAAAAACACATGTGAATATTATTGATATATTTGTGGATCTGAAAAACACATGTGAAAATCATGGAGAGATTTGTGTGAATCATTTTGAGACAAATCTCTCCCCATAGTCTGTGCTGTAAACAAAGTGAATTTTGCACTGAAGTTTGATTTGAAAAAAAAAAAAATTGTGAATTGCAATATCTGCCAGAAAAATGGAAATTCAATTCCTAAAATTGTTCAGCCCTAGTGTGTGCGCAGAACACGCATGCTTGTTGCATGTCTGTTAAGGCCAGCCATTAACTACTACTTGGGCTTGTTTACTTTGAGGAAAGCACTTCTTTCTCCCAAAAATGAACCCCGCCTGGCTGGCCATCAATCTCTTTCGTTGGGTCAGACTTAACTTTGTTCCTTCTGTTATCGTTATACTTTACTCTCCGTAGCTCCATCTTCCATATAATGCCGCGCGAGTGGGGGGGATAGAGGAAGTGACGTCGCCTGCGTCTGCGCAGTGCGACCTGATGCAGCCGCTGTACTGAGACCCAGGAAATGGAAATAATACAAGATAAAAGTGACACTAAATAACGCAATGACATTACGTCCCATCTCGTTTTGGTCAACGAAAATGAAGACATATATTAGCAGAGTTTTCATTTTGTAAACCACATTTAGTCCCGTTTTTATTCGTCAACAATATTACATTATATATTTAATTATAGTTTTAGTCACATGACCACCATTCACGTCCCGTCTCCTCCCGTTTCCGTCACGTGATAGAGGTTCGTTGACGTTGATATTTAGTCATAATTTTCGTTGACTAAAGCAACACTAATGCCATGTTATGTTATGGATTCATGTTTGGTGTTGGATGTATATATTTGTATATATATGTATATGTGTATTTTATATATGCATATATGTATCTATGCATATATGTGTATCCATAAAATGAAGAGCTTTATGCTCTACTGTAAAGTGTCTTGAGATAACACTTGTTATGAACTGGAGATATACAAATAAAGACTGATTGACTGATGTTCACACCAAACTCTGAGCCTCCATCTGAATGTGGAGCAGAGATCCAGACTCATCAGACCAGGAGACACTTTTACGATCTTCCATTGTTCAGCTTTGGTGTCCTGTTCTTAGCTGATAGGAGTGGACCCTGCTGTGGTCCAGTTTGGAGAGTCAGAGCCTCAGTTTCTGTTCAGTTCAGTTCGGACAACTATATTTATCCCACAAAGGGCAATTCATTTGTAGCTTTAAATAATCCATAAAAAATAATCAGTAATCTATCAAGGAAACATATTTAAGCAAGCATGGGACAGATAGAGATGTCGGACATTATGAGTAACCTACATATACAAATTGTAGAGCAAGATAAAACAAGAGAAGATAAAGACAAAGCAAGTGGGGAAAAAAACAAGACAATGTAAAAACTGTAAAAACAGCAGAGAAAAGTAGATAAA
Source organism: Scarus forsteni (assembly GCA_036419115.1). Taxonomy (NCBI): domain Eukaryota; kingdom Metazoa; phylum Chordata; class Actinopteri; order Labriformes; family Labridae; genus Scarus; species Scarus forsteni. Next base: position 38,204,252 of record JAZDUH010000383.1, read on the forward strand.
ACAATAAATAAATAATGTCCTCGATAAAGAGTCATCTAAAATGGGTGTGGTCTGTGTTTAGGAGCTAACAGCAGAGGGAATGAAGGGCTTTGAGTAGCTATTAGTTTTCCTTTTTTCATGTTCTTTGCTGACAGGAGTGGACCCCGGTGTGGTCTTCTGCTTCTGTGGACCATCGGCTCATGTCTGGACATGTTGAGTGCTCAGAGATGGTCTGCAGACCTTGGCTGCTTATTGAGTTCCTGTTGCCTCTCCGTCATCTCCAACCACCCTGACCTTTAATCTGACATCAACAAGGCATTCTGGTCCAGAGACCTGCTGCTCAAGGACATTTTCTCTTTTTAAGACCATTCTCTGGAGATGGTTGGGTGTGAATATCCCAGTAGAACAGCAGAGTCTCAAATATTTGCTCCAAGTTAAATCACCTTTGTCCTCCATCCTGCTGCTCGGCTTTGACCTCAGCAGTATAAATGGTAAAATGCACTGAGATGAAGCCATGTTTTTGTTTAACCCTTTAATGCATGAATTATGAAATCAGAAAGGAATACTTTTATAAATGTTTTTTTTTCTTAATTTTTTGCTATATTTTGAGGAGTCAAGCATCAGCGGTTTAAAAGTAATTAAGAGGAACTTAAAGATCCACAAACATGTCTTTGACAAACATTTATTAGGAGTTACAAAAAGAAAAAGAAAAAATCTGAAGTTTGTGTATTGTTGCTATTTAATCAAACTATTCACTCATGAATTACACCAAAATTTTTTCATAAAAAAATGTAAAAAATCTCAATATAAGCACAATACCCACCTTACTGTTCGTCGACTACTTTGGATTTATGATGCAAAATCTGAGTGTGGTAAAAATGTGCTAAATTATAGATTTTTAATGAAACTTAAAGGCGCTATGAGGAGAATCTCTTTCCGCTGACATAAAGACTCTGCTACCCATGAGCACGCGCGGCGACTGTGGTAAAGACGTGACCCAAGCCAAAGCGTGTTTGTTGTGATGCTAATGAATGCAGCTCAGACCTTCCTCAGAACTCTGCATTGCTTTACAACTTCTTTTTTCAACAACTTACAGGATGCAAAGCCACGAGGTAATGTATCTCTTTCTAGTTACGTAGTGGTAGTTTTTGATGTGTGACAACAAGCAATTTTTGGAAAACTTAGTATTGTAGTTTTGTAGCCGGCTATATATGGCTACTTACAGCCAGGTGCTCTAAGACGTGTCTGAATAATATAAATTTGCTCTAGTTTTAATTGTCTTGTTCCTGAAGTTGAGTATCCAGGACAGTCCAGCCCTGTCCGACCCGACCGTGAAGCTAAGGAATAGCATTTATAGATAACCTATTTAGATGCTATAAAACTCATCTTAAAGTGTGTATTTCCATCAGGCATATATCTAAAAGGTAGACTTTTTGTAATTACTTAGAAACTCCTAAATATCTGTCTACTGTAGTTTACACCATGCATAGAAAACATTTAATATTCCTGAATTTAATGATGACTAATCAGTTGAGCTGGTAGTTAAAGTTTTAATTCTCCAACAGAAGGTAATCAAAACTGTTAAATCTGTTCTCTTATGTTTTTGTATCTTAAATTAAATTTATTTTAAGATTGTTTGTTTGTAGAAAAACCATCATGGTCTTTAAAATCTAAAATGATGTAACCCCAGAATAATCCGACCCCATGCCTCCCTGGGGCGCCTCCTTTGGGTGACCTGCTCCTCTGTTAGCGAGTAAAATATGTTGATTTATTTAGCCTACACGCTGCAGTATGGGGGCTACGGTCGGGGGCTATAGGTTAAAAAATGTGCAGCGATCGGCCATGCAGCTCGGCGCTGCATTTCCAAACAGCAGTGGGACTTCCCCGGTGATGTGGAGAGCTGCATTAAAGGTAATGTACATCCAAACAGCCCTGCAGGTTATAACCTCGCCGCTCCCGGCGGACACGCCTCCTGCTGCAGTAAACGCTCCTTGGCGTTGAAGGACATCGCTGCTTGCTGGTAATGGAGAGCCTGAAATCAGCAAACGATGAGTCCTTTACATCAGGAGTTATCTAATCATGTCTCTGAGTGTATAATGGACGCCAGCCAGTTGCCCTCAGAATCCATTTGTGCCCTCGTGATGTTTCCCGAAGCCTTTAAACACAATCGCCGCTCTCCTGAGACATCTTAAAGCTCGGGATGATTCTTCTGGGACAGGCGGTTTGTTCTCCGTCACTCCTACGCTCACTTCTTAGATACCAGGACATGAGGCCATCATTTACTCCAGCTGATTTAACCTGAAGGTGGAATCAGAGGCAGCAGAGCAACACTGATCATCTGCTGTGCTGGTAGACCAGAGAGCATCCCACAGGATAATCAGCCTGATCTCTGGCCTGAATGCCCCCTCTGATAGCTGGATGTTCTTTACGCAAGGCCGAATACGGCCAAATCCGAAGACTTTTCATTGCGTTTTTGTCTCCTGTTTACATGGAAACTGTACCTGGAGTGCTTTAAACTTTTAAAACCAGGGTCCAGGTGGAGAATTTTCTAAACGCTCCTTCATGCAGATCCGTGTAAACCAGAGTCAGAGTTTTAGGATGAAACATGAAGGCTGTGCACACATACCAGGAACAACAGCTTAACGGTGCTCAGTTTGTTATCCAGACAAAACTATCCAGACAGATTTGTTGTCCAGACAAGAAACTCCTGCATCTTCTACGTTTATTGTAGCAGCGCTGTTCTGCAAACCTACATCGCCATCTACTGGACTGGCATGCACACTACAACGGTTTCATTCGTTTCTAGCGTCTTCATATGAACGCGGATCGACTTTAAATACGCAAAGGAAAAACCATCATTCGGCTCGTCATTTGGAAACCGTTTGAGAAACAACAAAATCCTTCATAACTTTTGTTCATCAATGCCTCCTCTGTCACCTGCATTTAGGAGAGGATAATTTTTCTGGATAAAGTCTTTTTAGGGCAATGTTTTATTTTGAAATCCAAATTGCCAGCTTTCTGTTTGAGATAGGTCAAGGGTGTCAGGTGAGACCTACGTTTTGCCATTGGCTTGATCTCTATACAACTTTCCTAATGGACGTGAGGTCTGTTTTAGTGTTTCCAGGTGGCACTAGAGAGCACATTTTGGCATGTTTTTGATAATTTTTTTCATTTTATCCAATTTTTCACCAGACCTCAGGTGCGTGCCAGTTGTGGTGAGTTTTTGAGCATGTTTAGGGGGTCAGATTAAGGTTTAATGACCAGGAGGGCGTAATAATAATAATAAGAAAGACACGTTACAAAAACAATAGGGTCCTTAATGTCTCCTGGTCTGATGAGTCTGTATCTCTGCTCCATAGTCTGATGGTAGGCTCAGAGTGTGGTGTAAACATCATGAAGCATCACGGATCAGCGGTTCAGGCTGCTGCTGGTGTCACCAGATCTCAATCCAGTAGAGCACCTTTGGGATGTGGTGGAGCAGGAGATTCTTCTCATGCATGTTCAGCAGCCTTGTGATGCTCTCATGGAGATATGGAGCAAAATCTCAGAGCGACATTTCAGCATCTTGTTGAATAAGTGACACCAAGAATAATGGTGCCCAGTACTGGCAGGGTGTACCTAATAAAGTGGCCAGTTAGCAGAGTTCTTGTTAATGGTCAGAGAAAAAACGTTCTTGAAAGATTGTGTTGAATCCACCTCCTGTCTTCAGAGCAGGAAACACTTAAGTGATTTATAATTTAATTAATTCTCTCAGCTCATCTTTATTTCCTTTATTTCCTAAAATCAGATTAATTGTTGTCGTCAGGATCTTTTTTTTCACATGTTCTGCAGGTTTTTAAAGCCTCCACATTCCTCTTAACTCCTTTTTTTTTTACATCCTCCCCCAAACAAAGTGTTGATGTTGAAAATAGAAACTTCTCCAAGTGCTCATCAAGAGACAACAAGACCTGTCTGAACTCATTTCGGCGTTGTTGTCTCTTTTTTTACCGTCCTGCTCTTTTTACGGCCCATCTAATGGCTTATTTATTACATTCATTCTTTATACGCCCGCTCCTGTGTGGCCTCATTACGACTACAGCACTGCTTTGGAATTCCAGGATAATTATGAGCTTCATTGTTTTAATAAGAGTCTCGGTCAGCCGCGGATCTCTGCTACATCTTCACAGCTCCCACCGGGACTCCAGCGGGCAGCGGCAGGACGGACAGACGGACACGCGGCTGCAGGTAAATATTTATACGCTGCTGTGTGAAGCAGGGTGCTTGAATCTCATGGCTGTCTTGTAAAAGTGGTCTGATGTGGTGTAAATCTATGCGGCCTTAATAAGTCTGTGATGCAACGCTCAGCTCGTCTGCGCCCTCGTAAATCAAAGCTGCACTTTTCTTCTCAACATGAGGTAACGTTTGGAAACTCGCCACAGATGGACCAGAGTTTACGCCAAAACAACTCCATTTATTTCTGCAGCGCTGATGCTAATTTATGAAACGTGTACTAGTAGATTCAGAGATCATTTCTAATTCAGTTAAAAATGCAAATGTTGAACCAATTAAGAGAGCAAGCAAACGTTAGAGCACGAGTTTATAAAGCACTCGACTGTGACTTCGTTAAATCTGATTTTATGAATTTAATGTGTTCAAAATACAGTCACACTAACATGAACTGAAGTTTTACATCAAAACAGGGTTTACAAGTACAGGGCAGACACTCAGTGCTCTGTTCTGATGAGTACTGTGCAGCAGTGAGTCGAACAGTTTAACCCAAGATGGGCCCAAGATTTAACAATAATCTGGTGTTTAATTATCTTACTTCTCCACTTTTTTACATTAATTTTAATTGTGAAAATCCAAGTCCACACAAACAATGATCATACATGTTGTATCTTTCATTTAACCATCTGCTGTTGCACAATTGTAACACAGATTCAGCAAGCAGTACAAAAGTGTGCAGGACCAATCGTGTATCTACACGACCAATTATATATACATTTAATAGGAGTGCAACAATACATGTATCTGTATTGAACCGTTCCATACAGTGGCCTCGGCTCGGTACACTCTATGAACCGAACAATACACAATTTTGTATTTATTTATTTGATCAACTTCTGACGAGGTGCTATGCGCTGAAAGTTCAGTGAATCTGCGTTCGACTACTCCGGGCTGCATTGTCGAGCACAGATCTGAGCTGCACACAGCACCTCCCCTTTCATTCGGCCAAGCTGCTGAGACAGAAGAAGCTACATACGCTAGGGCGCTGCAACATGGCGAGTGCTTTACCTTCAGCTGAATCTGAAGACCCTCCACCATCATTCAGATCTGGTGTTTGGGACTACTTTGGCTTCCATGTTAAGTATGACCCTGATGGTAAGCGTGCCATTGACAACAACACAACAGTATGTCTGAAGTGCAACACGATGCTAAACTATGTCGGGGGAAATACAACAAACGCTGACATCATCCCGGTGTTAAAACAAGTGGAACCAGACAGAAACAACAAGCAGCACACATGCTACAGACTTTACCTGGGTCATTTAGACAGCCATTAGCACATGATTCAAAGAGGACAAAGGAAACCGACCGGGCCATAGCTACTTTTATTGCTGTGGACATGAGACCCTTTTCTGTTGTGGATAACGCCGGGTTTCAGGACATGGTACAGACACTTGATACACTTATAGCTCGTTCTTTGTATTATTTACTCTGCTGCTAAGAATGCACCACATAAGATGGGTGAGTTCTCTATTAGATACATTTATTTATTTTTTTACTTACTCTTATTTTTACATGGAGATGTTTTGTTTTTATGATTTTAAGTATGCACCAAAGAATGTGCCTGGTTTAGCTGCAAGAGTTACATTTAATTCAATTTAATGATAACCTACTCTGAGTTGAAACAAATGTTGGTTATTTTAATAAACCACAAGTAAAAAAGTCACTGAAATTTCTCATATTTTGTATCGAAAAAGTATCAAACCGTGACAGAAAGGTATCCAACCGAACTGTGAATTATGTGTATTGTTGCACCCCTAACATTTAACCATTTTTTCAGTAAAATAAATAAGAATATGAAAACTAGTAAATAACACATAATGGGGTAAATGTCAATGGCTCATAAAGGCCTCTGCAGAGGGAATATATATGAAAGCAAAACAAAAAGGACACAAAATTTCACTTCAGACAAATGATGGTCATATTGACATTTGTTATCCATCTTTCCAATCTTTTTAAAAGTATTCCTTGTTGGAGTCTTAGAGCAAAAGTAATCCTTTCCATCATAAACATATAATAGATCATCCATTCCTCCACAGTAGGTTTTCCTGGTGCTTAAACATCTACTGGTAATTGCTTTGCTGCAGCACTTAGTATCCAAAAAAATTCTTAAACAAAATTATTATCTTTATGAAGGTGAAAAAAGTATGTGCATCTCTCTCTCAGTATTGATCACTCCTCTAAACAACAGTCCGTCTCTCTGTCTGTGCCCCGTGTCCTGCACTGTAATTGATTTTTGTAACTGTAACAGTATTTTACTGTAAAATCTATTCTATCTACTGTAACGGGTTGATTCAGTAAGTTACTGTGAATGGCAGACTGTGGGAAACAAACTGATTTCTGTAAACCTTGCAGCAATATGAACAGTTATTTACTGCAAAATGTCTAAACATTAAATAACTGAAGAGGGAATTGGGTCAATATTTGGTCTACTTTATAGTATAGTGTCTTTAGATAACATTTGTGATGCTTTGGCTCCATACAGATTCAGATTATTAGACTGATTGTTAGAACAATTTAGTCACTTGAAAAATTCTATTTCCCCTGGAAAAATTTAAACATTTCTCTTCGTAAATATTTAACATTTTTTAAACAAATGCTTGGAAAAGTATTTGCGAGTTTTCTCTCTTTACAACATCAATATATTGCTATAAATAATCGTTTAAATAGTTAAAGGTAGTAAAATAACCACTAGAAAAGCCACAGTCCTCACCCATATTGTGATTTTCACCATAAATATTAGTCCATTTATTTCATCTAAATATTTAGATTGACCATGAAAACATACCATTAGCAATTGAATTCATAATGATATCGCATTTTTCATCATGGAGGATCCAGACGGTGACCCGGATCACTCCCCAAATCTAATCATTTGTTCCTTGTCTTAATCCGGACATTTCCTGAAAATTTCATCAAAGTCTGTCCATAACTTTTTGAGTTATGTTGCTAACAGAGAAACAAACAAACAAACAAACAAACTAAAAACAGATGTTGGCAATGACATAACCTCCTGACGGGTGTAATAACAGCAAGTTCTCTTTAATTTAAAAAGCATCAATGTTGTGTAGAATAATACACTGAAATGACACTGTAAATGCAAATACAATGATTTTGCTGTTTTTACAGTGTGACTGTGTAGACCAACCAGACGTCTCAAACAGCAGCGTGCGATTTTTGGCCCTGATTGACACGATTTTTTATCCGTGCGACTATTTTGGGGATCGGGCCAAGTTTTGGCTCAGTCGTGCGTCTCACATCGTGCAGTATACACGAGGTCACGAGAAGGGATTAACACCTCACGACCACCTCCCGATCGATTGGATGAAAATCAAACCTGTTTGAAATCCTGGTCGCCCCTCGTGAGGCTATGTTACACTACACATGAGCAAACGTAGATACAGAAGAGAAAACAAATGCACAAGATGGAGCAGCATGGCATCACAGCGGACCTGGACCCAAACAGTGGAGGGTCGACTTGTTGAGCTGTGGCGGGCACAGCGAAGCCTATTCAGGTGATGAGTTTTTGTTTGTTATTCATTTGCATCTGTGAGCATCCGACCACTTCCTACTTCTTCTTCTTCTACTACTACTTTTTACGTTGCATTTCCGGATACAAGAGTCCGATGTGTTGTACATGGACGAACAGTGTGAGCAGTCAGATCACATCCGAGCATCGGGTCGTATAGTGTGAGAAGAATCGTGAGCTGTGAACTGTTAACCCCTGCGATTCACTCGTACAGTATGAGCAGCAGCTGAACGCCACGGTCGAAAAAGTCGTACAGTTTTAGTTTCATCTTCAGCCAAACTTCTCCTCTGCTCCATATCAACTCCTCCTCCTTCATTCAAGAGTGAAACTGAAAGGAGAGAGCAGTCGCTCTAATAACACTGTCAGGAAATACAGTAGAATAAGACACAGAGGAGAACATATTTAATAAATTGATATGATGCACATGGAAATGCTTTTATTTTACTGTTCTCACAGGAATCAGACCTTTGAAGGACTCGATTGCCCCATTAATAAAACTTATCCATTTTAAGATGTCTTCTAATCAGAGCTGCTGTTAAAGAGTGAGCAGGCTGTTGAGCGGTGTAACCTGTTTTAAAAATGATCTTCATTAATGCTAAGTGTTTAATCCTCGCCTCACACGTCCTCCTGCTGCTCTTACTTTACGATTGTTTTCTCGTGTGCCGTTGTGCTTTGGTTCGTTAAGGAGGAATACTGATCAGAAACTGTTTTCTCTGATAAACAATTTAAAATATTTGTCTTTCCCTCCTCGGAGCCTCAGTCTGCATCTGTTTATTATTTATGACCAACGCCGTGCCCCCCACAGAGCCCACGCCAGTTACCCAGAATACCCGTCAAGGCGGAGCAGCCTCCATCACGCCGCCGAAAAGCCCGTGAAAATGGTCCTTTTTTTAACGGCTGCTTTGAATGAAAAAGAATTATCATAACGCTGGAAGTATTAAAGTTCCCCAGAAGGAACCCTACAGTTTTATTAGTTTTACTGCCTCTGTCTTTTACACGTTTGACCGTCTTCAAACCAACACAAAGTTAATGTGTGACGGGGAGAAAGTCAAAGGGAAAAGTTGGCTGATTACGGCTATAACTCCTGCTCAGACTAATTACCAGTGGCTGTAAAATAAGTCAAAGTGGTCATCCTAATGAGTCCACCAGAGACCGATTGTTAAACTCCATTAAAAAGATCTATTTTCTTTCTGCCGTCTTTATTTGTGTGCTCCTCGGCCCCGCCGTCAGCGTCACGGCATCAACAGGAACCAAACGGAGTGTGTTTAAAGGTCATGACGCTGCACGCTCACAGGAACAGTAATTAATGTGAAATTAATCCTGACAGCAGCACTTAAGCATCCTTCATCCTGTCTCTTCATTAAAGCTGCGAGAGTGGGCACAAAGTTTGTCTTCAGGTGAGACACGTCTGACCTTAAGCTCACATGTTTAAGAAATGACCCGGTTACACTTCATTTAAACTTCCACCAGAGCAGAAAACTGTCCATGTTTGGGGCCAGAATCTCCTCAAAATACTGAGACCAGGGCTCGTATTCACAAAACTCCTTAAAGCTAAAAGTTTCTCCTAACTCGCTGATTTAGGAGAAACTCTAGTAACACTTTACTTTAGAGGTCCGCAGATTTCATCGCACTTAGGTAATAATTAGACAAAGTTTTTTCTTATATCTTTGAAATTACCCCCGAAATTTCATGAGAATTTGGTGTAAATTAGCACATAACTTTTTTAAAATAATGTCCAAATTTATTGTCGCAAGTCAGAATTGGTAGTTTGGTTGTTTTTTTCCAGTTAATTTGAAATTTACTCAAAATTCTAACGTAAGAAGGTGACGATAAGCAAATAATTTATTTGAAATTAAATCACAACCCACCACAAAATGCTTTGCGTTGGGCCTATGATTATAGGCCTAATAAAGATATATCATTCATTTCTATTTTGCATGTGATCTCAATTATGCATATCAACAAACTCAGTACTAAAGACCCTGGTGAAGTTAAATAACAAATAGCTAACTATCAACTGCTTAAATTGAATTATTCACTTAACATTTCAAAGGTAATTATCACAGGAAACAATGAACCTAACTTCTGTATTCAAGAACTAAGCAGCTATTCATCACCTGCTTCTCTGGAAACAGCAGAAATGTTGGGATACTTCTAAAAACATTTTGTGGTGGGTTGTGATTTTATTTCAAATAAATTATTTGCTTATCGTCACCTTCTTACCTTCAATTTGGAGTACATTTCAAAGAAACTGGAAAAAACAGCAACCTACCAATTCTGACTTGGGACAATAAATTTGTACATTATTTTAAAGAAGTTATGTGATAATTTACACCAAATTCTCATGAAGTTCTCGGGGTAATTTCAGAGAAATAAGAAAAAACTTTGTCTAATTATTACCTAAGTGCAATGAAATTTACGGACCTCTAAAGTAAAGTGTTACCGAAACTCTCAACTCTCTGAATGTCTCTCCTAAAACTATTTCACATTCACATTTTAGAGCTAAACCAAGCTCCTAAACCTGTGAGGAGTTAGCAGAAGTGAAGAGGACTCCTAAGTCCCTCAGACCAGTTCAGAAAGAATCTCAGCAGGGCTGCTGCTGCCAATCCACCTCATGATCAGAGAACATTTAGGAAAGATACAAAAACAATGAGCTTCTGAAAAGGTACGGCCTCAATCAGGAGGGTAGAATGATGGGAATAGAATTAGTCAAAGATAGAATCACTTCACCAACAAATAGAAACAACCCAGTGTCTTGGTGCAGAGCCTCCTCCTAATAAATGAAACACAAATATAAAAGTTCATGTTAATAAAATCTGTGATGACACATTTATCAAGATTAATCTTTCATGGACAGGTTGGTCAAAGAGGAAAATCTGTTGTTGTGTCCAGTTTGGTTTGGTCTTTCTTTAGCCTGATGTTTTCTCTGCCATGGTTATTCCAGAGTCCCAGTCATTAAGAGGCTGCTTATATGGATATCTGCTAATCCTTTAACCAGATACAGCTGCTCAACATTAGCACAACACACACTGGACTAGTCAGTATGTTACTCTGGGTTAATGTTTAATCAGTAGGCTGCATTTTTTTATTTGAAGGTCTTTATTTAAATCTGCCAACATGACTCTTTTCTCTAAACTGAGTGACTTCTATGTAGAAAGTTCTTAAAGACTCATTCACTGTCAGCCAATCACTGAAGGCGCTGTGAGACAGGTGGTTCCTGAAACATGATGTGTTACGTCCCCGGCTTTTAAGAGCCGGGGACGTAACACATGACATCATCCATAGCAACAGGGTCAGAAACATGACATCATCCATAGCAACAGGGTCTGAAACATGACATCATCCATGGCAACAGGGTCAGCTCCGCCCCTTTCTTTTAGCTTCAGAGCTCTCTGAATCCTTAGTAAAGCTGTGTTCAAAATCGTCCACTCATTCACTCACTCACTCTCCCCTCTGTAGTGTAAATGAAATAGTGGACTGCATAGGGAATGACCAAACGACATTTCGGACACTACAGTGAAATTTTCTAAACATTGTAGCGTCAGCTGATGAGCCGGATATTCCTGTGACGGAAGTGGACGCGCCAAAATTCACGTACACAAACTGGGCACTCTGGAGGATAAGTAGCAAATTTAACAGACGTTCTAACAGACGTTAAAGAGCTACACTAAGAACGTGTTAAAGATACTTTAACGTTTTTTTACATTTATAAATGAAAGCAGCTCCTAACAGCCTTCCTTCTCTTCTTCTATGGAAAAACATGACTGCATTGCATTGTGGTATACGGGAGCACAATATAGGGTACATCGTATGTACACTTACTTTTGCTGTGCATTGTGGGTATTTTGTAGAGCACTATAATGTGGATGAAATTAACTGCTGAGAATTCAAACAAAACTACAAAATGGCGAACACAGAGCTGTGATAGCGATTTCGAACACAGCTTAAGAGTTAGTCTCAGCGGCTTTGTGAACAGGTTTGAAGAGAAAACTCTTAGTTTGGAACTTTGACTGTCATTTAGGAGTCCCATAGTGGGAAGATAAAATAATTTGTGAATACGGCCCCGGACGTGGGGATTGTCTCCAGAGGCAGAGAAAGCTTCATAGTTGTAGGGATTCAATGACAAAATTTCTGTCATGATGCTGTCTGGTTTGAGGTATTTACTTTATTTTGTATAATGTTGCTTGGTTAGACCTCTTGTGTTTCCTTTTTGATGCTGTTCTTCATTTTAGTTAAGTAACCAGTTTTGTGTTTTGTCTCTCGTGTTTTTTCTTTTATTTTGAAATCCCTGTGTTCCTCTTGGTGATTTCCTGCCCTCCCTTCTGTGTCTCCCTGATGATGATGATGATTCCCTCCACCTGTGTGATTGTCTCACCTGTGTGTTTAGTCTCCTGTCTTCAGTGTTGGTCATTGATTGTCTTCCCTGTTCCACCGTGTGCTTGTGTTCTTCAGTGTGATTTCCCGTGTTTGTTGGTAGTCTGTTTTTTGTTAAGATGTTTGGGGATTTGATTTGTACTTTGTTTTTTTTTTTTATCCTTTTTTTTTTGTTAGTTTAATAATAAAGGTTTTTGTGTTTTTCTGCATTTGGGTCCTGCACCTTTGTTTTTTGTTGTTTTTTGTTTTTCAAAAACCCTGACACATGCAGTCACTTCCTGCTGTCGTCACTTCTTTAGCTCCGCCTCTTTCCCCTGATTGGACTGTACAGCTTTTACTGAGTGAAGTTGTAGGTGATTGGAGCTTTGAAGGATGGACTGGTGTGACATCAGACAGGTCCTTAAAGGTTTGGTCCTTTGTAGGAGGAAATCTAACTTCCACTACCTCAGCCCTGATTACTTTACAGTCTGCATCATCGTGAAGATTTTGATGCTACCTTAAATTAAATGAGCATCTTTCTCTCCTCCATTTTAAAGCATGAACAGCTCTCTGCACAGATCAGCCTCTAACATGTAAGACAAACAGGATTCTGTGCCTGTAATTATCTGTAAAACTTGTGCTGCAGGATTCAAACGTTCCTTCTTCACCCTCCAAAAACATGTTGACACGCAGACATGAGTACCAGAGACGTCCTCACGCTGCTGTTGGAGAGTTTTCAGCAGCTTTATGTGCCGTGGTCTGGAATCAAATGAGAAGTTAAATCCATAGAAGTAGCCTGCAGGTATGAATTTAAACATTCAAACATATGGATCAACATGTTCCTGCGCCCTGGAAGCACTCATAATGAGGGAGGAGGAGAATATGGATGAACGCTCCATCCTCGCTCAGCATTGTATGGTGATGAAAGGCGGATCATCGGGGAGCGAGCGGCTGTTATTTTGGCTCGGCTAATGTTGCAGCGCTATATGTGCCATCCATCGCCCGAGCGTCCTGGGACTCCCGGGGCCGTAAAAGCCTGCAGGGTGGGTAGAATCTAATAAAACGCACTTGACGTTTTAATTGCATTTTCCTCATCAAGGAGTAATCTGCAAGATGGTTGTGGCATTTCTGTTGAGACCAATAAGGCTGATATTATGATCAGTCATTTCTCTGATAAACACGCCGCTCCGTTACGTGAGCGATGCTCAGATGGAGACGCCATCGCACGCTTGCATCACTCATCTGTTCATGGACGTCCTGTGTTTTAGGGTAAATATTGTCTTACGCAATGTGAGTGTGTCTCTGGTGTAACTGCTCTGGAGGCCATAAACAGATCCTGGATCAGGTTTCTGACTGTAGCTGCAGGAGGCTCCAACATGATGTGGATCACAACAGCTTTCGCACACGCATGAAGTCTGCATGTTCCAACGCCATGAGGCGGGTCATACCACGAGAGCAGTGGCTTTTTGAACAGCAATTTAATGTTTTACTGACATACTTTCTTCAAGAATTAAAATATAGTCACAAATAGTTAGCATCTTACCGTTATAAATCAACATAAGTTACAGCTTAATGTAATTTTATATTTTTATGACATTATATTGAAAAATGCTTGTTCTTCCTTTTTGTCACCGGTGCTAAAGATGTTTAAGATCAGAATTCAGGCCTCCTGGGACATAAAATGACTATTTAATTTACATACACAATCAAAGAAAGGAAAGGTTAAATGACATTTTTAGATGTTTTTTTTTTAAATAAGTAATTATGTAGTATAATTATGTGCTTGTACTGTATAAAGTAATAATGAGACAAGTTTAAATTTCTGTTATTTGCTTGTTTATGTTACTTCAGAATTATTTGGCATTGAGTCTTCAAATTTCAAATATTGAATCCTTAAAATGTTTACCAATGAATGTTGCACAAGTTAGCTAAATGTAAAAAAAACATATTCAAATAAATTTAGCAACTCTGATGCCAGAACACCAATCTGAAATACAGTAACACCAGAGACAAAATGAAGGAAAAGGCACAACAGGAGATGTTTCAAACAGATTCCAGGCTACATGGCCTTAATCAAGAAGGTGGACATTGCAGGTGACACACTTTTTTAACTTATCAGCTAATTTTACAATTTGATCAGTTATTTTCATCAGATTTCCTTTCCCCTTACTATAACCTCTGAAACACCAGTGAAACACTAATTCATAAAATTCTTTATTCATAAAATTCTCAACAAATGAAAGGAAGGTGCCGACTTGCCATGTGCTCCTCAAAATGGACACGCCTCCATTGACCTCTTGACCCAGAAGGATAATAACAGGAATGCAGCAGTTTTTCAAAATAAAGGTTTTTAGAAATAGTAACACCAGTGACATGAAATCAAGGGACAGCTGTTTTATGTAAACTTTTTTTAATTTTTTTTTTTATATTTTATCGTTTTAAGTATAATACTGAAAAATTACAACACTTTACTTTGTATTATAATCTTTCAAACAGGAGAAAACCTTCATTTGAATTTGAAATATGTCAATAAACTACAACTCCTTACCTGAGGGACATGCCAGATTTATGGCCATAACCATGCTCTTTAAGATAAATGTGCATTAAAGCTGTCTTATGTATGGTTACATACTTCATCATAAATCCAAGTAGCTGATAAAGGGCAAATTGGGTATAATGCCAGTATTCAAATTTTAGAATACTTTGGTATTTTTCATTTTAAATGTTGGTGTAATTCACAAGTGAATAGTTTGATTAAGCAGCAATAATACATCCACTTCAGATTTAGCTTTTTCTTTAATTTACTCTTAGTGTTTGTCATAGACGTGTGTTTGTGGATCTTTTGTAGATCCACCAAATTACTGTTTGTACTGTGTATGCATGGTGTGCACTGTAGTGGACAGATAACTCCCATAAAGTATAACACTGGAAAAAATGACCTTGATTTTTAACTTGTTTGAAAGTAAAAACAAACATTTTTAAAAGTATTCCTTTGTGATTTAATACTTCATGCATGAAAGGCCAAAGGGGAGAGATGTATAAATGCGAAATAAAGTGTCCACGCTTTTTTCTTGAGGAATAACTAAACCTATCCAACTCTAACAACTAATACTTCTAATTACTTTCAAATTAAAATAAACCACTAAATACAAAAAAATAAACAAATAGCTCCAACAAGGAGTACAGCTCCATCCGTCACAAACTGAAAACACGTCACACAAACATGGACGTATGACGAGGAGGAAGTTGGACCTCAGCTTTCTGAAATTAAAGAATAAAAGAGAGGAAAACTTTTTTAGGTCCCTGGTGAGGACAGAGGTGTTGGTCAGGCTTAAAAACAAACTCACAAACAGCTCCTACGATCATGCTCTGATGAGGAGTGATGGTTCATGTTGGGGTTCAGTGCCTTGCTTAAAGATGTTATGAGGAGTTTCTAAGTAACTACAAAAAAGTCTCCCTTTTAGATATATGCCTGATGGAAATACACACTTTAAGATGAGTTTTAGAGCATCTAAATAGGTTATCTATAAATGCTATGCCTTAGCTTCACGGTCGGGTCGGACAGGGCTGGACTGGCCTGGATTCTCAACTTCAGGAACAAGACAATTAAAAGTAGAGCAAATTTATATTATTCAGACACGTCTTAGAGCACCGGGCTGTAAGTAGCCATATATAGCCGGCTACAAAACTACGATACAAAGTTTTCCAAAAATTGCTTGTTGTCACACATCAAAAACTACCGCTACGTAACTAGAAAGAGATACATTACCTCGTGGCTTTGCATCCTGTAAGTTGTTGAAAAAAGAAGTTGTAAAGCAATGCAGAGTTCTGAGGAAGGTCCGAGCTGCATTCATTAGCATCAACAAACACACGCTTTGGCTTGGGTCATGTCTTTACGACAGTCGCCGCGCGTGCTCATGGGTAGCAGAGTCTTTATGTCGCCGGAAATAGATTGTCCTCATAGCACCTTTAAGGGTGCTTTGCACAGGAAGTCAACCTCTCCAGGCAGGTCTGGTTGGATTAAGGCCAACTCTTCTGTGATTGGTCAGTTTAACGGCTGCTTGGCTCCATGTTGTCAATGCCTCTGCAGGATTAAACATGTCCGTCTGTCCCTGTGTTGGGCGGTAAAGTCCCGGGCTCCCCCCCGGCTTACAGACCTGTAATTGGAGGCGTGGAGTTGAAGCTACAAACGATCTGCAGGTCTCCCTCAGATCCAAATTTCCTCTTTGAATGGCAGCAGCAGGAGAAAAAAAGATCTTTCAATTAGGCCTTTTTTCTTTTTCCCCGCACATTTAAATTGGAAGTGATCTCAGAGGAAATAGTTATCATTTTAATGACGGCCTCCATTCATTAAAGCTCTCATCCTCCTCCTCCTGCCTCCTCTCTGTGGACTCACCGCAGATCTCCACAAAAGCCTCGCTTCAATTACCTCCCAGTTAACCCGCCCTCCACCAGAACACGAGGGCCCCCTGACCCCCGACGTGTGGCCCCTCGGAGCCCGGGCTGGTCCTGAAACAGAGGAGGCTTTTCTCTGAGCTGTGTCCCCATAACAGGGAGGATTTCCTTAGTCTGATCGTCCTGAGGCTGCCTCCCTCACACTCAGAGCTCTGTTTCTGACAGAGGAGCAGGTCACCAGCCTGTGGGTCCATCTGACCGTTTGGTCTTTGTACAACTCATGGGATGGACCTGGTGGATCCAGCTGCTCTGCCAGATGAATGAGGTCTAACAGACATCTCTTCACAGCTTCAGTTTCTGTATAAGTTTGATAATCAAGTGGATTAAGATGTTTTGTTTTGCTTTAAGCGGACAAAAACAGTCATATGATTATGCTCTTTTGCTTATTTCTGACCCTTTAAGATCTGTGTTAGCAACAACATCTGGGACAAATCTGAGGCTTTACCATCAACACAATATTGTCCAACAACATTATTTCAAGATGGGAATTAAAGATATCCCAAGCAGGGTTTGCAATATCTTGGTATCCTTTTTGACTCTGAAATCGGAGGATATTATCAAAGCAAACCTAAATCCCCAAATCCAGAAACTCAAAGTTGATATAAAACGGTGATCCTTACTTTCTCTGTCTCGATGGGGGAAATGTAATGTCATAAAAATAAATTGTGTTCCAAGGATCAATTATTTACTTCAGTGTCTCCCATTAGAAATCACCCAAAGTACTTTAAGAGGTGGGACTGCATATTTAAGGAATTTCTTTGGAATGGAAAACGGCCATGCATCTCTGTGGGGAAACTGCACAACGGGTGGAAAAGAGTGGTTTGGGGTTCCCAAAACTTCTTTTCTACTACTATGCATTTGGCCTGAGGCATCTGGCACATTGGACTTTGCCTCCAGAGGTTTGACAATAGTGCTGAGTGCAAGCCATTTTATATGAAAGTTGACCCCTCTTGTTTATACTGCATGTATGTTGGGGGGGGATGTTGTTTGTGTTTGACATGTACTGTGACACCATCTGCTGAATTGATGTCATGGAAAAAATAACAATTACAAGTAAAAAAAAAACTTGTCATTAATCCGTTAAATTTATATTCTTATAACTGCCTATCGTGTCTTTATGTGTGTGTATATATATATATGTGTGTGTGTGTGTGTATGTTTCTTTAATAAATGCAGATGTGGATGTATTTACACTATATTGCTAAAAGTCTTCGCTCACCTGCCTTGACTCTCATATGAACTTAAGTGCCATCCCATTCCTAATCCATAGGGTTCAATCTGATGTGGGTCCACCCTTTGCAGCTATAACAGCTTCAACTCTTCTGGGAAGGCTGTCCACAAGGTTTAGGAGTGTTTATGGGAATTTTTGACCATTCTTCCAGAAGAGCATTTGTGAGCTCACACACTGATGTTGGACCAGAAGGCCTGGCTCTCAGTCTCTGCTCTAATTCATCCCAAAGGTGTTCTATGGGGTTGAGGTCAGGACTCTGTGCAGGCCAGTCAAGTTGATCCACACCAGACTCTGTCCTCCATGTCTTTATGGACCTGCTTTGTGCTCTGGTGCACAGTCATGTTGGAAGAGGAAGGGGCCAGCTCCAAACTGTTCCCACAAAGTTGGAGCATGGAATTGTCCAAAATGTCTTGGTGTGCTGAAGCATTCAGAGTTCCTTTGACTGGAACTAAGGGGCCAAGCCCAGCTCCTGAAAAACACCCCCACACCATAATCCCCCTCCACCAAACTTTACACTTGGCACAATGCAGTCCCACAAGTATGGTTCTCCTGGCAACCTCCAAACCCAGACTGGTCCATCAGATTGTCAGATGGAGAAGCGTGATTGGTCACTCCAGAGAACGCGTCTCCACTGCTCTAGAGTCCAGTGGCGGCGTGCTTTACACCACTGCATCCACGCTTTGCATTGCACTTGGTGATGTGAGGCTTGGATGCAGCGGCTCGGCCATGGAAACTCATCCATGAAGCTCTCTGCACTGTTCTTGAGCTAATCTGAAGGCCACATGAAGTTTGGAGGTCTGTAGAGATTGGCTCTGCAGAAAGTTGGCGACCTCTTCTCACTATGCGCCTCAGCATCCGCTGACCCCGCTCCGTCAGTTTACGTGGCCTACCACTTGGTGGCTGAGTTGCTGTGGTTCCCAAACACTTCCACGTTCTTATAATCCAGCTGACAGTTGACTGTGGAATATTTAGGAGTGAGGAAATGTCACCACTGGATTTGTTACTTATTAGGATGGGTGAGTGAATACTTTTGGCAGTATAGTGTGTCTGACACTCTGTTTCCTTTGACACAGATTTTTTATCTTGTGTTTAAACTTCACATTTTCTGCCCCTTCTGCTTCTTTGTCTCTTTTTCAAACATTAAATATTTTAGAGAAACACACACAGGGTGCTCCCTTCTCTTCCTCAAACTCTTCGGTGAAGCATTTGTTCATCTTTCCCGCCGTTGGCAGCTAAACGCCGTGAACAAACCCAGACTATAATCCTGATGAAATCAAAGCTTGTTTCTTTTTGTTTGAGCGTCTCATTAATCGGATGAACATCAAACAGAATCCTCGATGACGAATCAAATGGTTTGTTTCTGTAAATCTGCTCGCCATAATTACTGATGTGTTTTTGTGTCGCTCATTTGCATGTCGGGGCGGTGTGGGAGTGAAGAGGGGCTGCTCGCTCGCTCTCGCTCTCACCTGGGGGCCGACACTGTTACACCTTTTAAAACGGCAGGAACAACATTTGATCAGGGACTGCTTCCTCTGAACAACACTTTGAATGTTTCCGGATCCTTCTCTGGATGCAAATGAGCGCCGCATTAATCGTTTCACACATTAGACAGTCGGAGCACAGCCCCGTGTTTCAGCCTTCTCTCATTGTGTAATTAGGGCCCAAATGTTAATGAATTATGCTAATTCTCAACAATTAGCATATAATATTGGAGACAATCAACAATTAGCATATGCTGCGCCGAAGACAATCAGAAGCTGCTGCGGTCCCACGCCGACGCTCGGCCTGATGTATAGAAGCAGCGCGCCGCGCTCATCTGATTACATGCAGAATCAGCATGCTAATTACTGCAGCCTCCCCCCCTCCCCCACCGCTGTATGCAGCTCCACAGGGAGGAGGAGCAGGAGGAGCAGGAGGAGGAGGACACCCTGTCAGACCGGCCCGGGCTCAAACACAAAGAGGAGGGACGAGTCCATGGTTCACTGAGGCCTGAAGTGACTCGATTCAGAAGAGGGAGGAGCTCAGGTGCTCCTCGCTGATCTGTAACCACAAATGCTTAAAAATGTCAGGAGAGAATTCCCTAGGTCAAACCCCTTTCTTTTTTTTTTACTACTAACCCCGTCGTTGCACAGTCAGTGAGAATCTGGAACCAGTTTCAAAAAGCACTCGCTCTTTGTGATCGTTGTCCCCTCGCCCCGACAGTTAAAAATCATACGTTTAGTCCATCATTGTCAGACAGAGCCTTTAATATCTGGGTTGGTAATGGAATATCATCTCTTCAGGATCTCTTTAAGGACCAGACTTTTGCATATTTTAAGCACTGAGAAGTAGATTTGGTATCCCTAAATCTCATTTCCATAGATATTTACAAGTATTTACAATTTGATGGTTTTCGCCTTGTTGGACTCAATTTTTAAGCTTAAGAACAGACTTAAAGAAGGTGATTGGTAAAATATATAAAACCTTTTCAATGATCATAATTCAGCAAATTTGATATAACTTAGGAGTAAGTGGGACAAGGACTTAAATGAGCAGATCTCAGAAGAATCTTGGGCAAAAATGATAGAGAATTAACACATCCTCCATCTGCCAAAGACATGTTGCTAATTATCCACAGACTTCATAGGTCAAAGTCAGTGGCGGCTGCTGGTCAGTCAAGGAGGGGAAGCTCATTTTTTTTCTGGCCTACATCATAAATTTGTTTATTTATTTAAATGTAAATTCTACCCTCCGCTCCTTTTCAAGAAAATGATCTGTGACCCTGTCGTACCAACTTGGTGTCTTTTCCAGGGATGTTACCAGTGTTCTCTCAATGGCCAGCAGAGCTAGACTGCTTAAACAGTCTTGGCCCATTGTGTTGTGGGTGTAAGACTTGAGCCGCTTTAAACAGGAGAAGCTCCTCTCCAGAACAACTGAATGTAAAACTTAGAAGATGCTCCGGTGGAGGGTTATAGTTCAAGATCGCTGATTGGCTCATTTCACTGTCAATCAAAAAGGGCCTCAGACAGATCATCCAATCATCATGCAGAAGCCGAGCGTCCAGGCCAGCCCACTGCCTCATAGACCCCCAGAGACGCTGAGCGTCCGATGGGCGGGACAAAGCCCAGCGTTTATCCAATGACTGTCCAGTTTCCACAGTGGAACAACCCACTCTACGCTTCCACATCGAAGTCAGAAGACGCTCAGCGTCCGACTGTGTTAAAGCGCTGAGACGCTGCGGGGATGAATGAGGAGGAAGTCGCTCCAGTTACCTGTGATAAGTAGCTGATTCTGAACAAAAGATGAAGCTATTCTAGAGCATATTTAGTCAATGAAGTGTAAACACAGCAGGACATATCAACACTTTTTGGGGACATTTTAGGGGAAGCTGAGCTTCCCTTGCAGTCTTAGAGCAATCACCACTGGTCTAAGGTCAGACTGTCTAAAATCAGGCCAGACCTGAACCCTACATGTGACAGGTGCAGACAAGGCCCTGCAGACTTACTCTGTATGTTTTGGACCAACATGTCCAAGACAATTTAAATACATTACAAAGCAAAATATTAGAAGTGCCAGTAGCTCCTCCCCTCTCACTGCCTTATTTGGTATCCTGCTGCAAGCTGTAAATCTAAATAACTATAAGGGTAACATGCTAGCCTTCTGTAGCCTTATACTGTTCAGATGGAAAGAGCCTCTTCCTCCTAAATACTCTCACTGGATATATTATATACTTATATTGTCAAGCTTGAGAAAATAAGATACTCTCTTAGAGGGTTTGTCTTAAGATTTTATGAAACCTGGAATACTTTCTTGATATTTGTTGAGAAGTTAGGAGTGGAAATATAATCCCATAATGTTTTACACTTCTTTCTGTGGTGATGTGGGATGACTGATTAATATGGTATATTATCCGTCCAGTGGGTGGGTTAATGGAAGAGACTTTTCTTTTGTTTATGCTTTTTGACAGTTTGTATGTTTCGTCTTTACTCTCTTTTTATTTTTTATTTTGTATATTGCAAAACTTTAGCTAAAGAGACCTTGATTAAAAAAAATCAGATGAGTTCAGTCCTGTGGAGGAGCATCAGAGTCAAACCTCAGTCCTGAGATGTTTGTGTACAGCTTGACCTAACAGAGGACAGCAGAGTTTATTTCATTTCCACATAGGGTCCTCTGCCTGATTTCAGCACCATGAAACTCACCCATTAGAAGTTTACAGCTAAAATTAAGAGACCGCAGCCCTCAGCTGAACCCAGCACTGAAATCTCCACAATGGAAAGATGGGCAGTACAAAATAGAATAAGAGAGAAGAAAATGCCCTTTGTTATCATTATACTTAATGTACGTCGAAGTTGGAGAGCTCCTCCTTCAGTGCAATCAGATAATTGCACAAAAATATACAGGACAAAATCCAACTCCTTATACAACATCCAAGAGTAAAAAAGGATAAATATTAAGATATAACATAGAAAACAATAAAATTAAATATAGGCCTACAGAAATGTGTCATTGCACAGGATACAGAAAAAATGTAGAAATGTACCATAAAAACTAAATAATAGCTGGGTTCTGAGTAATCGCTGGTTGTAATTTGTTAGGCACAGTACGAGCTCTGGTCAAAGTTACAGAACAAACACGCAAGTGCTGAGCTCATAACTGACCACTGATGCTTGTAAAGTGATTTATTCAAGTAGAAACATGATCAGACTGAACCTTAACAGTCCACGTGGTTTATTAGTCTCTCGGGACATCCTGTTGGCTTCTCCTCCCTCAGGATGTCAGCAAATGCAGGTTGGTGTGAGGTGCTCTGTTTTATGACAGTGCAGTTCCACTTAACGTCCACAGAGGGCACTAGAGAGCAGAAAGTCAGAATCTTACATACTAGAACTTTGAAAATTCAAGAAGAAGACGTTGCCACTGCCGCTGCATGCTAGTCATTAACTAGCGTCAGGAGGCCGGTTACATTGGTTAGCAGTACGCTACTGCTGATCACCATGACCCTGGGACAGTGAAAAAAATTGAATGACCTCCACTACCGGTAGTTTCTCACCAAGACAAGACGAAGCCCCCATCCATGCGAAGCCAAACCGAGGTCTAAGCGCATACGTTTTTTGCTGAATCTGCGTATCATCCTTACGAAGACGGTGTTTTGGGGGTCTGTAAACAATCATTTTTGAAACCAGGTTCCAGAGTGGAAAGATTTTGAAATGCCGTATACGCAGCTCCGTGATTACTGGCTCTCCGCAAGTTTTCAGATACGCTTAAAGTCATATCTTCATTGACACGCATGCTCCACACGCGGCAACGACAATGGTGGCGTACGTGAAGCATATGTGCTGATGAAGCTAGTGACCCTACTATCCCTGTTGCAGCAAAATCTCCTTCTTCTCAATCACCACCGAGTTGAACAAACAATTATCGAGGACACATTACAGCACTTTATGATCACTTTATCACAATCTCTGTTTAAAACTTTTGCAGCAAGTGCGTATGCCCACTGTTTTTTCGTCTGTTTACGCTTGTTTCCGTCATATCGTTACAGCGCCCCTAGAGGTCTGGCATGTGTTTTACAGTGTTTTGATGCGTATCGAGTGCATTTATGCAGACGCACACATTTTCTGAGACGCCTTCGTCTTTATGACGATTGTTTTGGAAACTGTTGAGCGTTTTGTCTGTGTGGCTGGGGCTCAAGACTTAAGGGAGTCAAAACCAAAACAGAGAAAAGACCAAGACCTCTGGGAGCCAAGACCAGGACCATAGAAATCAATTTTTAAAACCATGACAAGGTTTAACAGTTAAGGCGTGAGACCCTCAGTCACAACATGGGGAAGGTTGCAGTCATCACAGGGCAGAAATATAGCAGAAAATACATCTTGAAATACACATTGAAAAAGTTATTTGAAAAAATAATAAATTTGTTGCACAAACCATAAAAAAACATAAATAGAGCCGATGTTTAATACTTATAATAACACATGAACTGAAGCTTTTTGTGGTTTTACCAAGTGTTCCTCCTTATTCACATGAATGAAGCTGAAGAACAGCTGATCAGTGCTGGTCTGGGTCAGTCTTGATAGAAAATCCTGAGTCTGGTCGGTCCAAGACAAGACCAAAACCTTTAAAGTGTGAGTGAGACCAGCCCCAAGTAACACACTACCAGACAGCAAGAATCCTATGAACAATGCCTGTGTTTTTAATCCTAGCTGTCCTCAAAAATGACTGCCCATCCATTGTCAAGTTGTTTTTGAAATATTTATTGGTTGTAATTTATTGCCTTAACCTCTTTTCCTTTTGTATTGATATTTGTGGTGTGCTGCTGACCTCTCGCCCTTGTCAATGAGGTCCTGATCTCAGTGGATTTATCTGGTTAAATAAAGGTTTAATAAAATATTAGACCTACATTTAGTCACACCTTTGTCTTGATCCACAGTGTTTGTTCCTTGTCACTCGCTGAGCTCACAAATGTCGGAGTAGAATTTTAATCATCGTGGCGCCGACACATTTGCACGTTTGACTTCCTCTGCAGGTTCCCAGGGTTCGAGCCTGGAGGCCCCGGGGCCTCGTGCAGCACCTTCGTCCTGATCCGAGCAGCATTTGGCTGCAGGCCTGCAGGCGGGGCGTGAGGCCGGGACCCGGGGCCTGGACGTCCATTTGGATCTCATTAAAGATCTCCAGCGGACACGGGGGCCCCGGTTCCCACATCCTCGGGGACGCCGCTCCATCTGAGCTCATTTACGGAGCGTCCTCTCCCTCTGACAGCCGCTAATTCACATTTGAATTTAGGTCACATCGATCTGGGCCTCCGTCCAAAGCCCGGTCCCCGAGGAGGCCGAGGAGCCAACGAGCAGCCGGGCAAAAGGAAAGAGAGGGAGCATCTTTCCTCCTCCTCCTCCTCCTCATCATGGTCGTGTTTTCTCCTCAGCGTGGAGAGACTCTGGACCTGAAACAGTCTGCAGGATGAGCGTGAACATCCCAGAATAAAACAACCAGAGCAGGAAAACTGTCCAGGTTAAGCTGATGACAGTCTTCAAATCTCTACATACACTTTAAAAGATGAAGGTGTCCTCTGTATTTTTAAGGTGTTGGCTTTTTATGTGAATATGGGATTTTCTGAAGAGAGACAGTGGACACAGTGGGACAGTGTGGAGAGAGTGAAGCCTTCATCAGACTTCTGAATGAAAAATGTGTAATAAGTGTTTACACGGAGATACTGTCACCTGAAATGAAAAGGTCTTTCTTTTGCATATTCAAACTTGATCTGCGTTAAGAAGAGCATTTGTGAGTTCACACACTGATGTTGGACAAGAAGGCCTGGCTCTCTGTCTCTGCTCTAATTCATCCCAGAAGTGTTCTATGGGGTTGAGGTCAGGACTCTGTGCAGGCCAGTCAAGCTGATCCACAGCAGACTCTGTCCTCCATGTCTTTATGGACCTGCTTTGTGCTCTGGTGCACAGTCATGTTGGAAGAGGAAGGGGCCAGCTCCAAACTGTTCCCACAAAGTTGGAGCATGGAATTGTCCAAAATGTCTTGGTGTGCTGAAGCATTCAGAGTTCCTTTGACTGGAACTAAGGGGCCAGGCCCAGCTCCTGAAAAACACCCCCACACCATAATCCCCCCTCCACCAAACTTTACACTTGGCACAATGCAGTCCCACAAGTATGGTTCTCCTGGCAACCTCCAAACCCAGACTGGTCCATCAGATTGTCAGATGGAGAAGCCTGATTGGTCACTCCAGAGACGTGACAACATATGACATAATAAATAAATATGCAACATATTTAAGAAAGCAGAGCTGTAATTGGCTGACCAAAAAACTGATGTTACCTGATTAAAAGAAGAAACGTTCAGTCTGCAATCTGCCGATTAAATTAAGAATACTACTAAAGAAAACTACCAATACGTAATCGATCAAAGATTTTTACAGTAACATGTTGGTGAGCTGAGCAGAAGTGTCCCAGCTGAGGTCTTTATGGTTTACTGTTCATTTGTTTTAATGTTGTCTGGTGGTCCGTGTGAGCATCTCTCATCTACATAAAATCCCCAAAATAAGGCTCAGAAAAAGAGAGCAGTGCAGGACGATGAAGCTCCTGATGGTGAAGGGCTTGGCACAGGTATGACCCTGATATAACAGGTGAGATGTGATGATGCATCGCTCATCTTCATCCTCCTCATCGTCACCACCAGGCTGTAAACAATCATCATCATCAGAGTTCGCTCCCACGCTCCCCTCCTGCCGCCATCGTCTTCATTACTGACCGTTTTGTGGTCTAAAGTGTTCTGATGCTCTTATGAGACGTTAGGAACAAATGATTTCTCTCCTCACCTGCAGCTGCTCGCCGCTCTGATCGTCTGTAATAAATAACCCTTCAGAGGGAGATAAACAACTCGTCGTGTTCGTCTCTGCAGAGGCTGACGAGGAGCTCAAACCGCCATCCTCCTTTCCTCCTCTTCTCCCCGTTAGACGCTTCCTCTCGTATTAATTTTGAGAGCAGATTGCGGAGAGGAATTAATGCATTTTTCAGCAGCAGCAGCAGCAGCAGGCCGGCCTCACATCTCTCAAGAACTCAATTACTCTCAACATTTAAAATAAATAAATTAAAGGTGTCCTGTACGCGGCAGCTGCATCATTACAAGTGCTCCTGGGAGACCAAATTAAGCCACAGAATGTATATCTAATATACAACCCCACTAATGATACGTGTTAAAAGAGGCAGCATGTAGGCGCCGCTTCAAAATTACACGGGTCATTACGGCGAGTTGAGACCAGATTTATCTGCTGCCAACAAAACACATAATTTGTTTTACCTGGTAATCACGCAGGCCGGCTAATTACATATGAACACGGAGAAGTCGCCTTTGTGTGTGTGTGTGTGTGTGTGTTACAGTGATTGATGCCACATAAACTTTAATTTTATACAAACTGATGCCAGTTTCATGGAATATTCAGCTGATAATGTGTTTACATTTTCATACTTTATGCTGTTTTTATGTTTTTCCTTAAACAAAGCTGAAGTCAACTGTTATTGGGTAATTTTCTTGCTGTCATCAAATCCCATGTGGAGGCTCAGACCGGCATTATTTTAGTGGAACCACAAAAATACAGCGGCACGGCGTTCTAAGCAAAAACTCATTATATACAGGAGGAGGTCCGGCTCATCGGAATATCATTATTCACTTCATCCGTCTGCACTAACATGTCCATGTTTATAATGAACATTAAGGAGATTCACAGGGTTAATTATGGGAGTTTTTATTCAGACGCAGCAGAAAAGGGGGAAATTACCCAAAGTTATTTGAAGCACCGACTGATTGATGATTTCTATTTTTCATTTCAAATTTACCTGCATGTCTTAAACATAGGTACAAGTTATTTCTGTTTAATTCTGCTCCTCTGAGGGTGAACCACATGGTCCAGTCTCTCTGAGTGTTAAATGTTAAAGGTGGTATAAGTTAAGTCTTCAGTTGACTGTAGCTGCTGACTGAAGAGCTTCTGCTGAGGTGTCAGAACATCACATGAGACTGCATGTCAAGCACAGAGTGTTTGAGAGAATCAGATAAAGGTCATAAACAAACATGACCATCAGAAACTTCTGAAAACATCCAACAAACTGAATAAAAGGTTGGAGATGGAGAGAGCAGAGACTTAAACCAGATCATCTGAACTATTTATTTTATTAAAGGATAAGTTTGGTTTCTACAGCTTTCACATTGTTTATAGAATGAAGTAGAACAATATACTCACCCAGAAGGCTTTCCTGATCCAAACAGTGCTTCAGGAGATATTTAGATCCAAAATCGAGCGGCGGACATCCGTATAATGGTAGCACACGGGGCATGTATAGCGCCGCTCCTAAAACTGCATTAATCGTCCAAAAACTCATTCGTTTCACTGATATTTCATCATGGTCCACTCACGTTACTCCTCCAAGACAGTCCGGGGTCGCTACAGACATGTTTTTGTGACTGTGCTGACCTCTGAACTGGAAACTTTCTTTACAGCTGCTGCACATGTGCAGTACGGCTCATTGTTTCAGGGGAAGACTGCCGGCTACTCAACAACTTTCTTCTTCCAGTTTTGTGCAAAATGGACGAATATCTATCGGATGAAGATGTTGTGGAGGAGAACTTTGAATATGATGGGTGTCCTTACAGTTTGGAGCCAGACTTTACAGATGAGGAGCTCATCGAAAGGAGGATGCGGAGGCAAAGGGAAGAACAGCTGACCAGAGAGCAGTCTTCAGTTCAGAGGTCAGCACAGTCACAAAAACATGTGTGGAGTGACCCCAGACTGTCTTGGAGGAGTAGTGTGAGTGGACCATGATGAAATATTGGTGAAACTAATGAGTTTTTGGACGATTAATGCAGTTTTAGGAACGGCGCTATACATGCCCCGTGTGCTACCATTATACGGATGTCCGCCGCTCGATTTTGGATCTAAATATCTCCTGAAGCACTGTTTGGATCAGGAAAGCCTTCTGGGTGAGTATATTGTTCTACTTCATTCTATAAACAATGTGAAAGCTGTAGAAACCAAACTTATCCTTTAACATTTACTTAACCAGGAAAACCTCATGGATATTAAAACTCTCTTTTACAAGAGTGTCCTGGCCAAGACTGCAGCTCATTCAACAGTTTTACACGAACACATGTAGTCATTAAACACATAAAACAAGAATTCAATACATTAAGAAAGAGAAGTCACATTTTCATACAGCTAATGTTGCATGGATTGTCCATACAAGAAAGATAAAGTGCATTAGTCAAAACATCTGCAGCCAGATGTGTCCAACTCCAAGTCACTTAACATTGTCTTAAAGTATCTAGTGACTCCAGATCTTTTAGTTTCAGGTCTTTTTGTGGATCATTCCAAACATGTGGAGCTGCAAACCTGAACACCTTTTTTACCAGCTCAGTTCTTACTTTTGGAATAGACGATAAGAAAAGATCCTGAAGATTATGAGATGCTCTTCTGGCTGATGAAGGTCAGCAGGTAGGATGAGAGCAGACCAAGAGTACATTTATAACTAAGAATACACCAGTGATTGAGTCTGCTGCAGACAAAGGCCATCCAACACGAGCATACAGCAAACAATGATGAGTAAGAGATTTAAAGCCAGTGATGAACCTCAGAGCTCCATTATACATCACCATAGTCCAACACAGACATAAATGTAGCAGAAACCAGCCTTTTTCTGGATTCAGAACAGAGACAAGACTTAATTCTAAAGAAAAAGCCTAACTAAAGAGTGAGACAAAGACTTCTGACTCCTGCTCAGAAGGAAAACTGATCACAGGAGGCGATCAAGAACAAACTGAAGGAAACCAAATTATACTTCAGAATAGGCTTCCATAGAAAGTTTGGACTTTAGACACACATTTGAGCTGAAGTAAGATGACATGTCTCTGTTTTAACTTCCTGTTTAGGCTGAGAAACTGTGGTGAGCCTCCTATTTTGAGATTTTTGCATGGGAGACAAGCAGCTCATGCCGGCAGTCTGAAAGCTCTGACTTGATAACATGCTGACTGAAAAAAAACATGCATGCACAGCTGCAGTCATGTAGGTAAACTGCCTACAGTGGAGCCAAAACAAGGGAGCTTGATTAGATTTGAGAAAAATAAAATATATACAACAATACAGTACAGAAAAAACTTTTCCAAGCAAAATCACCCCAACACTGTTTCCATTAGGGATGGGAATCACGAGGTCCCTCATGATACTATTCGGTACATGATACATTGTCCACGATAACGATATAATTGCGATACAGCGATTTTGCGACAGTTGATATATTTCCAAAAAATAATGTAACGACACATCACAATATATGTCTAACTGAAAAAAACAATATGGCTCAAAAGGTAAAGTGCAGGATTTCTCTTTTTATTTGTAAATTAGAGTCAGTTCAGCAAAATTTGACACATGCTGTATGTAAACATGGACACATTTTGTTCTTATATTGGTAAGCTCAAATTTCATGTAAACAGACATAGTTTGTTAACTTTTTTTAAACAAACATTCAATATGTCAAAATTGAACTGTTTTCTATTTTTTGTTAACATAAGAACAAACGAATTTCCTTTTTCAAAAATGGTTCATGGACTAGTGCCTTTTCTGTGAAATAGTTTTGGCTCGGTATTTCATACCTTGGTTCAAGAGTTTGTAACATCTGGCATAAACCTAAATTTTCGATCACACTATATGGGCAGAGATCCTTGCAGATGAATTTAACAATGGACTTTGTTATGTTGACAGCCCTCGGAGAGGAGAAAGGGAGCTTTGCGTTAAACAAGGCATTCACAGCTGCTTGTTTACCGCTAGCATTAGCTTCAGCCGCTCTCACAGCCAGGAGGTCCAGGTGGTGGCGTTGCAACTGATTCTGCATGTTTGTGGTATTTTCTGTGTACTTTACTTTCATACAACATTTCTTGCATACTGCATAGTCTTTGTTGATTTTATCAGTCCCTTCAATGCTGTAGAAGCCGAAGTGCGGCCACACTTTCCATTTGTACATGGCTGGGGATAGAGTCAAGAAACATCTCTTTCTTGACTCCATCCTAATTCTTGTAAAATCATTGAGAAGATACTCTTTCTTCATCAGCATGTCCAGTTGGATGTATTTCAGTCCAACTGCTGTAATGTCATATAACAACTAGACCAAACTTTTTATTTTGACATTTATTTAATTCGAAGTAATCCATACTCAAAACTTGAAAAGGTGATGTTGGTTCAGAAATGAACCTTGTCTTTTTCTTTTGCCTCCTTGAGCATTATTCTTTAGTCATATTAAACATTTTTTAATATGATCATGTGCTGCTTTTTGGAAATTTGAAGCATAAAAACATGTTTGTACTCCCCCTAACAAAATTACAAAGACAAAACCAGGTAAATGAATCATGTTGAATTTGTCCATTTTTAGTTTGTGGATCTGTTGGCTGACATAAAACTGTCGATCTGCGAAGGTTCAGGTCAGGATAACGCGACAGAAACACTCCTCAGATTATATTCCTGCAGAATAACCAAACAAACGGACGAACGTGAATCTGAAATTCACAGATTTCCTGAAAAGTGAAGAAAAGCCTTTTAATTACACCGACACATCGCCGCCATCACGGCCTGCGTTGGATGGCGAACATCTGCATTTTAATCGATTTATCCCCCCCTTCTCTCTTCTTCTGCCTCGTGTCTTTCGAGATCATTAACTTTATTGGATTGGACATTCCTGTTGCAAAAACAATTCAGCATAATCATTTGCAATGCAACTCCCCAGTGCGGGATGCAAATGCCGCTCGCTCGCTCGCCGCCCCGGCCTGGCAATTACTGACGGAGCACAGATGCGTGCGGCCGCTCGGTCAGAATGAAGTGGAGGCTGGGATAATGTGATTACTCCGTCATTAGATGGAGGAGAGCATTCATTAGAGCGGCGGAGGATTCTGGGCAGAGAGTGCGACGTGACAGCATGTCAACAACCAAACACCAGAGCATCCAAGACGGCGAAACACGGCGTGCTCACGGGGAACGCCACGCGACTGGTAATGAGAGGACGCGTCATGTGACTCCAGGTGGAGCAGGTCAGGTGGTGGAGCAGCGAGGAACATGGCGTGTGATGTAAGGGTCTGACCTGCTGCTTCACGAACAGGGAGAATAAAAGAATATGTTTGTTTTAATGAGACATCGACTTGAACTCCTGCTGTATCAGATCTATTCAGTTTGTCAAAATGTTCTTGGATGCACACATTAGGGATGGGAATCGAAAACCAATTCAATTTGAGAATCATTAACAGCTCCAAAGAGTCGATATCATGAGTCTTTATTTCTAATCTACTCCCTTATCAATTCCTCCCACTGACAGGGTTCAGAAACGTCAGAATTGTGCCTTATTTATTTTTTTTTACAAAAGGTGCCTACTGCATATCCTTAAGTGAGTGGAAACACCAACAGCTTACAGAAGCAGTTACCGTGGACCCCTAGTGGTCCGTGGTGTAATTGCAGGGGTCCATGCAATTATAGTAACAATGATATTTATAAAAAAATAATATTATTTTACTGAAATGTGATCGAGACCTTTATCAAACTAAACTACAGAGGGTCACATGACTTTGTTTTCTTTACTTACATGTTTCACAAGTGTGATTTATTGTATTTTAATAATAAATCTCACTCCTTTTTTCATTTTTTAAAGTTACTGCATGAGGCCGTTAACACAAATTTAACACAATCTGAATCCTTTTCATGAGTCCCAGTGAGCCTATAGAGGTAATGATTAAGAAATGCTACCTCTGTTTTCCCTTAAATAAAGAGATGAAGTTGATTTTGCTTCTACAAGAGTTAAATAAATGATTATTTAATGCTTGTAGAGCGATCGTCTCTTGGTGTCTCTATTACGTGCAGGATAGGAGACAAAAACATGAATCACACGTCTTTATGCTGTTTGTATTAAAGGTATCTGATTAAATTACTTTATTAACACGACACCAACGTCTTTAATGGGATTTATCAGATGGAAAACAGTTTTCAGGAGCAGGAAATTCATATGTTTTTGTGAATTTGGGGGGAGGGCGTGGGGGGTCCAGGACATTCAAAAGGTTGAGAGCCACTGATCTATGCTGTGACGTGTGTTTGATGCTGTAAACTTGTTTTCCATGTACACCTTTATTCGGAATTCTTATTTCAATGTAAACACGAAGGAGAAAACTTTAATTCAAATTAATTTAATTTGGAATAATTAATTCCAAAATTTAAAAAACGCATGACAAGCAGCCTTGTCTTGTACACCACAGGAGACATTTCAGATTTGAAATGAAGATTAAAGTTCACCGCATTTTTATTAATCTTTATTGCATTTGTGCATTTTTAATTTATATATATATATAATTTATATATATATATATATACATATATATATATATATATATATATATATATATATATATATATATATATATATATACATATATTATTATTATTCGGTGATTTGGAGCAGTACAGAAAAAACAATAGGTGACAAAGTGAAATAGGAAGGAGACAGACAAAAATAATGACACATTGATATCCTTAACACAAGACAGAATAGGTAAAGAAAACATGTTACCTTCATTTCCACAAAAGCTTTTAAAGAATTTCCAGGTAACAGGTATGTGTGTGAGTGTGTGCATGTGTGTGGGTATTGGGAGAGTGCATATGTGAGAATATAGCAAATATGTGTTAATGCATTAGATTTAGTGACATTCAGTCTGAATTTATGAGTCCGTGTGTCCACACATACTTGTATACAAGCACACAGACCCCCAAACTCCAACAAACATCCATGCACACACACCAGTCCTTACATGTGAAGTTTCCCCTCCAACCAACCTAATCTCCCATGTGCACCATCCACCCCAGATCATGCTGCCCCATCCAATCCACCCAACTTTGCATGTTTTTACATGTATATACACACACATACATACCTACACACACACACCCAATCAGTTTACTGCTTCATAGAAGTTTATACATGTTTGTGATGAGGGACTGAAATTAGGGCTTTGGGGAGGTAATGCCAGAGGCTTTTGGCATTTGTGCATATTTGTATGTTTTCATGGTTAAAGGTACTATGAGGAGAATCTATTTCCGGCGTTATAAAGACTCTGTTACCCATGAGCCCGCGCTGCGACTGTCGTAAAGACGTGACCCAAGCCAAAGTGTGTGTTTGTTGTGATGCTAATGAATGCAGCTCAGACCTTCCTCAGAACTCTGCATTGCTTTACAACTTCTTTTTTCAACAACTTACAGGATGCAAAGCCACGAGGTAATGTATCTCTTTCTAGTTACGTAGCGGTAGTTTTTGATGTGTGACAACAAGCAATTTTTGGAAAACTTAGTATTGTAGTTTTGTAGCCGGCTATATATGGCTACTTACAGCCCGGTGCTCTAAGACGTGTCTGAATAATATAAATTTGCTCTAGTTTTAATTGTCTTGTTCCTGAAGTTGAGTATCCAGGCCAGTCCTGTCCGACCCGACCACAAAGCTAAGGAATAGCATCTATAGATAACCTATTTTGATGCTATAAAACTCATCTTAAAGTGATATTCCGGGATGGAACAAGTTGGGTCCTATCACAAGATTTAGGGCAGAAATTACCTCTACAGCAGTGTTTCTGTGCAGCAGAAGCCCAGGGCGCTAGGACCAAGCACTCCCTTCCTCCTTCGGTCCTGCTCGTCTGCCGATTCCTCTGCAGTCACACGGGGCCATATTTTACTTGACCAAAAACACAAATAAACGGACTCCCACCGAAAAAATCTGATATCGGTCTGCATTCACGCTTTATTTAGAGAATTTTCAGTGCGTTACTCTCACACAAAAACACCGCTAAATAAGGCTCTAGTTCTCATAGCGCTGTGAAACGGCCTCCGTGGAAGAGCCACAGCCTCCGCTGCAGAGCCGGAGGCCCTGTGTGACTGCAGAGGAATCGGCAGACGAGCAGGACAGGAGGAGGAAGGGGGTGCTTGGTCCTAGCGCCCTGGGCTTCTGCTGCACAGAAACACTGCTGTAGAGGTAATTTCTGCCCTAAATCTTGTGATAGGACCCAACTTGTTCCATCCTGGAATATCAATTTAAAGTGTGTATTTCCATCAGGCATATATCTAAAAGTGAGACTTTTTTGTAATTACTTAGAAACTCCTCATAGCACCTTTAAAAGATTTTGAGGCGGAGTGCAGTCTTCTATAGCGAGCATTTTTTTATAAGAATAAGACTTCATGTTCTCTTCAGAACTGACTGACATCACTAAGACTACGTCCATGTTTAATACAGACTGTTTAACTCCATCACTGCCCCAGGTCTGTGTGTGCACCTCTGTTTTAAAGTCTTAAAGTTCATAAATGTCCTGACGGTGGACGTGGGCCCAGCTCGTCCTTCAGTCTGTACAGTTAAACCTAAATCTTCCAGCAGAGCGAGCAGCTGCAGAGACCATCAGTAAGAGGATTTTATCGATCAGTAACTCTATCGGATATATAAATATAATCTGCAGGGAGTCTTATCACTCATCTTAATGTCCTCTTTTTGTTCCAGCTGCTCTTCCTGCTCCAAACTGTGCTGAGATACTTTCAGGACATAAATAAGATGGGACGGCTCCTGATGTTAGCTTAAAGTGGTTCAGTTCTCTGCATGAGCCAAAAAAATAAGGACAGATAAATCAAAACCAAGACCACAGACGATCCAGCTGTCTCCACCCTGCTGGACGCTCTGCTCGTCCAAACACAAACTTCATTATGAGCTTTTTTTTTGGAGAAATCACAGTAAATCAAAATATATCAAAGAAATGTGAATATTAATCCACCGCATTACGCACACATGCTTATTATTTATCATCCTGAAAAAGCAGAAAACAAGGGATCAAGTTAGTGTTACAACAGTTTAACAGGTGTAATGAATATTAGAAAGTTTATCTTTAATTTTACTAGAAAAACTCAAACCTAAGTCTCTTCAGAGAAACAGTCAGCTCCATGATGAAATATTTTAAACACAATGTGCAATAATGTTTATGTTATTGTTTAAGATATGTTAGCTTTGCACTTCATTTGGATTTTAATACATACAATTTTAGTTCTTCCTCTGAAAACATCTGTCATAAAACAAAAGATGAGAGTTAGACTGTAAAAAGGTTGTTGTAGATTTTACAGTAATTAATCGGCAACAAGTAAATGACTGTAAATGTCTTTGCAGTAGCATTACTCTATTTAAATTAACAGGAATATTATTATAATTTTTAAAAATTGTTTTATCCCTGTATTTTCACTCCAAGAATCATTACTGTCTTTAAATTTACAGCATTATTATTGTGTCATAAAAGAACTGCGTCCTTACTATTTTTCCATTTACACTATCATTATTCTACAACTTTTTAATGCATTTTAGATTTAAGTGAACTTGCTGTATTTTGATTTATGTAACAATGTGTTTACCTATTTCACTGACCATGTATTAGCAACATATAATTTTGTAAAAAAAAAAAAAAAATCACATAATTTTTATGCAATGAAATACATGAGTTAAAACAGTGGTTTCACCCAAATATGTGAAACATTACCAACAAATGTGAACTGCTACGGGCCAGTTTTCCTTTCCTAAAATGTGACGAGTTACTTTGCACCGATGTCAAGCAGCTGATGTCTGACCTGCCTCACTCAGACAGACGCAGACAGGAGCTGCACCGCTAACAGACAGACAAGAAAACTTGATGCCAGAGTTGCCAGGTCTGCTTATTATAATCGACTTTCAGCTTTTTCTTCCTCTTCAGTTTTTTGGGCTTGTTCCAATAGTGCAGTTGCTCATTTGGACTTGTTGTGCCCCCAAACCATCAATATAAACCCAATTCAGAAGTTATTAAAGGGACTGTGAGAAGAATCTATTACCGGCGACACAAAGACTCTGCTACCCATGAGCACGCATGGCGACTGTCGTAATGCTGCGTTCAAGTAACCTCTGAACTGGGAGTGACATCATCTCTGACTTATCGGTGTTCCAGTTGAAGTCTGAAAAAAACATGCCGATCTACCAGGCTATTGTTAGCTGTTGTTAGCACGCCCTGTGTTGTTGTTCACAAATATCACATGAAGAATGTGATTATCACTATGGCAGCATTTTTGTAAATAGAAGTCTAACAATACTATGTATACAGCTGATCTAGAGCGACACACCCCAGTCAGAAGTGCTAATAAATGGATTATTACAGGAGCTAAATAACTGTTCACACTGGGGGCATCCATCTTCCATTGTCAACTCGGGGGTGGCGAGGTTTCACCAAGTTCCCAGTAGGAAATTCAGACTTCGGGGGATGTTCCAGTTGCAGTTTCCTACTCGGAACTTGGAAATTCCTACATCTGACTACTACTTTAATGCACCACAAGCCAAAGCGTGCATTTGTTGTGATGCTAATGAATGCAGCTCAGACCTTCCTCAGAACTCTGCATTGCTTTACAACTTCTTTTTTCAACAACTTACAGGATGCAAAGCCACGAGGTAATGTATCTCTTTCTAGTTACGTAGTGGTAGTTTTTGATGTGTGACAACAAGCAATTTTTGGAAAACTTAGTATTGTAGTTTTGTAGCCGGCTATATATGGCTACTTACAGCCCGGTGCTCTAAGACGTGTCTGAATAATATAAATTTGCTCTAGTTTTAATTGTCTTGTTCCTGAAGTTGAGTATCCAGGCCAGTCCAGCCCTGTCCGACCCGACCGTGAAGCTAAGGAATAGCATTTATAGATAACCTATTTAGATGCTATAAACTCATCTTAAAGTGTGTATTTCCATCAGGCAGATATCTAAAAGGGAGACTTTTTGTAATTACTTAGAAACACCTCACAGTCCCTTAAAAATTATTTTATCCCACCCTAACACAAATTTAAAATTACGGTAAAAGGTGTTTCCACCTAAAATAAATCCTTATAGCCAGATTTAAATTGATTTCTAATGTAGCTGTTTTCACCATGATAAAGCTGTAAAGGATTAAGATAAAACTTAGATAAAACCCTGACATGTCTGTTTGGTTACAAAAATCAAGGTTAGACTGTTTAGTAATAACAGAGTTATAAATAACAGCAGCCCCTCCCTTCACTTCTGTATAAAGAAAAGGATGTTCCACCTCCAAACAAAAGGATGTTTAATAAGTAAATTAAGAGACAAAAAAGAAGAAATATGACTTTGAAATTCAAATGTAACATGGATAAAAATTAAAACATGCTTCATGTAGGTTTCTCTCTTTAAAAATGCTTATTTCAATCACAAACATGGCAACACAGCTAGCTGCAGCAGCGGTGAGTCTGGAGCGTCTGTGGAGTTAAAACTGGAGTTTTCAGGATGGAAGTAAAAGAAGTAAAAGTCAAGAACACACATGTGAAGTGTCCATTATGTCCTAAAGCAAAGTGTTTGTCTGTTGTTAGTAAATCTAAAATCTAGAGACCAAAAACAGCGAGAACTCCGCTGATGATGTCAGAGCTGCTGCAGCAGGTAACAACAAGGAAGGACACAGAGACGGAGACACACAGTTCAAGAGGAAAAGAGTTTTCACATCAGTTACTTTACCTGGTAACTAATTACATTTATGAAGGAGGAATTCTGTTAGTAATTCTTTTGGGAAAGTAACTAGTAACTATAACTAATTACTTTTTTAAAGTAACTTGTTGATCAACAGCTTTCTCTTCCAACACTGGAGATCCAGACTTGAATAATTGATGTGCAGGGTTAATAAAAAAGTTGTTTTATTCCCTTAAAGAAAGACATTCTGGTGCTTGAAGGCTGGTTACAGGCTAAGAAAAATACCACATGAAAGAAATCTGTTTTTAAATATTAAATTAAGTTTTTTTCTAACATGTTATAAAACATAAACCCGTGTATGAGAGCTCAGTTAGAAACATTACAGCCTAAAATGATGTTTCAGATCAAACTTTCTGATTAAATCCACATCAGAAATGCAAACATGCGGCCCATGCCAACTTCCAG
This sequence comes from Scarus forsteni, assembly GCA_036419115.1. Classification (NCBI taxonomy): domain Eukaryota; kingdom Metazoa; phylum Chordata; class Actinopteri; order Labriformes; family Labridae; genus Scarus; species Scarus forsteni. Next base: position 38,242,526 of record JAZDUH010000383.1, read on the forward strand.
CACTTTAAGAGTTTTCACAGTCGGGGCTGCTGACACATTTCTGGTCTGTTTTCAAAAAGCTCTGAGGTTTGAAAAGCGACTTCAGATTTCACCGCAGAGATCCCAAAGTGTGCGGATACATCCAGAGGAGAAGTGTTTTAGAAGAGGCCGTAAAGAAAAGCTGGAGCGGTTAATTTATACGAGCTGAATGCATATTTAAATCAGGAGCATAAAGATAATTTCCAGTGAAGTTCATTAAAGTCAGGACGGGTCTGTGACCTGTTACGGGAGCAGGAAGGTCACGTTAGAGGTGATAAAATATTGAAGTGACCTCCCCGAGCTGAGGCTGCGACCGAGCGAGCGAGCGCAGGAATTTTCCGGGTTATAATTCCATTTGGCAGATCTGATTACAACCTGGACCGTTTCCACCAAAGATGGACCCGGCAAGTCAAAGCGGCTCGCTGCAGTGGCTCTGATTGAATTCCAGCATTTTCTTTCCCCTCCAGAGAAGCCAAAGTTTGATCTTTACTAATTGATATATCCCAGCTCCGCACATGAATCTCAGAAAGCTCATACCTTGGGCCAATTTAGCTGTTCCACTGGCTGAGTTTTAATTGAGTCCACATTAAAATTTACTTATAAAATAATAATGGGCTCCCATGCAAATGAGCCCATCCTGATATTGCTGCGGCTGCATTTGCATATCCACAAGCAGTCTGGGAGTTCAGAAATCAATATAGATGATTAATAATATATGGGCTACAGGAATAATTAAATTCATTTGATGCAAGGACTCAGTCAGCCTTGAAAAACCAAAGGTGCAATTTTACCACAATCTAATTTAATACAAGTTGCCCGGATTGCAGTTTCAATTACAAGGATTGAAATAATAATAATGTGTGTTAAAGAAAAATTACACTTTCAAATGTATGTTATTTCATTTCATTTCATTGGATGCATTAGCGCATGAGCCCCTCTTTCTCCCCACATTAACATACCGCTCCAAATTGCTAAATTAAACTGCTCTTTAATTTATGGCAGAGGTATTAAAATATACAGCACGTCTCGCTTTAACCTGTTTGCTTGACTTAAAGACGCAGTATGTCAAATGTGGACTCATGAACCTTTAGAGTGTTTGCTCAGTGTTAATTTGCTGTAATGTCATTAAATGCAGCTTTAGTTTGATAGAAAAGGTTTTAATACAAGAAAGAAGCAGCAAAACAGACATACTTTCATTTTCTGTGCAGGAATCTACTTTCTTTTTTCTCATAATCTACTTTTGCCAGAGTTACAGCTAATTTTAATTAATTATTAATACACAGATAAATGATGGACTTTAATTCAGGCCTTCACCTGCACTTACAGGTCAACCTGCAGCTCTGTTGAACCTGCAGGCTCTCATCACACAGACTTTAAATCGACCATTAAAGAGGTCACATCATCTAACCAGCAGCTTTTTCACATTGGAAAGACTGCTGGCACGTGTCACACCTCTCAACTGCAGACTTTATTTATGTATCTATTTATTTTACACTGCATAGAAACACTGCACATAGAAACATATTTAAAAAGCAGGTGTGTGGGAGTGATAGAAAACTCTAAATGTTTTACACAGACCACACCAATGGAAGGTAAATACTGCAACAAATGCATTCAAAGACATAAAATAATGGAACAGAATTGAACAAATAAGATGCTTCGGAATGACAAATAAATGAAGTTTTTGTCTTTTGCTGCTGTTTATGTCTGTTTTTGTGTTCGTGTAACAACACAGAGGAAGCATTCAAATGAATTTATTTGTTCCAAAAGATAACTCCCTGATATGTAATAAAAAATGCCAAAGACATGTTTTAAATATGTGAAAATAAAGGCTGTTAGCTTGACTAATTTAATAAATATGAAACTTTGAATTACTGATAAAATAATTTTGTAAACAAACCAGTAAATCTGAGTTTTGATAAAAGACTTTAAAGACAAAAATGCATGTTTGGAAATACTAATGCCAAAAATAGTCAACAAAGATGTAAGATTAAGAGTAAAGAAGGGTAAACTCTACACGATAATCGCCTGAGTTTCAGCCTGGATCCTTTCTTCCAAGCAAAGTCAGCAGAGACTTGACAATCTGGAGCTCCTTCTGATGCTCTCACCTGATCGTCCTGTCCTCTGAGGTGCATTAGGAGTCATTATATCGTCACCAAAGAGGATCAGGCAATACTAACCTGAAATCTTAAATATTAAAGATTTGTCTTGTCCAATGGACCAGAGCAGAGCCAATCAGAGAACAGCCTGGCTGAAGCAGGAAGCAAAGGTGAGTAAAGGTGAAACATAAAAGTCAGAGACGGATGACCCAACTGATCATTTATGGAAAAACACGTCAAATGGAGAATACATTTCAGAAACAGTCCATCTGTCTGTTGATTTATGCATATATAAACTTTTTGTTGAAATTTCTTCTCCTTTTTTTTTTTTTTTGTTCTTGCTTTCACAGGCAGATTTTTTTTTCATGCAAAACAAATTCTGGGATTAACTGTTAATATTTAGAGGCATGTTTCTGAATGATTGTTGGCAGCTATCAAACTCAGTTGTTCACATGCAGGAGTTGGACAGATCTGCACGTTTCATGGAGATTTTGAGAAGATTTGTGCATTAAAATCTGCAGAAGTTATGAAATGGGAAAAGGAATTTAAGGAATTTAACGTTGAGTTGTCTGAGAGTGATTGGCAGTCCATGTTAAAGAACCAACATACATCAACTAGCTCTAAAAGATGGTTGGAAAAATTTATGTCAGTTATTCTAACTGGTGCTGCAGTGTTTATGTTAATTATTTGTACTGTAGTTTTATTTATACCGGACATTCTAATTTCTGCTACACTGTAAAGGTAACTTATTGTTTTTTATCTTATTTATGCTGGAAATACCCACTGCTGCTACAGTGTACAGTTTAATTATTTGTATTTTGCTGTATATAACCTGTGTTTTTATCTTTTATTATTTCTATCTTATCTGCATGTTTTTCTGTACTATGGTGTTACCTGCTGCTGGAATCCAAATTTCCTGATTAATAAAGTTCCTGTCTGTCTGTCTGTCTGTCTGTCTACCTATCTATCTATCTATCTATCTATCTATCTATCTATCTATCTATCTATCTATCTATCTATCTATCTATCTATCTATCTATCTATCTATCTATCTAACGTTTTTTTTATTACACCAAAAATTAAAAATTAACAATTAGGTCAACAATATTACTGTTGGAGACAATGTAGCCAACTGAATACCAACCACTCTCATATATTTTGGTCATGTTTGATATTTTGGAACAGAGTTTGAAAGTCATGGGCGAAATTTTTGGATGTAATCTTCCTAATGATCCCTGATATATATATCTAGAAAAAGAAGATAAATACCTGTTTAAGATCATGTCTGTTGTGGCTAAGAAAGCCATTAAAAGATCTTGACTAAGTTCTGGCTGGACATTGTAGAAGAAATCCGATGAATGGAACAAATGACCAACAGTCTACAAATTAAAACAGAACTTTATACTTACATCTTTATGTAACAAAGTGTTTGTCCCCCTTGTACTGTTCTTGTTTTTTTGTCACTGTTTTTATTAAAAGGAAAAATAAAGTTAAAAAAAACCTGCAGAAGTTTGTGCACATTCAGAGAGCTTCCGTGTGCACGATCTCTCCTACTTTAAAGTTAGTTTAAGGTTTTGAGATCATCTGGACTGACGTGAGAACAGCTCTAAATGGATCAGTTGTGTCAGATTTACATTTTTCTCCTGGTTTTTGGGAGCGGGCGAGGCTGTGGTGGGCGGCCATCGCTCTAATATCCTGTCTGTTCGAGATCAGAGTTCAACCACAACAGCGTTCAGAGGCGGAGAGACAAAGAGCCTTTAAACTCTCTCTCTCCGGTCTGTGGGCGAGAGCGGAAACAGCCCATCACTTTTAATGTCAGGACGAGACCACATGTTGAGCCTCCTCACCGTGAGCGACGTGGGTGAGATCAGCCCGCGCTCCTCGTCATTAAAACAATCTGACCGTCCTTCAAACACATCCTTTCTTCTTCTGTGGTGTTTGTCTGACAGCTGCCGCAGCGCCTCGTTACTGCACAGAAATAAAAAGTCGACCAATTAGAGGAGCGGCTCGAGCTCGTCCTCGCTAAGCCACGAGGATCCTCACTCCGCAGAGAGGATCAGCCCAGATGAGCCGCGGCTCTCGCAGACATTAATACCTCACCGTAAAACCCGCTCGCTCTCCTCCTGTGGCGTCCTTCAGCGGAGTCAGCCGGGAGCCAAAAATCAAACTGGAGAAAGGCCGGAGGAGCGAGTGAGGAGGATGGATGGTCCACACCGGCCATCTGGAAGTCATCAGGCTCTTCTTCTTCTCTGGCTGCGAGAGGTGCGGCGGGACGAGGAGGTGGACATCAGGATGGTGTTTGTTCACGTTTAATTTACTGTTAACGCTCAGCGAGGCCTGCAGTACCGTCAGGGCGGTGAAACTCTGACCTGAGGACGTGACAGGAAGCTGCTCAAACACCCGCCTACGACCTCCACACGAGCACGACACAACAGAAAGGGCCCGGAGATGACATCCCAAATAGTTCACCTTGACCTTCAAGTCTCTCAGATATTAGCTAAGAACCAGAACGAGGTGTAACGGTTTATCTGGTGCCGTGTTCACTGGTGACCCATGGCTGCTGCGGTGGTAACAACAGATGCTGAAACCAAAGCTGCAAAAACTCAAATCTAAGGAAGTCCACTCTAGAGCTGGGTGATTTTCCTCCCCCAAAAATCTTTGATTTAAAAAAAAAACTTGATTCACGATTCGACTCGATGCCCCCGCCCATTTAAAATGAAATAATAACTCAGTGTACATTTAATTCCAAAATATACATTTGTTTATACTTAAAATCTACATTTAAAGTGCCTACAGGTCCAAAAGTCAACACAAAGTGTCTGTGCACTGTAGTTTTATAAACTTGTTTGAACTAACTATGAAGATAACAAAGTGCCTGAGGTAATGATTGTTGAAAGAAAATAAAAACTGAAATAGAAAACTCAACTCTTGTTGTAAAAAATGTAAAAGTGTACAAAGTGCGAATGTGAAATGAACGGGTTGAATTTAAAAGAAAAAAAAGTTAAACTCGAGTTTCAGGAAAAACGAGTCTATTTGACTTGCCAACTTGATTTTTAAATCTTATCATTTTTTTGCCCAGGCCAAGTTTATTCATCCAACTTCAATTCTTAAAACCTCATGTGACTCATGTAAGCACCATTTAACAATAGGGATTTATTTTGTAATATTTTGAGTACATTATTTGCTGAGTTATATTGAGAAGCATGTGCGTTTGTGTTGAATATGTTTGTGGAGCATTTCTCATAAAGATGAATGTGTTGTTATTAGGGGTGTAATGGTACATGTATCTGTACCGTATTTGTACAGTGCTGTACTCAAACGAGTACAGTAAGTTTACGTTAGCTGCTGCACATGGCTCTTTAATATTCACGGGGTACTCATCTACGATTGGCGTGGTTAGGGAAGGCTTTTTAATATTCATGAGGAAAGTGGTCTGTGATTCGTGCTCTTGTGATCATGTACATATCATGTGGACGTGACGTCTCATGGCGAGCCAATCAGAAGGCAAATATCAAAGAGCTTCTGTTACCACAGGAGCTTGTGTCTGAATTGTGCATCATGGCTACTGCTAACGACCAACTGGAGCTTGGAGACCCTCCCCCGTCGCTGAAATCTCCTGTTTGGGAACACTTTGGCTTACTGGTGAAATATTGCAACGGAGAAAGACAGGTGGATAAAACGACTGCGGTGTGCCGATACTGTCATTTTTGTGTACCGTTACACCCCTCGTTGTTTTCCTTTGCGGCTCCTGTAGTCATGGGCTGGCTCAGTAAATGAAGAGTATAATAAGGAGGTCTGGCATGTGTTTTACAGCGTTTTCATGCGTATCGAGTACATTCATGTAGACGCACACATTTTCTGAGACGCCTTTGTCTTTATGACGATCGTTTTTGAAACTGTTAAGTGTTTTGTCTTCGTGCGGATGAAGCCTAAGACAACAGTTATTGTGTTGCCAAGTCGGCTCATTAAAGTGACTTTGGGCTCTTCTGCTTGTGTGAATCCCACATGATTATCACCCAGCTGCCTCTACAAAGACATGAGTGTGGTTGGTAGTTTGTCCTTTCCTCACCCCGTTTCCTGGTTATCAGGAATCAACCCAGCACACCCCCAAAAACACTCACACATGAGGCACAACTACTCAGGAGCCATGGTTGCCAGGTCTGCTCATTTTAAGTGATTTGGACCTCCAGCTACATGCTGGTGCAGTACGCTGCAGTTCATGCAGGATGTGACAAGTCAACTAATCGCAAAAATAGTTGTTTGTGCTCTAGTAGTCATATGGTATCGTATCATATCGATATTGAGATATGAAGTTTATATAATTCAGCCCTACTGTGGACCTTAAAAAGATTTCAGTCCAGCTCTGAACATCCAGATCCAAACAATCTGATCAGGACTCTTGGACTAAGTATCAGGTGGATGGTGGTAACCTGAAGAACAAAATAATTGATGTAAAGGATTATTTATCTTTAATAAGACAACATTAACTGCATGAATCTGACATTTAAGGCCTCTTTCATAAGAACATCCCCCGTGCCTCATCAGAGCTCGTAGCAGTCTTTGTCAGACCCTCTCTCCTGGTCTTTGTCGAGTGTTTCCCTCCTCCTCAGCCTCCCAGCAGGTCTCCTTGTCCGGACTTCCTGAACACGAGCTTATATTCGTCTCTGGTGAGCGTGTGCTCGGTTATCTGTGACCCTCGGCCTGAACGGCTCCCTCACGTCCTCTCCTCTGCCTCTGTAAGTGATGTTCCTGCATCCTGAGAAACCAGCCGGCCGTTCAGCCTGTTCCGCTCTTCCTCTTTGTTTCAGGGTCCTGGCGGCGGGTCGGGCTGGATTAAAGCCGATGGCGGCGGTGGGATCTCCTGCTGCCAGCTCCTGGGAGAGGCCTCGGCATCCTCACACGGCTCCCAGAGACGGCGTTAAAGTGTCAGCAGCTGAATCTGCTTTACAGCTCTGCGTTAGTGTCCACATTTATCTCTGAGCGTTTCTTTCCATGAGGACCGAGGTGGTGTTAGAGCTCCTCGCAGAACCATAAAGCCCTGCAGCCCTGCGCAGCTCTAACAGGATAATTGATGATGCTGGCATGTTTGAGGTTAGAAATCGTTTGGCTCTGCTGTGGGAGGCTGTCGATGATCAGTCAATACTATTAACTAATCAGTAGCTGCTCTTTGGGTCCTTACAGCCCATCAAATATTGATGTTTGATGGTAAAGGAGGAGCTGAAAGGGGTTTTCTCTTTGAGAGGTGAGGATACAGGAGTCCACTGGAGTCCTAAAACAAACCCAGAGCCTCAGTTTGAGCTCCATTTCATCAGCAGTTTGATAATGTCCCGGTCAGAGAGCTACAGCAGATCGAACGATGGAGTAAAGAGTGAAAACAGTGCTGATGAATCATGTCTTTATGGGATTAATCCACCTGTACCTGCATGCTTACACAAGGGCGTAAGTTTGATTTTGACATTGGTGGGGACATGATGGTAGACTACACTCCTGAAAGTTGATGTGTTTTGCATTTATGGCTGTTTTTAAATGTCGTGTAGAGCTGATCAAACAAACAAACAAACTATCATATGAAGAAAAAAATATTCTATTGGTAAATACTTTACTTCCAGCCTCTCCTCCTAAATCTCTGCTGTCTGTTCCTTGACAAAAATATATTGATGCATGACACATGAACAGTGGGACAAGTTGGGATCAATCAGAAATTTCGATGTAAAAATATAACCAAAACCAAAAAGGACTGCTGATAAGTGTATTCCCCAATAATATGAATGTATAAAGTCGTGTTATCAATACGAGGTTTTATTGTATTTTTTCCCCACAAACTTTTATTGTTGGTCTTAAACAATAATATATGGATAATAAATAAAGTAACCAAAACATGCATCTCGTTGGCATTAAATATAAGCATTTTTTAGTTATAACGTTATATACTATGCTTGTGTTTTATGTTAGGGACCATGTGGTAGTGGCATAATAATAGTAGGGACGTGTCCCTAGCATCCCCACCCAATTCTACGCCCCTGTGCTTACACCTTTCAACCCTCTGACGCAGAAGCTCAGATTATTTAGGGCTAAGCGCCTTGTCCAAGGACACATCAACATGTGTGAGCCCGGGGTTGAGCTTCCATCTCTCAGACTTAAAGCCAGCTTCACACAGGCCAAGCAGAGCTAATAGCATCAGATGTTTGTCAAGGTTTTAGAAATGAAATGAAAATGTTAAGCAGGCTGTCCAGTGTCCAACATTTTAAGCAAAAAGCTAATAAACCCCAGAAAAAGTTTACCTCTGCTTCTCCCTCAGGACGGGACTCCTGTCGTACGACTTCAGGCGCCCGTTTTTGTCACAGACATTTTTTGTCATGGAGGCGTGGATTAGATTAGATTGGGTTATAATTTCTTTGGTAAGACTCCTTTCCAGCAGCATCTTATAGCAGCACACAGGAAAAAAAGCACATGCATCAGAAATAAAAGAAGTAAAAACAATTTGCAGATATGAATATAATTAATATACAGTATATTAAAAAAATATTGTGTCTGTATACTTCAACCAGCTGCAGCTGCACAGGTTAAATTCGCGAATACTTCAGGTCTACATGGCCTTTATTGAGTTACATCAAACTACCTTTGAACAACATTCAGCATCAATAAGCCTCCAGGTCCAAAGCTCTGTTAAGTGCACTAAACTTCTAGACCCACCTTAGCAAAAATTTAAAGTCCATCTATAAGTAAATCAGGGGGCTGTCAGTTTAGATACGGTGACCTACACTGAACACAGAAAATGATGGTCTCTGGGTCATTAACCACAAGGTTTAAAGGTTCAAGGGTCAGTTTTTCTTACATTACGGGGCTGATTTTGAAAAAAATGCAATGGTAGTAATATTTTTGTCTATCTTATAATCACTTTGAAATGTATTTACTTCCAGATGGTATGTATTTCCAGGCCTTTAATAGTGAGAGTGCAGAGATGTCATTGTTTTCTTTTGTTAGGGTCTTTAAAAGTCTATGAATGTACAGTAAAGCTGTGTCAAAGTTGGTTAATCTTAATTGGCATCATTGTGAAGTTTAGTGTAAGGAGAATTAAAAATTCAACCCTACTCTCAGGTTGAACTGCTGATCCTTGTTCATATATCCCACATGTCGGGACAGGGGAAGACAAAAGTCTGTAACACATCCTTGTTTTTTCACACAGTTAAATGCTTTTGTTATCCCAAAATAAACTGAGAGAACTGACTGAACCATCAAGTCATCCAGCTTTTGAAAAGTATGAACTATGCATATATATGTATATATATTCATATACAGGTATATCTGTAAGGCACCTGTATTGTGATAATATGTGTGTGAATAAACTAACTAAAATCTTACTCCCTCCTGGTCTGATGATTAACCTCCCTTTGGTTGCTTTAACATAAAAACTTGACAGTCAGTGAAGCTTTTTGCTAAAACACGTCATGGTAATCCACGGCCTGCAGCACATCAAGACTGAGAGCCTCCAGGTGGGGCCCACTGAGGGAGGTTTCCGTCTGTCATTGCAAAGTTTGCACATTTCGCACCACTGCTGCTAAAGCCCCATCTCAGCTTGGGGAACAAGCAGCAAGTCCAAGATGATCCTCAGGTTTCCACAGCAGCAGGACCATCCCCACGTCTCTGCTTTGACCCCAGAGGAGTGAGTTAACAGTCAGATTTTACATCGCAGTAACTCTGAGGGGAGCGAGCGGCGTTCACGAGCCTAACGTTGATCCCAGAGCAGGCGTGGGGACGTGGGGGGGGGGCGACATGGAACTTTAGGATCTGGTTTCACAGGAGGGCTGAACTTGGACGGAGGCTGTTGGCACATATGGAGAAATCTCATGGAAGAACAATAAGGAAAAGCCCAGCACATAGTCCATTAATTTCTTTTTTTCCCCTTCAATAAGTAAAGGTAAAGTATTCGTGAAATGAGCACTAAAGCCTCTTTAACAGTGTTTTCACAGCTGCTCTGCTCCCTCCTGCTGCTCGGCCTGTAAAGGTCCTTCCTGAATGAACATTAACATGGGAAGGCTGTAACATCATACTTGGCAGTCCTGCAATGCCACTAAACACCTAGTGAACCCAGCACATAGACCGAGCCCTCCAGGAAAACAGATCTGCAGCAGAGCCAGGATTTCTGCAGCACCGAAAAAAAGAGAAAGAGGCAGGGAGGAAAAAAGCTTCATTCAGGCAACGTAACAAAAACCCAAACGGGGGAACACTTCATTATGAGGAAAAGGTCACCAGAAACAGAGGTGGTGATAAAATGTTTGCAGTTTTCATTTCCTAAACTTACAGGTAATTAAAGTCCCTGAACACCCAGACTTTCTCACAGGTTCAAACAGGCAAATCTACAGTTTAATTCACTGTGAACCGGTTTGTCTGCTTTTATTTTATTTTCTAGAGAGAAATTATGGATATCTATAAAAGACATGAAATGGTGAAAAAGTAAAATAAGATAAATAATAATCAATGTCATGATGCTAAATCTCCAGCATATCATGATCTAGAGTTCTTCAAACATTTGTGATAAAACATTGTGATTTATTAGATTTATTAAGACCTGTATTTGATTATAGTGGCATTTAGACAAAGTCTGTTTAGTTACTACACAGGGCTTTTCTCAAACTTTCTTTAAAGAACCTTTACATGCACTGGGAGAATACATACATTTACACATTTTCATTCTGTTCAAAGTAAATTTATTCAATTTTTAAAATTTTGTTCATAGCAAATTTATTCATTTTTTTATTCTGTTAAAGTAAATGTATTCAATTTTTTTATTCTGTTAGAGTAAATTTATTCTAGTTATTACTTTAGATATTATTTTAGACTATTATATTTACCTCTGCCAAGGAGGTTATGTTTTCGGGAGAGTTTGTTTGTTTGTCTGTCCGTCCATCTGTGAACAAAATAACTCAAAAAGTTATGGATGGATTTTGATGAAATTTTCAGGAAATGTTCAGCATGGGAAAAGGAAGAACTGATTCAATTTTGGTGTTGATCGGGATCAGCGTCTGGCCGCCATGGCGAAAAATTTGATTTTGGTGAATAACTACTGAACTAAAGTAGATATCATTATGAATCCAGTTGCTAATGGTATGTTTTCATGGTCAAGTAATCTAAATATTTCGATTAATTAAAGGTAGGAGTAATATTTATGGTCAAAATCACAGTGTGGGTGAGGACTGTGGTGCTGGCGGAGGTCTGCGCTCTCTGAGTGCTTTTCTAGTTTTTATACTGTAGTTTAGTTTCTTTACTCTTGTTTATAATATTGCCTTTGGCACCGTGGGTCCAAGAGGACTGAAATTTCATCTGTGCTGTATGTCAAGCATGTTTAGCATATTAGACAATAAAGCTGACTCTGACTTTGAGAACATGCAAACCTGCACAACCTGCAGGCAGCCTGCTCGTTTACTAAAAAAAAAAAAAAGCTTGGAGATCATCAAAATTAGTTTTTTAATCCATCATTTAAACCAATAAAACCCTCTTAAGGACATGCTGTCTGTAAGTTTGAGTGTAAACCTGTTTTATCTGAAGTTTATCCATGTCCACAGTGACAGCTGATGTTCAGTCTGCACAGACATGTGATCATTTTTCCTGCAGGTCCCGTGGGGCTCGACTTTTAGAGGGTACACCTAGGGGCGGCCTCAGGAATGAAAGGTCAGGGGTCACTGGGGGGTTACAGCGACACACTTCACAGACTGAGGCCTCATGAGTGCAGCCTGGGTTCAGCTCCTGCCTGAGGCTCCTAAGCTGCACGTCTTTCTCTGCTCTCTCCTTTTTCTGTCCACTTACCTGCTGCAGTAACAGAGAAACAACATGGAGGATAAATATTCCTCTGCTGCTCTTCTCAACATATCAGACATGATGTTTGTTTTTAAACACCCTGTTTTATACAGTGAATGAGATCTACCTTAGAAATAATCAAAAATACTACTACCTATTTGTTGTAAATGTATTTTCAAGTGCCAAGCTGCATCATATTTATTGTTTGTTTGTGTTCAGGTTGTGCCAGAAAAGAAGCCGGCATGACAAACAACTTTCCTCCCAGTCAGCAGGGGGAGCTCCAGATAACTTGGCTTCACACTCAGGCAGGTCTCAACCTGCTCATATTAATGTTCAGATAACGATTAGATCTTGTGTTTCATGAAAGTATAATGTTTTCATGGCTTTATTACTACAAACCCTAACCAAAGACAGAAATGACCTCATGAGCTTTTAAATGTGTTACAGTCCGACTCTTACCGTCCAAACTTGCCACAGTTTTATAAAACCACGCTGCAGGTGTCCACAAACAGCTGTTAGCTTTATTTCACTGAATATTTGAATATGTGAACGTGTGGGATTGTTCTAAATCTTTAAAAACACAAAGTCTGGGGTCAGGACTTTAACGGGTCACCACTGCTGGTCCCGTCCAGACATCTCCTCGACCCCCCACGCCCAATTAACCAATCTGAGCAGGTCGGCCATTAATCGAGGTCGTTAGCAGCATCCAGGAGATCATAGGCGAGCGTGTGGGCTCACCGCTGACTAATCAGCTGATAAATCATCAGACCTTCAGAGAGAGGCAGAAAATTGAGGTCATGTGAAGTTAAAGTGGTGGAGAGGGGGACACGTGGACCTCCTGCTGAGAGAATGACCAACAAACATCTGTCCCACATTTCAGACTCAAAAAGAACAATACCCACAGAAAAACAGGCCGGCGTGGACCAATCAGAGGACAGGGATTTTTGATTTGATTTTGGATCCACCAACAGTCACAGAAAATATGCAGCAGCTCTTCTTCATGGAGTTCACATTTTACATTTTCGACAAGAAATATCTTCATCCTGTTGAGCCGGACTTACATACACTGCACTCATACTGCAGCTCTATTATTCATGTCTTAATTGACAAAACTAAACCAATACATACAAATAAAAAAAAGAAAAAAGGAGATAGACACCACCGAACTCTCCTTACCTCTTGGATTACCAGAAAAATTCACATCAACAGAGAGAAGCACTTCAAATGATTATATTTCAGGTAACCCATGTGTAAACAAATCCATCTTTAACCCTTTAACTTCCTGCTTCAGCAAAGGTTAATAAATTCAGGAATATTTAACTTGTTAAAAAACATGTCATTGTTTATTTCTAGGATACAGAAAAAACTACAGTCAAACCAAAAGAACAGAAATTTCCTTTGTGTGAGATTTAAAGTTTGAAAAATCTAAAAGCTAATATTATAATTACTTTCAATACTTGACCATTTAGTGATTTGAGCAGGTATTTATATAAACTGTTTGTCACACTTAATTTTTTTATATTTTAAGTCATTTTATTGCTATTTTATTTACAGACATTTTCTAATTTATTTTGCCCCAGTATTTGTTCATTTTTATGTCGTCAATAATCACCTGTTCACTATTAAAACTTTCCAATCCCACACCAAGAAGATATCTGTTTTTCGGTTTGTTTGCAGTTTTCTTTATTCACGGAAATGTTAAAGGAATCAAACAATGATTGACCTGTGCCAAACAGTTGAGGCATTAGTTAAAGTGTTAACAAGCTAATTAAATCAAGCTAACACATAAGCGGGGTGCAGCTGTAAATATCAAACCAGACTCTCTTGTCAAACTGGATCAGGATTTGGGGCCTAAAGGTGATCAGGATTCACTTAAAGCTATGGTCTACGATTTGGAAGCTTTGTACATATTAATAACACCGTTTATAAGGCTGTTATGGTCCTATGGTCCTATCTACACAGTATAAAGACCAAAAAGAATGAAAATAATCCATTCAATATATCCGCTGAAAAGCTGCATTCTAGCTGACCAATCAAACCTTGAAGGCAGTAAGGTTCAATTGGTCCGTGAGTTGGTCCGTGAGTCCATCCAATCCTCGTCTCCCTCATACGCAGCGTCATGCGTAGTGCGTCATGGTCCCGCCTCCTCCCCTCTACCTCCGGTGAGCAGCTAGCAGCGTTAGCTACTGAACTATCATGGAGCCGGAAAAGCTTAGCGCCGAAACCGGGAAGCCGCCTCCCTCTCCCGCGGGGCCCAACGGAGCTCTGCCCACGGGTTGAGGCCTGTTAGCGGGCTAACGGCTAACGAATGTCCTCAGTCGGCCGTCAGACCTTCAGCATCGGCCGTTTCGCCCCTGGTTGATCAGGTAATGGCTTTGTTTACTACAGTGGGAGATGTCTGCTGAATAACTCTGGTTAGTCTGTGCCTGCACGGGCTAATGACTTGTAGCGGAGCGGGTTAGCCTGTTAGCCGCTAACCGCTAGCACTGTAAGCTGAGCTGGGGAGGACAGGCTGAGAAAGATAAATCCTCCCCCACACTCGGCTCCGCTCTGGCGGCGCCAGACCCGCATTGCCGCCGGTCCAATTGAAATGGCTACTGCTGTGTGTTACAAGGGGGATGTCTGTCGTGTTTGATACTTTCAGTTGAGCTGAGCTGTTTTTGATTGAGTTTGCTGCTGATATATTGTGCTAGTCGCTCGTAGCTCTGTCCGAGGGGGCTTTATGAGGCGACACGAGCTGGGAGCGGGATCTTGGAACATGGAGGGGAGAGGTGAAGGAAGGGGGGGCAGGCTGCGGTTTCAAATCATAGACCACAGCTTTAAGGAGGCAGATGTTAGTGTGACCATGACGGAGCTGACCCAGAGGAAAGGTCACCATGCTAGCCCAGGTCCTGTTCGCCTCTATGATGTAAGCTAACGCCTGTTAGCGGTCTATAAACTAAACTCGTCCTCAGTTTCCTCCCCTAACTCCTCAGCTCTGCTCGTTTCCTCTCCTCCTGTCAGAGCTCTGTTTCTGTTTCCAAACAGCCTCCAGATGTCTGACTGTGATTATATCTGTCTCACTCAATATCTACCTGTGTCCATCTCTGCCCAACGCCACCGCGAACACTCGGCACGGCTCCCGTCAGCCCGGCCAACAGAAACAGCTGCTGAGGGCGTCAGAGCTCTCCGGTGTGTGTAAGTGTGTGTGCATGTGTGTGTGAAAAGAGGCTACTTAACACCCTTGACAGTCACAAATCGCCCTATTCACGGATGCATTCACAAAATAAATGGAACACTTGAGTATGGACAACGGTGACCTTACGTCATGACCCTATAGGTGGTTAAAGTATCTCAGAATCAGAATCAGCTTTATGGGCCAAGGACGTTCACAACATACAGGAAGTTTGGTTTCAGCAGGTGGTGTCGCTCGAGGAATAAACAGAATAAATAAACATAACCATAATAGAAAAATGTCTATGTAAAAAAGTATGGCTAATAAGGGAATAAGAGAATATGTATGCACCTAGTAGAGACAAAATGTACACATAATAGAAAAAAAAAGAATATATATGTATGTACATGTGCAGAAAATAAACACAATTGGTGCAAGCTACAAATGCAGTGCAATTAAATCAGTGATCAGTAAAGGTGCATATACGACCATTCAGCAGATTTGTTTGTTAACTCTTTAACTCCCAGCTAAACTGTTTGGTAGAGGACTTTAAATTCAGGAATATTTAATTTGCTAAAAAACAAACAAACACAACATGTCATTTTTGTTCCCCAATGTTTTAAGATACAGAAAAAATGCCAAAAAAAAAAACAAAAGAACTTATATTTTTTTGTGAGAGAGCTAAAGGTTTAAAAAGCTAAAACTACTGTTATTACCATCATGATCATTTTAAATACTTAATTTAACAATTTGTTGATATGATTTAAACATAAGTGTACATCAACATTATTCATCAAAAAAATGTTTGTCAAACTCAGAATCTACTTTTAAGATATTTTTGATTTCTATTTTATTTACAAACATTTCTGCATTTTCTTATTGATTTTGTCCCAGGTATTTGTGCATTCATCATGTAATCAACTCTTAGCTTTTTCAACCTGTAAATCCCCTCAAAATTTAGTGTATGGTTTGGTTGGAGTTTTCTCTTTTCCATGAAATAATAGATTCAAACAATAATTTGATTTCTTCTGTTTTTTAACATTAAATATCACTGAATTTACTGATGGCCTCTGCCAGACAGTTGAGCTGGAAGTTAAAGAGTTAATGTTCAGGGTTTTTTCTTAATTCTCTAAAATAACCACGTTGCTCACTTTGTTCTACAGATGAAGCTGTCGCCGGTAATGAAAAATGACATGCATGATTCAAACTATCGTAACTATCCAGATTCTGAAAGCTGGGATTTGGAGCTTTCCACTGCTATACGGTACATTACCGTAATTTAAGATATATTACGGTAAAGGCTGAACAGCCTGAGGGGGAGGAACAACTTCATGTTTGATCTATAAACAGAAACGCAATCATGTAGTCGGATTCTCGCTGCACGCCAGTTTTCCTTTCCTATGTCTTTCTGAACTCTCCTTTCTCCTTTCCTAAGTCCTTCTGAATTCTCCTGTCTCTTTTTCTGAGTCCTTCTGAATTCTCCTGTCTCCTTTCCTAAGTCCTTCTGAATTCTCCTCTCTCCTTTCCTAAGTCCTTCTGAATTCTCTTTTCTCCTTTCCGAAGTCCTTCTGAATTCTCCTCTCTCCTTTCCTAAGTCCTTCTGAATTCTCTTTTCTCCTTTCCTAAGTCCTTCTGAAATTTCCTCTCTCCTTTCCTAAGTCCTTCTGAATTCTCCTTTCTCCTTTCCTGAGTCCTTCTGAATTCTCTTTTCTCCTTTCCTAAGTCCTTCTGAATTCTCCTCTCTCCTTTCCTATGTCCTTTTGAATTCTCCTTTCTCCTTTCCTAAGTCCTTCTGAATTCTCCTTTCTCCTTTCCTAAGTCCTTCTGAAGTATCCTTTCTCTTTTCCTATGTCCTTCTGAATTCTCCTTTCTCCTTTCCTTAACCTCATGATGTGCTCCATCAGGGTTAAGGAAAAGTAGATAGGAAAGGGCTTAGGAGGCGACTAATTGACCGCAGCCGTGATCCTGTTTTCTGGTCCTAGTTAAGTTTCCTGTTTTGTGTCTTGTCTCGTGTTTCCTGTTTTATTTTGAAATCCCTCGTGGTGTTTCCTGCCCTCCCTTCTGTGTCTCCCTGATGATGATTCCCTCCACCTGTGTGCTGGTCTCACCTGTGTGCTGGTCTCACCTGTGTGCTGGTCTCACCTGTGTGCTGGTCTCACCTGTGTGTGATGTTTCCTTGTGTATTTAGTTTCTGTGTTCTCAGTTCTCTTGTTTGGTCTTGATCGTCTTCCATGTTTGACCGTGTGCTCTTCCTCAGTGATTCTTCCAGTTATCTCCAGAGTTTAAGGTAGTTTCTGTTTTGTGTTAGTTTTGTTGTGACTTTTGGACTGTTTTTTGAGTTTTGATCTTTTTTTGTTGGTTAAAAATATAAAGCTTTTATGTCCATCTGCATTTGGATCCTACACTTTTTGTTTTTTGGAGTTTTTTGTATCAGACTGTTTTTTTTTTTTTAAATCTTTTTTCTTTGTTGATAAATAAAGCTTTTGTGTCCATCTGCATTTGAGTCCTATACTTGTTGCTTTTTGTTAGTTTTTGGGTGTTTTTTTAATTGGACTGTCTTTTTAAATGTTTTTTTTGTTAAAAACTAAAGCTTTGTCTATCTGCATTTGGGTCCTACACTTTTTTTTGTATGTGTTGTATTTGGGTCGTACACTTTTTGTTTGTTAGTTTTTGGGTTCACAGCCTTGACAGATGGAGTCCTAACAGACTGACAGGACTTTAAATAAATCATCACGGCCGGTGTTTCAGTTTAGATATGTTTATTTCGAGTAAGACTTGAGAGAACGTTGACACAGAGCTGAAGAACAGAGGACCACGGTTCTGATTCTGGCACATGGCTCACCTGCAGAGAGAGTTAGCTTAGCATTTTCTAGCTTCTCTGTGACTTTTGTAGAAGTTCATCCGGGTGTCAGAAGGTCAGGACTGAGGGCTGTCACGTTGCTCTGTAGTTCGTGGTTTCATGGCCGCTCAGATCTGGTTTGGTGTCAGCGCTCTGGCAGCCATGTTGTCCTGTTTGTTGTGGTGATGGTGTCTGAGTGGCGTGTGATGTCACTCCAGTCTGGTGACATCAGAGCGGCGTTGACCTCAGGAGGTTTGAAGTGAAGAGTTCAGTCATGTGGGATTAGTTTGAGGAGACGAGGTTCATCTACTGATCTTCAGCTGGAGAGAAAACTCTGAATGTGATTATAAAATCCTGAGAAATATAAAAACAGGAAAAACCGTCATGAGGACAGACTGCAAACGTTTAGATCATAGAAGGTTTATCTCTTATTTCAGGTCAAAAATAAAAACAATACTTAACTAAAACTTCATATTCATTTGAGTCCAGATGGATACCTTATGATAAATATCTGGCTAATACATGGTCAGTAAAATAGTTAAAGGCATTGTTACGTGACTAAAATACAGCAAGTTCACTCAAATTTAAATGCATTAAAAGTCATAATAATGGTGTAAGTGGAAAAACTGTTCAGATGTAGTTTTTTGATGATATGGTAACAATGCTGTAAATTAAGACAGAAATGATTCCTTGAATGAAAATACAGGACTACAACAATTACATCAAACACAGTAATATTTCTGTTAGTTTAAATAGGTTAATGCTACTGTAAAGACATTTACAGTAATTTACTGGCATCTTGTTGCCACTAAATTACTGTAAAATTTACAACAACCCTTTTACAGTGTAGCAGTTATTCTGAATTTGTTTTTCTTGGAATCCTCTTTTGGTCACATGGCAGCTGGTTCATGGTGTAGTTCATCTTTTCCAGGGGTCGATGGGATAAGACCATAAAAACAGTTTTTGTTAAGGTTGTCCTGCCTCATAGTTCACCTCACTGCAACAACTACATCACTAACGTGTGTGTCTGTGGTGCATCCTCTCACTGTCCTAAGAAAACTATAAGAATTATAAAACATTAAGCCTTAGACCGGGGTGGGCAAGTGGCGGCCCAGGGGCCAAGTGCGGCCCTCCACATCACTAAATGTGGCCCGCCATTCATTCCAACCAGCAGTTGTGAATATGAAGAAAACTCAGATATCCAATAGAAATAATTCTATATAATCCAGACTGATATTTTATTGGCTTATGTAAGTTATTTACGACCTTACTTTGCTATAATAGTGTCTCTAAATCTCTCATGAAAACTTTGAACATTATATCAAGTATTTTTTCAATACTATATTTAAAATGGCAGAAGCAAAATATTTGAGCTTTAAACATTTGAATAACACTCATGATTTTATTGATTTGAAAATAGCTTCTTCCATGTATGTTAGCTAAATTTGTTTGAATTCTATGTCAAGTTCATTTGATTATGCATGATAACCTGCATTTATGTTGTAATATATGAATATTGGTGTTCTAATTTTATTACAAATTTATATTCTCATTTGTTGTTTATCCAGCATTCTTTTTCCTCATCAAGAGTTTCTGAAAATTGTAACCATGTGGCCCTCAGGCTGGGAAAAATGGTTTTATGAGGCCCTCTTGGTAGTTAAAGTTGCCCACCCCTGCCTCAGACTTTCTGTCAGGAGGTCATGAGCTGTTCCTGGTTTTTCAGGACAAAAGTGTTTTTAGTTTTGTTTTTCAGAATCTGGCTCACTGTGCTATAATCATACTTGTTGAACTGAAACAAACATCACAGTACTTTACTCTCCTCCACAGAAAACCCCAAACTCCCCAAATTCTCACTTTTTATTGGATCTCATATTTCAAACATGTTAGTGATATAAAAATATCCCATCATGCACTCTGTTCCAGAGCTGTTCCTCCATCCAAACAGCTTTTATTCCTTTTCAAACAGACTCCAAGCTAAGAGTTTAAGCTGTAATTCAATAATGAATAAAACATTAAATAAAATGACATCAGGTTATTATGATGGACGGAGCGGACGTTGGCTGATACTGGATCGATCTCACGGAGCTCAGCTGTGAGCAGAAACGTTAGCCGTGAGCTGGAGGATATTTTGGGACACAACTGTAATAAAATCAGGGAGTTTACCTTTAATGACCATCACAGGCCTAATGTGATATAAAAGAGAATTATTCGATTATTCAGACATGAAGCGTTCCCACAGAGCAAAGACAAACTCTGCAGCTTTTATTTGACTTTAAAGTTTTGTTTGTTCCATCAAGTAAAAGTCAGAAACCAGAGGAGCGGACATGTTTGACTGAAGGTCAGAGGTCATGAGAAAAATGATGTTTGAAGAAATCTATTAGAAATCATCTCACCAAAGCTGGAGATGTTTCCTGGACTTGAGTCAAAGTTCTAAAAAACAGAAAAATAAACAGTTTTTACAAAATTAAATGAATGAGCAGGGACTCGTTCCCAGAGAGAAAAGTGTTAACAAAACTTTTAAAACTTTTAAAACTCTTTAGCAGAGACGAGGCCGAAGACAAAGATGGATATGAGAATATATGGAAATTCACTGTGACGCTGCTTTAAAATCAAATATACAAACACTGCCGTCTTAAAGGACCAGACCATGTTACAGATTAAAATGTGACCGTGCTAACTGATGACCCATGGATGCCTGCATCTGTGCTTACAGCAAACAATCAGAGAGAGGAATAGTTTTGGATTCAGGTAAATATTTCAGCAACATGTTACACTGATAGAGGTCAGTTAAAACAGTTTTAATTATCTTTATTAACAGAGAGTGTGTGGATTAATTTGGGGATCATAGAAACATTTTTAAAATATGTATAAACAAAATAAATAAGTCAACAGAGCTCATAATTGTTATTAAATTAAATTAAATATTACTTTGAATTTTATTTATTCATTTTTTTTGTACATGTTTTTCTACTTCATGCTGGTATGGTGCCTCCGTTTTTTTTTCTTTTTTTCGGGCGGTCTTATGTACGTATATATGTATATATAGATGTATGTTTATAGATACACATACCTATATTTTGCATTATGATTGCACTTACTGCCCTTATGTTGTCCATTGTGACCAACTTCATAACTTACGATGCACGCATTCATTGTAACAAATGAAAAAAGTTTGTTAACTTAGTGCCAAAAATTCAATAAAAAGAGTGTTAGAAAAAAAGAATTACATTGAAT
This sequence comes from Scarus forsteni, assembly GCA_036419115.1. Lineage (NCBI taxonomy): Eukaryota > Metazoa > Chordata > Actinopteri > Labriformes > Labridae > Scarus > Scarus forsteni. The sequence continues at coordinate 38,263,665 of JAZDUH010000383.1, forward strand.
TTAGATTAGTTTAATTCAGTCATGATGTGTTTATGTTTTCAGTAGGGCTGTCCCTTAATATCGGATTATATCTAAAATATCCAATATAAGCACTCCGATACAAGCAGTCCATTCTACTTTATGTTTTATTTATTTAATTTAGTTTTAGAATAGGCTTATGTCTAATTTAAACAAAGTTGTTATTTTGCAGTTAAAAAAGATATGTTTTTGTATTTACTGGATTTCTTCAGGCTACTTTTCAGGGTCTTCTAATTTATTTTTATTGTATTTTATTGTAGTGTATTATGTTTCAGGTTAAAATTATTTAACCAATTGCTAACAAATGCCAGTAAATGACTGTAAATGTCCTTACAGTAGCATTACTCTATTAACAGGAATATTATTGTAATTTTGATAATTGTTTTAGTCCTGTATTTTCATGACTTTATTATAAAAACTGCATCCTTTCAGTTTATCCATTTACAGTGTTATGATTATACGACTCTTTAATACATTTTAAATTCAGTGAACTTGCTGTATTTTAGTCATGAAAAGATGTCTTTAACTATTTTACTGACCATGTATTAGCAAGATATACTTTTCTAAAAATAAATCACATACATTATTTTTTTAAGCAATAAAATACATTTAATCAAACCATGGTTTTACCCAAATATGTGAAACATTACAGATTTTTTTTTTTACCTGCTATTGGTCAGTTTTCCTGGGATAAGAGATTTTAACATTTTCAGTATTTATTTTATGGAAAATTTAAAGTAAATAACTGTTGATTTTATGGAAAATGCTGTAAATTTTACAAATTTCTGAATGTGTTTCCACAATATTTTGCCATTTACAGTAATATAACTGCAAAGCTGTTTACAGTAGGCAGCTGTAGATATTACAGCAATCAGCTACTGTTCTCTAATTGAGTAATCTTACCTGATCAAGCCTTTTCTTACACTCCATACTACAAAATGAGTCAGAAAAGTCTGTTTGATTCCTGCTGATATTGGATCGGATCGATATAGGTATGGGCCAATACTCAAGGCTGCAGTATCTGTATCATATCAGAGGTCGAGACACCCCTAGTTTTGAGATTAAATTAGCCACAGTCACAAACAAACGCCTAAAACTCCACTTTGCTGAGTTTAAAACATGAACATGCAGCGTTACGTTTATTTCAGTGTTTTCAGGAACAATAAAAGAATAAATTACCTCCTCTGTAACATTAACGATGGCTCTTTAAAGTCTCTCTCATAAATGAAGTGGGTAAATCCGCCTGTTTGTAAAGTTAATCAGTCATTTAAACATTTAAAGTTTCTCGTTTTGAAATGGAACAAAGTTGGAGATAAATAGGATTTAACTTCAGCCTGATAAACAAGTGTCTGCGTGGTGTAACAAAGATGAAATCCAGCGTTAACATGTGACATGATAAATAAAGTGTGTTTGTACATTAGTGACGTTTCCTCTTTGTAGATCTAAACCCTGTTTATTAACGCTCATTCATTCCTATTTACCCTCTCATTATCTGCCTGAAAACCCTGTGACTGGATCATATTTATGCGTTTACAGGAAAATAAACTTTATTTTCTGCTAAATTATGCAGAGATTTAGCTAAGGGCTTTTTCTGGAGTTTGTTGGAAACATGATGCAAGACTTTCAGCTCCTTGCTCGCTCACTTTTTTTTAGGTTAAGTCGAGCTTCAGGATTCACGACGACTGCCTGAAAAAGTTGTGATGGTTTTACTGTGAAAGGGCAGGACGAGGAGTCGGACGTCCTGCCTTTTGTTTCCCAGCAGCTCGTCTCACATCTATAATTCATCCGGAGTAATGGGCGGCTCATATTTTGGGGAAACACCATTTGCAGAAATCAATGGAACAAATAATGAGCGGCTGATGTCGGACCTGAAATCCTGGCTGACAGGAGGGAGAAGGTGCTGGAAAGCAGCCGATAATCTGATCTGAGTCCAAATTTAAGGCTGATTAATAAATAAATTATGTGCCTCCAACAAAAAATGAATTATTCAGACGTTGAGCCGTCAAAAAAATCTTAATAAGTGTTGGCCCACATATTGAGATGCTCATTTCGGGCAGCTAATGACCTGAATCTAAATGCTCGGCCGTTGACTTGTTTGAATTTTAAACGTGTTTCTGGGCTCTCAATCATCAGCGTGAATATTTAAAGGGAAAACACGAGTTGACCTCTTTCTTTCATTTTTTATTGGTGAGTTCATCTCAGTCTACATATTTACTCTTTAACAGGAGCCTTTAATATTTGACTCCGTACTCGGGCTGGTTATCGGATATTTTTATCATCTTCATTCACATTCGCTCCAGCTCCTCTCCGCTGCGTTGTTCTGCTCCTCATTGATATTTTGGAGACCAATTCTCTGATTAATATCAGAGGCCTTTGCTGGGATAGCAGCTGTAAGATGTGCTTTATTAATTCATCACTCCTCCAGATCTTTACGAGGAAAGTCCTGCAGACCGGGCTGCAGCAGAATCTATAAGAGGAGGACGTGTTGGGTCTGCACAGTCTTAAATGTCCTGCAGGGGGCAGGATGGAGTCTGCAGATTCAGAGGGCAACTTCCTGTGATGTCATCATGGCATCTGCAGCGAGCTGACAGCAGAGAAAATCATCGGAGTGAGACGTGAGAGTCGTTCAGAAACGGTGAAAATCTTTGGACATCTCCTCCTGCATGTACGTCAGATCAAGACAATGAAGTCCAAATCCGAAGACAAAATCCCGCACACTGGCCAGCTTCCAGAAAAGAAAATGTACTGCAACGTTTCAGTCAATGACCTTTTTCAAACAAAAAAAAAGCATTTGCTAGTTGTAATTTGCTAATCTATAACTGCCTTAAATTCCCCAAGGGCTTGATGGATGGATGGATGGATGGATGGATGAATCAGTTTACTGATCCTGGGGGAAAATCAGGCATCCGGATTCAATTCACATCAACAGGAAACCAAATACTTACAATTTAAATCAAAAGAAATCAAAAGAAATCAAATCTGAGGAAGTTTACTAATCTAATTTCATTTCTAAACAAAACTTACTGTAAACCAAAACTGCCTGACGTGTCCTGCTACACATCTTAATTCAGTATTTAAAAACAAAAATAAACCATTAAATGCTTGGAATGCATTAAAAAAAGCTACCAATGTGTCAAGATGAATTTTACTTGTATGATATTTTGGAAGTTTGACGTGCAGTCTTAAGAAGTTTCTTTAACTGATTTTAAGATGAAGGAGAAGAATTTAGCTTGCATCATTGGCAGATATTTTAAGATAACTACAAGTTATTTGTGCTTTTGTTTTTTGATTTATTTTATTCATTTTTATCCAAGCATTATGGATATTTTGTGCTGATAAAGGTCCTTAGATCTGATTTTTTTGCAGCGTACACACACTTACAAACGGAACTAAGAAATTTAAATGAAAAATATAAAAATAAAGTCAAACAATAAGACAAAGAGGATAGATGATTGTTTCTGTTTCTGTGATTAAGGGGAACTCAGAGATTGTTGCTCTTATAAATTATTAGTATTTCATATTAAATGCATTCCCTTCTGTTAAAATTTGGCAATATAAAGTAAAAATACAACAATTAATCCCCAAAATGTTGATCTGTGGCATGTTTCAGACAAACAGCAGATTTTAGTCCCTTTGTTGATTTTAAGAGTTTTTATTTTTTAACATAAATCTCCATGCTGCCTAAAAAAACCCTGATTTCCGTGACTTCCCTCCTCGTGTTGGGTTGATTGTCGTGTTGGTTTACAGCGTGGACAAACTCTTCTTCAGAGGAAGTCGATGTGATGGAGTGAAGAAAACCGTCCTGGTTAATGTCTGACTCTGCAGGGAGGAGAAGAAAACATCGTTTAGCATCTGAATATTTGTCTCAGTCTCTCGCACGTCAATCTTAAACTCAGCGTTTATCTGAAAGACCCTGCGGGGGGGTCTGAGGAGGACCGAGGGGGTCCGCGGGGTTTCGGGGTTCGAGCCGAGCTCTAATCCGGCTGTCAATCTCTCACGCTGAAGGTGGGGGGGTGTCCTCTGCAGGATTGGGGGGCTCCAACACGTTAATTCCTCTATTGACAGATGTCCAATCAGAGCATCCGGCCGCGATCGGGGCTGCATGTTAACGAGCTGCAGATCAGAGCGGGCCGATCGATGAATCCTCTACATTAACTGGAGGAGATAAACGAGAGATAGACTCAGGCTGACGGCAGCAGAGCCACACAGACGCCGGAGTAACATCGCTGCTACAGCGTTCAGGAGGAAGACGAGCACAAACGAGTTTGTTAGGATGCTGCAGGAAATTAAAACAAGGGCTGTCAAATTATGTCGCTAAAGATGCTATGAGGAGTTTCTAAGTAAATACAAAAAAGTCTCTCTTTTAGATATCTGCCCGATTGAAATACACACTTTAAGATGAGTTTTATAGCATCAAAATAGGTTATCTATAAATGCTATTCCTCAGCTTCATGGTCGGGTCGGACAGGGCTGGACTGGCCTGGATACTCAACTTCAGGAACAAGACAATTAAAACTAGAGCAAATTTATATTATTCAGACACGTCTTAGAGCACCGGGCTGTAAGTAGCCATATATAGCCGGCTACAAAACTACGATACTAAGTTTTCCAAAAATTGCTTGTTGTCACACATCAGAAACTACCACTACGTAACTAGAAAGAGATACATTACCTCGTGGCTTTGCATCCTGTAAGTTGTTGAAAAAAGAAGTTGTAAAGCAATGCAGAGTTCTGAGGAAGGTCTGAGCTGCATTCATTAGCATCACAACAAACACACGCTTTGGCTTGGGTCACATCTTTACCACAGTCGCCGTGCGTGCTCATGGGTAGCAGAGTCTTTATGTCGCCGGAAACAGATTCTCCTCATAGCTCCTTTAATTTAGATTAATTAATTACAGTCATAATTAGCAATTTATTTTTTAAATCTCATTAATCTCATTCTTAATCTGATTTCACTGTTTTGGTATTTTTAGAGGGTAACACCTTAAAAGACCAGAGCAGCTGTGATTGGACGATCAGTCTGCTCGTCACTCTCTTCACAGACCAATCATATCAAGCCACAGTATGACGTAGCAGCTTGACGCTGTTGTTAGCCGTTAGCTTAAACTATGAGTACGTCAGTCCTTAGACTGTCGTCTTATCTTACATTAAATGATTCCACACAGATGTGTCATCTGTCACATGAGACATGAATCTGTCAAAGACAAACCACCAAGCTCTCCTGTAAACTTTTGAGGAGAGCAGATTTGATATCGTAGGGTAACCATAACTACGGCTTGGCGTTGGTAGCGCAGCTTTTCCGCGTCTCTCTTTGTTTCCCAGTGGTGATTGGAGGAAGAGTAAATCATGATTTCCATCAGAAAGCTTGTAGTGACGTTCTTTTCTCCTCTTTTAAAGAAGACATCGAGCCCATTTCTGATTAAACTGCAGATCTTTCTGCATCCACAGAGATCACTTTTACACACCCCTGTTGTTTTCAAACATGCAGTCACTTCCTGTTGTTGTCACATCTGCAGCTTCGCCTCTGTGCCCTGATTGGTCCGTTAAAGCTGGAGAGTTTTTATTCAACAATCTTTTGAACTACCACAATAATCTAATGCATTAAAATGTAAATACCTCAAGTTGAGGCTCCCTCTTTTCTTTTCCTCTTTCTCCCTCCTTTCCTCTCATCTCATTCCCTCCTTTTCTTCCTCTTATTCCCTCCTTTCCTTTTCTCTTTTTATTCAATCAATCAATCAATCAATCAATCAATCTTTATTTGTATAGTGCCAATTCATAACAAGTGTTATCTCAAGACACTTTACAATAGAGCATAAAGCTCTTCATTTTATGGATACACATATATGCATAGATACATATATACATATAAAATACACATATACATATATATACAAATATATACATCCAACACCCAACACCCAACACCCAACATCAATCCATCCATTTTTATTCTCTCCTTTCCTTTCCTCTTTTTCCCTCCTTTCCTTTCCTCTTATACCATCTTTTCCTTTCCTCTTTTTCCCTCCTTTCCTTTACTCTTATTCGCTCCTTTCCTTTCCTCTTTTTCCTCCTTTCCTTTCCTCTTATTCCCTCCTTTCCTTTCTTCTTATTCCGTCCTCTCCTTTCCTCTTATACCCTTCTTTCCTCTCTTTTTATTCCCTCCTTTCTTTTCCCCTTGTACCCTTATACCCTTCTTTCCTCTCTTTTTATTCCCTTATTTCCTTTCCTCTTGTTCCCTCCTTTCCTTTCCCCTTATTCCCTCCTTTCCTATCCTCTCATTCCCTCCTTTCCTATCCCCTTATTCCCTCCTTTCCTTTCCCTTTTTTTTCCTCCTTTCCTTGACCCTGTGATGTTTTCTATCAGGTTAAGGGAAAGTGGATAGGAAAGGACTTAGGAAAGACTTTTGAACACACCCCTTCTCACCTGTCAGTGAGCCTGAGCACAGCAGCTGATTGGTCGTCCTGACCATCCTTAGTCGAACCCTCCTCCCTGTGATTATTCTCCACGTTTGTGTGACCGTTAAACTCCGGTTATTCTGTCCATCCGGGTGTCCTGCTCCTGTCAGACCAGACTCAGGGCACAGAGGAAATAATCGTAGCTGCAGTAATAAAAGTCTTAATGGGATTCTTCGTTTGTTTGGAGCTTCGTTAATGTCTCCATTATTAGAGTTCATATTTAATCTGCTGCACGCTCCGCTGTAATTGTCTGTGCTCCACTCTGCTGTAATAACACCATCACATTATTATAATGACCATCATCATCATCATCATCATCATCATCATCATCAGTGCTCTGAGGAGGAAGACGACATGTAGAACAACAGATGAGTGTGGAGAAACTGAAGGACACGAGACTTTATTAACAACAATTTATATTCACACATGAAGAGGAAACAGAGAAGCTGAGAGAGAGGATGTGAGAGCCAAACGAGAGAGGAACAAACTGAATTAAATTATATTTCAGAGTTTTTTAGTTTTATAAAAACCTCTGTTTGTCTGTGTCAGGGGAATAGTCATTATGGTTCAAGAGGAAATTTTTACATTTAAAAATGTTCATATATTTTCAGTTTGTTTTTTTTTGCTTGGATGCTGGTTTCATGTTTCACAAACTTTTTTCTTTTCTTTAGTTCTGCTTCTTAATGTTCCTGTTTGTGCTGCAGCTGCACCTAAACTTCTCACCATGTTTATTTTTTAACTCTGAGAAGAATCACAGTCTGCACACGCTCAGACTGACCTTTACTCAGCCTGCTCTTCTTTAAAGATCTCATCCTGCAGCAGCTGCAGACACTTCTTCTTCTTTCTCCTCTGAACCTGCACAGTGAGGTTAATGTGGGGCTGTGCGCCCTGAAACACACACACACACCTGCACACACACACACACACACACACACGTGTACACACACAGCAGATTATGTTACACACTCTACTGTGTTAGTTTGTCTTTGCTGTTTTACTAATAATTAATTAACCATTTTACTATAAGGCCTGAAAGTGTCCTTTATGACAAATTAGAGCACTAATACAACAATTTAAATATTTTTATATCACTTACCTCTGCCAAATGGTTAAGCTGGGAGTTAATTGTCAAGGAAGTTACTCCATTTTATTTTTTCATATTTTATCTTTCAATTTTCACATTAAAATAATAACCAGACAAAATTAGACTTAACATTGGAACATGGGGTGACTCTTATATAAAACAAAAATACATGTTTTCAATGTGTCTGAAAAATAAAAATGAATTTAAACAAAAAAGGGGCGTTTAGGGAGGATGTAGAGTTTCCATTTTCCCCACAATTCATGAAATTATTTACTTTGAAGCGTCAATGAAAAGGTTATTAGCTCCATTGGAGCAGCTGCAGTGATGAACTGAAATCATGTGAAACAACAGGTAGGTTTAAATTCATCTTTAAAAACTGAAATATTAAACAGATACAGATGGAAAAACAGAGAAAATCAGTAACAATATGGTGCTGTGTATCCAGTGATGTGTCATTATTGTATTTGTTTGAAATTGTTGTTTTTATTAATTGTCTGAGTTTGTTGCTGTTAAATATATTATTGTCTATGACCTGAAGAGGCTTCAGGGTGAATTTAAGACATTTTGAAAAGCAATAAGGGCTGGGACTAGATAAGTTTGTTACTTCTTCCTTCACCCTTTCAAACTGAATCTGTCTGATTTTCTTGCAAAGATTAATGATAGTAGAAAAAATGCTGTAATAGCTGTCTGCCTTTAGCCCTGCAGAGCAGACAGACCTGCCTGATTCTCAAATCCTGCAGGTCCGTCTTGCCAGCCTCCGTTGTCCAACAAATTCACTTGGCTGAATTCTTAACGGCCCAATCAGGGAAGAGAGGCGGGAGCAGCAGAATGCGGACGTGACGACAACCGGAAGTTGAGAACGGACATGCCGATTAGCCTATTGTCCTCATGGCTACTCAGTGAAACTTGGCTAAATCTGCCCTCCTCAGAAGTTTACTTGTAGGGATTGTCTTTGACGAGGTTCATGTCACATATAAGAGTTAAATGAATCATCTGTGTGGTACAATTTAGTGTAAGACAATAGTATAAGGCCGTTAGCGTCTAAGTTAGTCGCTATGGCTAATGTCTATGAACTGTTTTTAACTGTTATTAGCCATTAGCTGCTACATTAGCCGCGATGTATGCTACATTATAGGAGGCAACCCTGCCTGATGTGGATTGGTCTGTGATGAATGTGACGAGCCAAACGATTGTCCAATCACAAGTTTGTGTTTTTTTCTTTTAACGTTCTGCCCCTGAAAACAAATTCAAAGGGCTCCTACCCAGATGGACTAGTGAAATATTTCTGTGGCAGATATATGGAGCTGTCCATCTGGCTTGTCAGTTAATTTGTCTTTGCTTACCTTTATATTTTATTTGGCTGGATTTGTATAGAGGTATCCATTTAAGTTTGAAGTAAACATTCATTCAACTTAAATAATTGTTAAACTCATCCTGTTGATGGTGTGGTCCTTACTCGTGAATTTGTTTAGGTGGATTGTGGTTCCTGCAGGAGCTTCTGTGTTTGTATCTAAACATGATCTGCAGACAGGATGAATCCTCAAACTGAGGAGTTTGTTTTATTTGTTTGGGTGGATTGTGGTTCCTGCAGGAGCTTCTGTCATGTTCTCCATGTTCTCCTGAAAGGTCTTCATGGACCTTCAGAGAAGTCAAACCCTCCTGCAGGATGTGACTCTGATTCTCTGTGTTCGAGTCGTAAAGCTCTGCAGCATTCCCTCCAACCAGAGAAAAACCCTCCACAGATCCAGGACCGAGTCGACCTGTTACGTGACCCCGAGGACCCCCCCCCCCCCCCCCATCATGTTCCTGGCAGCAGATCCTCGGGGACTCCCCGACTTCTCTCTAAGATTTTTCCGCCTGCAGGAGCCTCTGACAGCAGTTTGACTTTTTTTTTAAAATAAAAACATCCAGAAAAGGTCGAGGCTCTGTGTTTGGGTTCTCAGGGTCCCTGAGGTGTGATCTGGATTTAATGTAGACCAGTAAGAACAGGAACCCTGCAGAGAGGAAAAAAATATCAATCTGCTGCTGCAGTCTGAGGTTTTTTCATCAGTTAGTTTTGGAGAGAGGAAACAGGAGCCTGAATACTTCCTATATGAGGCCTGCAGCACAAACAGGGTCAGGAAAACCCTCTGAGACTCTCTTCACGAGTCCTCAAAACCACAACATACACAGAGTCTGATCAAGGATGGAGCTAAATCTTCAAATCAAGGGTTCTTAGTCACAAACTAATGGACACAAACTCAAAAACTGGACCTCAAACCTTCAGAATGATCCAGAATGAAGTCAAGCCTCATACATCCTTGTTTAATGGATATTTTAGTCCAATGTTTAGTCAAAAAAGTCCATTTCAAGACATGTCCTTGGACATTTTCATAGCATGATAACCCCTTACCCATCTAACCCTCCCTATATCTTATTTGATCCTACATCTAAATGAAAGAAAATAAGTATAAGCAGGCCAAAAATTAGATTTATCAATGAACTTCAACATTCCAAAAAAAACAATGGTTAGGTTCACAAGTTACTAAAAAGATAAGTACATGCAGTTTGGCATATAAATGACTTGGTCTACATTCAAGATCTCTTTACCGATGTTGGTTTTGCATCATTTAAATTTTTATGTGAGGATCATAATTTACCAAAGTCACATTACTTAAGATATCTACAGGTTCTGAGTTTTACCTCACAACTATTGTAAGGAATATTTGATTAACGATGTCAGTATTATTGACATGGAAAAATGATAAAGTTGTAGAAAAAAAGATAAGTACAAAAAAATGTAAATAGTAACACCACAATTAGTTCCTTTTTTAATGTGTCACAACATTACTTTTCCCACAGACAGATCTGTCACTGCAGCTTTTACTTTTTTAAGAAGTAATGAGCAAACACTACTTTTTAAAAGTTACTTCCCCAACACTGTACAGCAGCAGGGGGCATCAGAAGACTTCATATGACAAAGAAAACTGTCATTTGAGTGTGTGGGGGAGTAAAATTATGTCGTTTCAGGGCATAACCTTACATAGAATAATGAGGATAGATACATAAATATGGAAGAAAGATAATAATAATTCAAAGGAAGAATAGGAATAAAAAAATGACGTTAGAGAGACCAGACCAGCCATCTGAAGGCTAATGAGCAGCACCATCCATACAGGCGGCCATTTTGTTTAGGAAGTGATGATGTCACAAGTCGTAACTCTGAGTTAACACAAAAACATACATAACAATAATACACAGTTAACACAAAATGTACATTACAATAATACACAAAAAAACATAAAACACGTTGCTCTACCACTTCCACAGCCCCCACACTCTTCACTCCTCCCACCCCATCACCAGTTCACAAAAAAAATTGTGCTCGCACTCATGCACAGTCCCAATGCAATACAATATAATACAATCAACAGGAGCAGCAGAATTTCACAGCAACTTTTAAAAATAAATAAATATATTAAATAAAACATAAAATAAAATAAATCATCAAAAATCCAAAACATGAACACTCTGCTTGTAAGTGTGAAAATAAATTTGGACCACCTTCTTTACAATACTGCCACGAAACGATCCAAAGGAAATGTGATAACTGGGTATTTTCTTCAGCTGAATCAGAACTAAACAGCTGACCACAGAATAAAGATTTAGCTGATCTTTCCCAGAGCTAAAGACTTTCAAAGGCCTCCAAAACCCTCTCCCCAGTTTAATCAGAGTGTTTTTGTTGGTGCGTTTGAGAACATAAATTAGACTTTTCCGTTTTCACAGCTGCATGCTGGGAGTGTGGATGTTCCTGTAAGCGTCCTGATGGATGTTCGCCGTGGCGTTCCTGTAAATGTTTGTCCTGATGAGGCCGTAGATTGAAAATATTAGCTCAGTTCTTATCAGGCAGAGAAAACACGCGGCGCTGCCTTCAGGGAACCTCGCTCTCAGACTGGAACATGAATTATCCGATCAGACGTAGTATTTTTAGAAAAGCTCTCAAACAAAGAGCCCATCAGCTCTGGAGGGGAACTCTGCCTCCTCCCGCCGCCGCTGCCGTCGTCGTGGAGGAGAATCCTCGCGGGAGCGAACACCTCGGGGGTTTAAACGAAGGTTCAACATCTCGTATGGAAATGAAGGCGTCTGTTTTTCCTGTACGTGTCATTTTTCCTGCTGCCGTTGTCTTTAAACTCGTCTTTGTTTTCTTTGATCTCATTGTGTTCTTCATTTCTTCATCGCCTCAGACGGGACCAACGCGCTCCCCGGTGACAGTCGATATTAAAGCCACGGCGTGAACACGATGATGAAACACGGGCAGGAAGACGACAAACACGCTCTCTCAAACCTGTTAACCTCCATCAGCTGCTCGTCGTTTCCCCCCTTCTCTTTTTTCTGCTCATCTGAGCGAGCGGCGGCGTTTCAGAGCAGGCGGCGATGTTTTTTACGTGTTATGAATTTAAGAGTCAACGGTTTCATGTGATAAAGGTTGGATGGGTTTTTAATGATGCTCAGTTATTTGATTGTTTCAGATCAGGAGGAGGCGTTTCACGTGAGGAAATGAGAACAGATTCAGTTAATTGGTTTACTAATTAAAGTCTGAACGAGTCTGGATCAGCAAAACCTGAAGAGGAAACAATCCTTTAAGTCTTTAATAAACATGTTTGTCTCTGATGTTGATCAGGATAAATCTGATTTGGAAACCTTCATCAAACTTCATCTCTCTAATGCATCTCTGATGTATGAAGGAGGATTAGGGCCACGTTAAAAACAACAAAAAAAGTAAGGTTAAGAGAATAAAGTTGAAAAGTGAGAATAATCTCATAAATTTACAAGAATAAATTGAAAAGTTGCAAAAATAAAGTCTAAAAATTACAAGAATAAAGCTGAAAAATTATGAGAATAAAGCTGAAAAATTACAAAGAATAAAGTAAAAAATAATTTGAGAATAAAGTCAAAAAATTACAAGAATAATCTCATTAATTTATGAGAATAAAGTTGTAAAGTTACGAAAATAAAGTTAAAAAATCAGGAGAATAAAGTCAAAAAGTCACGAGAATGAAGTTGAAAAGTTGCGAGAATTAAGTTGAAAAATTTAGAGAATGAATCTTTTTAGATTAAACGAGGAAACATCTTCTTGGGCATACTTAAAAAGATATTCACAGATTCGGACTTTACGGCTCAATAACTCATCAACAAAAGAACTTAGTTCCAAACCCGACCTCTCTTTTTGATCACTGTAAAGGTGCGTTCACACCGGACGCTACCTGTACTACCTCGGCGATCACTCTCCATTCAAAGTGAATGTACAGCCGCGATGGGGCGGGGCTAACCCTCCCGCGATGCAACAGCCGGCGTATAAGACCACTTCACTGCCGCGATGTCAAAGTTAAAAAAAAGTTGATCTATTCAGGCGATGTCGTGTGTGGCTGTGTGGCAACTACCAATCAGCGGTGTGTGTACGTGTGACGGTGCTGTTATTCATCCGGACTACAGGGCGGATGACTTCCGCATAGGCGTAACTAATCTCAGTGAGGACATTTGCAGACGGACCGCGGTAAACTCACAGATAATGCTGCTGCATCATCAGCTGCAGAGTTTTGTGTCTGATAAGTGAGTGAAAAGGACACAGCTGGAATAATGTCCGCTTATACATCCTATTATGTGATATATGATATGAACGCGGTAAAACTCGAGCGGACGTGACGTCACCGACTGACAACGCCGACCAAACAGGTATTTATGGATGCGCGACGCTACATCTGTGGGCAAGCGACTTTGGTAGCTGGGTCGCTTGCGGTGTGAACGCACCTTAATGAAGACTGCAGCTCTAAGCTCGTTTTCCAATAAACAAGTCGTCATGCGAGTCAGACGACTTCAATTGGTCTCAATACGCTGCTGCTGATCCCTTGGCGGTTTAGGGACCGTGGGCAAATTACCATATCGGAGGAATGGTGTGAACAAAAATTCAATAACTTCCGTACACTGAGAAGTAAAGTCTTCAAAGTCACAGCAAATATTAAGGATCATGTGTTATTCATACTACAGGTCATATTTTCTTTACGAGAAATGACGGATGATAGATGTTTCTTAGTTCGATCTGAAAAGATGACTTAATTCTTGTAACTTTCTGACTTTACTCTCGTAATTCATGGGTTGTTCTCGTAACTTTATGACTTTAGTCTCGTAACCTTATTTTATTATTATTTTTTTTTAACGTGGCCCTAATCCTCCGTCGTACTGATCTGCAGAGTCATGGGATTGGGTCAATAATAATAATAATAATAATCAAGAATTTTATAAGTGTGATTTTTGCCTGAAGTCCTCACTTTTCCGTACACATGTTGTTTTATCAATTTTGCAAATGAAACTCCTCATCTTCCTTCATATCTAATTAAAAAAAGACACAGAAACATTCTTTCTAGCTCCTTTAATACTTGTTGATCAGAAGACGGGTTGACTTTTTAGACAGAAAACATACCGTATGTGGTGTTATACTTTTATTTCTCGTAGATGACTGTAGCATCCCTGACCGATCGATGGTCAGACTCTCAAACTGTTTCATAGAGTTTAATTTTGAAACCTTTGTGTACTGTCATACACACCTTGAACCCCATTAACACCATAACAGCTAAAGAAAAGAGTCAAAATTAACAAAATATGAGTATCTCTCTTTACAATGTTCTACATTTTATCATAAACACAAAATTAAAGTAAACCCTTTTTTGCTAATATCAGACATAAAAACATGAATTATCACTCGTATTGTCTCTTGTGAAAATGACATTCTGTGAGAGCTACATATTTAAATCATATTTAACCTGAAATGAAATTGTTATTTTTTATAAATGAATGTGCAGCTTTGATCTCCACGATAACAACGTGACTTAGCATTCCGCTAACCAAAACACAACGCAATAAGGTCCCACTAAATCAAGAGGTGAACCTGACACTGAACATAACGTGACACAAAAACAATTACAAACCTCCTGCCCTTATCAGCCAGGAGCAACAACTTTTACACTTTTTACTTCGTTAGACACGCTCCTCTTGGAAACACACTTCTCACTCTGCACCGTAACATGAAACATTAAACAAAAAAAAAAAAAAATGATGTTGTGGCCTGCAGGTGAGTAGCCCTTCAAAATAGTTTGTTTGTAAAAAGAGCGTTATATTTAGAGCAGAGACTGTTTGAGTGAAGCTGCGTGGTGTTTGGTGAAGCCCGTTTAAGAGGGCGTCCTATCTGAGGAGTGAACTGTACGGGTCTCTGCTGAGGTCGTGACCCCGCTGTTCAGATTTATTTCCGTTTGTCTCACAGTTGAACGTCCAGCTGTGCTCGTTTCTGTCGCTGCTTCACTTTTCTTTCACTCTTCAAATCACATCCAGATGTTGTCATCGGCTTCCTGTGTCCAGTTTTCCCAGCGAGCGCTGGAACGTGACACTTTCCCCTGGAAAATATAATAAAACAGAAAAAGCTCTGTGCAGCCGTTTCCTTTCATAAATCAGCTCCTTCACAAACTTTTAATGGAGGCAGCGTCCAGGCGAGCGGCCGTAAATCCACCTGAGCCCACGAGGATTCTTACGGGCTGATGCTGCACCCATCCTCTCTGCAGGAGGTCCATCACCAACCAACTGTGTGTCAGCAAACACCAAACTCACCTGTGCACACACCTGCAGGACTCACTCCAAAGGTGCAGAAGGCCCACAGTCAGAGTGAGCACAGCAGAGCTACATCAAGAGACCAGAGACAGGAGAAAGAGTCACGCCAGGTTATGCGCACCTCATTTTTACCGGGTTGTTCATGTTCAAATTGTCTAAAGGAACAACATTGTCATGATACACCAGCTCTTCTAAGATGAGCCTTTTGTAGTCCATCTTCAGAAAATTGTAGTTTCACTGCAGCAGTAACATCCGCCATCACATGATGACGTAGAGTAGAGAAAGTGTAGTCAGATTCTCTCTGCACCCCAGTTTTCCTTTCCTAAGTCCTTCTGAAGTCTCCTGTCTCCTTTCCTAAGTCCTTCTGAGTTCTCCTTTGTCCTTTAATAAATCCTTCTGAATCATCCTGTCTCCTTTCCTAAGTCTTTCTGAATTCTCCTGTCTCCTTTCCTAAGTCCTTCTGAATTCTCCTTTCTCCTCTCCTAAGTCCTTCTGAAATCTCTTTTCTCCTTTCCTCAGTCCTTCTGAATTCTCCTTTCCTTAGTCCTTCTGAATCATCCTGTCTCCTTTCCTAAGTCTTTCTGAATTCTCCTGTCTCCTTTCCTAAGTCCTTCTCAATTCTCCTGTCTCCTTCTCTAAGTCCTTCTGAATTCTCCTTTCTCCTTTCCTAAGTCCTTCTGAATTCTCCTTTCTCCTTTCCTAAGTCCTTCTGAAATCTCTTTTCTCCTTTCCTAAGTCCTTCAGAATTCTCCTTTGTCCTTTCCTAAGTTTTTCTGAATTCTCCTGTCTCCTTTCCTAAGTCTTTCTGAATTCTCCTGTCTCCTTTCCTAAGTCCTTCTGAATTCTCCTGTCTCCTTTCCTTAGTCTTTCTGAATTCTCCTGTCTCCTTCTCTAAGTCCTTCTGAATTCTCCTTTCTCCTTCCCTAAGTCGTTCTGAACTCTCCTTTCTCCTTTCCTATATCCTTCTGAATTCTCCTTTCCTTAGTCCTTCTGAAGCATCCTGTCTCCTTTCCTAAGTCCTTCTGAATTCTCCTGTCTCCTTTTCTAAGTCTTTCTGAATTCTCCTGTCTCCTTTCCTAAGTCCTTCTGAATTCTCTTGTCTCCTTTTCTAAGTCTTTCTGAAATCTCCTGTCTCCTTTTCGTAAGTCCTTCTGAATTCTCCTGTCTCCTTTCCTAAGTCCTTCTGAATTCTCTTGTCTCCTTTTCTAAGTCTTTCTGAAATCTCCTGTCTCCTTTTCGTAAGTCCTTCTGAATTCTCCTGTCTCCTTTCCTAAGTCCTTCTGAATTCTCCTTTCTCCTTTCCTAAGTCTTTCTGAATTCTCCTTTCTCCTTTTCGTAAGTCCTTCTGAATTCTCCTGTCTCCTTTCCTAAGTCCTTCTGAATTCTCCTTTCTCCTTTCCTAAGTCTTTCTGAACTCTCCTTTCCCCTTTCCTAAGTCTTTCTGAATTCTCCTGTCTCCTTTCCTAAGTCCTTCTGAACTCTCTTTTCTCCTTTCCTGAACCTCATGACGTTCTCCATCTGGGTTAAGGAAAGGTGGTTAGAAAAGTTGGTTAGGAGGTGACCTGCAGCCCATGTATTCAGAGATGTTTCTGTGGATCCTGAAGAGCCAGTCAAACCCTTAGTTAGAGTTTTGACCTCGGAGCAGCCCTGTGACAGGAAGTGACATCATAGACCTGCTGTACTGAAGCCTGATTTGTGGGTTTGAGCAGCTTTAGCTCAGCAGGCTAATTGTGTCTCTGGTGGAGTTTGCGGTCTCTTACATCTCTCTAAAATAAACTCAGACTCACTTTTTATTTTGGGTTGAGCTGATCTGAGGATCATTAGAGCTCCTTCAGGGTGAAGTGGACCAAAGCTGACCCGAAGCTGCTCCACAACGCAGACTTTTGTTCAGGATGGATTTAAGGTCTCGACTCTCGGCCGTGGATGTTTTTACTGTTACCCAGAGATGTGGGCTCAGGACATCAGCAGGGATAATTGGATGAAGTCAGAAGGACGTCAGGGCTTTGGTCATGAAGGAGGCTGTTTGGTTCAGTCTGTGGTGGTCTGCATGTGGAAAACCTCCTCAGGCTAACTTCAGATCAACCCTGAGCAGGTCCTTCTGAGGATCATCAGCCACGCCCCTCGTTCTCCATCACTGCCTCCTTCTTCAAACCAAATCAGTCGAGTTATGAATAAATCCACTGCTCATGACGACTGTTAGCATCGTTCATGAAACACTAACCGTTCGCCTTAGGACTGCATTAGGCTTCCACCCTGCTGTACTGAGAGCGGTGATTCTCCACGACAGTTCTGAACAGCCTAAAATACAGTACAACGTGACAACATCAATACAAATAGACACACTCAGGCCTCATCCACACAAAGACAAAACGCTTGACAGTTTCCAAAACGATCGTCATATAGACAAAGGCGTCTCAGAAAATGTGTGCGTCTATATGAATGTACTCGATACACATGGTAACGCTGTAAAACACATGCCAGACCTCTAGGGGTGCTGTAACGATATGATGGAAACAAGCAGAAACAGACGAAAAAACAGTGGGCATGCACACTTGTGTCAAAAGTTGTAAACAGAGATTGTGATAAAGTGATCATAAAGTGCTGTAATGTGTCCTCGATAATTGTTTGTTCAACTCGGTGGTGATTGAGATGAAGGAGATTTTGCTGCAACAGGGATAGTAGGGTCACTAGCTTCATCAGCACATATGCTTCACGTACGCCGCCATTGTCGTTGCCGCGTGTGGTGCATGCGTGTCAATGAAGATATGAAACTATGACGTAAGCGTATCTGAAAAGTTACAGAGAGCCAGAAATCACGGAGCTGCGTATACGGCATTTCAAAATCTTTCCACTCTGGAACCTGGTTTCAAAAATGATCGTTTACAGACCCTCAAAACGCCGTCTTTGTATGGATGATACGCAGATTCGGCAAAAAACGTATGCGTTTAGACCCCGGTTTGGCTTCATGTGGATGGGGCCTTAATAGGTCACCTGGTCATAAAAAGTGGGCCTAAAAATGTGTGCACTTACCATTAAGGCTTATGTCAGGGCTGTTCAATTAGAAATCCAATTAGGCCAGATTTTCAGACTTAGGACATGAGCTGGACCGGACGGTGAGCAAAGTTAACCACGTAAAAGAAACACAAATAGATAACAAACACACTGGATGTTTATTAATTTGTGCAAATAAATTGTAAAATAAATGGATTATTACAGGAGCTAAATAACTGTTCACACTGGGGGCATCCATCTTCCATTGTCAACTCAGGGGTGGCGAGGTTTCACCGAGTTCCCAGCAGGAAATTCAGACTTCAGGGGACGTTCCAGTTGCAGTTTCCCACTTGGAACCCGAAAATTCCTACTTCTGACTACAAAAGACGTGACCCAAGCCAAAGCGTGTGTTTGTTGTGATGCTAATGAATGCAGCTCAGACCTTCCTCAGAACTCTGCATTGCTTTACAACTTCTTTTTTCAACAACTTACAGGATGCAAAGCCACGAGGTAATGTATCTCTTTCTAGTTACGTAGCGGTAGTTTTTGATGTGTGACAACAAGCAATTTTTGGAAAACTTAGTATCGTAGTTTTGTAGTTGGCTATATATGGCTACTTACAGCCCAGTGCTCTAAGACGTGTCTGAATAATATAAATTTGCTCTAGTTTTAATTGTCTTGTTCCTGAAGTTGAGTATCCAGGCCAGTCCAGCCCTGTCCGACCCGACCATGAAGCTAAAGAATAGCATTTATAGATAACCTATTTAGCTACTATAAAACTCATCTTAAAGTGTGTATTTCCATCAGGCATATATCTAAAAGTGAGACTTTTTTATAATTACTCATAAACTCCTCACAGTCCCTTTAAGATTATTTTTGGTCATCTCAAAACTTTGAACATATTCATTTTCAATTGTTTATGAAGAGGATCCTGTTTGAAGTTCAAATCTGTTTTTATTTTCTTGTAATTACACACAGTTTAAACATTTATTACATAATAATGACAAATACTTGCTAGGCTTTTATTTCTCATGAAAGAAGGGTAAGAAAATGTACTCAAAGAGCATTTATTGACAAAAAATGATTTCAAGACTGTGTTAAAGTACTTTTTGAACATTTTGAGCACACTGCAACAATACTGTGATAATAATGATAAACATGATCATTTGGTCACAATAACCGTGACAGAACATTTTCATATCGTTCCATCCCTGGTCGAGGGCTGCTTTCGGGTGCATGTGACCCACGAGCTGCCTTATGGAGTCAGAGTTTGTAAAGTGTAAATCCAATTTGCTTCCTGCTGTTGCAAAGGTCCGTCATGATTGAATCCCTGTTTTTGCTAAAGTCAGTGATCATGTCTTTAGCTAGAGCCTGAAGGCGCCGTGACGCCTGACGCTGCTCATGTGTTTGTTATTAGCGTGCCGCGGTCGAGGCGAGCGGCAGTAAACGGCGTGAGTGACTGCCGGCTGCAGCGACCACCTGCACTCCTAAATTGGGCAATTAGAGGGCGAAGTGTTTTCTTAGCGGGTAATTCTCCGTAATGAGTTCAACAGTGCAGCGCTGCCCGAGGCCCCACCTTCACCCCTCGTAAAGACGGAGCGATCGACACGACGGCGCGCTCGGCCTGTCACTCTGTTTAATCTCCGGCTTCAGCAGAGAGGCGCTGCTCCTCCTCCTCCTCCTCCTCCTCCTCCTCCTCGTATGATTCATTGACCGCAGCCCCACAGAAGCTGCAGCCCCGGTAAATCCCCCCCTCTTAATTAAGATTTCTCTCACCCCTTCTCCCAGCGCTCCCCCATGCTCGCCCTCAGCCCGCTGAAAACTTCTGCGGCTGACAACAAATCGATGCGTCCGCGGCGTTGGGGCTCAGGTATTGGATTGCAGGTGGGCCCAGGAGGAGCCCCGTCCGGCCCCCGGCCCCCCCAGAGCTGTCCGCCGCCGTTAGCCCCGCCGCAGCCGAGATGTGAAGTCTTTGGCTGCCGGATAAAAATGTCAAGCACTAATAGGCTCCATTGTGATTAGGAGAGATGGAGTTCACAAATCCTCAGCAGAAAAAGTGTTAGCAGCGATCTTTACAAGGTCTCCGGGTCTGTAGCCCCCCCCGCACCGCGCCGCGCTGCAGCTCCATAAATAAATAATCGTCTGAACTTTCCGTCAATTAGAAAATAAGAAAAAGTGGACTTGTATGGAAGCCCCTCACAGAATATTCATGAGCTGCTTCATTACCCCGGGATACTCCGGTTTCAGGGATTTGTTTTAACCCCACGAAGCTCCAGGTAGAAACATTATTTACGCCCCTGCGCCGCACTCCTCAGTTATTTAGCCTGAAAGTTTGCGAGCGAATCCGGGCTGGGAGTCTGACCGCTGTGAGCTGTGAGGGATCAGAACAGACAGACGGAGAGCAGCATCATTTATTCAGAAATCAGACTTCGCTTTAATCACCTGGAGACGAGCCACGACTCGGAGGCTGAGCCAGAAAACTCTGCTGTTACCTTTTTAACACCTGAAGAAAACAACAGAGGGCTGCAGCCCCGCAAATATCAACTCAACAAAGTCTGAAAAACATGAAAACACAAAGATTTATGTCGGCTCGGAGGAGAGAGCCAGAAGAAGAAGGGAAAGATTTTTAACCACGACTCAGAGAAGGAGAAACAAGGAGGAAAAAGTTTCAGGGGATTAAAAAAAAACATTAGAAGTTTGAAAAAAAGTCAAATTTTAAATGTGAAATTAAAAATCAAATAATAAACAGAAAAAATGATACGGCTGAAGAAAAAGTAACAGAACTAAGTTTAAAACAAGGAGACAGGAGAACGATAAGGTAAAGTTTGACATTATAAAACTTAACATGACATGACGGTGTCAAAATTGTGGGATGAAGAACCCAAAAAGGCCACATCTAATTATCCTAAATACTAATACTACACAGGTTTTTTTAAGAATATTTCATCCACTCTTATATTTCTATTTTAACAAATGCATAAAGTGATACACAAAAGCCAGTTTACAGAAGCAATTACAGCCAATCATTGCTTTAGTGTTCAGAGATGCTGCTATGTCAGTTCTTTTCTTGTATATTTATTTTAAAAATATTTTTAATTGAGTGGCTGCATTGAGAAAGTAGAAGAGCCACATGCAGACCTCCAGCTGTCCACTCCTGGTTTAAAGAGAAACAGGTTGAAAAGTGAAAAGTGAGGTCTTGATTTAGCAAATAATACTGAAATACAACGCTTTATAGAATTCAAAGACTAAGGTCAAAGGTTATGATTTTTAAGGATTGTGATGGAATTCAGTTTTATTATCAAATTAAAAAATAAAATAAGAATGGAAGTAAAACTTAGAATTAAAGTCTGATAAGGCCCGATGGGTTTAAAAAATTAAAAATCAAAATGCTTAACAATAAAGAAACACTGAGATGGAAGTAGAGATGATAAAAAATGTTGAGAGTAAAGTCAATGTGGAAAAAAAATCCACACATCAAAATAAGAGGAATGACAAGGGTGATGCTGGACGATTTGTCACCAGGTAACAAGAGCAATAAAGAAATCAGATTCATTAATTCAAACTTTTCACATTATCGCTGTTTATGATGGTGGAGATGGACATTTTAACACAGGAACAGTTACCGGTGCCTATTTATAATGAAATTAAACCATGATGTGTAGACAAACCTGCATTCAAACTGTGCTCCTTTACATTGCAAAACTAGAATAAAGAATAGAATAGAATAGAATAGAATAGAATAGAATAGAATAGAATAGAATAGAATAGAATAAACCTTTATTCGTCCCATGCTGGGATATTTACAGTGTTACAGCAGCAAAGTGGACCGCATTAATAAAATAAAGAATAGACTTAAGTATAAAAAATAGCAGCATGTACATTACTCTGCCTATATAAGACATAAAATATAAAAAATATTAAATATGAAAATATACATAGGGCTTGGAAACAAAACTAAAAGCAAATCCTATACACATTTACTGAGTAATTGAACATGGGTGTACTTCCACACTGTAACTGCACATTGTCAGAGGATTGAGGATTGCACATTAATTGCACATTAATTGCACATAGTAATTGTAACTGAAGCAGGAACTGAAATTCATGGAGGAAAATTCAGTTTCCTGTGATAATAAACTGCATTTTGATTAAACTAATGCAAAAGCTTAAAGATTAAAAAATAAACAATCAGTAATAATCTTTTTGTCAAAACAGGTTTTATTTTTAGGTGTTATGAAGGTTTATGAAGGTTTGTGATGTCAGATTTTGGACAGTCCTCATGTCTCTTTATCGAGCTGAAATAGAAAATCAAACATTCGTGATCTTCGCTGCAGCTCTAATTGATCTGATCGAACAGTAAACCTCCATAGTTTTGTCTTCATGCTGTGTGGTGGTTGTTCATTTGTGTCTCGGTGAAGTTTCTCCTCTTTAAACGCTCTTCGTCTGAACAGTAAAACAGAGTCCGCTCTCTCTCCTCAGAGTGCCGTTATCAGAGGAGATGAAGTTTAAGGATTTATAAACAGGTTAACGGGCCGCCGGCTGCAGACGGAGGCGTTAAAGTCTTTATGGACAGATCTGTGCGGACGCTCGGGGAGCCTTAAACACTCGGACACGAGGACCTGCAGACATCTACGGTGGCTGACAAGGACAAACAGGTCACCGCTGCTGAGGAAACTTTGGATTAGAGGAACAAGATTAAAGTACTTTACATCACTCAGAAGGTTCAGAAGGTTCAGGAGCTTCATTTTCTGAGTTTGTGTCCTTTTTATGTTTCGTCTCTGCCTCTGCAGCACATTTTAGAGTTTGGTTTTAGAGCTTTGTGTTTTTCTCTTGAACATGAACAGGAAGGAGACGTGTTGATAGGCCTGTCACGATAACACATTTTGCTGGAGGATAATTGTCCAAAAAATTATTGCCTTGAACGATATTACAGTCAATATTGCTTTGAAACATATTTTTTTCATAAATGTAATTATAATATACGTCATAATGAAGTGAGTACTCCGTATCAAAAGCAATAAACTTTAATTTTTTAAGAGTATGTAGCTGAAAATGGAAGGTCAAGAGGTTTTTATTAAAATAAACAAACAATATAATAAATTTAACCAAAAAGAGA
Organism: Scarus forsteni; assembly: GCA_036419115.1. NCBI lineage: Eukaryota > Metazoa > Chordata > Actinopteri > Labriformes > Labridae > Scarus > Scarus forsteni. The sequence continues at coordinate 38,286,964 of JAZDUH010000383.1, forward strand.
GAAAAAAAAAAACATGAAATGAACTCTCTTTTGGGAAAAACTGCATGTGAATAAAAATCATTATACTAATCAAGAACAATAAAAAGAAGACTCTGTCTCTGTAAAGAAAAAAACTCCAATAAAAACACACAACAATACAAAACAATAAATAAAATCTTGTTTATACTGTTCGTAATTGTTTGTAGCAATTCTGCATTTCTAGCGAACGACACTGTCTGTGAGTTCACCATTTTGCTCTGTTTCATTTATATTTACTTTGCAGACCAAACACCTCAGTATGCGCTGACTGTCAGGACAAAGGCTCTGCTGCACCTCCCCTTCTTTGTTGTCACTACTTTCAAACAAATTCGACACATCAGGGCCCTATTCTACAAAGCAAGTTCAGCCTAGCGAGATAGCCTTGGAGCTACCTCGCTGAACTGAGCGCGGTAGCCGGCGGTCTCTCTAAACGGTTTGACGACGCTGGTTATCAACCTCATAAGTGGATCCAGCTTTGCAATGAGCGCGTGCACGCATATAAGGCGGAGCCCACCACATCTGACCAATCGTGAACATGGACCAGTCTGGAGCGTCAGAGCAGGCCGGAGAGTGAAGGACTGCATACTTCACACAGGAGGAGCAGGAGGTGATCATGACAAAGTATGAAGAATTAAAACATGTAATAAACGTTAAAAGCAACACCGTCACCGCTGCAAAAGCACGGAAGGAGTGCTGGCAGAAAGTTGCTGACAGTCTCAATGCTTAAGTATAGAGCGCAAAAAATCTTTGGTGCCATTATCATCCTGAAATAGCACTGTTCAACATGCACTTTGACTGTAACATGCACCAGACATGTCTAATTCATTTACAAGATGAATTCATTCATTTGTTCATTCCTATCGTGTTTACATTTTTTGTGTGATATGTAGCCCACATGAGCCCTACATGAATTCCTGTCACAATTTTAAGATGGGCAATAAAATATTGTCATGGAGCAGAAGTGTTGGCATTGAAGATCTTGTTACGGCAATGAGAGTTCTCCCCCAGATTTTACTCCTGCAGAGGAGCTGGCCGAGAGAGCTCATTGGTCAGTGGGCGGGGTTTTTATAGTCCGCGAGTTCAATCTGGAACCTAAACTTGCCCCGGAGCAGGTTAGCCGCTCAGCGTACGTTGCCATGGAGACTCGCCTTGCTAAGAAGTGAACCCGTCTCGTAGAACAGGGAACCCAGAACCTACCCTCAAAGTTACCTTGCTAGGCAGTAATCCTGCTTCGTAGAACAGGGCCCAGCTCGTCAGTGTTCATGAGTTCACAGCTTGTTCATTCTGTTAAACCAAAATATTCCCACACTGGAGCTGTGGCAGCCGGCTTAGGAACCGTAGCTTTCGTGCCATCATTCATATTAGTGTTTGTTTCCTTGTTACTCCTCAGGACGCTCACTTCAGCTCTGTGTGTGTATGTACGTGTGAGAGGCCCCGCCTCCCCCTCAAAGATTGAATGACTGACAGATGCTCACTGTGCTATAAATCCGCTAAAGCCGCTATAGAACCAAAGCACCCAAAGCACCCAACCTTCTTCTCATCCAGCCTGTTTGGTAGAAAGAAAGGAGGAAAACAAACATGCATGCACTTGTCAACTCATCGAGGACATTTTTACTTATCGTGTTGTTAATTGATTTATTGATTATCGTGACAGGCCTACGTTTTGAATTAAAAATATGAATTCATTAGTGTTCAGTTTGGTGAGAGGTAAAATAAAGACACCAAAAGCTGCTGATTTTGTGAACATTGAGTTTTTGGTGTTTCATTTTGTGCACAAAGCTAACCAACTGATTTAGTAATGCTTTTTAACTGTTTTTTAGTACATATTTCTTTTTTGATACAAGTCTAATTTAGCCTTGTAGAGCAGACGGAGCTGCCTGATGCACTTTCAGGGCAGAGAGGTGGGAGCTGCAGATATCTGCAGGTTTTTTTAATCAGAAATGGACTCGATTTATCCTCTGAAAGAGGAGCAAAGAACATCACTTGAAGCTTTTCTTATGAGAAATCATGATTTTGCTCTTCTCCTGACCGGAGATCACTGCTGGGAAACTGGGAGAGAACACGAAATCCTCCACGGACATGATGGTTAGCCTGTGTTCGTCATGGTTACTCAGTGATACTTTATCGCTTCTCAGAAGAACTTCTCAGAAGTTTAACTCGGTAGGGATTGTCTTTGACGAGGTTCATGTCCCATATAAGTGTTAAATGAGACATCTGTGTGGATTATTTAATGTAAAACGATAGTCTAAGGTAGTTTAAGCTAACAGCTAACAGCAGCACGACCTACATCATACTTAGCAGCGTTGCTTGATGTGATTGGTCTGTGATGAGTGTGATGAGCAGAACGATCGTCCAATCACAAGCTGCTGTCGTTTTTGAGAGTCCTGCCTCGGCTCTTTCTCAGATGAACTCTTAAACGTTGTGATAATTCTGGTTCACAGCTGCAGACCGTCAGGAAAAACGTTAAATCATGTGTGATCTTTTGTGGTGTGATGCAGAAGCAGCTTCACGTGTAATCTGACCTCATGAACATTAGTAGGGGAGACTGGGGTAATTTGAGCCAAAGGGTAAGGTGAGTCATCCCCTGTTGTAAAATAAAGGATGATGGGACCAAATATTTAGGAGGTGCATCATTTCATGGAGTTTGTGAAGGTAAGAAGCACATGGATAAAAGGGTCAGATATTTATTTCCAAAAAAATGTTTCATTCATTTGAAAGTGAATTTAGTCTTTCAGAAGTTTTATTAGAATTTTATTTAGACCAAAAAGGATGATTGTAAATTTGTGTTAAACATCCACTGTGGTGGGGTGCTGGTTTGGCGGAGTGGTTAGCACCCCATGTACTTGCTTCTGCCGGTCCAGGTTTGAATCCCGCCTTCGACCAGTTTGCAGAGTGTCTTCCCCTACTCTCTCTCCCCCTTTCACAAGCCTATCCACTGTCTCTCTCCTATCAATAAAGGCACAAAATGCCCCAAAAATACATTTAAAACAAACAAACAAACAAACAAAAACATCCACTGTGGTAACTACGAGCTGCAACACAAAGTCAAAAACCTAGCATGAAAGACCACCATTTTAGCCCGGGAGGCTAAAAAGTCTGAATGGAATCTTTCAAACACTTAGGACCCGATCTACTAAAGTTTTGCGTGTATAAAAACATGAGATACCTGATAGCGTGAACAAAGCTGATCTACTAACAGGGTGCGCTGAGGATTGCGTCTGTCAGATGAGCAAAATAGTATGCACAGTCCAGTGTTCGCACTCGCAATTTAGCACCCGTTATGTTGGATCTTAGTAGATTAGGCCCTTGATACATGTATTCGTACACATTATGGAAAATTACAGAGCAATGCAGTTTTCATTAAAGTTATTTGCTCTGTATGTCTCTGTGGTTAGATTTCCTTTTGTAGTTTCTTTAGCAAAAATCTTTGAAAACTGTAGTATGCTAACTTTGCAGTGGAGCTTGATCCACCTTATGTAAAGTTTGTAATTGTAAGTTGATCAGGTTTTTCGTTTTTAAAATTGCAGGTAAGGCTTGATTTTGCAGTTAGAGATAAAAATACGTTTTCATATGATGTTATCTAAAAATAACTACTTTGAGTCATTTCTTTATATACTCCACAAAATGTGCTTTTTAAGCCTTGCAGATATTCCCAGAATTTCCAGATGCTATGTACTGCCATTAAGTTTGTTTTATATGCCTTTGTTAAAGCTGCCTTACCTGAATGAGATTAAAATTATACTTGACAAAATAGTTTAAGACGCACCTTGCTTTATCTCAAAAAAGCAAGTTGTGCTAATAGTTATCTTTTTATACTTTTACAGATGTTTAACTGTTTCAACAGGTACAAAATTTATTGCACCTGTTGAATTAAAAAATAAAATTACAGTTGAATATAAAAGGTGGCTGTTATTAAGGGAGTTATGTTTTGGTTTGCATGGATGCAAAACATCCTGAAATATCTGCAGATGTAGAGACAAAACTCTGATTGTCTTGATGCAGTGATCCTTGATGGCTCACCTTACCCCAGTCTCCCCTGCTGAGACAGTCCTGCAGCTGTTTGAAGAGTTTGTGATGACCGTGCTGCAGACTCATGGACCTCCTCCTGATGAGCTGTAAACTGTCACAGATCCAGTTACTCTGATCCAGAACTCTGAAAGCTGATCAGATTGGACCGTTTTCTCCTCGCTGCCGCTCTGGGCGGAGCCGTGAATGCTGACCTAACCTCCCGTAACGATTAGCCGCCGTCATAAATTGCTAACAAATGGCCGTCTTGTTTCACGAGCGCTCTTTCCCAGATTAGCTTATTACAATACCATGCGTGTCAGAATCAATGCCTCGCATTATTCCCCCTCCCCCCGGCGCAGATGTGAGTCCGACTCCCAGGTGGATTATTTCAATCAATACGGCGAGCGCGGCGGTTCTGGAGCCTCTAAATATCCCGGATTGGCTGAGCGCGGCGCGGCGGCCTGACCCGAGCAGCGATCCGTTCCATAATCACCTCGGACCGGCGTATTCTTTTACAGCGGCTGGCGTTCCCCTCCCAGGCTGCTCGGCTGCGTTTAATGAATTTCCTGTCTTACGGCCTCAGAAATGTCAACACTCAATCACGCCGTAATTGAATTTCTGCAGCAGTCCAACATTTTTGCTCCTAAAGCAGCACCATTAAAACATTCTTTTGTTTGCTCTCTTGGAAAACTTACACGGCTCTTTTTTCAGCGCTGGACGCCGCGGTAATGTCTGTAACATCTGTGGGGGGGGGCAGGATGGTGGAGGAGGTGTTGGATGGATGGAGGTCGACTGACGGAGGCCATTACTGAACATGTTCATAATCTGACTGCAGCAATCACGTCTCATTACAGACCAACGTTTCCTCCTCTGCTGCAGAGTCAGAGCGCCAAGGATGGAGCTGCAGAACTGAAGACCTGAAGATTCAAGACCTGAAGCTCCAAGACCTGAAGACCTGAAGACCAGAAGACAAGAGGATTCAAAGACCTGAAGATCCAAAGACCTGGAGACCATAGATTAAAAGACCTGAAGATTAAGACCTGAAGACCTGAAGATCAAAAGACCAGAAGACCCAAAGAACAGAAGATCCAAAGACCAATCGATCCAAAGACCTGAAGACCTGGAGACCTGAAGACCAGAAGAACAGAAGACAAGAGGATTCAAAGACCTGAAGATCCAAAGACCTGAAGACCTGAAGATCCAAAGACCTGGAGATCCAAAGACCTGGAGACCAGAAGATCCAAAGACCTGAAGTTTCAAAGACCTGAAGATTAAGACCTGAAGACCTGAAGATCCAAAGACCTGAAGATCAAAAGACCAGAAGACCCAAAGAACAGAAGATCCAAAGACCAATCGATCCAAAGACCTGAAGATCCAAAGACCTGATGACCTGAAGATCAAAGACCTGAAGATCCAAAGACCAGAAGATCCAAAGACCTCAAGACCAGAAGATCCAAAGACCTGGAGATCCAAAGACCTGGAGATCCAAAGACTAAAAGATCCAAAGACCCAAAGACCTGAAGACCTGAAGATCCAAGGACCTGAAAAACCAAAGACCTGATGATCGTAAACCTGAAGATCTCAGGTTTCAGACATTTTAAACTCAGGCTCTCTCTGTAAACTTAAACTGTATATTTTCAGGTTTTTCAGTGCATGATGGGAAGATATTTGAAAAATAAATAAAACTGCAGTGTAACATTTTGGCTTACATAAATGCCAAAGTCTGCTCAGTCAAATTAACACCAGGAGTTAGTGGACCACTTTAAAGTGTCCACATGGTCCACACCAGCAGGGTCTTCATCTGAACGTGGGACAGGTCTTTTCTTGGCATTAGCTCTTGGGGCTGGGTTTAAGAAAATAATAATAATAAAGTAAAATACCAAACAATAGCCGGGTTTTAATTAATCACCCGTTCCAAATAAACGGCGGGTGTGATTTATTCAGCACAGCCGATGAAAGTTAGAAAACACACATGTAAACACCAACAGCTGACACCTTTAAAACCTTACAGTCCGTCGACTTCCTCATGAAGACACTCCTCACAGTGTGGCAGTATGGAAAGATGTTTCTTACAGGTGAGTAGCCTTTCAAAATAAAAGTCCTGTTTTAATCCAACATAATTAAATAACCTGACTTCTGCTGAATAATCCCAGACTGAGTACGTTTATAAACATTAAATAATACATTTATGTAGATGGATGTCTTAAAAAGGTCATTTACACACCCCCTTCAGTCCAGTCTAACAGTCTGCGTCTGAAACAGAAATAAAAATGTTAGGTAAAAACCTGACGGCTGTCCTGACAATGATTTACGGTTTATTTCTTTTTCTTTTCTGTAATTGGCTGCCGTCTGCTTTAAGGCTGCTGTGGTGAAACATGTGGCTGGGGTCCCGTTTCTGCATCGACGTCGAGTCCCCAGAGGCCGCTCAGGGATGGAGGTGGACCCAAAACCAGTCCATAAAGATCCCCCTAAACCCTGACCCAGTGTGAGTCAGCTGTCAATCATATTCTTTTCTTTTTTTTTTTCCACAGCTAAAGACGCACTTGTCCACCTTGGAAGAGTATAGTCACTTTTATTGGGTATTTTTTGGTTTTACTGGTTAAACATATTTATACTGTATTGTTTTTGTTTTAATGTTTTTTATTCTCTTATTGCTTACTCTGAGCAGGTTTGGTGCGTCCATACCTGAAGTCAGAGTTCAGTCATATTTGGACATTAGAGATCTTTGTGTGGACTCGTGGTCTTCAGTTTCTAAGTTCTCCTTTTAAAGAGACAGTACTAAGGGTGAGATGAACCAATGGTGTCTGAATCTTTAGACTGTCTCAGAGAGAATTGTTATTTCATTATTTAAACACACCTTAGTGATTAAGTGGAAAAATGGTCTATTCTTTAGATTTAAAATGTCGACAATTTGATGATTTTAAGAGATTTTCCAAACCTGTGGAACAGAAACTAGAGACTATTTCTCAGCTTGTCATTTGTCCTTTAAAGCTATGGTCTACGATTTGGAAGCTTGGTACATCTTAATAACACCGTTTATAAGGCCGTTATGGTCCTATGATCCGATCTACGCAATATAAAGACCAAAAAGAATGAAAAAAATTCATTCAGTATATCCGCTGCAAAGCAGCATAATAGTTGACCAATCCGAACTGCCGACTGGTCCGTGAGTCCATCCAATTCCCTGTTTCTCCTGCTCCCACTTCCTCCCTCATGTACCGGTGAGCAGCTAGCTGCACAGCTACTGAAGTGTCATGGAGCCGGAGAAGACCAGCACCGAAACCAGGAGGCCGCTTCTGGAGCGGGTAGGCTCTGTCAATAGATTTTAGCATAAGTTAGCCACTCATCGTTAGCATTGTAAACTGAGCTGCTGAAGACAAAGAGAAACGTAAATCCTCGCCCACAAACGGCTCTGCTCTGATCGGCTAACAGTGGCGATGCCAGACCAGCTCAGCCGCCGGTCCAATTGAAATGGCTACTGCTGTGTGTTACAAGGGGGATGACTGTCGTGTTTGTTACTTTCAGCTATGAGAAATCTCATTTATCTTCAACGCCAATGAATATTTTCTGCCGGCCGGCTTCTTGCTCTATCAGAGGGGGCGTGTTGTTAGGAGGCGACACGAGCTGGGGGGCGGGGTCTTGGAACATGGAGGGGAGGGGTGAGTGAAGGGGGGGCAGGCTGCGTTTTTCAAATCTGTCTCAACAGCCAAACTGGTTTTCAGATCGTAGACCCTAGCTTTAAAGTTTGAATTTGAGAATAAGACCTTTTATTTATTTTTTTATTTGTGTAAGTAGGAACTCAGCTGTTTTTAAAGATTCTTTGAAAAATGTTCATTTCTTTTCACGTCCAAACTGTCTGTGACTGTCAGGCCCAGAATTTTGTGTCGCAGCTTTTTCAGCTGGACTGAGAATTTGAAATAACAAGCCTCCGTGTTGTTGACTGATTGTAAAAGCACTGAAGCAGAAAGACATTTGAGAAACAGAAAAAACACTTAATAACAAAGTCCAAGTCCAGAATCTTTATTTTAGACAAACAGCTGATCTCCAGGTTTAAGAGTCAGAAATCCTTCTTGTTTGAGGACGTCTTGTTATATTTTTATTTTTTTCTTTTTATCATGGGACACTTCACACGACCTCCTCTGTTTGGTTCAGTGCAATATTTCTTCTATTTTATTTTTATACAAAGGTTGTTTTTTAATCTCTAACAGTGCAGTACACTTCATTCCATGTAAATATTTTGTCAATAGTCATAGGTCACTTTTGACTGACAGCGTTAATCAATATTTCCTGCATAGCCCTTATATTCATATTTATTTTTTATACTATTTATTCTGGCATTATAACATTCATATTTTTATACACTTATTAATTGACGATGTCACTGTGTGTTGTTACAATCCAGGAAGCCAATGCAACGACATTTCATTCCAAGTGCACTGCTGTGTAGTTTAATGACAATAAAGGAAGTCTAAGTCTGTTCACCAACAGATGAGCTCTGTAAACAAAGCTAACGGTGTTTGATCTTGACACTGACCAGATCTTTCTTTGGCTGATCCACTGACTGTTTGGAGCGTCTCTGTTCAGTAGAGTCATGTTTGGTGTTTCCAGCAGCGAGTTCTGGAAAATGTGGCAGAAGCCAAAGATCTGCTCGAGTGGCAGTGATCTGCATGTGTGTATTTTAGAGGTTTGTTTGATAAGCATTCACCAAAGGCTTGTTTTAGCACGAATCCAAAAACCACTTTTAAAAAATGGTTTCTGGTGATTGATCCGCGTCACAGAAACACATGGCCCGCCTGCAGACTTTCCTCCGTGAACATTTTCTCTTCATGACAGCAGCGACTCGCGGCCCAGTGTTTCTCACACTGCGGTTTGGAGACTAAATGATCTGAAAACTTCCTCCTCCTCCTCCTGTGGTTCTGATCCAGGACGGACTCTGGGCCTGGCCCGTGTTTTCTTTGGCTGCGTCTCGCTCGTATCAACTCGACCTCGTGAAGGGAAATCAATCACAGCGGCCTACAGCTCAGCCTCCTCATATGAACTAATTTGATTTCTGAGTTATAAGGCCATAAATAAGTGCCATAAAGCAGCGCTCTCAGCCTCTGCCCTGCCTCCCCGGGACAGAACCAGTATTGTGCCTCCTCTAATTGACTGCAGCTTTATTTTGGCCCGTCACATTCCTGCCCGTGTTATTTCTCAATGAAAAGTCAAACAGGCTTTAGCAGCTATCTGTGCTGGGCGGTGTGCGGTGGATTAGGAGGGTGGTGCTGGAGGGTTGTGCGGGGTCCCCGGGGGTCACGTCAGGATGTGTAACCTGATGTAATTGCAGACATTAAGTGCAGCGAGGCCCAGGACAATCTCCCCCTTTGTGGAGTGAATTAAAGAATATTAGCCGCGGCCGCTGGCTGCTAATGGACAGAAAATGGATTGTGTGCAGTTTCGGGGGTCATTAGAATACAAAGCTGGTGTTAAAAGGGGGCTCGTCGCTGGCGTGGATCCACGGTGAACTCTGCTGCCTGGGCTGTAAATCATCAGAGAGTTGTGGAGCGCTCTCTGCTCAGGACGAAGGAGGAGGAGGAGGAGGAAGGTGCTGTTTCCTCTATCCACACGTTAATAACTCCACCCTGCCACCCACAGACTCTGAGCTTTCTGTTATTACAGCCGCGTGTCGGAGAAAATACCGTTTTAGAAATATGTCAGGAGGAAAGTGAGCAGCATCTGAACAGAGCCGTGCTCTGCCTTTAAATATAAACACACGTGAAAGTCTTTAAAAACATGACGGTGCAGATACAGGGACGATGCTGCAGGCTGAATGAGCAGGGATGACTCTAAACAACACAAACACACTCAGAAAATCTCCTAAAATCTCCTTTTAAAATAGAAACATGAAGCTGGATCAGGAAAAGTGTGATCATAAAGGATCAGAGCAGCTCAGCATAAAAATAAAGATTTTAGCAAAATGACGTCACAGTATAAAGACAAGATGAGCTAACATGCTAACAAACTAAATTAAATGTTTGTGGTCATGTATAAAAGATGGTGGTCATTAAAACATTTTTTAATTCAATCCACTCAAATACATTACCAGGATTGAGACTCAGTGGCATTATTTACAATCCATGACAGTTGTTTTCTGACCTCTGCTATGAGATCTTGCATAGCCAGACATAACATGCTAAAAAAATAAACTGTGGCTGAAATATAACTGTAACATTCGCACGAAATACTAATCTATGGCGATGAAGTAGGTTTATACATTGAATTCACTGGATAAAAAAAATGGACACCTCATCAGGAACTCGTAATTATGAGAAAAGATAAAGAAAAAGGTTATCATGTTTACATGAGAACTTTAATTCTCCTTTAATCCAAATAAAACTTAAATCCTCCTTAAAAAGACATGTATATGTTCATTCTGCTTTAAATTAATTCTGGTCGTTCTGCACATGCTCGTTCTGTTGTCCTGCAGCGATGAGGCGCAGGACATGACGCTGATGGGGACAAGATGGCTGCCTGAAGCAAGCATGAGACAGTTTATATAATAAGTGAACCTTATAAGGTCGTTTAATGAAGCACTAAAGATTTCTGAGTATTTATTCTCCCAACTGCTGCTGCAATCACACTCAGCTGAGGAAAGAGGCATCATGGTACATTAAGTGAAGGTGATTTTATCGTGTTTGCAGCAGCCACAAGTGAGAGCTCATTCGCTGTCCATGGTGCTGATCCAGTGTGTTAGTCTGCTTCAGCACCACGGACAGCGCTGCTAAATGTACCATTATGTCTGTTTGCGCAGTCTGTGCGACTGCAGCAGCGGTTTAAGGAATAAATGATTAGAAATCTTTGCTGCCCCATTAGAAAACCTTAAGAGCTTCAGAAAACACACAGAACATTTATTTAGGTAAACTGACAGCATGATAGGCGTGTGATCAGACCGCCAAAGTGTTTCCTGTGTTAAATGGAGAAGCAGCACCGCTGTCTATAGCCGCGACCATCAGAACAAAATGCTTCAATGTCAGGACAGACCGCCTCGTTGGTGATACCTGTGTTAGAACGTCTTAACATTTTATATGTGTATTAGCTTATTCATTCAGCTGGCAGCCCTCAATACTTAAAAAATCATCCTGCTCTCCTGGATGTACAGTTCTCTGAGTCACTACCAACACCGTCCTCATTTTTTAAAAACGTCAGTGTGTCCAGTGTTTGAAACTGAGAAGGTGGTAACAGCAAATTAGCTGCCACTGTGAGGATTAACAGACACTTCCTGTTTCTTTCCTTTTTCTTATCATAAAGGGTTTTTTCTTGCTCAATGATTTTTAGTGCATTTCACCCTCAAATCAGGTGGTAATTTTTTTTTCTAATCACATAAAAAGAAAATCCTGCCTTCCTTTTCACAAGATCAAACAAACTTAAGTTTTTGCTGCAGGTCTTAAGACCATCCTTGATATTTCAAAAACTTTTAACTTTGAAAAGCTGTTTTATTTTATAGTGTAAGATGTTTTTGCTTGCATACGTAAAGATGATGAGGGAGTGAGCAGTAACTTTGAGGACTCTAAATGATGTAATAAGTAATGTTGTCCGACAATTAAAAAAATAATCTAATTAATTACCAGATTTATAGTTAATTAATCTAATTAATCGCATTTTAATCTCATATCTGCTTAAAGTACACAAATAAAGAATTTGAATTCTAGGATACTATAAAATTGTAGTGCAGGACTTATCAAATGAATACACTAAGAAGTGAAGATTTGTAAATCCACATTTTTATTGGTGACTAAATAAAACCAAAGTCAGGGCAACTTGTCCAGAAAATTCTAAGCTCAATCAGACAACTCAAATTACACTTTAAGTGTGTTTCATAAATCAAATTCAAAATAAGAAAAAGGTCGAGGACATCCAGCAAAACAATTAGGCCTGATGTATTATTAAAGAATGTAGTACAAATATAGATAAATAAATTCAAAAATAAAATAAGACTAAGTCTTAAATATGCCATTCCTGTTGTCACCTGGGCTTTGTTTGGTTTGACTAGAGACGCATGTGTGAAGTGACATGTGCCACTGCCATGTACGGGTCCTCCAGCTGGACAATATCAAAATGTTTGTGTGCTATGATTAATCTGTGATTAATTTTTATAACGCATTTGCGGTGTAATTAATTAATCTAATTAATGCACTTAAGTGACAGCCCTTGTAATAAGTCGTTTTTTTGTGATTGAATGAACATAATAATGATCCAGTGCAGACAACACAGCTTCTGTCTCTCTATCCAAACTCTAATAAAGACGTTTCCAGCTCCTCAGTAACTGCAGTCGTTTATTTTTTACAGTGCATTCACGTCCTTGGCAGCCGCGCTCGTCCATTCAGAGTGAAACCTGCAGCATGTTTTTCTTTCCTCTCCGCTCTAAGTCCTCGCCTCACATCGGTAATGCCTGGTGTTTTGGAGTGATGAGATAATAACCTCCACTTGATTGTTTCTGTGAACGAGGGGGCGTGTCCCAGCGTCTGAGCGCGCTCAGTCTGTCAGCTGCTGAAGGTTATTCAGAGCCTTTTTTTCTGGATCTCTGTGGGCGATCTTAATGTCAAATCCAGAGATAGAGAGCTGGCAGCGTGCGGACATGCCATCCCTGCTCTCACACGCAGCAGAAATGTGGGGACGCAGGAAACTCTGACTTCCAGCTGTAAAATATGTGGCGGCGCGGCACTTCAGTAACAAGTGGAAAAATAAATACAGATCTCCGTATTAGTTCACTGTGCGGTTTCCTCTGGTGGTCTGACTCTCTGCCAACATGGCCGCCTCACAGGGGGAGCAGGCTTCACATCCTTTACTCACATGTTAACAATGAGCGCCTGTCGCTCGTTCACAGGCCGGGAAGCAGAAAATATGAGCTTCTCTTCTGCTCCCAACGCCTTCATGTGGCCAGAGCTTCTTTTTTAACTGTTCATTAAGTTCAGATTGAGCAGAAAGGTTTTATTAAGAGAATCAAACCTGCAGCTTTATTATGATAACCTGATCACTGCAAAAGCTCAAATCTAAAGAAGTTTTTTCAACCAATTTCAATTTTAAAAGTCTTACAAGACTTTTTGTAATCCAAAATTACCTGACGTGTCCAGATTCATGTCTTAATTCAGTATCTAAAAACAAAAATAAACCCAATATTCCTTGAAATGAGTTTAAATATCTGCCAATGTGGCAAGACGAGTTTTACTTGTACGATGTCTTAAGATGTTTTATCTTAAGTAGTTTCTTTTCCTGATTGTAAGACTTTCTGTTCCATTGGCAGACATTTCTCATAATTAAAAGTTATTCAGTGTTTTATTTTTGTTTTTATTCCTTGTAACAAGTTATCCATAAAAATAAACAGATAAAAATGAACGTGTGTCTATAGGCTGTTTATCTTGTGGGGAACTAAGTGATTTAATAATCAATGGACTGTGTCAACTTTATAGTTTATTATAATGTTCTCTACAATGTTACTTGTCTTATGGACCTTTAATGTTCTCTAAATTTTATATTTTGTGATTGATGTTTTCATTTTCAGCCTTCTTTGTAGGCATTAAATAGACTTTCATCGTGTTATCTCTCATCATGTTGACGCTCTCTGTCAGGAAGTTGATGTGTTTTTTTTATCTGTTTATTTTTCTGGTGCAGATGTGACGTCATGATGATGATTGTCCACAGGTGTGATCGCCACTTCCTATTTGACGTCCTGCCATCTTTGACAAACTGTTTGACCGATGAAGGTCTGTGGGAGTTCATCTTCATGTTTAAATCCACTTTTTCCTCCAAATTCTGAGTTTTGGAAACGAACCAACTATGGATGCATCACCCCCCCCCCCCCCAAAAAAAAAATAAAACAAACAAACAGCTGAAACAATTTGATCAGAAATGTTGATCCCACCCCTCAAAGTCATTGTTAGTGTTAAACCAGGTGATCGAGTAACTGACCCCCAAATTCCACCGGACGCAAAAGCACCGCGCAGCGTCCTTGAAACGTACTGCAGAGCACTTCGCTCCCATTGTAGTCTATCGGGCAAATTCCACTGCACGCTAAAGCGCCGCGCCGGCGCCAAGACGCGAGAGACACGCTTCAGGTCTATTTTCTGCACGGCCGCTTCCAAACCTCGTAAATTCACTGTCGTTAAGAAAGCATCAGACAGGAAGTCACCGTGTGGAGTAACCGGAAGTTTCAAAATAAAACACAACGCACGGACTCTTGCACGTAATTTTCCTCAATTGTTTGTCATTCCGTCAAAAGCGGAGGCACGGGGATCAGGTCAGCAGTCGGTCAGAGGGTCCCAGAGGCAACACGACACCATGGACGAAGAAAAGTGAATCGTAGAGGTACAGAAATATATAACATTGTATACATGAAACCATACATCTTTTCTATGCCAATATAAGTGGATAGAAGTTGAATAATTCACAAAGCTGTGTGGTCAGGACCAGCAAAGGGACCTTAGAGAAGCGAAGTGAGGTGTTTTTTATTTCTTTTCTCAGTCTATAACACGTTTTATGAGCGTGTGACATCGCTATTCTCATGAGAGCCTGTGGCTCTCCGGGGATCATCCCTTCCCCTACGGGGCTGCGCGCTGCGGCGCTTCTGGACGCACCGCTTTCAGTGGGGTTTGCCTGTCAGAGCAAAACCACACGCTCCGCTTCGCTGTGTGGTGGGGCGCTTTCGCGTGCAGTGGAATTTGGGGGTGAGAGTCAAACCAGCGATGGAAAAACACGACAGAGCAGCTCATCTTTACTGCCCCATGAGGCTGACTTTAGTACTGTGATAAGGACTGAAATCTACTTTTTAACTTTGTTGCCATTTTATCATATAAGAGACAGTTAACAGAAGCATTACCTTAGTGTTGAGCTTGTAAACTTGTCCCATAAGAGCACACAGTGTACGCTCATCAATGACCATTTCACCTATATGCATGCATACAGAACCTTTACATTACATTGAAGGATAGGGGTGTAACGAAATGGTCAACTCACGAAACAATACCAAATACGAAACAGGGCTCACGATACGAAATACTCACAATACAAAATAAAGATTATAGAAAATCCCCAACAGTAGGAAGTTGTGCAAAAATCTAATTTTCTTTATTTTCTTCCTAATGCAGACATACAAAAAATATAGCTGCATCAGTACAAAATAAATGCTCTTTGAATAAAAACCAAATTGCAGTTTTTTTCCCCTTTTTTAGGGGAATCTCAATAAAAAGTGCTTTGTTGTTGTAACAATCAGGATAAGTACATTCTTGAATGAAAAGGAAAACAAACAGCAGTCCTCAGAGCTGCAGTTTAGACCTATAGATGTCTGAACTGTGAACTATAATATTTAGCCTATAACAGTGCATATACTTCTGATCTTCAAGTATGATCAAATTCTGTCAACTCAACAGTAGATGCAAAAATCAAATATTGTTTTTTATGCAGACTTACACAAACATACAGTTGCTGCCTGTCTCCAGTTCAAAGTAGTAGGTAGTTGGTAGTTGTAGTTGCTGCAGTATACGGTGAACTGTAGTGGCATATTTTGCACACGGTTGTTGTTTTGTCCTCAATCTTCTCACCGTTCTCTCGTCTTTTACATGGGAAGCCAAAATAGGTCCACACAACTGATTTATTTGATGAAGGAGCGTCAGCTAATCCCTCCTCACTTGGTCTTCCTCCATAGTGCAGCGAGTGTCTAGCTACGGGAGGCGAGGAGGGTTTATTTCGTGATTTTATTTCGTGCGTCTTTGAATTTTATTCGTCATTTTTTTATTTTGCGAAATTTCATGGTACGAAATTTGGTTTCACCCCTACTGAAGGATGAATAATGTATTAAGAAAATTAGCCACTTAAATCTTCCCCTGATGAATGTGTACCTGCACGTCGTCTCTTTTTGAAAAACAGGCAGTGTAAGTTGTAGCTGGGCCGTCGTGCACTTCATCACGTTCACATGCTTGATAAATGTATGTATAAATGTTTTTTTTATCATCATCAGAAGGGTGTGTAGAGTATGATGCTGTTCTGCTGTGAACATTTGGTCAGGCATTACCTCCATTAGGAACAGGAGTGGATCCAGAGGAATGTCTTTCCTCAGTATTTTTTCTTTTCTCTTTGACACTTCTCCAGAATGACTCCATTTCTGGGCAGTCACAGAATACATGTGTGTGATCATCGGTCATATCATAATTTCTCCAACATTTATTAGTCAAATTATCTTGGAAAACACAAGTTACTCCAAAGAAGCTCATTTTAACCTTCCAGTCAGATCTTTGCAGAGCTGGTTACCAATGTGAAGACATCCCAGACAGACGGACCCCTATTAGTTATCTTCAGTTATCACATTCATCTCTAACTCCCATAATCCTTTAATATGAAGTGCTTCATCTGACCATTAGGACCATTTTTTAAGGTTAAAATACATACAGTTGGAAAAAACAAGGAATAAAAGAGGGGAAATTAGATGTATAATCCCTAATTACTAATTTTATTACATTTATTCTAAAAATGTAGCCTCTCAAACAGCCATCAAGAAAAAAACTGGCCCTTGTACAAAAGGTGATCTGCATTAAAGTAATCAGAGTCCACAGTCAGAGCCTTTCAGAGCTGTTTGAGATAAAACAACTGACATGTGAAATTATTTTTTTAGGTGCAGATTCGATTTAAATTGTGATTCTACGATATTGCCAATTTTAACAATGTTTAGTTTTTTTAACTCCAGTGATAAAGATGAACAAAGATGATGCCTACAGACTATATCAGGAAAAACACACATCACATGTGAGTCTGTTTTTAGGATTTATTCAGCAATATATTTTAACCAGCTGTTTATACTCTCTCTTCAAAAGACTGGACTGACTTTAAAAGTGGATTATTAACACAGACTAACATGAAGACTTTACATTTGGAAAAAAAAAATCGATTTTTGAACAGAAAAATTGATTTAAAAAAATCGTCAAACAAAAACCTCACTGTCTTTGGGAGATTAGCTCTGCAGGTGAAAAGACTTTAAAACACAAATTCAGCCACTGAAATAATTTCATCCTAGGACGTTTGTCCTTGTCTTTTTCATTCCTCGTCTGTCCCTTTTACTCATATTCCTCTCCCGTTTTTCTTTTCCTCTTCCTGTCTTTTTCTTGTTGTGGGTTGTTGCTGCTAGCTGCTGCCGCAGTGAAGAACGTTGTCACTTTAGTTACTAATGGCCCTTTTAGCAGCGTGTTTCCACTAGCCTGGTACCTCCTAAAACAAGCTAGTTTTAGTACCTACTCCGCTCTGGTTCTAAGCGAGCTGAGTCCATACTAAAAGATGACGTCACCGACTGCCGGCTACTGATTGGTCAGACAATGTCATCATCAATGGATCATGAGCGCGACGACCTAGCATGCTAGCGGTAGCTCCCATTAGCTTACCCTCATACGTCTTTTCTTTGCAGCTGGATTGCTCTCGTCCTCGGCTTCATTCTGTTGTATAGCTTCCAAAACTCTCCTGTGCTTCTCAAGGGGTATTTCTTCTTACCACCTGCAGCCTTCTTCTGCTTTCCTTTTTTACTCGCTTTGTGACAAAAAGCCACAGATTGTTGTGTCGCGCTCAGATTGACGTCACCGCAGTGCCGCTCTCTGTTCACAGCGACACTGCACCCCGTTGGGCAGGCGACTGGGGCTAATGGAAAAGCAGCACAAGGCGAGTAGAGTAGAGCCAGGCTAAAGGAAAAGGGCCATATGAGAGCAGCTTTCTGCTTCCCCCTTGTTTCTCCTCTTTTCTGCACCGCTGGAGTAGCTTCTTTTCATCTTCCTTTTCTTTTCTTTTCTCTACTCTTCTCTCCTCTTCTCTTCCGTTTGTTTTGTTTTGCTGCTGTCTTCCTGGCTCCTTTCTGCACATGCTCAGTAAGATGGAATGATCCAATGTAGTGAAGGGGAGCCCCAAGACATACATAATACAGTAAGCATTCTGCTGGCATTTTAGCGATAGGATTTTAATCCAAAACATAATTAATGTGCGCAAATAAGTAAGAACTGTATTAACCATAAGTGTATGAGGAGTTTTATAGGCAACCGTCTAGTTTTGCCTAATGGTAAGTCCGCTCCTGACAACATGCCTGTTGTTTTTTATTCTGATGAAGCCCCAAAGCGAAAAACAACAGAGAAAACTGTCCCGCGTACAAACTGATGATGCTTGGCCTAAAGTCTTCATGCTGTCTGCACAGACAGACACACAAACACAAACTGCTGCAGACATGACACTGAATTATTTGTTTCATGCTCTGTGTGTGTCAGACTAAAGTCGACCGCTAAGACTCCGCCCCTAACCTGACCCTGGCCCCGCCCTCCTCTTAACCAAAGGAGATAATGTCACCAAGATGAGTCTCAAACAGACGAGCGGTGACGGGGGGGTCAGGGGCCGTCGCCTGGTTAACTGGCTGTTTTCCCGTCAGCTCAGCGTGATACAACAATCGATCAGTGTGTGAGCGTACATGACGGGAGGAGAGCGGCGTGATTTATGACGGCGAGGACAGCGTTTGGCAGAGGCAGCAGTAATGCTGTCAGAAATCGCAGTGATGTGGGATGATGCAAACTCAGAGTCGTGGTGGAGGAGCTCATTTGTTAGGCAGAAAAATGTCTGATGTGGACGTCATCACGTCTGCATGTGTGGCAAAGATGTCGCAGGAACCACAGGAGCTCCTCCACGGGACGGTTTAAGAGCTCAGACGTGTTAAAGATGTGATATAAGAGCAGCTGAATTCCTCCAGACCTCACTGCTGTCTGCAAACATCCACAAAGATCAGCCCCGACATGGAGGAGAAGCTTCACTACCAAACAACAAACAGCTTAAAGGGTAGAAATGCATTTAATACAGGAGATAAAATACATTACATGGTGTATACAACAAATATTTTTTACACAATCAGATCGTGTGAAAAAGGTCACACCAAGGAAGCTTTAAAGCTTTGAATATGAGGCTGGTTTTCCATGACTTTAAGATATTGGCCCGATATCCTTATCAAATGAACAACATACAGACAGACAATAGAAAATCCTTTTTAATCTGGCTTTTACATTATATTTTAACTTATCTTAAACCTTTTATCCTGTTTTATTTCTACATTTTAGTTCAGTTCAGTTGGAATTTTATCCTTTGTTAAATGCTTTTCCTTTTATTCTCCTATATTTACGTGATTTATTATACACCTGATGTTACGCTTTCTCATTTTACTGTATTGGTAAAAATTCAAATTAGGAGAAAAGTGTAATGTCCCAGCACTACTTTAAAAATAAGTCAATCTGGAATAGAAGTAAAGCAGGGGTGGGCAAGTGGCGGCCCGGGGCCAAGTGTGGCCCTCCACATCACTAAATGTGGCCCGCTATTCATTCCCAAAAACCAGCAGCTGTAAAAACATTTTTCAATCATGTTTCTTTGTTCTCAGATAACTCTGATGAAACTGCCGGGAGCAGAAGCAGCTTTGGTGTTGAGCTGGAGCGTCTCCAGATCATCTGATGATGTTTTCAGTACAATAACATCATCAGTGTGTCTGTGCCTTCACTTATCAGTGCTCATGTGAGCTGCTGAAACAAAGAATCACACAGACTTTATTCATGCTCTCTGGTGACTCAGGATCCATCGAGTCCGAGCGAGTTTGGCCTGATCGGCTCCTACATATCATATTTTATTCTCGTGTTCTGGCTCCATATGTAATGAACAGTATAGATGGAGAATAAACAGCAGAGCTGGCTTCGTGCTGCCTTCAGGGACCGCAGACAGGATGGGAAACCGGAGCGCCGAGCCAACAGAATGAATCCTGCCAAGAGCTCAGATCACCTGCTACCACGTTAATACTTCGGAGAGACCAGATAGCTGCTAAATGTCAGCGTTGGATCCACGTTAAGGTTTGAGTCTGACGAGAGTGATCGTCTCCTCCTCCTCCTCCTCGACGAAGCTCGGCCATACTGAGATCTGCAGACGTCTCCCACAGGACGGATGTATTTTAGGTCAGCTTCATGTTCTGCCATCTGTTCCAATCCACGACTTAAAGGATGAAGAAGGAGGGTCCAACGGGAAGAGGAGGGGGTTTAACCTGGGGGGGGCAGAAATATGATACAGAAGAAGACAATTGGAGAGGAAACCTTTGAGGAGCATCGTGCCAATGGAGGCGGGGGGGGGGGGGGGGGGGGGGGGGGGGGGGGGGGGGGGGGGGGGGGGGGGGGGGGGGGGGGGGGGGGGGGGGGGGTGGGGGGGGGGGGGGGGGGGAGGGGGGGTGGGGGGGGGCGGTGGGGGTGGGGGGGGGGGGGGGTAATTCATCATCCTCTGCTTCCCACAATCCTTTGGAGTGCATCATGAATGGCTTGGGGGGGGGGGGGGCTGTGGGAAAGTCCCTTGGCAGCGCTCTCTAACACATGTGAGTTTATGTAAATCGACATGAAAACTGAGCTGATGATGTTTTAGTTTAAACTCCAACACGCTGCGAGGACAAACATCAGAGTCTGAGGAACACCTGAACCCGGAGAAGGAGAACTTAACGAGGACTTTATTCTGACGGGGAGACTGCAACTTCCTGTTAGACCTCCTACAGGAACTGCATCCATGTTCAGACCTCAAATATGAAGTCACATTGATTTGAAGCACCTTAAAATATACACTGTATTTCCAAAGGTCTTTTCTCACCTGCCTTGACTCTCATATGAACTTAAGTGCCATCCCATTCCTAATCCATAGGGTTCAATCTGACGTGGGTCCACCCTTTGCAGCTATAACAGCTTCAACTCTTCTGTGAAGGCTGTCCACAAGGTTTAGGAGTGTTTATGGGAATTTTTGACCATTCTTCCAGAAGAGCATTTGTGAGCTCACACACTGATGTTGGACCAGAAGGCCTGGCTCTCAGTCTCTGCTCTAATTCATCCCAAAGGTGTTCTATGGGGTTGAGGTCAGGACTCTGTGCAGGCCAGTCAGGTTGATCCACACCAGACTCTGTCCTCCATGTCTTTATGGACCTGCTTTGTGCTCTGGTGCACAGTCATGTTGGAAGAGGAAGGGGCCAGCTCCAAACTGTTCCCACAAGGTTGGAGCATGGAATTGTCCAAAATGTCTTGGTGTGCTGAAGCATTCAGAGTTCCTTTGACTGGAACTAAGGGGCCAAGCCCAGCTCCTGAAAAACACCCCCACACCATAATCCCCCCTCCACCAAACTTTACACTTGGCACAATGCAGTCCCACAAGTATGGTTCTCCTGGCAACCTCCAAACCCAGACTGGTCCATCAGATTGTCAGATGGAGAAGCGTGATTGGTCACTCCAGAGAACGCGTCTCTACTGCTCTAGAGTCCAGTGGTTGCATGCTTTACACCACTGCATCCACGCTTTGCATTGCACTTGGTGATGTGAGGCTTGGATGCAGCTGCTCGGCCATGGAAACCCATCCATGAAGCTCTCTGCACTGTTCTTGAGCTAATCTGAAGGCCACATGAAGTTTGGAGGTCTGTAGAGATTGACTCTGCAGAAAGTTGGCGACCTCTTCTCACTATGCGCCTCAGTTTACGTGGCCTACCACTTGGTGGCTGAGTTGCTGTGGTTCCCAAACACTTCCACGTTCTTATAATCCAGCTGACAGTTGACTGTGGAATATTTAGGAGTGAGGAGCGCATCTGATGTAACATTTTGGTGCTCAGATGTTAGTTATACTTAACTGAAGCATTCCCACGACATTAGAAATGATCATGAAGACATGCTGAACTCTTCTGACCGACAAAAAAACAGAAGCACATGAGCTCTCAGTTACAACGATCCCTAAAGTGGGGCCCTTGATAATATTGGTGGTGGTGGCAAAGCCATTAACACACTGTTGTAACAAAGCACTTGCAAAGATTTTTTAAAGAACTTCCATTTTACCCTTTGATAACAAAACATTAAACTTTAACCAGCTGCAGCCATGATCCATACAGGCCTGGTGATGTCAAAGTTCACAGGACTAGAGGCTGCAGAGCTAACATTTGCCAGAATCTGCTTGATGTCGTCTTTGTTAGCCTGCTCAGTGTTCATGGATTTTGCTAAATTCAGGCCTCAGTGAAGAGCTCTTTGTTGCTCTCTTCTCTTTTGGTCCTGGTTGAGCTCCAGTTGTTTTCATGCTCACTGCAAACCTGAATTCTGGCTCACGCTGAAATGAACCCAAACCAAGACCCAGTTTTCAAGAGGGACACGGTTCAGTTCTCTGGTCTCCCCAAGGCTCTTTTAACTGTCACCTCACCTCAAACCAAGACCTCTCCAACAGTGGCCCTGTTTACATGGGTAGTTTTCCTCAATCTGACTGAAATCGATCAGATTAAGTGAATCTGATCAGATCTGTATACATCTCAACTCAGCCCTTTACATGAAGCATGGAGCGGATTATCAATCGGAGTAGACTACCTCTTACAATCCGATCAGACACACAATCAGATCCAGGTGAATCCGATTGGCTAAGGTGTTTACATGAGACATTTCTAATCTGATTGTAAATAGGATTTTTTGGCCCATGTAAACAGGGCCAGTGATGCAGAGTTTGTTTGACCTGAACTGTGTGTAACTGTTTCTAAGTGTGAACTCCAAACATGTGATTAATGAAAGTAAGAAATAAATGACCATTACAATTCACTCATTAATCACGATTCAGAAAATGGATCAGCTCAAATCCTCGTATTTGTTTATTTCTCACGTTTCCTCCCTGCTTGTCCTTCTGCAGAGCTGTGATGAAGAATATTTGATTATTATTCTGGATGTCAAACTGAATTTCCGGTCTCTGAGGGCTAACAGGGCGTTTTTAACCTAAAGCAGGCCGTGCACATAATCCTGCACAGCTGCAGGCGTGTTCTCTGTTTGACTTAAATTAATACAAACTCTGAACATGTCCCAAACTGCTGTGCTTCACGCCGGGCTGTGAGGTTATGGATGGACTCGCTGATGGAGTCGGGGGCGGGGCTCCTGCTCCTCGGGATGCCCTTTAACTCGTGACCTCCTCTCTGGTTTGAGCTGCAGGTGGGTCGCACTCTCTCTAAATGTTTGTCCTGGAGGTGATGGATGTCCCGCCTGATGCTGCGTCACTATCAAACACAAACAGGTCGTGTTCAGGTGGCGAGCGCTCGAGCTCCTGCAGGGCTCGAAGTGACGGGGACGCACATGATAGGTCGGCACACGGGGGGTTTGGAGGGGGCCCGGGGCCGAGCTGAGGGTCCCGGGGCCGAGCTGATGGGGAAAATATTTTGTAGTCTCCAGGGTGCAGCTTAGTTCACATTCAGCTCTGCTTTTACTTTCCTCCCAGGAGCAGAAACTTGGCTTCAGTCATGATGACTTCTCCAGATGTGCACCTCCTCCTCCTCCTCCTCCTCTTCTTCTCCTCTTTTTCCTGCTCCTGCGCTCCATTGTGAATTTTTTGAACACTACAATTAACATCTATAAATCATGTCCCGAATACTTCCTGCTCAATCACAGGGGAATATTGGGGAACAGCCCAATAACTCATTACAAATTGGAGGCTTGAAGCAGCCAAAAAGATGAATTGTGTGGCGTAAAAAAGCTCGAGCAGGACGAGAGTCTCAGCGTTTTAATGACAGTCGCTCTCTTAAATTAGGAGGAGACGATTAATAAGACGCACCGACAGTCTGTTTCCCTGTCAGGAAATATTCTGCCTTTTTTAAGCTCCTGATGAAATCCATCATTCCCAGAATATGCCAGGTCTAATTAGTCCACTTCCTGTTTACATGAATGATCCAGGATGAATTTAAGGAAGCTGCATTAAATGAAAAAGAGATTTGAGGAGACAAACGAAACCTCTGCAGGGAGATGAAGCCTGAACTTCAGAGTTGACCCTGAGATGGTTTATTCTCTTTAGAAATGCATCTTATAGAAGCTGTCCGTCCCACTGATGGAGAGAAGAATCATAGATGTAAAGGGAGTTTAAGGGCTGAATGTCTGCTGCCAACTAGCAGCAAGAGGTGGAACTGCAATGCAAAACAGATGTCTTACATTTCTATTTACAATTAATTAATAAAATATAAAAACATGCGAACAACAAACAAATACAAGTGTTGTGCAATAGAATAATGTTTTTTAGGCTGTAGAATATCATGTTAAATCAGTGTTTTGGTATTTTCTTTAAATCCTGATGAAGAAAACAGGAAGTGTTTTGATGCTGCACTCCATCCCAAACATGATGGAAACACTTCAAAATGAAGATTTTCTATAAACCAGATGATTTTAGGCCAGACTCTGGCACGTTTTCTCCCTGAACAACAGCAGTGAACAATTCAAAGTTTGACTTTAATGATTTACTAAATAATCTGACGTGTGTGCAGTCAGTTTATTTTTTTTTCTTCTTTTATTTAACCAGGAAGTCCCACTGAGATTAAGAAACTGTTTCAGAAGAGAGACCTGGCCAAAGTAGCAGCCAATACAGCGCTCCAATCAAAAACAAAAAAAAACCTTAATGTTGCTATGAGGAGAATCTATTTCCATTACATAAAGACTCTGCTACCCATGAGCACGCACGGCGACTGTGGTAAAGACGTGACCCAAGCCAAAGCATGTGTTTGTTGTGATGCTAATGAATGCAGCTCGGACCTTCCTCAGAACTCTGCATTGATTTACAACTTCTTTTTTCAACAACTTACAGGATGCAAAGCCACGAGGTAATGTATCTCTTTCTAGTTACGTAGCGGTAGTTTTTGATGTGTGACAACAAGCAATTTTTGGAAAACTTAGCATCGTAGTTTTGTAGCCGGCTATATATGGCTACTTACAGCCCGATGCTCCAAGACGTGTCTGAATAATATAAATTTGTTCTAGTTTTAATTGTTTTGTTCCTGAAGTTGAGACCGCTAAGCTAAGGAATAGCATTTATAGATAACCTATTTTGATGCTATTAAACTCATCTTAAAGTGTGTATTTCCATCAGGCATATATCTAAAAGTGAGACTTTTTGTAATTACCTAGAAACTCTTCATAGCATCTTTAAACAGCACCATAATTCACATTTGTGAGATCATACCATAAAGTACCAAACAATAGCCGGGTTGTTTATTTGTTTCAATCACTGAGCAGATTGGTAAATGTAATCAAATTATTTATTTACACCAGTATGAATATCACCTTTCCCTTTTCAAGGCAAGATAACAGTACCGTAGTTATACTTTTGTCCTCTTTCAATTTAGCTCTCTTTGAACACTGTTAATACTGGTAAGGAACAACCAGTTAAGTAAAGATTGTACTACTTTTTTTTTTTTTTGCTGGACTGGGGTGATGGTGATAAGCAGCAATCAGTGGTGTAAAAAGTCCTTGAAACCCATACTTTAGTAAAAGTAAAGATATCTTATATAAAATATTCTCAACTAAAAGTGAAAGTCACTCATTAAAAAATCACTTAAGTAAAAGTCTTAAATTAGGTACTATTAAATGTACTTAAGTATTAAAATTAAAAGTACAAAGAAAGAGAACAGGTACAAATCTTTGTTGCTCTCCCAAGCTTTATTAAGTTTAACTCTTCCTCCCTTCCTCAGCTCCCTTCACCTCTTACTCCCTCTCTCCATTCCTCCCTTACTTAAAGTCCACAAACTTGCGGTTCATCTTTAGCAGAAGTTGATTTTCAAAATTACATGAGTTCAGTCGTGCTCTTCGTGGGCTGAATACAAGTCCTGCAGCGCTAAACAGTCGCTCACAGGCTGTAGAGGCAGGCAGAGGTGTGTTCAGCTTGACAGACAACTTGCAGATGGCAGGGAACCATTTCAGCAGGTCCATATGACCTGCTGAACAGGACAGGTATCCACGGATGTTCGTCTGACTCTGAATCACGCTGAGCAGGTGGTGGTGTGGGGGAATCCCCCCAATTGCTAGTAGATGAGGCTGCTTCCATCACGCTGTCGGTTGCTGTGGACACTGACGATCATACGCAGGCTGCATGCGTGGTCTCACTGAGGTGAGTCAAGAGAGTCGGGTATTCGCGCAAGACCACGAACAGTCGGTACGGCCCTCTTCAAAATAAAATGTGAAAATAAGTGTCATTTATATTCACATTTTATTATGTAGCGAGTAACTAAGTTGACAATTTAAATGTAACGGAGTAAAAGTATCATTTTTTAATTTTTAATGTAGTGAAGTAAAAGTGAAAGTTGCAAAAAACATAAAAACTCAAGTAAAGTATAGATACTCCCAAAACATACTTAAGTACTGTAACTAAGTACTATTACTTCGTTCCTTTACACAACTGGCAGCAATGTACCGCTAACTGACGTGACTGACCTCGTGACGTTGGTTAAGGGCAAAAAACATGCAGCAGCATATTCTTCTTGGCTTCTTGTAAAGCCCTAGTCTGTAAAATTCTGCTCTCCAGTGCCCTCTGTGGACGTTAAGTGTAGCTGCACTGTCATGAAACAGAGCGCCGCTCACCAACCTGCATTTGCTGACATACAGAGGGAGGAGAAGCCGACAGGACGTCCAGAGAGGCAAATAGACCATGTGGACTGTTAAGGTTCAGTCTGATCATGTTTCTGTTCAAGTGTGAGCTGTCAGCTGTGAGCTCAGCTTTCACGTTTGTGTTTTGTAGCTTCGACCGTAGCTCGTACGCTGCACCGAATAAATTACACCCTTTGTTTATTTGAGACCTGGCGATTAATTGGAACCCGGCTTTTATTTGGCATCTTACAGTATGTGGATTAACCCTTTCATGCATAAATTATTACAGCTTTTTTGAAATGATTTTTTTTCCTACAAACATGTTTAAAATCATGTTTCAGCTTTTTATGTTATATGTTGAGATAGTTAAACATCAACAGTATAAATAGTAATCAAGTGGAACTTAAAGATCCGCAAACACGTCTTTGACAAACATTTACCATGAGTAAATAAAAGAAAAGCAAAATCTTAATATGTATTGTTGGTGTTTAATCAACCTATTCACTTTTTAATGAAACCAGAAATTTAAATGATAAATACAAAATTATGTGAAATCTGAATTTTGCCATTTGTCACCTATTTTGGATTTATGATGCAATATTGTGAAATGATAAAAATGTGCACAGATAATATTCCTTTGAAACTTAAGACAAGGGTTTAGGAATTTACCAACCGGTAGTTTGACGTGGTACTGCAACCTAAGATGTAGAAAATTTATTCCACACATCTGTCTGCATTAAAGGGTTATTTTTTTTAATACTCTGTTAGGCCTAGTCCATGTACTCAGTACAGGCCTGATCTGCATGCTTGATCAAGCAGAGAGAAGGACAACAGCAAACACGTGCATTAAAAAGTTGAAAAGTCGGTTTTCTTTGTTTATTTCAGGAAAACATAATCTGTATTTACAGCGTGACGGACAATGGTGTGTTAGAGACTTTTGTCCCTCCCCCGCCCTGACATGTTGATCAGTGACCAGAGTAAAATTGCATTATGTCATAAACAAGTTAAATTAACCCTTTCATGCATGAATTTCTTAAATCACATGGGAATGATTTTTTAAATATTTGTTTTTGCTCATAAAAAAACTACAGATAACGTGCAGTTTTTAGTATGTTATATTTTGAGTGAGTTAATAAATAATAATTAAATGGAACTTAATATAGATCTGCAAACACATACTTGCTAAAACATTTACTTACTGTATAACCTATATTTAATATTGCAGTTTAATTGAATTATTAACATGTGACTTTTAATGAAAAAATGATGAAAATACCAAATTATGTAAAAAAAAATAAACAAGAAAAATGTTAATAAATTAAATATTAAAATCTGCATGATGTGTGTTCCTTACATTTCAATGAATAAGAGTTTATGTTTTTCCTGACTAATTCTTTGAGAATAGAAGATTTAACACTTAATCCTGAAGGCTGTGGTGCATATCCCTCTCTGTTATTTATGATTTAATATCTCAAAATGAACAAAAAGACACAGAGTTCAGATTTTTATGAAATTTGAGAATGTAGTTTTGGTGTTTACCACCTGATAGTTGGGACATGGTTAGTCTGAATGGTCCAAAATATAAAATACATATCTGTCCACTGTAGGTGACACTGTGCATGGAAGGGTTAGAAAAACACATGGCCCATAATAATGCAAACTATCAGTGCAAACATATGCAGTGTATATGACCATTCTGCAGTAACAAGTCTGTCAATGAGATCCACATATCATCAGAGTTCGATCCAAAAGCAGGGCTGAAGTTTTAATATTTATTAAACCAATATATTCTGTTAAAAAGCTGATTGCTGATTATCAGGGTCGGTGCTAAAGTATCAGACCTGTTCCCGCTCTGTCTCTGGTTTAATGTTAAAATCACACCTTTACTTTAACTTTGTTTCTCCTGTAAAAACCTAAAGTTGGTTTAAAGTCCTGCTCAAAGGTAAACACAGACTCCAGCAGAGAAACGTAGTTAACCTTAAAGTTCAAGAAGACAGCTCTGAGTCCGCTGAGATCTTCTGACTAATGTGCTGAAATCTGCTCCTGTCACTCCATCATCATCATCATCTCCGCTCGCATCTGTCAGCTTTATTTTACCCAGGACGCTGAGGAAGAGGAGGAAGAGGAAGAGGAGGGATAAAAAGATGAAGAAGAAGGATGAGGAGGATGGCACAGGCGATAAATAAATAACCATCAGAGCGTCGATGCTTCACTCCGTCATCTCCAAGGTTGTTTCCTGAAATCTCCCCCGGTCTGCGGGGATTGGTCCGTTTGTCGACTCTTCTGCAGCTGATCGATAGCCGAGGTTAAAAAACAGAAAAATGAAAAACAACGGCCCGAACGTGAAGCTGCTGTCGGCCTGAAACCCTCGGAGGATCTCAAGGACGTCACTGCTCACAGCTTTAAATCAATCCTGCTGATTCGGTCAAACTTGGAAATACGAGAAGCAAATCTTTGGATCGCCTTTGAGTTTCAGGGATGTTCAGGTTTATCTGTGGGAGATTTAATATTTAACTATTTATATCATGTAGTAGGCCAACAAACTCTTAAAGTAAAACTTAAATATGTCATCATGGTTGTCTGACTTTAGAGGTAAAGGATGCACACATTAAGTTTTTTTTTTTTTTTGGGTGGCTCTTTGGCTTTTATTGATTGTATAGAGATATATCGGCAGACCTGCTCACCCTGTAAGATCTGCTGTAGACTTTTTTACTTGTTGTTATAGCCTTTGCTCAGTCATGGTTTAAACACTCATGCAGCTTAAGACTCTTTGGCTGCAGTCTGACAGTCCTTTTTGCTCAGAAAAGTTCCTAACTGAGTGAAATGAGCTGTTGGAATGGTCTAAATAGTCTAAATGCTTAGGAAAGGAGGCTCAATGCTTCCTTTATTGTCACCTTTAGCTTAGGAAACACTGGACCATCCTTAGCGAAAGGAGAGGAGAAAGGAACAACCCATATTTTTCTTTTTTTAGTTTAGTTTATTTCGGTCACTTTAAACTTGAAATCTCACAAACATTAAAGTGAGAAATGGCAAAGCAAACTAGAGTAAAGTTAGTTCCTGTATTAACCCCAAACAATCAACAAAATGACAACAAACTAACAAAACAAGGCTGAAAAAGGTGTAGGCTGAAGCCTTCGCTTATTTCACCTAACCTATACAAATTAATGATTTACCCAGCTTCCTTTTTGTTGATACGAAACAATACTAAACTCACATGTATCCAAAATCAGACGACATATATAAAATAAGCACCTGTCATACGTTTATCAGAATCAGAATGGCCTTTACTGTCATTACACAGATTGTGCAATGAGATTGGAGAGCTTCTCCTTTCAGTGCAATAGGTAGTTAAGTAAAAAAAAAAAGTATACAAAAACAGTATAAGTAAAAAAGAAAAAGAAAAATCAACAAGTTGCAGGGAGGCTTTAAATATACAAGATATATACAAGATGAGACGCAGACTTGTGCACAGCACAACTGAGGCTCAGTGTACGATATGAGGTAGATGATAAATACTAATGAATGAAAAATGTCTAATGGAAGCTTCTGGAAGCTTCTGGGGGAGAAATGACAAGTTTTGTGGGACTATTAATATATGTAGGCTATATAATACTAAGAAAACATTTTTTTGCAGGTTAAGAGATAAAATAAATGCTTCAAAGTCAGTGCTTTTTAAAAAAACATAACCTTTGCTTCATTTCTTTATTAATCATTAAAACATAATAATTTATAAAGTACTTAATGTAAAGCATTTTTTAATCTCCATAACTGCCCACAATGTTGATCAATAATAAACAATTGTTTTCCTTGTTTCCTATATTAATTTTATATATTAGTTACCACGTTTCCAACAGTCTACATTTATGAAGTGAATCGTGCCACTAACAATACAGAACAATAAAAGAAGGACAAATGAGGCATTTTTAATACTTCAAATATAATACATTTAAACAATGTGCATAATGATGTGAATGAAACAGGAAGAATTGTTCTTCTAAAACCTTATGTTGACATTTATATTTGCTCTGAGCTCACAGCTGAGAGCAGAAAACACACACTGACCAATAGACAGACACCTTCACAGGTAGATTCTCTGATCAGGGATTGTTCATGTTATAGATGAAGCCGACATTAACAGCTCTGTGAGGTAAAGCAGAGGACAAAGAGGCTTCTTATAGTTCATTTTCAGAATGTTGTAGTTCATCATGGTTTACCTGCGTCACGAGAAATCATCATCAGATAAATATGACACCAAAGTGAAAGTGCAGTTCTCCTTCCTTTCCTCTTTCTCCCTCCTTTCCTTAACCTCCTGATATTTCCACTGGGGTTAGGGAAGGTGGTTAGGAAAGGACTTAGGAGGCGACTCTTCGACCATATCTGTCTCTGCAGGAAGTTCACCTCAAAGTTCAGGAAGAACCACAAAGACAGTTTCACAGTGACCTTATCCACTGGATAACTGACCAGGTAGAGCTTCAGTATAAACACGGAGAGGGTCATCCTCAGACACGGAGCTTTTATTTTGTAAGGCACAAACAGGAAGTGTGATCAGTTTGTCTGCTGATCTGGACCTGATGAAGTCCACACAGGAGGAGCTGTAGCTCTTCAGCGTCGTCTTATGATTCAGTAAATCTCCTCGTGGTTCTCCTTTAGTTAAACTCTTAGACCATGGCACAAACCTGTCTGTGTTGCAGATGCTGCCCCCTACAGTTTGGGAGGAGGATGTTTTGTAGTGAGGATTAGAGTATGACATTTTTTGGGAATTCCCGTGGGTCACGTGATTCCCACGGGATGGGAGTCATTTTTAAATTAATCCCATGATCGGGACGGGACGGGAGAAAAGCAACAGGAGCGGGAGCGACATTAATAGATGATCATTTTCAGCCGTGTTGAACAACCAGATGAACAGACGCGTCCATTTTTGTAGTCCTCTCTCAGTGAGAGCCAACACTCTTGACCACGCTAGCAACACAAAAGAACTACAAAAGTGGTTTGACTTCCTGTCACCACAGGAAGTGAAAAGCGACTCGGAGTGGCTGCTGGTGACACACATAACAAAACAACATGGAGGGAGAAGACGACACGTCGAAAAGAGAGCTGTTTACACCGACCAAACGTCAGGCATGTGAAACTTAAAGAAAAGGCCTTTTATATGCACTGAACTTTTATCTAAAATAAAAAAATGCAACATTTTTTCAGCATGTTTGGTTTTATTCAAACGGGAACGGGACAGGAGGTGGAGTCATTTTGAGTGGGAGCGGGATGGGAATGGGAGTAATTCTACAGGACTGGGACAGGATTATTTTTTTTACTGATTGAAAATCCGCTTCCATGTCATTCTCTAGTGAGGACGAAGCTGCGTTAGTGTAAAACATCAGAATTCAGCTCTGCTTCAGTCTGTGACCATCTGTGCAGATTTAAGAAGAAGAAGAGAAGCATCTCTCTGATTCTGTTTTATTCCCATCACAAAAATCTTAAAAATCTAAAACTCAAACAGAAAACATCCCTCTGAGTCTCATCATATATCATAGGTTTTTCTCTTTTTCACTCCAAAGTAGATATCCTAATGTTTAGTTTGGAGCAGACTGCAGTAAACATTAGAGAGGAGATCACTCCCATCAGTGAACGATGGTCACTCTTATTAATCTGAGCTCTTAATCTGATTGGACACAGAGTCACACTGAACATGCGTCTTTATCGAACAGATTTCATTAATAAACTCGAGACAGTCCGTCATTATTAACACTGTGATCTAATAAAGATATGGACGGACCTCTTTGGCTCAGGTCTGAGTCTCTGCTGAGGCGTAAATAATGAACGACTCACAGAGTTTCTTCTGAGCCGAGAGGAAACTTCAGCTCGTCTCCTCTTTTCACGACCTTCAGCCTGCAGCTCAAGGTCAGAGGAGTCAGGAGGGTTTCTGCTTCTATTTCAGACTGAAGGCAGAGGCTAAAACATACACTATACTACTGACCCATCCAGATAATCAGAGCCAGGTGTTCCAGTCTCTTCCATGTCCACGGGAGTATAAAATCATCACCTCGGCATGCAGACTGCTTTAACAAACAAATCCAGTGGTGACATTTCCTCACTCCTAAATATTCCACAGTCAACTGTCAGCTGGATTATAAGAACGTGGAAGTGTTTGGGAACCACAGCAACTCAGCCACCAAGTGGTAGGCCACGTAAATTGACGGAGCGGGGTCAGTGGATGCTGAGGTGCATAGTGAGAAGAGGTCGCCAACTTTCTGCAGAGTCAATCTCTACAGACCTCCAAACTTCATGTGGCCTTCAGATTAGCTCAAGAACAGTGCAGAGAGCTTCATGGATGGGTTTCCATGGCCGAGCAGCTGCATCCAAGCCTCACATCACCAAGTGACATGCAAAGCGTGGATGCAGTGGTGTAAAGCACACCACCACTGGACTCTAGAGCAGTGGAGACGCGTTCTCTGGAGTGACCAATCACGCTTCTCCATCTGACAATCTGATGGACCAGTCTGGGTTTGGAGGTTGCCAGGAGAACCATACTTGTGGGACTGCATTGTGCCAAGTGTAAAGTTTGGTGGAGGGGGGATTATGGTGTGGGGGTGTTTTTCAGGAGCTGGGCTTGGCCCCTTAGTTCCAGTCAAAGGAACTCTGAATGCTTCAGCACACCAAGACATTTTGGACAATTCCATGCTCCAACTTTGTGGGAACAGTTTGGAGCTGGCCCCTTCCTCTTCCAACATGACTGTGCACCAGAGCACAAAGCAGGTCCATAAAGACATGGAGGACAGAGTCTGGGGTGGATCAACTTGACTATCCTGCACAGAGTCCTGACCTCAACCCCATAGAACACCTTTGGGATGAATTGGAGCAGAGACTGAGAGCCAGGCCTTCTGGTCCAACATCAGTGTGTGAGCTCACAAATGCTCTTCTGGAAGAATGGTCATAAATTCCCATAAACACTCCTAAACCTTGTGGACAGCCTTCACAGAAGAGTTGAAGCTGTTATAGCTGCAAAGGGTGGACCCACGTCAGATTGAACCCTATGGATTAGGAATGGGATGGTACTGAAGTTCATATGTGAGCAAATACTTGTATTAATGTGCACATTCTTATTTAACCTTTTTTTAAATTAATGTAGGAATTATTATCAATATTTATGGATGACCCCTGACCTTAAGTGTATATCTGCATCATTAGCCGGGCTGATACTGAAGTATAGTTCACTGTGTGGAGAGGAGAGGATCACTGATGTCTGATTCATCCCTCCCTCTCTCTCTCCCTCTCTCTCTCTCTGACAGTCTGACAGCAGAGTTTTTCGCTCGTGGCTAAAACAGTGAAGTTCATCCCATCACACTCGTCTAATTGCCATCGAGGGGAAACTGAGAGCCGACTCTCTCATCTGTAAGAGACCGCTGCCCATAATAATGACCCGGCACGTTCCTCGTCTCCGAGCGCCGATAACAAGCCTGTTCAAGGCCGCGGTAACGCTCTCATACAGACGGGCTCACCAAAAAGACTCAGAATGAATCAGAGCTCTGCACAGTTTGGGTTTTAGGTTTAATATCTGATATTTTTAGTCCTTAAGATCCTCTGAGGACCTCGAGTTAACATTCAGCTCAGAGTTAAACATCCAAATATCTGATCATGTTTTTTTGATTCAGTCGTGGAGCCCTGAGGACGAGTCCAGGAGAAGATGAAACAGGAATAAACTCTCTGGACGGGCTGGGACAGAGTCAGTCTGTGACCAGGCCTCAGAGGAGCTTCATCTGGATCCTTACTGTCTCCTTAAACACTACTCCTCTGTTTGAGCATCCTCACCTTACTAAAGGATGTTTGGTTTCTACAGCTTTCACATTGTTTATAGAATGAAGTAGAACAATATACTCACCCAGAAGGCTTTCCTGATCCAAACAGTGCTTCAAGAGATATTTAGATCCAAAATCGAGCGGCAGACATCCGTATAATGGTAGCACACGGGGCATGTATAGCGCCGCTCCTAAAACTGCATTAATCGTCCAAAAACTCATTAGTTTCACCAATATTTCATCATGGTCCACTCACGCTACTCCTCCATTACAGTCTGTGTCGCTCCACCCATGTTTTTGTGACTGTGCTGACCTCTGAACTGAAAACTTTCTTTGGCTGCTGCACATGTGCAGTACGGCTCATTGTTTCAGCGGCGACCGCCGGCTACTCAACGACTTTCTTCTTCCAGTTTTGTGCAAAACGGATGAATATCTATGGGATGAAGATGTTGTGGAGGAGAACTTTGAATATGATGGGTGTCCTTACAGTTTGGAGCCAGAGTTTACAGATGAGGAGCTCATAGAAAGGAGGACGCAGAGGCAAAGAGAAGAACAGCTGACCAGAGAGCAGTCTTCAGTTCAGAAGTCAGAGGTCAGTATTAATTTAGACCTTTGCTCATGAGCTCAGAGTCAGAAAACAGAAAATAAAAGAATGAATAAAAGCTTCTTCACACACACTGATGCTGCGTTCCAGTAACCTCGGAACTGGGAGTGACATCATCTCCGACTTATCGGTGTTCCAGTTGAAGTCTGAAAAAAACATGCCGATCTACCAGGCTATTGTTAGCTGTTGTTAGCTGTGTTGTTGTTCACAAATATCACATGAAGAATGTGATTATCACTATGGCAGCATTTTTGTAAATATAAGTCTAACAATACTATGTATACAGCTGATCTAGAGCGAAACACACCCCAGTCAGAAGTGACAATAAATGGATTATTACAGGAGCTAAATAACTGTTCACACTGGGGGCATCCATCTTCCATTGTCAACTCGGGGGTGGAGAGGTTTCACCAAGTTCCCAGTAGGAAATTCAGACTTCGGGGGGCGTTACAGATAAAATTTCCTACTCTGAACCGGGAAATTCCGCCTTCCGATTACAACTGGAACGCACCATGAGGCAAGCATGACATGTGTGATGTTATGAGTATAGTAACATAAGAACTACATTACCCAGAATGCAATAGGAGTGGGGAGCATGTAGGAACCCGAAGGTACGTCCCGGTAGAGATATAGCCATGCAGTAGCCGGAGACTGATGTATGTTGAAAACTATCAATTAAACAAGCAAAATGGTAGGCTTTTGTTAGTTCTTTTGGAAAAAAGAAAAAGTTATCAAAAGGTATTGAGTTGACATGATTCTCAGGTGATGTTTTGATGCTAAGAGAGTTTGTACTTTATTATTTTTCTGTGAAAAAAATGTTGTTTTCAAAAATAACCTACAATGTTAAAAGGAATAAGACAGGCAAAAGCATAGCTTTGTGTTAAGGGGTAAATATTATTTCTTTATAGGGGGAAAACATGGGACGTTATGAGTATAGTAACATAAGAACTACATTACCCAGCATGCAATACGAGTGTGGAGCATGTAGGAACCCAGAGGTATGTTCCGGTAGAGATATAGCCATGCAGGTAGCTGGAGATTGCTAAAATGAAATAAATGAAAAGAGCATGGCAAACAAAGTAAACAGGTTGCAACATGCAGAGCCTTTAAGCAATATCAACTTCCTTTGTATTGAAATAAAACAAAACATTTCTCATTAACATGTTATCCATGTTGTGTTGTCATGCTTAAACTTATAACAAGCAGACGAGGTGTGTATGCTGGTTTTTTGTTTATTCTATTTTATTTTATTTTAATTCTTCTTTATTTTAGCTTAGCTAAATTAATGCTCCTCTCTATTGTAATGTTTTCATGTGATCTTTCCAACTGTTATACTGTGAATAAGAGCAACTGAAACAACATAGTTTCTCCTTTGGGAATTAATAAAGTATTTCTGATTCTGAATACTTCTTTTCATTTTATTTACCTTTTATTGAACCAGGAATACCAAACCTATAGAGACTAAAACTCACTGTCATCAGAACGGTTTATAAAGTTACAAACAACAAACAGAAAATAAGACGTCTAATGTGAAATGTAACCAAAAATAAAAAGTATTTTAATGAAGTCCGACTCCAATCAAAGATCTCTAAATAAACTGCTGACTCCCAAATCCACGTCTGCTGCAGACTTTGCATAAATGTACATTTAATTTCAGATATTTATATTTATATGTTTACAGGACACAAAACTCTGAACATGTTTTAATGTTTCAATTCCTCTCCATGATCACATCGTGTCATCGTGTCTCTGCAGTTTCCTCGCCGACTCCTTCAGGGTGTAACGATGCAGTTGGTCGCTTCATGGTTTCAGAGGCTGCATGCTTTTAAGGTGGACAGGCATGTTAAGGTGGACGTGCTCTCTCTGATCACTCTGTGGGAATAATGGGTGGTATTTTCTGAGGTGGAGATGATTTAACGGCTCTCTGCTGCTCCTCCTCGTCCTCCTCCCGGTGGTTTTGATCTATTTTTTACGGCCCGTCTCGGTCGTTTATCAG
The DNA here is from genome assembly GCA_036419115.1 of Scarus forsteni. NCBI lineage: Eukaryota > Metazoa > Chordata > Actinopteri > Labriformes > Labridae > Scarus > Scarus forsteni. Next base: position 38,323,777 of record JAZDUH010000383.1, read on the forward strand.
CAGCAGAATGGAGGCTAAAGTAATCTGACATTAGCACCAGCGCCTCATACCGCGGGAAAGAAAAGAAACGGTTTGTCGTCTGAATAAATCATGGAGCACGGCGTCATTAAATATGGAAAAAAAGAGGAGGAGAAATGTTGGATTTGGCCTCTGAACCTCCGAGTCAGGAGAAAAGAGGAGACCAGAGCTGAACATGGAATAAAGAAAATCTGAGGACGCACATGGAGAATTATAATTTTATAATGATGAATAAATCCTCTGACGGGTCAGCGAGGGCTGAGGGGGATTCAGTCACTGTTTGAAATGAAATTTAACTGTTTCAGTGATTCTTTAAAAAGGTTTACACAAGAACAAAACCATCCAAGAACATCTCACGAGTTTATTTGAAGCTCGATTCTTCACCTGCAGGGACCAAACGCTTCTGAAGAGACTGACAATATCTGCAGAAGAAAAACATTATGAAGTCATTCTTGACGTAGATCATTATATTTAAACTGTTTTATTTTCTAACATGCTCTACCTTTAGTTATGGAAACATCTTTAACTGTTTTTGAGTAATTTTTATTTGGAAATATACAAGTACGAGATGTTTACAATACATATTTCCACTTTTTTTTCTTTTAAATGAAACAGGAACCCCCCCCCCCCCCAAAAAAAAAAAAAAATTTAAAAAATTTAAAAAACACATGACTCCATGTCAAGCAAACAATGCATTTACAGTTGAGGATACGCTGTACCTTATTTTATGAATACATGTAGTACTTACCTGTAAAGTGTGCCAAGTAAACATAAATAATAAATAATTAAGTTATGACACAAGTCACATACGTACAAAAGTGGTTTTAACATGCAAAGGTGAAATGCAAGGGAAAGAAGAAAAGAAAAACAACAATAAATAAATAAATAAATACATAAAGTATATATGTATATAAATAGTATGGTGTTTAAAACATGGCCATACTATAGTCAACTTAGGAACCTAAAGTACAAGATAAAACAATTAAACCGAGAGCAACAAGAAGAAAATGAAAGTAATAAATAAATAAAAAATGGTACACAAAGTGGTACCAAATTTAATGTTTGGAAATTTCTTCAGGACATTTTATTTGTAAAAACTCATTTTTTAATTAGATCTTTTCTTTTTTTTAAGTCCCATCAATCTTACTTTTCAACAGACCTCAGTGACATATAAAGCACATTCTGCCTGTTAAGAGCTCTTAGTGTTTACATAAAAGATGAACCAGAATCAAATCCAAAATTATCTGTGATGTATTCCAATGTTGCAGACCTGTGTGACAGATGCCATGGCTCTCCATGTAGTCTAAGCCACATGTTTTTCTCCTGTCCTAAAATTTTGGAGTGATTACTCTACGATCAGGTCGAAGGTTTTGGGGAAAGATATTGTTATGGGCCCCTTTATAGCAATATTTGGGCTCTCTGTTGACTCCCTGCATATAAACCCTATACAATCAAGTTTTTAATTTATATATATGTTATATATTTTACATTTTTTACATTTTTTATTTATAAGTGTGTTTATTATTATTTTTATTTATTTATTTATTTATTTGGTCCATCCATGATATTGAGATATTAAAGCCAGTTTCTCTCTCTCTCTTTTATTTTATTTTATTTTTTATTTTTTTTAACAGTACAGACACTTTGTTCTACTGATCATGCTGTTGACCCCCTTTTGTGAGGGTCTGGTGTTGTTCCGTGTTAAAAGAAGACAAAAAAGGGGAAATATATTATATGCATTTATTTTTTCTGTATGCATCATTGTATTCCCAAAAAAGATCAATAAAAAACAAATAAAAGATGAACCAAACTTCAGTCTGATGGTTTGATGCCTCCTAAATCATCAGGGGTGAACATGAGGCCCCAGACCTCTGAGAGATATGATGCATTGTATTTTCTTGCCTTTGCTTTCGTAGAATTGCAAAACATTACGATGGTGTTTCCAGGCCAGATAGAGAACCTAATGGTCCAGTGGGTTTGGGGTCTCCTCCCCGTTGGAGGTGCCTCCACAGGAGAGCAGGAGACCTCGAGACCAGATATCTAAACCACGTTAGCCCACTCACTACTTTGAGCTCCCTCTGCTGTCTGAGCTCCATGTGATTGGGTCGGTACCCGAATGCCGTTAAGAATCTGGAAAAATGGTACTGTTATCGGTACTTGAACGTCTCTTCAAAAACGTCACGTAGTTATGACACTACCGCCGTCAACAGGTGATGACACAGCCGGCTCAAGCATGTCGGTGAGGGCTAAGCGCTCGAAGGTTTGGGCTCACTTTGGCAAAGTTAATGAAAAGTCGGCCCGATGCAATCTTTGTCAGAGAGAAGTTGCGTCCAAGGGGGAAATACTAGCAACATCACCAAACACTTGGAGCGCGCGCATAGTATAAAGCTAAAGGAGAGTGGGCTGTTTGATTGTTATAGCAACTCAAGTAAAGTTAGCAGCCCGGCTAACACTAAAGACTGCAGCACCGTGGCAGCAGCACCTGATTTTGTTTCTGCTGTGTAAGTTTTTTGTCTAGTTTTGTCTAGTCATCATTACAGCATCGATTTCAGCTCCACTGATATATGGGTCTGTCTGTACATGCAGTCCGTTGGGCGGCATGAAGGGGTTTATGCCATCTCCTTAGCTTTCTTTTTGCCTCTGAGAAGCATTTGTAATGCATTACTTCTGTTCTGTTGAAGCTTTATTGTTACCTTGTGGTAATAAAAAAAGGTTGAATCTTTTAATATCTTGTAAAGTCTTTATTTTTGACACAAATAAGTATCGATACCGATAAGGAGTATCTGTATCGATAAAATCATAACGACATACATCCCTAGCTATGAGTAGTCAAAGACTAGAGAAGTGCAGTAAGTTCAATTACCCCCACCATTTACCATTTACCATTTACGTTCACCAAACTACCCTTGGTGTCAGGTCTGGTTAACGAGCCCCCATCATTAACTTCCCTCATTGAGTCCAGTCTGTTCCTGTTGGGTCGACCCCCTGTTTGACCTTTAACCCTGAACTTTAACGTGGTCATTAAACGTCTAAAATCTCTAAAATAAACTCTGATGGTGCGTCAGTGAACCTCTCAGCCTGCGGGGGGCGCTGTGACGATGAGTAAAACAAAGATTTGAAGTCTTATCTCTTTATATCCTCCTCAGGTGAACAAAGGGAGTCGATGAGGCCGGATCATCCTGCAGAGCCTCAGTCCACCTGCATCGATCTTCCTGTTCGGGCTTTAAGGGTCCGAGCAGTCAGTCAGCCAACCCCCCCATGACCCCCGACACACACACTCGCTCCAAACCCGACCCCGAGACGGCCAATCAGCTGCAGGCCAGCGGTCAAACTGCCCGTCTGCATTATGCATGAAGGAGGTCCTCAGAGGAGAGGAGCCCGCTGTTTATGCTGCGAGTGAGTGTGTGCAGCTCCAGGGTCCAGACGAGGACCTGAAGGGGAACACTTCCTCCTCAAGACCAGAGTGCATGTTTTTATTAGACCAGAGTGCACGTCGATGCAGCCACTGCAGCAGAAACACACGTTAAAAAAATACTTTTAAGAGCGATGAACTTTAAGTCTGATGAGGAACAAAAACTCTGGAAACTTAAAGATCCACCTTTACCTGGCAGAGCTGGCAGAGCATCTCAGTTACAATACCAGAACTGACAACAAACAGTGAACCTGCTCTACATGAATATATCAATTCATAAAGAGAGCAGCTCTGATTGGATCGCTCCACAACTTATCCCACCACCACCAAGCTAAGGCAGCTGTGATTGGATGTCCCTCTGAACTCATCCAACCTTTAACACAACCAAAGTAGCTGTGATTGGATAGATTCATCACTTGTCTCTACTTCCTACATGACCATATTAGGTCTGATTGGATTAAGTCTGTCAGACATTTTAGTCTAGTTTTTATTCGTTGATGAAAATGTCAGTTAGTTTAGTTTGAGTTTTTGTTCATGTGCTCTTGTTTTTATTAGTTACTGTCTAGTTTTCATCAGGAGAAAAAAGTTATTGATAAAACTTTGATGAAAATAATTATTGAACAAAAATAACACTGGCTCAAATGTGCACATAGAGATATCCACAGTGTAAAAAGGTTGTGCATTTTACAGTAATTTACTGGCAACATGATGCCAGTAAATTACTGTGAACGCTTTATGGTGGCATTTCTCTATTTAATTTAGCAGGATTATCATTGTATTTTCTTTAACTGTTTAACTTCTGTATTTTTATTCAAGGTATCATTACAGTCTTTCATTTTACTGCATTATTACTTTACTATCAAAAACAGTATCCTCGCTGTTACAGAATCATTATTCTACAACTTTTTAATGTTTTTTTTTCAATTAAAGCAAACTTGCCATATTTTAATCCATATAAAGATATATTTAACTATTAAATTGACCATTTATTAGAAAATGTTCCCTGCTACTGGTCACTTTTCATGGGAAAGGTGTTTTTTCTCCTATGGACATTTTACGGTAAATAACGACAGATTTGACAGTAAATGCTGTAAATTATACAAAAATCTTTTTTTCCACAATATTTTGCCATTTACAGTAATTTACTGCGTAGCTGTTTACAGTAGGTAGCTGTAGATGTTACAGTAAAATGCTGTCAACTTTACAAAAATCAGCTACAGTGCACCACCATCATAGATGACATTTTATCTTCATAAAAGTCCGCTCTGTGCAAGTTTGTTCAATTCGAACGCCTAAAAACTCAGACAGTTTTTCAAATTCTAATTCTGAAAAAATAAAGTTTATTTGAGATTTTTTATGAAGGAGCAGCTTCAGTTCCAACACGATCACAGCTGAGCAAAGACAAAATCAGAAAAAGAAACGCTCAGGGACGTAACAGTGTTAACACTGTTTGTGATGGAGAGAAAATATTCTCTTAATCACAAATAATTTATGAAAATAAACTTTAATCCTTTAACTACCAGCTCACCTGTTTGGCAGAGGTCATCATTAAATTCAGAGATATTTAATGTTTTATGAAACAGAACAAATCAAATCATTGTTTGGTTTAATTAACACTTAAGGGAGCAAAGAAAACCAAAAAAAAAACAAAAAACAAAGAGATATTTTCCTGGTGTGGGACTGAAAGGTTTTAAAAGCAAACAGTTGATTATGTGATGACATAAAAAATGCACAAAAATTTGGTACAAAATCAGTTAGAAAAGACAGACAGGTCTGTAAAAAATGCAAAAAAATAACTTAAAATAGATGATTTTGAGTTTGACAAACAGACTTTATATGTACATATATATCATAATATAAATGAATGTTAAAGTATTTAAAATAGTTATGGTAATAATAATGGTTACTTTTATCTTTTTAAACCTTTAAATCCCACAAACAAAATATCAGTTATTTTGGTTTGTTTGCAGTTTTTCTGAATCATAAAACACTGACAGAAAACAAACTGTGACATCTATGTTTATTTAACACATTAACTTTTTAACCACCGGCTCAACTGTATGGCACAGGTCAGCATATTTAGGAATAATTAATGTGTGGAAAAAAAGTTTGTTCCTGTCAATATTTTATGATACAGAAAAAAACGGAAAAAAAGAAAATGAGATTTTCTTTGTGTAGGATTGACAAAGCTAAAATGTCATTATTATTACCATCATTATTATTTTAAATACTTTACCATTTACTAATATGATGTGTATATATGTCAAAATCAATATAATCTATTTTAAGTTATTTTTGGCTATTTTATTGACAAACATTTCTGCCCTACAGAGAGGTTTGTTTACCTGCTTGACTAGTTTCAACCCTCTTCCGGGGTCTTCGTCAGAGGCGTCACGTGATGGTGAAGTGACATGTCATGGGCTGCTTTTATGGATTACCAGTCAGCAGGGAAGCTTGCGCCCCCTACTGACTGGCGCCTTCTCCACTTCACCATCACGTGACGCTTCTGACGAAGACCCCGGAAGAGGGTTAAAACTAGTCAAGCAGGTAAACAAACCTCTCTGTCTTTCAAAAAGAACCCTTTAGAACAGTAAAACTATGAAGACAGTATGAACCTTTTTAAGAAACATTTCTGCCTTTTGATTTTTATTTATTTTATTTATTATTCGATTAATATCTGTGCATTTTTTTGTTATCACACAATCAACTGTTAGCTTTTAAAACCTTTCAATCCCACACCAAGAAAATATCTGTTTTTTTCTTTGTTTGTAGTTTTCTCATTTCCAGTAGCATCAGACAGTGATTTGATTAGTTTTGTTTTTTAAAACATTAGATATCAATAAAGTTATAAATGACCTCTTCCAAACGGTTAAATTAAAGGGTTCAAATTTGGATGTAAAACATGTGATCTGAGCTGACTATGAAGTCCAGTATCATGTTTGAGAAACATTTATTTTAAACTTATATTTATACAAAGGTTTACTTAAAGGTGCTGTGAGGAGAATCTATTACCGGCGACATTGGGACTCTGCTACCCATGAGCACACGCGGCGACTGTCGTAATGCTGCGTTCCAGTAACCTTGGAACTGGGAGTGACATCATCTCCAACTTATCAGCGTTCCAGTTGAAGTCTGAAAAAAATATGCCGATCTACCAGGCTATTGTTAGCTGTTGTTAGCACGGGGGTGGCGAGATTTCACCAAGTTCCCAGTAGGAAATTCCGACTTTGGGGGACGTTCCAGTTGCAGTTTACTACTCGGAACTCGGAAATTCCTACTTCTGACTACAACTGGAACGCACCAAAAGACGTGACCCAAGCCAAAGCGTGTGTTTGTTGTGATGCTAATGAATGCAGCTCAGACCTTCCTCAGAACTCTGCATTGCTTTACAACTTCTTTTTTCAGCAACTTACAGGATGCAAAGCCACGAGGTAATGTATCTCTTTCTAGTTACGTAGTGGTAGTTTTTGATGTGTGACAACAAGCAATTTTTAGAAAACTTAGTATTGTAGTTTTGTAGCCGGCTATATATGGCTACTTACAGCCCGGTGCTCTAAGACGTGTCTGAATAATATAAATTTGCTCTAGTTTTAATTGTCTTGTTCCTGAAGTTGAGTATCCAGGCCAGTCCAGCCCTGTCCGACCCGACCATGAAGCTAAGGAATAGCATTTATAGATAACCTATTTTGATGCTATTAAACTCATCTTAAAGTGTGTATTTCCATCAGGCAGATATCTAAAAGAGAGACTTTTTTGTAAAACTTGGAAACTCCTTACAGTTTCCTCTTGTTGGTTCCTCTGTCCTGACATGTCTCCATTCTTCCCACCTTTAAGTAACCTACCCTCAGATTTGGGAACACACACACATGCATATTGACCATCTCCACTCAACACATAATTCTGCAACTTGTCAACAGTCCCTGTGTGACTTGGTTTAGTCTTGTCTTGCTGTTTTTAATATGGACACAAATTGTTTTGTCTCTTTCACAGAATAATATTTGTTTGTGTCTTCCACCCTGTCAAATGTCTTGTACTGCACTGCAGCAAACAAAATAAAAGAAAAAAAAATAAAAAGATTCACTTACAGGCGAGGTTCATGACCTGTCCTGTTTGGTCTGGATGTTTTGTCTTTACTTCTGTGCAGCCATCACGTCGTCCATCTTAAATTCATCATAATGAAACACTGAACGAGAACAACTGAGAGATCAACAAATGTTTGGACTCATTTTTTTAAAGCATCAGACGCTTTTTGACAAAGGTGACACAAACCTCCAGATCACCATAACCAACCTCACTGACCGATAAACCGGCTCGATCACCATCAACAAGACCAAAAACCTGCCATACAGAGGATTAGAGCTGATCCAGGTCCTTCACTCTTTTTAAAGTCCAGCAGAGGCTGAGCCTTAATGTGTGCATTAGTGAAGACGAAGACGAGGAGGAGATCCCAGGAGCTCCGAGCTGCTCCACCTTAATTATTAAGATGTTGGGGGGGGGGGGGGGGCTAATGAACTGCAGGATTACTGAGGTGATAATCGCCGCTGTAGTCGGTGCATTAAAGTCTCGCTCTGTGTCATTAGAAGACGAACCTGACAGACGATGAGCAGGGACTTAAAAACACAGACAGACAGCAGGCTGAGCGCTCATCGATAATCACAGTTTATCATAATAACCATTAAAACACACTTAAAGTCCTTAATATGTCTTTAACGATGGAAACATTTATTCAACATCTTTAATTTATCAGAACAAAAAGGTCAAATATCTTCAGATCAATCAAACTTTATCTGTGTAGCACTTTTCATACAGGACTTTGTGACACAAAGTGCTTTACATGAGACAAAAGATAAAATGAAAGAACAAAAAGTCAAATAAAAAGCAGAAAATCCACATTTAATATACACACTTACTCAAACACACAAAGACAAAAAAACAAAAAACTAAATTAGAGGACTGATGAAACGCTATCTTGAATTAAAAATGAGGAAACACAGGAGCTAGCACTAAAATGATTGTTAAAAATATTAGAAAAATACTGAAGGGTAAGATACGTAAATAAATAAAATAATATAATAATAAATAATATGGTAAAATGAGAAAGTGTAACATCAGGTGCATAATAAAATCAGATAAAATAGGATAATAAAAAGGAAAACAAAGAATAAAATTCCAAATAAAACATCTGAACTGAAATGTAGAACTCAAACAGAATAAAAGGGTAAAAACAAGTTAAATATAATGGAAAATAATAGTAAATATACCCAGCTAAAGGCCAGATTAAAAAGGTAAGTCTTTGGTTTTATTTTAAAAATATGAGCAGGAGGTGCTGCTCGCAGGTCTTGAAGATTTTCAGGATGCAAAAATGTAAAAATGAAGACACAAAAACAGAACCAACCTACAGCCCTTCTGCAGGTTTATGGACGATGCAGCAAAGATTTGTTCTGTTACTTTTTATTTTGTTACCCTTTTAGACCTCCTGTTTCCTGTTTTATTTTGAAAGTCCTGTGTTCCTCGAGGTATTTCCTGCCCTCCCCTCTGTGTCTCCCTGATGATGAGGACTGTCTCACCTGTGCCTGATTGTTTCCTCGGTGTGTTTAGTCTCTGTTTGTCTGCACTGGTGAAGGTCGTTTCTGTTTGGTTGTGACTTTGTTTGTGTATTTCTTTGGAAGTTTGTCATGGACTGTTTTTTGATTTTTTGATTTTTGGACTTTGACTCTTTTTTTGTTTCTAATAAATCTGTTTTTCTGTTCAAACTGCTCTTTGTCTTCTTTTGTTCATTTCCTTTGGGACAAGAAAATATCCTCAGATCAGCCTTTAAAGTCCTTCAGTCATGTTATCACTTTGCTTTGTATGTGATCGTCTTCTTTAATAACATTTATATTCTTGTCTCTCCCTTCAGGCCGAGCTGACCTGCAGATTCACCTGTGAAAAGACACTTTGATCAGAGGAGGCTGTAAACACCTTTAAGTTGGTTTTGAATTCTGAGAAAACAAAGCTGATGGAAATGTTTAGTCGATGTGATTGAGTCTGTATCTTCTTATAAATACGTTGGGTTTGTGATAGATGATTCTGTTGTTTAAGCTCCATATTGAACAGTTTTACCTCAGAAATAAGTCTCATTTTTCTTTTGCTGCAGAAAAGCGTCTTGTTGCTGCTGCTTTCATTCCTCTGGTTTACTACGGTGATGTTTTATATCTGCGTGCATCTTCTCAATGCCTTAAATCTTTGCATGCTGTTAATCATGGAGCTGTCATTTGAATCTCAAAGGAAAATCACCATAACTAACTCAATAAGAAAATCCTGCCAAATAGATCACTCTGCTCCTCTTGAGCTCTTTAATAGTGACACTGTTTGCCTTGCTGAAGTCTTTTCTTTGTCTTTCTGCCCTTATGTCTTTTTATTTTTGTTTGTTTTGCTTTTTAACCTATAAGGTTAAAACTAAGGTGAGTGCATAAGCATTTTGTAAGATTTTTTAAGGCATAGATGGCTCTCTTCTTGAGTTTCACTGTATTCAAGCTTAATGGTCATGATAAAAAGTGAATATATTGCACATACTAGCCCCTTGTTATGTTTTGTTATTTGGTTTTTTTGGCTGTTCATTTGCCTTGCTTAGTTTTGTTAAGTTTTGTCTTTTAATTTATATTGTGAATAGAATTTTGTAGACCAACACTTCAACTTGCTGTGTGCATATCTCTCTGTTCACTTACATTTGTTTTTCTGCACTAATTGGTGAATAAAATGGAATTTAAAAAACAATCATGGAGCTCTAAGGTCCATAACTGATCTGAATCCTTTAAATTATCATTGTTCTCTGTTTGAGTGAGCTGCATGTTCCTTTTTAACCATCTGTAGACTGAACCTTTGGCACATACTGATTTTTACTCTGCCCGCTTCCATCATTAAGATTCACTACATTCATGTGAAAAGTTCTGGAAGCTTCACTGTAAAAGGGTTGTTGAGAGTTTTACAGTCATTTACTGGCAACAAGATTTTTTGCAGTGACATTACTCTATTTAAATTAACAGGAATATTATTGTAATTTCTATAAATTGTTTTAGTCCTGTATTTAAATTAAAGGAATCATTACTGTCTTTCAACTTAGAGCATTATTACTGTATTATTTAAAGCTGCATTCTTACTGTTTTTCCATTTTCACAATCATGATGCTGCGACTCTTTAATGCATTTAAAATTACAGTGAACTTGCTGTATTTTAGTCACAATGTCTAACTATTTTACTGACCATGTAAAAAAAAATCAAATACATATTTTAATGCATTAAATACATTTACTCAATTAATGGATTCACCCAAATATGTGAAACATTACCAAAAAAAAAAATCTTACCTGCTATTGGTCAGTTTTCCTGAGAAAAGTGGATTTTTCTCCTGATCCATTTCAATTTTCAGTATTTACTGTCTGGACATTTTACAGCAGATAATTGTAGACTTTATGGTAAATGCTGTAATTTTACAGAAATCATGTTTTTCTACAATATTTTAACATTTACAATAATTAACTTTAAAGCTGTTTACAGTAGGTATCTGTAGATGTTACAGTAAAATGTTAAATTTACAAAATCCTGTTAGTGTTCAGTCTATGCTCTGTGACTCATTCACAAAATCTTCTTTTGCTCTTTTTCCCTATACTTCATCTTAAAATGGGTAAAAGGAGTTTTAGGGCGTTTTCACATTAGGCCCACTTGTTTCGAACCGTGCTGCGGCGCGGTCCCTCCCCTGCGCACTAAATATGGTTGGTGTGAAAACGCCTTAGACCTGCTGCTCCTGCAGACTGGACTCTGCTACAGGACAGACTGAGTCTGTGAGAGCTGTAAAAACTCTCTTTAATTGTTTTTAAGTGCAGGTTAAAGTCTTTGGAGGAAGAAGCAGGCTGTAGATGTTTGTTAAACTTTCTGCTCTGTACTTTGACCTGATTGGTTCATTTGTCTGTATTTGTGTCTGTAAATGTTTTTTTGTCTTTAACTTTGTAAATGAGCTGCTGCCTGTCTTGGCCAGGACACTGTAAATGAGATATTTAATCTAACCGAGGCTGTTCTGGTTAAATAACGGTCATAACTTAATAAGTTTATTTCTATAGCACCTTTCAAGAGCAGCAAAGTCACAAAGTGCTTCACAAAATAAATACAATACAAGCAATTTTTAAGGTAGAATAAAAGAAAACACAGCACACAACACATATTAAGAAAAGGCCAGACCAAAGAAGAAGGTCTTAAGTTGTTTTTTAAAAGAATCAACTGTTTCAGCTGATCTTAAACTCTAAAAGAGTTGGAGCCATGACACTAAAAGCACAGTCACCTTTAGTTTTCAGTCTGGATGTGGAACTACCAGCAGGTTTTGCTCAGTGGACCAGAGAGACCTTCCAGTGTAGTGTTTTAAAAGTTCTGTAATGTATGCTGGAGCCTGGCCATGGAGGCTTTAAGAGTGAGCGAAAGAATCTTAAAATATATTCTGAAATGTTTGGGAAGCCAGTGAAGTGAAAACAGAATTGGTGTGATGTGTGACCTTTTTGGAGACCTGCATCACGGTGGTGTTGCACAATTGGCAAAAAATAAAAGGAAAAAAACATCATAAATGTTATTTAGCTTCCTTACAGTTCCATACATGACTCAATGTGACTAAAGTCCTGAAACAGGATGATAAACATATATCAAAATGCCACATTGACAGGAATGACCTTCATTTAAACTCCTGATTGGATATTAACATTATTATTTAACTCTCAGTAACTTCAGTTGTTTGGTTTCTGTTTTGTACTAAACGTATTAACATTGTTCTGTTGTTGCATCATTTATTTATGCAGTTAAACAGTTGTCTTTGGCTGTTTTAGTTTTAAAGGTTAGCTGTTATTAGCTTGAGCCTCAGCCTGCACATTTTCCATAGCTTTATTCCTCCATTTCTTTCATTTGTGTTTTATGTTTGGCTCTAAAATACTGTGTGTTTGCCTTAGGAGGACAACACTGTAAATACTGATCGAATAAACTTACAGAACAAAACTAAAAAATAAATAAAATAAAAATAAATGTTAAAAAAAAGTGAGTTACAGTAGTCTAAATAGGAATAAATGAATGTGTGAATAACCATCTCCATTTGAGCGGTGGAAACAATGTGTCTGAGCTGTGCAATATTTCTGAGATGAAAAAAACAATAAAGCTAACTTTGGATCAACCTACTGTCGGAGATGATCCCGTAGGTTTAAACGTTTGACAGAAACACGTCCTCCTGATCAGAGGTGAAGACTGAAACCACACCAGAGGACTGACAGAGTACCTGCCTACCTGGGGTCATGACCTCAGGTGTTCTGGACATCAGGAGGTAAAAAAAAAAAAAGTCTGAACTGAGCGTCAGAGCTTCTGCAGAGCGGCTGAAGCCTCACTGTTTTATTCAGCTCTGTCAGAGCGGCGCTCTGTGGGGGCCTGACATTTCAGCTCGCTGTGCCCCAGTGGTTCCTACACACAACTTCCCACAATGCATCACCCCCCCCCCCCACCCCCCCCACCCACTAGCTCAGGTCTCATTTACCCATGATCCTATGCTGCAGAGGGCGTCGTGTTTCTGATGTCCAGTGGGGGAGAGCCCGATTTATCATGTTTGAATGTGACAGAGCCCATTCATCACACACACATGCACGCACACACACACACACACACACACACACTGAGCTGCATTAGCATCAGAGCCTTAGCACGAGGCTAATTAAACACTCTGAGCTAATATGAGGATGTCTGACCCTCAGCTCCATCGTCTGTTTGATCAGATTAATTCATCTGGAGAATAACAAATCAGACGAGAGCGTCCAGACACCACAGAAGAAGAAGAGGAGAGCTCACCTGCACAGGTGATCTGTCACAGTCTGCTGTGACGATAGGCAGCAGCAGAATCAGCTGTTCGTCACAGGTGAGGCTCCGTTTACAGGTGAATAAACAGACTTTACATCAGAGTCAGAATCAGCTTCACTGCTCAGAACAGACTCCACACACACAGAGTGTAGATCTATACCAACAGAACAGAAAACCAAAAGCAGGACTTTTTTTCTGTTAAGCATTATATTAAGCTTTTCTTTACAGATGCACAGCCAGTGTGCAGGGTAATACAATATTAACAAGTCTGAGTCAACATTTTAAGGAGGATGAATCACACCTGAACCAAAACTCACACACACAAAAATAAATATTCATAAATAACTATACATGGTAAATGACTTTTGTAAACTTTACAGCTCTTTACTGTAATATCTACAGCTACCTACTGTAAACAGCTGTGCAGTGAATTATAATAAATGGCAAAATATTGTAAAAAAAAACAGATTTTTGTAAAAATTAACAGCATTTACTTTAAAATCTACAGTTATTTACCATAAAATGTCCATACAGGATAAGGAGAAAAAAAAAACATCAAGAACAAGACAAGAAAGATTTTAGGTAATGTTTCACATATGTGGGTGAAACCTTTGTTTGAGTAAATTTATTTTATTGGATAAAATATTATGTATTTATTGTATTTTCAAAATTATATCTTTCAAATAAATGGTCCACAGGAGAGAAGCAGAAAAATGAAAAGCAGGACTTTTAAGTAAAATTAAAATCAAGGTAAGGAATAAAATACATTCAATATGAGCGAGATTTAAGAAAAGAATCAAACTGCAGGTGAGTGTATGTGTGGATGTGGATTATGTTTGCACAGGGGCAGATGATCAAATTTACAGTAAACAGACAGACGCATCATAAAAAGAAACAAAGCTAAGAAAACATCAAAATATTTAATTCATACTCTGAACCAAGAGAAGCAGAAATCAGCAGAGAAGTGTTTTTAGGTAAATGTAGCTGTTAGCTTTAGCCTTGAACACTCAGACCTGCTCTAAAAGGTTCACCTAAACACAATAATAAAGATATTTTCTTACCAAATAAATCATCTGCTTTAACAAACTGAATCTGGACATAAAAATGAATCTTCTGAAGGATTTTTTTTATGTTTTTAGAGCACATTAAAACCCGAGCATGATGAAGAGGGACTGAGGGAGAGGAGCCACACTGAGGACCAAGCTGTCGTTCTCCTCCAAATCTTTTTCTGCTCCATTTGATGATTTTACGGCTGCTGCAGGTCCGACCATCGCTACCCACAAACCCCGGGGTCTGTGAGAGAGGGCGAGGGCGGAGGAGGAGACGGGTCATAAAGATGGAAACTGCTGGAAAAAACTTAAAACTGAAACACATGAGAGAGAGCGGGTCCGTCAGGTCCGTGTTCAGATCACACACACTGGAACTGATGTTTACAGAAGAGCATTTCACTGTAACATCTACAGCTGCCTACTGTAAACAGATATGACTACTGTAAAAGGCAAAATATTTAATTTAATTTAATTTATTTGATTAGAACAGTGCACATCAATCAACAATTTCATGATACACGTCATTGTAAATGTGCCGGAGTACAGTGCCATCTGCATATAGTTGCACTTTTAAAATAGAACAGACATTTGGGAGATCATTAACGTAAAGACTGAATAAGATCGGCCCTAAGATGGAGCCTTGTGGTACTCCAGCTGAACAACTCAGGTATGATGATTTTGACTCTTCAATGTGAACAGTTTGATAAAGATGATTTCATCCAGCAGAGAGCTGTGTTTGAAAAGTTAAAATAAGACAGTTTTGTAAGCTACAGTTCATGGTTAACTGTGTCTAAGGCTCGTTTCAGATCTAAAAAAAAATGGCCCCAACACAACCACCTTTGTCTAGTACACTCTTTATGTTTTCTATAAAAAAAAAACACGTGGCAGAATAAATATTGTGAAAAACAGATTTTGTAAAAATTTACAGCATTTACTGTAAAACCTACAGTTAATTGCCATAAAATGTCCATAGGAGAAAAAACACCTTTCCCAGGAAAACTGACCAGTGGCAGGTAACATTTCTTAGATAGTGTTTTATCTTATTGGAGAAAAAATTATGTATTTAGTTATTTATTGTATTTGCAAAATTATCTTTCTAATAAATGGTCCATATAATGGTTAAATATATCTCTATATGCATTAAAATATGGCAATGTTGCTGTAATTTAAAATGCATGAAAAAGTTATTATTATAAGAATAATGATCATGAAAATGGAAAAACAGCTAGGATGCTTTTTTAATTACACAGTAATAATGCTGTAAAATGAAAGACTGTAATGATACCTCGAATAAAGATACAAATGTTAAACAGTTATAGAAAATACAACAATATTCCTGCTAAATTAAATGCAGTAATGCTGCCGTAAAGCGTTTACAGTATTTTAATGGCATCTTGTTGCCAGTAAATTACTGTAAAATTTACAATAACATTTTTACAGTGCAGGCAGGAGCAATGGGACAAAATAACACCTCTCCTGTTGGAAATAAACTTACTATCTGCTCACTTTTTGGGCAAAAAAAATGACTTTTTTAATCAATATTCTGTGTTGTACAAAATGATAACTAGTTCTTTTAAAGAATATTTATTTACTTTATGAACCCGCACTGAAAATATTCAGATCTAAGAGAGTGTTTGTCCAATTTCTAGACAAAATAAACTTAATGGACTCATTCTCAGGCACAATTTCTCTACACGTCAGGATTAAGATCTTATTAGAAGACATATAAATTAAAAATAGAACTTAAGTTGCTTGCAATAAGTAAAATAATCTACCAATATGACAAGACAAATTTAACTGTAAAGTTGTCTTAAAATGAAATTTCTGTCCAGAGCAGATATTAAACCTGAATTTAAGACCTTCAGTATGTCAATCTTTTCTTTTTTCATTGGCAGATATTTTCTTTTTTTTATCATTACAAGCAATTCAAAGCCTATTTTTCCCTTTCATTCCGTAAAGTAAGATATTTATCCTGACCTGCTGAGTGAATGTGGATTAAAAAGATGTTAAAGATATTTTTGACTTGAAAATAGACAAATACATTTGCATAGATCTGAGTTTTTGCAGATGTGCAGGGGGGCAGATTGTGTTTTAAGACAGTTAATACAGTATAAAATCTAATATATAATTCGAAAGAATGATGGCACAGGTTGTTTTGGACAAAATGCAAAGCCAAGAGTGAGAGATCTTTTTATTGGTGCAGAGGTTATTGTAACGATGAACCTCATTATTTTATTTTTCTCCACTTATTACGTCTGTGTTTGTGCATCATTCCATCCTCATGAATGCAAACATGCTTCATTATGGCTGGAGTCATGACTTTTCATTATGTTTTTTTTTAAACAGAAACTTTATTATCATAGTTGGTTCTCCATTTTGATCAAAGTTAAAAAGTTTAAACCCTCTCTCACTGTGCAGCTGACGGCATAAATCATGAAAACAGAGATGAAAAAGAACAGTCTGGTGCGTGAACGGTGAAGTCGGGACAGTTGTGGTGATATAATATAAACCCAGAGACAGGTGAGCAGGTAAGCTCCGCCCACACTCACTCTCCTGTCCCACAGCAGCAGGGCTCAGCAGCGCCCCCTGGGTCTCCCTCACAGCTGTGAAGCTCCAACAGCAGATTAATCATTTCTGTTCAACCTCAGTGATAAATGAGCTGCTGCCACGACACACTGCACGCCAACGGTCAGGAGCACACACACACACACACACACCTATACGTGTTTTCAGTTGGTTTGGGGACCAACGTTCTGATCATCCCTTTCGGGGACCACCCTTTCCAAAGGTTCTACAGGTTTGAAAAAAATCAGGCACAATGTCTACACTGTTGTTAGCCTATACACAACTTTAAATCTCTGGATTTACAAAGTCATGTGCAGCTCATGCTTAGTGGGGACTCTGGAAAAATCGGGCAGACATGATTCATGGGGACTAAATTTAAATATGATTTGCATAATTTACACCAATTCCAGTGAGACTTCTGGGGACCCTGCTTAAATCACAAAGTTATTCTTTATGTAATGTATCCCTTGGTTACTGCTCTGCAATCATAACAGTGTTCTCTGTAAATATGCCATATCATACAAAACAAATACAGTAATGCTTGAAATCAACCAGAATCCAGCTGAAACAAGGTGTTCCTTGAAACTTTTTATTTAGTTACCTCTGGTATAGAAAAAGACTGCCAACAGTGCAGAGAAAATTGAATCCTGACATCACGGACAAACTTAAGAACAGCCTTTAAAAATGAAAACAAAAGGCTTTGTCAAATAAATAACACTCAAAACAGTTATAAAGTGCTTGGGCAACTGACTTGTGTATGCGATAGGAAATGGGAAAAAGTTTTATGAATGAGAACTTCTAAGCTAATGAAGTTGAGGAATCTGGAAAGGGACTAAATCTAGAGCACAGAACAAGCCTCTGTTAATTATCCTTTCTACTTAAACTGTTTTTTCCTTTTGTAGGCTGTGATTTCTTGTAAACGTAGTATTTCAAAGTGGACCAGTCCCGGTTCTTCAGAGCCTCTGGTTCAGCCTTCAAATGTTCCCACAGTCATTCTCTGCCGGCACTTTACCAGAAATGATGAATCGCTTCATGTGTTTCTCAACACCTTTCTCCTCGCACTGCCAGGGTCTCTGTGCAGGTTTATCAAAAGCAAAAAAAAGACATTTAAGACAAGACATTTAAGAGAAGATAAAGATATGAATACATACATACACACATACATACATACATACATACATATATATATATATATATATATATATATATATATATATATATGTATATATATATCTATATATATATATATATATATATATATATATATATATATATATATATATATATATATATATATATATATATATATATATATATATACATATATATATATACATATATATATATACACACACATTTTTTAGTGTTATTACATCCATTTATTCATCTATCCAACCCATTCTCAGAGGAAAATTAATAGTAAATTAACATTAGTCTAGGTCAGAAATCAATCCCATATATTTCAACACAATCCAACCACCTCACACCACCTTGCACATTATATTGCACTTTTTTGCAGCATTTTTAAATATGTATCTTCTCGCCAAAATGTCTGGTAATATTACTGCTTCAAACTGGGCCTTGGTATTGCAATCAGACTTCACATTTCTCTGCTCAAACTTAGGAGACCAGAGTGGCAGGGACATGAAGATCATCAGCTTAAAAACAGTAGGGAAACTCTTAAAAAAAGTTTCGTTAAAGAAACAGAATCTAGTGGCTCCTTAGAGTGATAATGTTAGGGTGACTGACTATATATTTTTGATTTCACAAAGTCCTGATGTTAAAGTAGAAATGTCTACAAATGGGTGAAATAACTTAAGTGCCCACAAATCACCCAGCAACAGTATGATCAATGAGTAAAGATCTTTGCAAGTGAGTTGTAATAAGTAAAATGCTTATGTAAGCATTACTTTAAATGTGTGTATCACTTTGAATAATCCCTTTTTGTCAAAATGTCTCTGACAGTTGTCATAACATCCCCACAAATCACCCAATGACTTTGTTTCTGAGTAATAACTATCTGTCAAGTATGTAAGATCTCTGCAGAAAAGTTCAGCATATTGTTAAAGTGGATTGATTCTGGTGAAATATTGTGGATGTACACTGCCTGGCCAAAAAAGAAGTTGCCACCTGGATTTAACTACACAAATACAATTCGTATGAGCCTCCTGTTGCATATTTTCTGCATGGGCAATTATCTTTAAGATGGCAACAGGTTATTTTACCCCAGCTGATGCAATGAGTAGCTTCACATTTCCTAAACAACCACGTCAAAGACACATCCTGTGGTCGTGGAAAAGATGTTCGTCTGTTTAAGAAGGGTTAAATCACCAGCTGCCTTGCCTTCCTTTCCCTTTAAATGGTCTCCTACAGGTTTTGTATATTTAGGAATATGTATAACCCCTAAATTCAAGCAAATGTACTGTACAAAAGCAAACTCTGTCCCCCTGTTTGAAAAAGTGAGACAAGACTTGGAGTAATTGAACTCTTGACCACTTTCTTGGTTAGGAAGTATATCCTTGGTTAAAATGAATATACTACCTCGATTACTCTGTCCAAACGATTCCAATTTTTTTTTCAAATAGGGTGGTAAAGGACCTGATCACCTGGCTTAGCTCTTTCATATGGAGCAAACGTAGACCCAAACTCAAGATGACCATACTAATGGCACGGGCATATTCCAAGATTACAATGCCAGGATTCATGGGGCTCAAATTGAGAAAGAGTGGTTCAGGGGGTACGAGACATGCATTTTGCATCCATGACATTTTCACACATGGATTGACCATAACAGAGTCCAGTCCTTACACCCGTTGAGAATCTTAGGGATGTGCTGGAGAAAGTTTTGTGTAGTGGTCAGACTCTCCATCATCAATGCCAGACCTTGGTGAAAAATTAATGCAACACTGGATGGAAAAAAAAAAATCTTGTGACATTGCAGAAGCTTAAAGAAACATTGCCACTGTGAATGCCTGCTATGATCAAAGCTAAAGGTGGTCAATGAAATATTAGAGTGTGTGTCCCTTTCTTTGGTGGTGAGTTCTTGTGGCCAGGGCAGTGTATTTTTATATGAAAATCAATCTTTAATTTGCACTGAGTATGTCTCTGACATGGGATTGACTTCACGGTCTCATATAATATCTTCAGCAGTGTTTGAGATTAAATTGTGTAAAGAGAAACTAAAGAATGAGAGACTCTGGTCCCCATGAAGAGAAACAACATATCTTTTGATATCCAGAAATCTTAATATCTCAACATATTGTTTTTCATCATCATAAAAGACTTGGTGCTAAATGAGATCAAATCACCTGGGAATCCTGCATTTAGAACTTAAATCAATTTCTGGGTAAACCATTTTAAGATGCCTGGAAACTGCTGACTGCATTTACTAACATTGAAGTAAAAATATCAAACAAGATGGTACCTGTTGCTCAGGGATCTCTTTGCCCAAAGTTTTGTCCATCTGAGTTTCATCTTGGAGAGCAGGTGAGGTACTTTGTTAAGAGGTGAAAACAGTTGAAGTTTTAGGCATCTGTAAAAATGTTGGAGATAAATTTTTAGATCATAAATTTCCCTTTAAAGACAAAAAACAATCTACAGTATAACACCAAAATCATATCACCTAAAAATACACCGAGCACTTAACACAGTTTAAACTTAAAAACTGTAATTTGGTGATTTGTGTGGATTTCCTTTTAATCAGATTTTAGAGACGGATTATAAAATTAAAATTCTACTTTAAAGACAAAAATCAGTCCACAATATATCAACATAATCACATTACATTAATCAATAAACTGAACTTCTCTGCAGAGCTTTCAAATACCTTACACAAAGTTTTTATGAGTGCACTGTCGTTTGGTGATTTGTTTTGATGACCTATTGATCAGATAGATAGATTATAACATAATACTTTTAATCTGGAGAAAAAAATGGGCCTATATTATCATACAACAATATCATACTACATTTATCAATACATTAAACTTCTCTGCAGAGCTCTCCAATTCTTTACACACAGTTTTTAATAGTACACTGTCGTTTGGTGCTTTGTGGGGACCTCGTATTAATTGTATGTTAGGGATTGATTATTAGATAATAGATTTTGCTCTGAAGAGAAAAATCAGTCCACACTATCGCAACAATATCATACTACATTTATCAATGCATTAAACTTCTCTGCAGAGCTCTCCAATGCTTTCCACACAGTTTTTAATAGTACACTGTCGTTTGGTGCTTTGTGGGGACCTCGTATTAATTGTATGTTAGGGATTGATTATTAGATAATAGATTTTATTTTGAAGAGAAAAATCAGTCCACACTATCGCAACAATATCATACTACATTTATCAATGCATTAAACTTCTCTGCAGAGCTCTCCAATTCTTTACACACAGTTTTTAATAGTACACTGTCGTTTGGTGCTTTGTGGGGACGTCGTATTAATTGTATGTTAGGGATTGATTATTAGATAATAGATTTTACTTTGAAGAGAAAATCAGTCCACACTATCACAACAATATCATACTACATTTATCAATGCATTAAACTTCTCTGCAGAGCTCTCCAATTCTTTACACACAGTTTTTAATAGTACACTGTCGTTTGGTGCTTTGTGGGGACCTCGTATTAATTGTATGTTAGGGATTGATTATTAGATAATAGATTTTACTTTGAAGAGAAAAATCAGTCCACGCTATCACAACAATATCATACTACATTTATCAATACATTAAACTTCTCTGCAGAGCTCTCCAATTCTTTACACACAGTTTTTAATAGTACACTGTCGTTTGGTGGTTTGTGGGGACGTCGTATTAATTGTGTGTAAGGGATGGATTATTAGATAATAGATTTTACTTTGAAGAGAAAAATCAGTCCACGCTATCACAACAACATCATACTACATTTATCAATAAATTAAACTTCTCTGCAGAGCTCTCCAATTCTTTACACACAGTTTTTAATAGTACACTGTCGTTTGGTGCTTTGTGGGGACCTCGTATTAATTGTTTGTAAGGGATGGATTATTAGATAGTAGATTTTACTTTGAAGACAAAACTCAGTCCACACTATCACAACAATATCATACTACATTTATCAATGCATTAAACTTCTCTGCAGAGCTCTCCAATTCTTTCCACACAGTTTTTAATAGTACACTGTCGTTTGGTGCTTTGTGGGGACCTCGTATTAATTGTATGTTAGGGATTGATTATTAGGTAATAGATTTTATTTTGAAGAGAAAAATCAGTCCACACTATCGCAACAATATCATACTACATTTATCAACAAATTAAACTTCTCTGCAGAGCTCTCCAATTCTTTACACACAGTTTTTAATAGTACACTGTCGTTTGGTGCTTTGTGGGGACCTCGTATTAATTGTGTGTAAGGGATGGATTATTAAATAATAGATTTTACTTTGAAGAGAAAAATCAGTCCACACTATCACAACAATATCATACTACATTTATCAACAAATTAAACTTCTCTGCAGAGCTCTCCAATTCTTTACACACAGTTTTTAATAGTACACTGTCGTTTGGTGCTTTGTGGGGACCTCGTATTAATTGTATGTTAGGGATTGATTATTAGATAATAGATTTTGCTCTGAAGAGAAAAATCAGTCCACACTATCGCAACAATATCATACTACATTTATCAATGCATTAAACTTCTCTGCAGAGCTCTCCAATGCTTTACACACAGTTTTTAATAGTACACTGTCGTTTGGTGCTTTGTGGGGACATCGTATTAATTGTATATTAGGGATGGATTATTAGATGATAGATTTTACTCTGAAGAGAAAAATCAGTCCACACTATCGCAACAATATCATACTACATTTATCAACAAATTAAACTTCTCTGCAGAGCTCTCCAATTCTTTACACACAGTTTTTAATAGTACACTGTCGTTTGGTGCTTTGTGGGGACCTCGTATTAATTGTATGTTAGGGATTGATTATTAGATGATAGATTTTACTTTGAAGAGAAAAATCAGTCCACGCTATCACAACAACATCATACTACATTTATCAATAAATTAAACTTCTCTGCAGAGCTCTCCAATTCTTTACACACAGTTTTTAATAGTACACTGTCGTTTGGTGCTTTGTGGGGACCTCGTATTAATTGTGTGTAAGGGATGGATTATTAGATAATAGATTTTACTTTGAAGACAAAACTCAGTCCACACTATCACAACAATATCATACTACATTTATCAATGCATTAAACTTCTCTGCAGAGCTCTCCAATTCTTAACACACAGTTTTTAATAGTACACTGTCGTTTGGTGCTTTGTGGGGACCTCGTATTAATTGTATGTTAGGGATTGATTATTAGATAATAGATTTTGCTTTGAAGAGAAAAATCAGTTCACACTATCACAACAATATCATACTACATTTGTCAATAAAGTAAACTTCTCTGCAGAGCTCTCCAATTCTTTACACACAGTTTTTAATAGTACACTGTCGTTTGGTGCTTTGTGGGGACCTCGTATTAATTGTATGTTAGGGATTGATTATTAGATAATAGATTTTATTTTGAAGAGAAAAATCAGTCCACACTATCGCAACAATATCATACTACATTTATCAATGCATTAAACTTCTCTGCAGAGCTCTCCAATTCTTTACACACAGTTTTTAATAGTACACTGTCGTTTGGTGCTTTGTGGGGACCTCGTAATAATTGTATGTTAGGGATTCATTATTAGATAATAGATTTTACTTTGAAGAGAAAAATCAGTCCACACTATCACAACAATATCATACTACATTTATCAATGCATTAAACTTCTCTGCAGAGCTCTCCAATTCACACACAGTTTTTAATAGTACACTGTCGCTTGGTGCTTTGTGGGGACCTCGTATTAATTGTATGTTAGGGATTGATTATTAGATAATAGATTTTACTTTGAAGAGAAAATCAGTTCACACTATCACAACAATATCATACTACATTTATCAATGCATTAAACTTCTCTGCAGAGCTCTCCAATTCTTTACACACAGTTTTTAATAGTACACTGTCGTTTGGTGCTTTGTGGGGACCTCGTATTAATTGTGTGTAAGGGATTGATTATTAGATAATAGATTTTACTTTGAAGAGAAAAATCAGTCCACACTATCACAACAATATCATACTACATTTATCAATACATTAAACTTCTCTGCAGAGCTCTCCAATTCTTTACACACAGTTTTTAATAGTACACTGTCGTTTGGTGCTTTGTGGGGACCTCGTATTAATTGTATGTTAGGGATTGATTATTAGATAATAGATTTTGCTTTGAAGAGAAAAATCAGTTCACACTATCGCAACAATATCATACTACATTTATCAACAAATTAAACTTCTCTGCAGAGCTCTCCAATTCTTTACACACAGTTTTTAATAGTACACTGTCGTTTGGTGCTTTGTGGGGACGTCGTATTAATTGTGTGTAAGGGATGGATTATTAGATGATAGATTTTACTTTGAAGAGAAAAATCAGTCCACACTATCACAACAATATCATACTACATTTATCAATGCATTGAACTTCTCTGCAGAGCTCTCCAATTCTTTACACACAGTTTTTAATAGTACACTGTCGTTTGGTGCTTTGTGGGGACCTCGTATTAATTGTATGTTAGGGATTGATTATTAGATGATAGATTTTACTTTGAAGAGAAAAATCAGTTCACACTATCGCAACAATATCATACTACATTTATCAACAAAGTAAACTTCTCTGCAGAGCTCTCCAATTCTTTACACACAGTTTTTAATAGTACACTGTCGTTTGGTGCTTTGTGGGGACGTCGTATTAATTGTGTGTAAGGGATGGATTATTAGATAATAGATTTTACTTTGAAGAGAAAAATCAGTCCACACTATCACAACAATATCATACTACATTTATCAATACATTAAACTTCTCTGCAGAGCTCTCCAATTCTTTACACACAGTTTTTCATAGTACACTGTCGTTTGGTGCTTTGTGGGGACGTCGTATTAATTGTGTGTAAGGGATGGATTATTAGATAATAGATTTTACTTTGAAGAGAAAAATCAGTCCACACTATCACAACAATATCATACTACATTTATCAACAAATTAAACTTCTCTGCAGAGCTCTCCAATTCTTTACACACAGTTTTTAATAGTACACTGTCGTTTGGTGCTTTGTGGGGACCTCGTATTAATTGTGTGTAAGGGATGGATTATTAGATAATAGATTTTACTTTGAAGAGAAAAATCAGTCCACACTATCACAACAATATCATACTACATTTATCAATGCATTAAACTTTTCTGCAGAGCTCTCCAATTCTTTACACACAGTTTTTAATAGTACACTGTCGTTTGGTGCTTTGTGGGGACGTCACACTGATTGTATGTTAGGGACAGATTATTAGACAATAACTTTCAGTTTGAAACCAAAAATCTGTCCACACTCTCTTTGGTGCTTTGTGGGGACATCATTTTAATCAGATATTAGAGAGAGATTTTAATATAATGGATTTTAATCTGAAAATAAAAATCAGTCCATACCATCACATGCATCAATCATGCTATATTTGTCAACACATAGACCTTTTCTGCAGAGGTTTTCAATACTTTATGCACAGTTTTTACTTATACACTGTCCTGTGATGATTGATTGGGATCATATTAATTAGATTTTAGATACAGATTATTAGATAATAACTTTTACTTTGAAGAGAAAAATCAGCCCAGACCATCACACCACTATCATATTACATTGGTCAAAACAGTGAACTTTTCTGCAGAGCTCTCAAATAGTTTCCACACAGTTTTTTCTTCTACACTGCAGTTGGGTGATTCGTGGTGACACTGGTTTAATCAGACATTTGAGATACATTGTCAGATTATGACTTTTTTAAAAGACAAAAATCAGTCTTTACTCAATCACCACAATCATACTAAATTAATTAGTATATCTTGTCTGCAGAGGTCTCAAGTACTCTACTCACAGTTTTTACTTTAACACTGCTGTTGGGTGATTGTTTAGTGTCCCTAAACAGTGTCCCTTAGTGTTCGCATCTCAAACAATACACTGAACTTTTGCGCAGAGTTTAATACTTCACAAACTATTTTTACTTAAATTCTGTCATTGGGTGATTTGTGGAGCTGTCGGGACAATTTGTCAATCAGAGACATTATGACATGAAGATAAAGGGCTCTAATTTCGTAGACCAGGCGCAGACACAGGCACACCTGCCCTGCGCCGGCCTGCTGATGAATGCTTTTAGTAACATTAAAACTAACAAGTCAAACATGATTGTACCTCTTGGTCAGAGTTTTC